>OY660872.1:30498941-31716441 GCA_962446985.1 Xyrichtys novacula
TAGTTTTTTTTGTGCCAATTTGTTTATGTCTCTAATTTGTAGCCTGGTGATGAGTGGGTACCAGCTTCCCTTCATGTGTTATGGTCCTATCTCACTCTGTAGTGATTTTATTTGGCATAACCAGCAACTAACTACATTATTCTTACGACGATGTTGGGAGAAATAATCTGCTGAAGTAAGTGTACTGATGGCATAACATTATGGCAGTTGAAGAAATTTGTGTATTAGCTCAAATTCAAAGAGGTGACTGACTCCCTTCGTTAAGTGCCTTCTGTAGGTGAACTGCACGCTCCATTCTGAGTTGTGTGTTAATCCAGAGGTGGGACAGAAGTAGCCAGTGGTCATGTCTCTATCCATTTTTAGCCATGACAAGGAGAGGGCACAGTGACATCTCTATCCCATCCCCTAAAACACCTCGACTTGTGCTGAGAGAAACTCTGAGGTAGAGGCAGATCCAAAGGCAGAGGTATAAAAAGAATGGGGGGAAAAGCAGCACCAGAATAAAAAAAGGAAAACAGAGGGTCTGTTGTGCAGCACACAGCACTGCAGAGATCTGCTGCAGAAAACAGAGAGGCAGGCAGGCAGGAGGCTGTGCTGGAGCTATTTTTGGGGGGAGCAGTTGCTGACTAACCCTGGGAGATATGAACCTTGCTTCCTTGGCATCACCTCATGCTGGATGTGGGCCTGCACAGTATGAGAAAAACAGTGGGAGTCTAAACCACCTTAAAGGGGAAAAAGAGGAGACAGAGACAGGACTGGGCTACTGTCCACGGAGCTGTACAGTTACAGTCATCCTCCTCTTCTAAAATCCTTATGTGTATGTTGAATAAACAGGATTCAAAGACTCTGAAACAGTGGTAAAAAAAAAGGCTTAACTCTGTGTTTTCCTCTGGAGATAATGTCGTAAAAGAAATTAGCAATGCACTGATGGAGCCCATGCAAGCGCAGGCTCGAATGGAACTTGTCCACCAAGCAGACAGAACTGAATTTTTGGTGTTTCCATTGAGAAAAAGTCTGGAAGTCTGACCATGTAACTGATAACTGACCTGTGCTTTCCTACATTACTGACACTTTTCTGCTGGGGTACCAAGTACAGATCTGACTTAAAACTGCAGTGACTGAGAGAGGTTAAATAATATCTCCCAAAACCTGATTTTATCTGATCAGTGCATTATTGTTTTGTTTTCAGGACACTTTTATTCTCATCAGGGTAATGCTTTTAAGTGTAATCATCTGTCAGGGCTGTATAAAGAGCCACTTGGTTCACATGGACACACCTGAGCAGTGAGAGGGGTCCAAAGATGGCTGCAAAGGAAGATGGAGATCACAAAAGACTAAATGTGTAAAAGTAAACACACCTTACCCAAAATGGTTCAAGGCAACTGACCCATCAAAGGTTAAGCTTCAATAAAGAGCTATGCAAGTACATTTTTTTTCTTGACATGACTTCAAAATAAAAGCATTGTTAAAGGTTTGTCCTCAGGCTTTTACTTTGAAATGCATTCCAGAGGTATAATCAAATTATATTTTTATGCTTGTGACATAAACATACAGGGCTCTAAAGTCTCACACATTTGGCGTGTGACACACGCTTTCCCACCAGTTCAGACGCCACACATTGTATTTCTCACACATTTAAATTACCACAGTGACGTTCAAAAAGTTGAACCTCTTTAACAATGGAACAGGTAGGACTCAAGTGAGTTCCCCAGAGAGTTCAGGTGCCGCGTGCCACTTGCAAGCCAATCAGATTAAGTATATCTACCGTACAGCCAATCAAAAAGTAGCATTGTTGTATCCGGGTAGATTTTGAAGACAGACACCCGCCGAAATGAAGCAGGTTTCATAAGGACAAAAAAGACCTGATGATTACAGCAAGTCAGTGACCTACACCTGCAGAGGTCTCAACACCTCATGGCATTTAGACTCATAAACTACAGCCCTATCCTATCGCTACTAACAGCTGCACTGACATAAATTAATGACTTTAGTCTTGAAAGTAATGACTTTAATCTCAAGGTCTTAATGTTGTTTTTTTCCTTAATGTGGCCCTTATACTCAAAAAAAAAAAGATAAATAAAATAAATATATAAATAAATAAATAAATAAATAAATAAAATCTTGGTCCAAGCTTAGTTCAAAACTTACAAACAAAGCCCAAAGCTGATATGGATCAACAGCAGCCCACAATCGATCTACTTATGGACTTTTGGCTGAGAAGGGGATAGTGTGTTGCGCTGACAGTCTGAACTGTGTCCAGTATTCTGTGGAGACGTAAGCAAGTTCAGGGTTTGCTGAGATGCACTGTACTGAGCTGAACCAGACCAGAAATGCACCACCAGTTGCTGATCTCTCCTTAAGCCATGGGTTTCAGAGCAATAATGTAAAAGTTGTAACATTTGCCTCATTTATAGTAAAAGGTGTGTCAGCTGTTAAACAATACCTGCAATAACTATGAGCATCAATCTCTCCTCTGTCTGTCTCTCTTTTTCTTCATCTCTCTCCATTAGTCCTTCCTTTGTCCATTTCTCTCATTCTGCACCTCACTCATGTGGGTGAAGATGGGATGGGAGCTGGTCTGATCCTACAGTCTGATTGTTTAGCATCTTGGGATAACACTTTATGTGAACTGATGATATATAAATAATGATTAATTGACTGAATTTGCATACCCACATACTTAATATAAATAATCCCCAATATTCTCACTATATTGCAGCTTTTAGGTTGTATAGATTCTGGGTAAAATAGCATTAATAAATATGCTAAGAAATGACATCACCCCTTAGAGATATCAATGCTCTGGTAATCTCCTCTCTGATTGGCTCCTGTTGATGTAGATCCTAGTCTGCAGAAACAGCTGTGATAGTTTTATAACTGAAGCACGGCTTGCACAATAATTACATCATTCTCTCAGACACTTCCTCTCCTCCTGCTCCTCCTGCTTTCCTCTCACTCTCTGCTGGGAACAAGTTTGAGGGCGACGCAAGTTCACAGGCATGAAGTATAGGTGTCAGCTCTTAAAGGGGAAGCATCCTCACCATTATCTATAGGAATCTCACCTGAGCCTGTGTACATCACTTTCTTCTTCAGTGCAGACAAAGCTGAGAGCTGGAGCGCTGCGAGTAATCACTGACACCACCGATGTTTGACAACGATAGGAGAGAGGTGGGCTGCAAATGGGCTTCTATAAATAGACTGACTGCTGGAGCTTGATGCAGGGCGGGTATGTAGCAGAGCTCTGTACCTTAAAGAGTCTGTCACTGCAGAGCCTAAAAATATCAGTCACACTTGGTATGAGGTGCAGGAACACCTAGAGGATGATTTAACACACTGTGGATATGAGCTGATGAGACAGAGAGAGAGAGATTGACATGCAGGATGGAGTCACAGGTAGTCCACCGACTGATAAACACCAGCAGTGATGTTATAGAGAGTTATCCGTGGTTTCATAACCTCCGCAGCCTGCCTGCCTGCCTGCAGGGTTTAAATATGCAAAAAGACAGATGTGTGGATGTAAAACTGAAAATCATGATTCACATTTAAAAGAGACCATTTACACTTTTCTTAATGTTTGATGTTTGTATCAAACCCCACAGATGTTAGCTTTCAGGCTGCAGTAATCAAATATTTCAGCGATAATATTTTCTGGTGAGAAACTCTGACCACCCCAGTCAAAGGGTCTGGACATGCCCCTGCAGAACAGCCCAGAAAAAAACAGTGAGATGAATAAGAGGAAATATAACTACACTAAAAAGGTGACTCCAGTACTGGTGAGAGACAGATAAACAGTCAGCCAGAGTGAATCCACCATCCTCCCACAAGGAGATCTAGGTGATTTTTTTTTCAACCACAATGAGAGACAGGGAGGACTCTGCTGCCCAGCTGCAGAAATAAACCTGGAAATAATGATGAAAACTTAAGTATTTTGACAGTGTAACATGAACAACATAATAACAAATGAATCATACAGTGAAATATTTGACAGCTCCTCAGCCCTACATATGTAGAAACACTGGTAAAGGATCATATTATCTCTCTTGATCTCAGTGCAGCAGGATGGCACTGACTCTCTGTCTCTCTTTTTTTATGTACAAATAATTCCTCTCTTTTTCTTTTTTGATTGTTTTCAGGCATGTATGGCTACTAAT
Organism: Xyrichtys novacula; assembly: GCA_962446985.1. Lineage (NCBI taxonomy): Eukaryota > Metazoa > Chordata > Actinopteri > Labriformes > Labridae > Xyrichtys > Xyrichtys novacula. Next base: position 30,503,093 of record OY660872.1, read on the forward strand.
AGCATCAAGTAGTTGTCTACTGACTGTGTGAACTAGTCCCTGTCAACTCAGTGTTCAACTTTCAGTTTTTGGTCTGAGTTTTCCATCCATTTCTGACCTGAAAATCCAAAACTTGAACATCCCACTTACTTTTCTGGGACCATCATGACCTCTGGAGAGCTGAATCTAGATGATTCTAGATTCAGCTCTGGACTCTGACTCCACCACAGCTTTAAATTCTCTCCATCAAAAGGACCTCAATTTCACTGAGCATTAAACTGACAAATCTGCTAAACTTCAGCAACACAGCCCTGCCTGTCAGTGAGTCAGGACAGCTGCTGCTTTCTGAAACCTCTTGCCCTGTAGGTGAACTTTGACCGTTGTGGAGATGCTTCAAAATAACAAAGGAGATTTTCTCTGTGTGGCTTGTATTTCTGATATCCGTAATGAGAAGGATTTGATGATCTCTGTTTGAAAACTTCATAGCCAATCCTTCAATAAGAGAAAAGAGGGATGCTGTAAGGGGGAAGACAGCTGTGAGTGAGAGAGATAAATCCATGTTTTCTTATAGTCTGACTGTGAATTAAAGTCTGAGTCACAAATGAAAAAAGTGCACAGCTCCCCCCCACTAAGCAGGGATGTCTTGGTTTTTGTTTGAAGGAAACATGAGCGTTCTAGCTGTCAGCCTGTGTGAGAGCAGAAATCACTGCAGCCTGAAGTCATGTAGACTCTGACCTGCAGACTTTCACTGGGTTTGAGCCTGGCAGTAGTTGTACAGACTCTGACCTGCAGTCATGAAAGAAAAAATTATATATACATATCATGATAGTCATGACTTAAAACTAACAGAACTTGCTCTAAAGGATGGAAGGGACAGGAAGATGACAGTCCTGCAGCTGCAGCAGCAAACGGAGTTGACTGATTTGTTTGAAGCTGTGGACAGTCAAAGGTTCCTCATTTAGGCTTAATTTCATGCTCCGTGCTGATGTGTTTGGTCATGGAGGTTTTGTTTTCCCCTTTAAAAAGGAAATTATTTTGCAAAATTAATCACATTTCACTTCATTTCCATCTTTGGCTTTGGTAATTTGTTGCCTCAGCCAACATTTTGCAAGAGCAAAACTTATTACTATATGAGTGACTACTTTGGAAGTGTTCGTGTTTGTGGTGGTTTCTGTTCTGTCATTACGTTAGCCAGCTACCAAGATGATGTTTAGTACTGTACGAGCAGATTTCAGAGTTACAGTAAAAAAAGTGACCCTGGAGAATTTTCAGCTTGTTACTATGACAACCACATTATCATTCAGCTGAAAGTCACTGGTTTACATAGTCAATGTTTATACAATAACACTGGTGATCTTTACTGATTAAAAGTCTGAACTGGGGAGCCGGGTGGGAAATTTTTCTTTAATTTTTGAACTATAATGTGAACACTGAAGCAGCTGAGTGCTAATGTTTGCTGCTTTTCTCCTTTTTTAACTTCAAATATGAGCCGCTCTCTCTCCTGATCACCTCGATCTCTAGTCTGCTCATCTATCAGGGAGCTGTGAAAGGACCACAGTTAGTCCGCAGAATATTGAAATGGAAAGTTCACACAGTTTTCAAATCCATTTAGGAATAGGAAAAGAAAAAGCGGGCAGTTAATGGAAACTAAAATGGGAAAAGAAACGGTTAGTTTAAATGGCTGATTCAAAGATGTCTTTGTAATTCAGTTTGTGAATTTACTCATTGATTACTCTTTTTCAAATTGGTTTTTAAATTCAACTTCTTCATTCAGGGATGCATATATTTCTAAGTGATTTGTTCTTTTACAACTTCAGAGATTCATTGGTAGACTCTTCTTTTTAGTTCCTTTATTTATTTAAGTTTTTATTAATGAATTCCATCTTTCATTGTCTAATTGCATTAACATTTTCTGCAATCCTTGTGGTCCTCCATACTGCAGCTGAGACTTGTCTGCGTGATTCTTACCACATGTTGTATCACTCTTTGTTCAAGTGGGCAGTTTACAACACTAACAAGTAACAGACTATTCCTGCAGTGAGCGTTATTGGTACTCTGGAAATCTGTCCTCATGTTGACCTCCCACCCACACTGGATTTTTACTACACCTTCACTGACATCCAGCTCTGCCTTTTTCCTTCTCTCAGTGAAAAACTGAAATAGTAGAAACTCATCCACAAATTTAATAATGAATGTATTCAATTTCATGGCTATTTCCTCACTTAAACACATTTCCTATTAAACAGAGGCCCGGGGGAGGAAACAGTGATTACAGGAAGATGTACAGTACATCTAATTTGTGCAGCCTTGTGTCAGGATCCTGTTTCATTACTGGACTGATGCTGCAAATCTGCAGTTTGGGAGTCATTCATATATTATCCCCAAAAACAAGGTTAGAAAATCTAACTGTCTAAATAGATATTTACTGATCTAAATCACATTATTATTGAATATATTTACATCTTCAAATACAGAGTTCATATACAGATAATATATACTTTAAAATCTTGATAATGCTTTTACTTTTCTTGCTCTGAAGTTACCTTGAAAACATAACCAGTAAAAAAACTAATGAGTTGATGGATTTCACACAACAACCAGTTTTTTTCAAGGGTCCAAGCCGAGATGCCAACAAGTAAGCTGCTTTATCCACAACCTCCAGACCAGAACCCTTTATCCAGGTACAGGTGTCTCATATTATAGTGTCAATTCCTACTGTGAGATGTGCTTTCAGACTTTAAATAAAACTTCATTGTACAAAAAACAAATTATTGTGCCTTTTTCTCTGCAACATTTCTGACCTTTGCCATTGTTGACCATAAGTCTGGTAACCAGTCTGTCAAGCGGCTGGGTCCTGCTGTGCGTTATCAGTGACTTTGTGCAAACTTCAGCGAATAAAAAAACAGCTGCCAATAAAAGAGCTGCAGCTCAGAAAAGAAAGGGGGGGCAGGAGGCAAACTCAACGAGAGCAACACTGACGAAAACTGAGCTAATGTGCCGTGACCACAGGACCACATCTGCTGACTCTGTTACCACGGCAACAACCATCATCATTTGCTGTCTGATTAAGTGAGTCCATGAATGCTTGAGCTACCGAATGAAAGAATATATCTGAGAGAGAGAGAGAGAGAGAGAGAGAAAGAGAGTCCCAGGAGTGTGAGGGTCACTTACTTCACACTCAGGTGTTTGTCTGCCATTTGTTCTCCAGAGAAACTAACAGTGACAGACAAAGTAGGCCGTGCAGGAAACTTAAAACATGATTTACGACCGTTAAACTGGGAAAGGAGTACAAAGAAGTTAATGCCTGAACCTCAGAAGCTTCTTATTGTACATTTTTCCAGAGTATACTGACGAGATACTTGTGTCTAATGTAGACCAGAGGACAGAAGAGATGCATGTATGAGCACAGACAATAGGAGTACCCTCAAAGCAAAAATAACAGGAATGTCAAAATTTGACACTCTTTTTGGAAATCATCTATTCAACACCCTCCACTCAAAACAGGGGAGGAACCACTCGGCTATTGCTCCCAGTTCATAGCCAGCATCCCTGATGGTATGGGGATCATCAAAGTCCATGTCATGGGTCCCTCCCACATCTGTAAAGGCTCCATTAATGTTGAACAATATTTACAGGTTTAGGAGCAACATCTGCTGCCATCCAAACAATGGCCCTCATTTATCAAGCGAAGATCTGAGCGCAGGATTCATCCTACAATAGGACACACGTGAGATTTATTAAAGGGTACGTATCTGACCGACCCCAACGTATGTATGATCAGGTCTTAATAAATGCGGCGGCTGAAATCGATCGTCATTAACAGTTTACGCCCTTAAATATTCATGGTTCAGAAGCCTCGCCCACTGAGGTCAAATATGAAAGAGGAGAAATATTCCAAAGATGCAAAACTTTTCCGAGCTGAAAGTGGATATCTTCACATCTGTGGTGGAAACTAACAAGGATTTTCTCTTTGGAAGCATCGAAACTGGTATAAAAGCAGTTCAGAAAACTCCTGTCTGGAGCAGGATTATGGTGGCGGTGAACAGCGCTGCCGGTGAATAGTGGACAGTGGCTGAAGTCTGAATAAATCATTAGTCAGTAAGTTGCTCATGATGACAAATTAATATCTCATACATGCCTCATATTTTTTATTGCCATGACATAGGGTACATTGCTCCTTTTATTGAAAGTATTTAGTTTTAATTTGTTGCGTCTTTGTAATGTAGAGTAGACTGGAGAGTCTGACAGAGGCTGAACAAAAATAATAACGTCACCAAACGGTTTGTTGCTGCCCCTGAGGCAAATCTTTATGGATTTCTATTTGATTTCTTATCACTGATCAAATAGCAAGAGCACTTTCTAAACTTAACCTTAATATGTCAGAATCCATCGATAAGGTCCTGTCTCCTCTGTACAGCACCTTTGTGGAGTCTCTCCTCATTTTTGTTCTCCGGGCATCGGGTCCTCACGTTGCACCGGCACAGCCAACGGCACTCCATTCGCCAGAGCAACATTGTGCAAAACTGTACTGGCCCAAATAATGTCCCACACCCTTTCAGTAGTGCACAACAACGTCCCCGCTGCTGGGCCAAGACAGAGACACCTGCCTTTTAGGAGTCAAACGCAGCGCTCCACAGTGGTGCATGTGCGTGTGTGCGCAATGTTAAAACAGCGTTCCTGCTCTGTGGCAGTGTTTCTGGGCAGAGTTATCAAATAGGCCTATTCACTAAGGACATAACAATTTTTTTTTATTATTTTATTTACGTCTTAATCTCTAATGAAATCTGTCTGACTGTGCTTAATGACAGGTTTGAGGTTTGTTTATCAATTATTCTGAGACAGATATTTGCTGCACCGCAGATCCACATTGACTCAAACTTGCGTACACGATGTCAGACCTGTCGTGAGATTTGGTTGTAGCGTACACTCATGTGCAGATTGATAAATGCCGATCCTCACGTCAAAATTTTCGTACGCAAGGTGTACGGAAGTTTTTTCCAGCTTGACAGCTTGACAAATGAGGGCCAATGACTATTTCAGGGAAGAGCTTCAAATTTCAGTAAGACAATGACAAACCACATTCTGCAGCATGAATCTGTAGTAGAAGAGTACTGCTAATAAACTGGCCTGGTGGACTTGTCATTTGTTTGATCATTTGATGCTCCAACACAAAATTGGAGCATAAAAAGAAGACTCTGAACTGTTGAGCAGCTTTAAATAACAAGAATTAGAAGACATTTCACTTTTGGTGGAAACGGGGTGACCTTACATTTCCAAAGACAAGAGTTGTATAATTTTCTCACTCTTATAAGCTTGTTTCCAAATATCTAAAATCCCAAAGATCGGTGTCTGATAGTTTGAACACTGAATAATGTCTGTTGTTTTGTACTCACCGTTGACAGTTAGATGCACCCAGCTGCCGTTGTGGAAGGTGTCATACTGCTGCTCCAGCATCAGCACCTTACACTCATACCAGCCCTGGTCGTCTGAGCGCACGTTGTCTATCCGTAGGGAGGACTTGCCGTGCAGACTGGCCCGGCCTGGAGGATGAAGAGAGAGAGGAAGAGAGAGAGAGGGAGAGGGAGAGAGAGAGAGGAAAAGAGAGGGAGAGAGAGAGAGAGGAAAAGAGAGGGAGAGAGAGAGAGGAAAAGAGAGAGAGAGAGAGAGAGAGAGAGAGAGAGAGAGAGGAAGAGAGAGGGAGAGAGAGAGAGAGAGGGAGAGAGAGAGAGAGAGAGAGAGAGAGAGAGAGAGAGAGAGAGAGAGGGAGAGAGAGAGAGAGAGAGAGAGAGAGAGGAAGAGAGAGGGAGAGAGAGAGAGAGAGAGAGAGAGAGGGAGGAAGAGAGAGCGAGAGATTATGTGTCAGCGGATAGGAGGATGGACTCAACAAAGGAAACTGAGCAGAGGGCAGGAGCGAGAGGAATGAATTAAGAGCTAAAAATCGACAGGTGAATGTTAAAGAGGAATTCAAACTTTAAGGAGTTCAGGGATAAATATTCAGAGAGTTCACATCAGTGTGTCAGAGGAATGGACTCAGGGTAACATCACACTGCATTAAAACATGTCTTTTCCCCCAATCTTTAACTGTATGAGCATAAGAAACAGTGAAGATCAGCCAATTCAGACTGATTAGCAAACATCAGAGATCCAAGTGTACAGGTACTCTGCACCTTGGATTGGTTGAGAACCAATTAATGGACTAATTTCAAAGCTAAGACCCAGTTGCTTTAAAAGCTCTCTGCTAAGCTAAAAAACTCAAGTACCCTTCTTTGATTTCTTCAGACAAAAAAAAGGTAGGCTGTGTCATATCATGGCTGCAATGTTTTATCAGAGTACAGAGGGCACAGACAGGGCACTGTTACAATCAAACAATGAATTATTTTGGTTGCATGAGTTGAGGTACCAAATATCAAGTTCATTAAGTTAAAGGTCCCATATTATACTCCTTTTCAGCGGGTTCACATAGGTCTCAGAGGTCCCATAACAGTCAATTCGAAGTTTGTTGTCTATTAACCCAGTTTTTTTCCTGGACTTCAGCCAGCCTAAAAACTCTCCTCTCTCTAGTGAGCTCTACCCAGAACACGCGGTTTCTGTGTGCTGTGCCTGTCCACGCCTCCTTCAGCACAAGCCACGCCCCTCCCTGTCACGCTTGAAGAGAGGGGGCAAGAGCGAGGCTTGTGCTATGGTACCATGCGCTAATGTTTACACTGAGTGCCAAGTATGGCTCGTAGAAGCACTGTGGTCCAGCCGTACCGGTTTGATCCAGAGTTTGACCCAGGCTCCTGAAGAAATTCCAACTCTGTTGCTGCAGCAGGATGCTGCTGAATGGTTAGTTACAAATATTATGTGTCTAGATATTTTTTTCATTTTACTTTGTTCATGTGCGGGTACACAGTGACTTACATGTAGCTAGGTAACATTAGCTCCTGCTGATGGTTACACCTCCGTTGTCTTCTCATTACTTGGAGCTCTTTTGGTGAATACACAATATTGTAGGTATAGTTATTTCTGGTGACTATGTTCTTGGAGTCTACGGAAATAGATTTCTGTGCTGCTTCGTGCAGCCAACAACAGAATGACTGCCATGCCTTGCTCGTACCTTTGCCCTTTTCAAACCAGTGTTTGCGAGAGAGAAAAATAGTGTCTGAGCGGAAATTTTTAGGGGGCAGAACAAACATCTTGGGCAGGGTCACCAAACTGAAGGGAAAGAGTTATCACCATCCATGATGGAAGGCAATAGTTTAGATCTGCCCATTTGAGCAGACATTTTCTGAAAGGTGGAACAAGCAAGAGAGGGAGAGGACAGAATTTTTTCATTTTGGGTTTTTTTTTTTTTTTTAGACAGGCTGGGGATGCATATTATTGTTAGAAAGAGCAAAATTCCCTCTAGAATGGTTTTCTGACTGTAAACAAAGCTATTCTCCGCCTCCCCCGACCTGATTGGTTGTCAGACAGACGCTGCTCCCTTGTGTTGTGAGGCATGCTCCACATCCTCCAATACCGTGCATGAGCCCAAACAAAGTTAGTGTGCTACAACATCGGACAGTTGAAAGCAACCAGAGTAAAAGTACAGAAAACTGCCATCCAAAGTACAGAAAACTCAAGCAATAAAGCAAAGATAATGCCGGAGACTTTAGCGGAATAACAGGTGTTTAAAACAGAGTTCAACGGACAAGAGCTAAGAAGCCGGGTCAACATCAACATAAACTATGGGGGACGCTTCGGGATCTTACCCTGTAACCTTCTGCTGGACAGGTAAACCGCTTTAACAAAGTAAGCTAAGTGTCTGTTGCAGAAGTGTCTCTTTGTTTTAAAAGGTGTTTTTTCAAGGAAGTCACTGAAACCAGTGTGTCAGTTGTCTACATGATGGGCTGTTTATGCTGTGTGTTGCTCATTTTCCCATCAATGTAGGGATCTGAAATGCCATGAAATATTATGATATTCCAGTTTATGGATTATATATATATATATATATATATATATATATATATACATACATACACACACACACACACATACTGTATTTACATATACCTAGGTTGGGAACGGTTGGGAACCCTACATATAACGTACATATGCAGTGAAGTGTGTCACCTAAGCCTTAGTGCATCCTCATCTCCATGTGTGAGGTCGTCTATTCTGAAGAGGCATTCAGGCAAGGACAGGTCAGTACCTCCTCTGAGGGGTGGGAAGAGACTAACATTAAACAGAAACCAACTCCTTCACTCAGGAGACACCACAGATCAGTGCTGTTTAAGCTGGGTGAGGAGACGGTCAGGCGGAGCTGCATTTTATTTCCAAAGATCAAAGCTGAAGGAGGGGGATTGATGATGTTGCTAAGGGCAATCTGGCAACTAGATCATAACAGATGGCGACTGGCAATAAGGGCTAAACAAAGGGCTTTGAGGGAGCAGAGGCAGGCTCCAAACATCAGCACTATCAAAGCCTGGCTGTCCCTCATTAATCCCCTCTCTCCCCCATGTCCTCTCCTCTTCACGGGTATTCCTCACTAATTTTTGTTTGCCTTTCTAAATCCCCTCTGCTGCCTGACACACCAGGTAAACACATCAACTGCAGCAGAAGCCGTCTCTGAGAGTTAAGGTAGAAAGTCAAAGTGATGTTTATTCCCCAGCCTCCCTGAGTATGTATATGTGTGTGAGTGTGTGTGCGCGCGCATTAGTGCCGGTCTCTGTGTGTGGGCACGTGTGTGTGTCCCTGTTAAGCTATTTATAAATCAGATTATATTTGTCCAGCTTCAAACCATGTCTGCTTCCTCTCCTACAGATTGAAAGGACACAAGGAAAAAGACTCTGTGTCACGAGTGTTTAGTAGCCTGTTCATTCCCACAACTCTCTGCTGTGTGTGTGTCCTCATCATACCTGGACTCTGATCAAGCTCACATCTCTTTCTCTGAGAGAAAACAGACCATCTAAATGCTGCTTAGAAGTCAAGATGTTTGATGTTTTCAGTGCTCGACTTTTACAGGCACTTGTCCTGGTAGACTTTAGGTTGTGTCAAGTCAGGACTTGATCAAACACAGCAGACCAACAGCAGCAGATGACATGGCACCCCAAATCATCAGAGGCTTCACTCTGGACTCCAGTCACCTTAGACTTTCTACTCTTGACACTCTGACACCAGCCTCACTCTCAGGTTTGTGGTTTTTAAGTGGTAATATGCTGCAAATTTTCCCTATGAGGGAAAAACACTGCAGATGACAAAAATGCTCTGCAAAACTCTAAAAGACTTAATAGCAAAATGAATAGCAAAAATAGCAAATCACCAAAAATAAATTAATTAATTAAAAACTGTGTTACTTTGGGTGCTTTGCTGGTGTGTCCTTCCTCTAGGTCTGTTTTCACTCTCCTGTCTCACCTGATGTCCAACCCACAAATCTTTTGGATTGGCTGTAAAATTTCATTTTCAGCGAAGATTAGATAAAGGCAACTTTAAAAAGCTTTGGTGGTTGTGTTGGAATTTTACAAGTGGAGTTGTAGAATTACAATTTTGACAACCCTTGAAGGATCCTCCTGCACATTCAACCTTACTGAAATTAGTAGTTATTCGTTTGAATTTAACTCTTGGGTCCATTTCGTCTTGGCTAACATTATGAACAGAATGCTTTGCCTTGTTCTTTTACCCCCAATTGCCACCGCATCCGGAACGGCTATGAAAAGGCCGTATCTGCTGATAGCAGCACTCAAGTTAACGTGTCAATTTCCACCGGCTTCTTTCCATTCTGCTGCAGATCGCCGGACCCCGCAGCTGATCACGAGAGATCTATTTTTTGTAGACGTCGAAGCATGCCAGATAAATTTAGCACAGATTAACCCATGGTGGAAAGGAAGTCAGGCCTAGACACAAAATAAAACATATGGCTTCCTTTTAAAATAAAACACTCCATGTTTCAGGTGGATCGTATTTCACACCATGCAAACAGGTGGAGACAAACAAGTGAAAGGTATTTAGACTACCCCGATGACACCATGGCTGAGGAGATGCTGATTTTAGAAGTCTAGAGGTGGATTTCCTCCTCTGGAAGGACACAATCGACTGCTTATATGGTTAGCCTCTATGGCAAAGAGACAACTAGTTATCGCACAATTGCACGTGAATCCACAGGTTCTTGTGAGTTCTCGCGATTCCAGATGCGGTGAAAATACATAAGTGACAGAAATGTACGTTTTTAAGTGCTGCTGGTCTGGCAGTTTTTCTGGAACCTGCTGTCGACCAAGGATATTGGTGAAGACTTTAGAAAGCATACCGTGAGTGCAGCCTCCTGTGTTTTACTGAAACCTGGTTGAATCAAAACAACTCAGACTCCGGTGTGGATCTATCTGGCTTCACTCTCATAAGGTCAGACAGAGATGCTCAAGCTAGTCGCAAGATGGAGGAGGAGGTCTGGTTTTATTTGTTAACCAGAGATGGTGTAACCCTTCACAAATAACTGTCAAGGAGAAATGGTGTTGTGCCATATTATGTTCCAAGGGAGTTCAGTCATATCACAATACTTGTTCACATCCCACCCTAAGCAACAGCTGAAATTCCGCTTGATGTTCTCCACGAAACAATCACCAGGATACAGACTCAATATGGTGAAAAAGTCTGGCTCTGTGGTTGGATTGAAGTTGGACTCACTGGAGGATGTGGTGGAGAGATCTACACTGAGGAAGGTGGAGACTATTTTAAAAGAACATGGAACATGTTTCCTGCTCTGTCCAGTGTCCTATTCTCTAAATAAAGGCATAAAGAAACAAAAGAAAATGCATATTGTTTCCAAATGTTGGTTATGAGTCTCATAAAGTAATAATAATAATAATAATAATTGGTATTTGACCGCTCCTCTCCTCCTTCTCTCTCCTCCTGCTCCTCTTCCTGCTCTCCTCTCTCCTCCAACTGCTCCTCCTCCTGCTCTCCTCTCTCCTCCTACTGCTCCTCCTCCTCTCCCTTCTCCTCCTGCTCCTCTCCCCACTCCCCTCTTCTCTCTCCTCCTCCTGCTTTTCTCCCTCTTGTATACTGCTGTTGCACATGTTTACATTCAGGGCTCTACCATGTCTACTGTTATGTAAATTAAAAAAAAAAAAAAGGTTAGTTGGTTGTTTGTGTAATTTATACTTATGACTGTTCACAGTTATCTGTGTTAAATTTAATGATGGCCATTTGTCACATCATTTTGTTCACTCCAGTTGATCTTTTAAGACAGAAACAGAGGGTGCTGTTTTTCTGTAGTCGCTGTTTAAAGAAAAGCAGAAGTGAAGCTGTTTTAAATAAGTTTTATATTTGAGTATTAGGGAAACACAGTGCATTAACTTCAAATAAAAAATCCTGCTTTTTTAATGAATCAATGACATAATCATCCAGTTAATTCAGGAAAAAAAGCTGTGTTTTTTGTCTCTCAAGTACATGCAGTACCCTTTTGTGGATAGAGCTGGGTGTTTAACTTGATCTTTAACCCTCTCAGCTCTTATGTTGTGTATTTTGTTGCCACAGACCAATACAATATTATATTATCTACATTTGTAGGGAAAGAAGTGAATTCTGACAGCCTAAATCAGCAAAAAGACATCTCCTCATCCTTTCTGCACCCTGACCATACAACGTCCTGGTTGCTGCCAAACTTAATGAACCAGATCTAACTTGCTTCTGTTACAATATCTCTAATATTTTGCTCTGACATCAAACATGTTGACTTAACAGGTCATGAACGCCTTTTTTCTCCTACGAAGAAAATATCTGAACAGTGTTTGTCTTTTTGAAACTATATTTTTGTTTAAACCAATACTGATTCAAAAGGTTTGTAGGTCCGTCACCGCCAAATAAACAAACAGACGTCTTTATTGTCTTCTTCATGACTTTTCTATCACCATCTGACAGTCTGCTGTCTTTAATAAGAGCTTGGAGTATAACTGAAGTAAACACTAAATCAATACCTGTGAATATTTCCTCTGCATGTACAGAGACCAGCACAGCTCACACCGACAGCATCACATCTCCAGCTCTGATAATGATGTAAATCATATTTACCACCAGGTGCTGACACGGCCTCCACGCTCTGTGCCCTCCGAGGTCACTTCCTCCTCTATTATCAGAGTAAATCAACTAAACAACATCAGCTGAACGAGACGCTCTCTGCTCCGTCCACATTTTCACACTCCTGACAGCCGCAAAGTCCAGCTCATTCAGAGGATGTCAATACCAGAGTTTGCCTCTGTTTCCTCTTCATTAAACCATCATTTAACCAACAGACTGCAGTGAAATCAAAAGACGCTGCCAGGAGGAATAAAAGTAATCACATCATTTCCTTTGCGTTGCAGCTCATCTCTTATTTTACCATGGCTGTTATCATTTACTTTTTACTTGAGAAATACCATCTCTCTTTTCTTTTCAGTGTCTGTACTCAGTCTGTGGCTGTCCACATTAACCTATCAGGTTTTTGACAAATGCTTATAAATGTTTTACAAAAAGACATAATTCAGTTTTAAAAGGCACAGTGTTCAAAATCTCATATCACGGCTCAAACACTGTGCTGCACTTGAGTTTTAAATAGTTTTGGGTGACAAAAGGAGCTCTGTGAATGGATCAGGAGGGAGCTGAAGAGCTGGACACACAGATACACAGAGACAACCACACATATGCAGGAACACTTTATCACAGGGGTTCCATTGTGTAAGAACTTTCAGACTCTAAACCATCAAATTCAGCTGACCATGTGAGAACTGGATTCTCACAATACTAACACCCAGGGAAAACTCTGCTAAGGCCAGCTATCCACCAGAGGACTTTGAGAAGATTTGGAAAAGACTCCAGAGAAACTATTAGCTCATACCTGCTCACATCTAAAGACAAGTGTTTAGAGTTTTTAGTCACTGCCTAGTCTCTGACTGAGAATTTAAAGACTGTGAATCTTGCAGGATCATATTTACTACAACTAGACTACAACTAGATTCATTTAGTTTTCTTTGACAGCTCAGTGTTTCCCACTGGTGGGGACTATGTCTGTGGTGGTGTATGATTGAAAGGGAGGTGGGGTGGTCATTAATCAGTTGTGTCCGCATAGGACAACTCTGTACTCGCCAATGCTAATATCGCAGTTGATGTCGAATAGACAATCTGCCCACAGCTCCACTATCCGCTCTGTTACGTTTCTGCAAGTCGCATGACGTGAAGGACAGGGGTCACTGACAGGGAAAGTAACAAAAGGAAAATGTGCACCTTCAAACAAAACAAAAAATAAGGCCTTTGGGTTCTAAAAGATGGAGTGGAGTTTTGCTTCCCCAAAGCCACCCACTAATTTTGCCCAAAAGTAGGCAAACCAAAGTAAAAAGGCCTCGGACAGAGGTAGAATCGGTGGGGAGAAAACACGGAGTACAAAAAATCTCCTTATAGATCAAAACCTCACAAAAAGTCTAGAATTTACCCTCCTTCCCTCAAAACTCAACCATTCTCACACTCTCAAACACCCGCATGACACAAACCAAGAGAAACCAACTGAAGGCGATGTCATCTTTAGTGTCACACGCCTAACTGAGTGAAAGAACCTCCTTTTATAGACTACTCAGGCTGATGAGCGCCAGCTGAGTGTAATGAGGACAGGTGAGCTGAGTGAGAGGCTCGTTAGGTGTGCTGGAGCTCACAGACTACCTCAATCTGTAACAGCTCCTATTTTATTGCCAGTTATTACCTCTGCCAAGGAGGTTATGTTTTCGGAAGCGTTGGTTTGTATGTTTGTTTGTCTGTTGTGGACAAACATTGTGGAATTTTTGCATTTTACTCTATAAAAATGTCCAGAGTCTTTAGTAAAAAATTACACAAAAGGCTCTCAATGAGTTTTATGAGGTGTCAAAGGTTGATCCTGATCCGGACTAAATTCCGGATACTGTGATCCAGAACACACAAAAATAAGGGTGTCATTGGAATTTTCAATGCTGAAAGATAACCAATGAAGATACAAGGAAGTGTACGCTTACAAATATTGCATAATAAATCATGCATTTATGTATCTAATATGAGCTTTGTTGTTTTGGGAACATTATGAACAGTGAACATACCAGTTTAAACACAAATAAAAGTTAATAAAAGACACGTAACAGTAAAAGTTTTGGTGTGAATCACAATATAAGCTGCTTGGCGGAGGTCTGCGCTCTCCAAGTGCTTTTCTAGTTCTTCATACTTTCTAACTCTTTTTGTTTTGACTGGCAGGTTTCCTTTTCTGCTTTTGTTGGAGCTCATCTATTGGTTGCTGGTTATGTTATGTCACTGTGACTTGCTATAATATCAAATATGTTTGATATTATCACAAACCCAAAACTAGGAAAAGACTGATATGAAACAGCGCAGAATACCATCTGAAACTTAACAATCAAGATGCGACAAGATTTGACTCCGCTGTGACTCCAGTATAACTCGTATATCTTTCAAGTTTTAGTCTGGGTCTGTGAAAATCATTTAGTGGAAGCCCAGCATTACTTTGTAAATAGCATCAGTTTTCTTCAGCAATAAGGTTTTCATCTGATAAAATGACCTTTTATAAGAGCTGGCCACTGATACTGTGGTCATAAAAATGGTGGCAACAGAAAAAAGCCACATGACTGAAACCCATGAACGGACAGAATTGCAGACATGGTATCAAAACAGGACATTTAATTACTGAGTTTCTCTGTGTTGCAATGAGTGAACGAAATAAACTGCAGTCTATAAACACTGACAGAAAGCAGTCTCACATGAACAAGTCAAATGCACATCCAGAGATCAGCCCATTATTTCAGATACAACTGTCTGCAGGAAAGCCTTGCCTGAAGTATAAACAACAGTCTCTCAGCAGAAAACCATTTTTCTTTAGCAGTTCCTGCATCAAATCAGTGTCCCACTGTAATCACAGTTTAAAAAAGAGAAATTCACCAAGTCCTGTCCTCAGAAAACACTGAACTGATCTACCGAGACATCTTGCAGAATGTCTGAACACAAATCTTGTCATTGTTTGTTTTTCTGTGCCTCTTTAACCTTCAGTGTTGATTAATTGATATCAAACCAGTGTAAGTCTGCCACCTCTTACTTAAGTTTAAGAAAGACGTCTTTTAAATGTCCTAAATACTCTGCATAACTCCAGCAGAGGAAGAAGCTCAGATTTATTGGCTTCAGGAAATGTCTGCAGTGGAAAGTTATTTTAAAATGTCTCTGTTTTTCTGGACCGGCTCAGAGATCTTCCATGATGATAGGAGCTTTCAGCTTTCACCACTTCCTGCCTTTTCTCCTTATTCGCACTCCTTATTTTGAGTTTCATCTTCAATTTCATACGCTGTCTTCCTTCCTGACTATCACTTTTTGTCCATATCTTCCCCCCACCCTCTTTCATGGAAATGTTTTCAATCTGTTCTGCCTCTTCCTCACTCACAGATATTACTTCATCCTTGTCTCTGAGGGATATTTTGTCTTTTTCCTCTCTGAAAACAAAATACAACAATGGCTTGTTTGAGAGTGAGGGCAGATGGGTGCCTGGAAAATGTTGCCCTTGTGGTCAGATCATTAACCTTTAAATCTAAAGACAGCACAATGTAAGCCTCTATGGCTGAGCAGCTCTGACCGTGACCTCTGACCTCTTCACAGGATATGATATCATACTCATACTGTAACACAGAGAGAGGAGTTTTCCTGAACCAGACTACAGAAGTTTTAGAGCTACACTTTATAACTAAAAAACCAAAGTCATAAAACACAAAACAACAAGCTGAGCTAAACAATGTCTAATTAATATGCTGAGTGTGGTCATCAGCAGTACCAGCCTTCTGTCCTTCACACTGGTTCATATTCACATGCCTGTGCTGGTTATATATTGCTTGTGTGAGTAGTTATATGCCAATTAAACCAGGCACGGCCTTTTAACAACTTAACTTACTTGATGCTCACATCCCTTTATTGGACAAAAACAAACTTTTTAAAAACTTTTTGCTCAATTTCAGGGCAGTCAACCTCAACAAAACCTTGTGCATAAAATCCCAAATCAAACCACCATGATGACTCTCAGAGGCCAGATGAATAACAAGTGTCTGCGTTTATCCTCTGGGGTCCTTTAAGGAATTCCTGTCAGACTAGGTGACCAAATAAAATGGCCAATACCGCAATTCATCAAACTATAGAGCCCGCACATTTCACAAAAACACTTAAGTGAACTAAAGTGGACTGATTCAAGATGTAAGTCTTCTGTACAATATCAAGTACAATATACTCAAGGTGGGCGGTTTGTTTTCAGTAAACACTGCTATTAATATAAGCTACCTGAATCTGGGTAATCTTGCAGCTTCATAGCGGTGTTTACTGTCAAAATACTAAACACAAACTGCCCACCTTGAGTAAAAATAAGGTGCATTTTTTCTGCTCCAAGAACTGAGGATTACATGCTTCACTATCACTCAGTTGTCTATCATTCAGTCGATTAATTTTCCACACCTAGTCTTGATCACTGTCAAATTTGGGGATGCCACTCCTTTTAAATACAGCACTTTAGATACCACCAACCATCAGCAGACAGTAAAAATTCCCTAACAATTATGGCTCATGTCAAAATTACAAACAGCAGCAGAGCACAGTGATACTACTGTTTCTGCAGTTCAATATGTGCAGTGTTTAACCCTTTGCATATATGAATAACAGTGTCTTTTTGTCTCATTTCCACAGGCTTGGCTGGAACAAAAGCTGCATAATCCTTTTTTGTGACTCAGGCCTTAAGTGTGCATAGATGGATTGTACAAACTGTCAGCATTTTAATCTCCAACTTTCATTCGGTCTGGATTTTGTTCTCCTGCTGCAGGATGTAAAAAACTCCAAAAAGAGCCATTTCATCAGATACAGCCCGGCCAATCAATCCTACCATCAGTCTTTCAAACCGATGGTGGGATCAGTGTCTGGAGTGGTAGATGGGGAGCTATAAAGTAACCCTGTGATACATTTAATTATATGACACACTAACAAACCAACACAGCTTGTTGTCAAATCTTAATTTTTTTTTAACATGACTGATGTTGATCACAGATAAAACGGTAAATCAGAACAGTTGAAGCAAAACTATGGACGGATATGTAAAATAATCTCCTCTCCTTTTTGTACAAGATTGAGTGTTGAGGTCTGCATATTACCATGAGTATTTAAAACCACACAGCTAAAGAGAAACACAAGGAAAAAAGATTAGAAAAATCTCTTTGTAAAATACATATCAGATCCTCTCACCGCAGCTGAGGTGCATAAAAACCTCTCTGCTTTGAGAAACAATCTGTAGCTGATGTTTCTTCTGTGTCAGACAAATTTCACTACTTAAATACTCCCAGGTGACACCTGTTTCTCCTCTTTGGTTAAAAAAATATGGACTGTATGAATCTGCAGAAATTTAAAGCTTAAAGTATAAAAACAGTTGCTTTGAATATTGAACCCTTTTTTTTTTTGGCTCCAAAATTGTAGGTTAGATTCCTGGTGGCACATCCAGGTCTCAGGATGTGCTGGCTAATGAAGGCTGAGATTAGACTTCTTATATTTAAGTGACATTTCACTTTAAAAGTCAAGTTCTCCAACAGCCAAACAGTAACTTGGTCAAGCAGGTTCATGTCTGACCAGGAACACAAGACTACAGTTTGTTCCTTAACATAAATTGATCTCTTCAATTGGCAACAAGAGAGTCTGAAGCATTAATTGGGATTTGGGCTACTTTGGTGATACAGATTGTTTACCCCATCTTAGTAAAAGAAAGCATTCCCTAACTAATATTACAAAGAGTACAGTGTACACCTGTGCAATCAAGTGCGAAGAAAAAAACATGCGCTCCGTGTCAATAAAAATGACTTAAAGTACCTGTGAAGAACTTCCAGTTTGAGCCCATTATGACAACCCCTCTTTCCCACTGACTTTGGACAGTAAAATGGTGAATAAAAGGACAGTTTCTCCTGCTGCTCAGCTGACTACCTCCTCACACCAGTTTTGGGGATTAAAATTACTGCACAGAAATCTTAAGCCTTTTACCTGATGTTTTTTTTTTTTTTTTTTTGCTTTTGTAGGTCATAAGGAGGCATATTAACAATTTTAGTTTGCTTCATTTCATACAAAAAAAAAAAAAAAAAAAACTCCTCAAATGGGCATTAATATTAATTGGAAACATAAAAGTTAAACTTTTGTAAAAAGAAAAAAATATAAAACTGTAAAAGATTTGTAAAACTAAACTTTGTGGCATTAATGAGTTTTAGCCCCAATTATAATCCCACACTGAGTCATACTTATGAGATATAAATTCAAGCTTATTCTCATTTGTGACTAATTATCTCTACTTTTCTAAAAAAATACTATTTCATAATTTCGGTTTCAAGAGGTTAAGGTGATACTGAAAAGTTATATATTTACACCACTTACAGTATATCTTGAACTGACAGACTACTGCTAGTCAAACTAATCATTTGGTTTTAGATTAAAAACACTCTGAATTACAAGGTTGCAGAGAGTAACACTCATTTTCGCCCTTGTATGCCAGTAAGGTCAATATTATGTATTTTCAGCAGAGGTCGTGAACCAATGTGGACTGAAAATGAGTCCCACTGGCTAACAGCCCACAGAGATGGTATTAGCTCTACACGCAGATTTTGAAGCATTTGACTCACTGTGCACGCTTTGTGAATTAGAAAATGTCTTTTTGGCTTCATGCTACAGGTTTAGTGAGCACAAAAGCTGAGTGAAACCAACCCTGAGGATGGCAGTGATTCAAGGTTTTCAAAGCTGCACTTTTGCTTTCAAATGAAGACAAGACAAGAAATATGTGAGTGACATGAAAAAAAAAAAAAACCCTGACATTGACAACCACAGAGCATGGTAAACAACCTCACAACCAAGGTTATGGTTTTACCCCCAATAATTAATGACTACATTATTAGTCAAACAGACCTGAGCAAAAATACTGCCATAATAAGCCAACCTGAATCACCACAGGGAAAATTTGCTCACCATGACAGCCCTAGTGTTGGTCAGAAACTCCTCGGGCATGAACATTTGGCCTGAAAGAACAGTAAGCTGTACCCTTACAGCATCACAAAATATGACGTTCTTTCGGCTTTGTACCTGCGTACTCCGGGTCCACATGAGGAGGGTAGAAGCGAAAGTTGATGAAGAAGGGGATCGGCATTCCATATTTGAACCACTCCACCACGTAGGGCTGGCCGTTCAGGGGGTGGGACACGTCGCATCCCAGGATGACGTTCTCTCCTGCTCGAGCTGTCACAAACTGGGGCTCCTCTCGCACTCCGTGGGCACCTGAGGATAAGACGATAAAAGGTCACCACATGCAGGGCAGATACACAATCCACAAGGAGCACGTTAAAAGCACATTTTAGTCTGTATGCCTGAGCATGTGCTTCTGCTAAAATAAAACTAAGGCTGGAATAATCAATCTCACAGAGCAGATTCTTTTTTTTTTTTCAGGAAATATTTAGATCTAAATATTTAGAGATAGAACCATCACAGTGGTTTATAATAAAGTACAATTAGATATTTTAAGATAAGTTTAGATACAGAATGGACTGTAGAAATGGAAAAATATGATACTAGCAGGCTATACCTCAGTTCTTAAACAGATTTGGCCTCATTGATGAGGTTGTATAAAAATTAATAACTGCTGTTTTATCAGATTTGAGAGGAAATAATCCTGTTATGGTGTGATGACTTCAAGCTGCCACCATTTTTCTACTTCTGTCCAGCAATTAGAAAGCGACTGTTTTGTGTCAAGGATTACTTTGACACTGAGTGAGAAATAGAGACTTTTTGGCAGGTTTCTGTTGTTTGCATATAATACAAACAACATGTTTCTGTTGACTTGTGCCTGTAAATTGTGCTGGAGGGTGACATCTGTTTCCTCCAGTTAGGGCCAGCCCAAAGTGTGCTCTGCTGAAATTAATGCAAGGGTCTGGACTCTTGACTGAGGCTCCACACTTCGCACTCGGGCTATAATACATACGGAGGTGTACTGAACGAGTTTCAACACGGACATATTAAGTAGAGGACCGCACGTTGTGGAGCATGCTGCAGCTGCACATGCGCAGTTGCTCACACCCAGACACAACATAGAACAGATGTAACCAACAAAGTAGCGAATGTCATGGCTAATGCTGCCAGCGTTGGCAAAAAGACAGAGCTTGAGGACCCTCCCGCGACATTAAGGTCTCCTGTTTGGGAACACTTTTCGGTGAAATACAAACAGGGACAAACAGAGGTCAATAAAACAAAAGTGGTTTGCTGACATTGTTTGTCTGAGATCGGGTATGTTTCTGGCAACACGTCAAACTTGTTACTGTTCATTGTTGCACATTAGATGTAGAAAAGATTTTTTTTAAAAGAACAGTCTGAGCCTTATTTATGTTATTTAACTTGAACAACAACTTAAACCTGTTCAGTGTTGCACATTCAATGGAGAAAAGGTTTTTTAAAGAAACAGTCTGAGCCTTATTTATTTATTTTTCATTTTGTATTTCAAAATATCTACATGCTTATTTCAGAATCCTGTATTTACATTTTTGAGCAGAATTCTGGCTTCATTTAATGTTTCTATTGTTAAAAGTACAAAAGTGTGTAGTAAACAACGAGCACATATAAATTTGCATTTTGTTTCTTACTGTACTGAAAATAAACTGAACCGTGACCTCAATACTGAGGTACATACTAGTGGTGCAACGGATCACAAAACTCACGGATCGGATCGTTCCTCGGATCAAGAGTCACTGATCGGATCATTTTTCGTATCAGCAAAAAGCAAAAAAAAAAAAAAAAACAAGACAAATAAACATAAGTTTTGTCTGTTTATTAAACACTTAAATGATTAAATTAAAATATATAAAAGTATTGCACAAGGCATAATATCTTCTTTTTAACATAATTGTTAATGAAAAACAATTTAAAGTGCAATATATAAGCATACCGCCTTCCTTTAAAATGTAACAATGAACCAAAAATGAAGTGTGTGCATGATGGGATGTCGTAACGTGGCTCAAGTACTTTCAGCATGTTTTTAAAGTCCTTGTTTTGCACAACTGAATATGGCCCATGTCTGTAGCTATAAACACACCGATAGCGTTTGTGATAGCTTTAGCCCGGTCAGATTGCGCAGGAAGAGGCTGCTTAAATGCTGTGGTGATGAGCAGTTGTTGGCCAGCTTTTGTTTTATGTCTGGTGTTGTGCCATAGAATGCACCCCTGCCGTAGAATGCACCCCCTGACGGGAGCGCGGTTCAAAGTACATAACAAGGCGAAATAATATAAGTTTTCCTTAAATCGTTTGCCTTTAATAATTTCATTCAGACTATTTAACAACAGCCCTTGGAATATTGCTGTCCCAAAAATATAATGTTCTCTACCTTGACAGCTTACTGTACAGTTTATTTACCCAAGTACACCTATGTATGTGCATTTTTGAGACACATAAAAAGAAAATGAAAGTTTGCTGCTCCATTTGACATGTTGCCATGATCTAATACTCGTGTTTTTTTTTAAAATATGAGATCATTATCTCCACTTTAAGAAGCTAACGAGTGGAGGGGATGCAGGGAGTGCGTTCTACGGCAGTGGTGGAATCTATGGCACAACACCTGTTAGTAAAACACCCGGCTGATGTCGCTTCAAATGCGTGAACATGCTCGATGTGTTTCCACTGTCATATAGCTTTCTTATGCCACAGTGCCTACACATTGTCGCAGTTTTGTCCACTGACCTCTTTCCTTCTTTATCATAGTTGACAGGGAAGCCAAAATGCTCCCATACAGGGGATTTAAATGTCGCAGGGCGTTCAAGCTCCTCCTTTCCTCTGCTCGCCATGTCTGCCCTCCTCCTTTCTCCGCTAGCCACAAGCGATGTGCGGACGGAGCACAACTTTTTTTTTTTTTCAGAAATCAATCCGCGGGTCACGTGTGTGCCGAACCGATGACGTCGATCCAAATGGATCACGGATCAAAGATGATCTGTTGCACCACTAGTACGTACTAAACCAAGATTTTTGAGTACCGTTACACCCCTAGCAGCAAGTATTGGTGTAATCTGAGTCAGGGGTTTAAGAGTAGGAAGGCAAACCTTGACACCTCTGAATGAACTCTTATAAAATCCACAAATTTCACTCCACATACATAAATAAAGCATGAGTTTGGAAAGGGCCACCTGTTCACCTTCACTCTTATTTTTGAAGCTCTGTTGACTCTAAGCTCTTCTTTCAAACCTCCTCTTATAATCTCCTGGCTATCGTGACTTCACGATAGCTGGGAACTTGTGTGTTCTTAAGCTGATCCAGCTGCTTGAAAAAAAATGTCAACATGCACGCTAGATATGGATCAGAGAGGAAGAAATAAAGCAGCCAGGTCTTTAGAAAGCAGGAAGTGAGTGTTAGTGTGTGATAACATAAACATTTGCTAAACTGCAACCTCCATCACTCAGGACAGCCGAGACTCTGAGTGACAAATCCAATCCAGAGCCAAGGCCAGTGGGCTGGGAGAGGCAGGATTAACAACGCATGCACACACAAGGCTGTAATTTATCTGTACAGGATCTATTTCAAGTAATGTGTCTGATAGAAAGAGGGCGGACATGAGCATGAGAGAGTTCATTTTAACACCTTTAACCTTTTTGACATGGAGACTGATGGAGTGACCACTGTAAACGTGTGTCTGTTTTCTAGCAGCTGGATTGATCCCTGTTCAGTTACTCTGTAGCTTTGCTTTATAAGCAGAAAGCTTCTGAGGTAACATTTTACCAATCAATACAACCAATCAGAAGCACTCACCACCCGTCCCTCTGTGGTCTGGAAGAAAGTAGACAGCTCCTTCTCCTGTACTCACATGATGGCCTACTGCTTTACATTGACTACCACCAGTCGTAGAAAAAAGTGAGTCGAGTGAACAAAACACCCAATAAGACCTTTTCTGTTACAACTGTTTATAAATCTATGTTGAGGTAACAAAGGTGAGAACAAATGACCAGTCTGAATATTAAGTGACTTTGTTAAATAGTGAGAAGTCAGCTCTTGTTTTTCAGTAAAACTGTGAGTGACAAAAACATGAAAACAAGATAATGAAGGCTTTGTTTTCTTCTCCTCTTCTGTCCTATTGTTCTGTAGTTCCTTAAGTGCCCACTTGAGTCTGGCTGCGAAAGCCGAGAAAATCCAGCCAGGGCTCATAACAAAAAGCTCATGATGAAAGCAGGATTTACCATGTTTTCAACCTGATTCAAGGGACAGTTTTGGACTCTGCCGCTCGTTTCTTCACTTGTGACAGCTGTGTAGGGGGTTATTATTTTATGAACCATTTTTGAGGCTACATACACATGGGTTAGTTTTAAAAATTGTCTTTTTTCTCTTCAGAAAACAGAGTTTCCCATATGACATCTTTTTGAATATTGATCTTATCTGTTTACACAACATTTTTGAACTCAATCTTGAGGTAACATTCACATTAGAATGCCCAGCCAACAGGTGGCAACCATGTGTCATCAGTCTGTCAAGTCCAAACACCAAAAAAGAACACCATTCACATCAGTTTAGAGTGTCTCCTTAAGTGAGACGCAATAATAAACAGCATCCTTGACTGTGTTCAGAGTGGCTAATAAAAAACTATTGAGGGGTTGAGATCAATATATTGATTTCCCCTTTGCTGCAGTACAGTGATGAAGAACAGCAAGGTTTCCTTGTAAACATGCAATTAAACGTAACAGCCCCTGGCTGACCAACACAAAGCAATGTCTTCATCCGTGTACAATTTATATAAACATCAGTTACCAAGCACGAGTTTGTCAACATTTCCCACAACACTGTTGTTGAAGTCCGCATGGAAACAATTCAGCAGGGCTTTTAAAAAATAACACCTAAATCTGGCTGTAAGGCCAAAGCACAGAGAAAGAAAAAAAAACTGTTTTCAAAAATAACCCCAGAGGCATGGATGGGACCTTAGCCAGTAACATGTATATTATATTTTTTCAGGAAGAAGAAAAGAAGAAGGGAAATTCAGTGTATGTCATTCAATGTATGTCATATTTAGGTAATTTATAATGAAAAATCAATTTTCACACTGTAGATTTCATAACATGACTGTTTTAAATCAGACTCAACATTAAACTATATTATTCTATAAACCAAAACTAAATTTATTTGAAACACTGTTACAGTGCTATAAACAGTGTATTTTTATATAGAGTACAGTCATATGGGATTTAAAATTGTGTAGTCACTTTGGGGGATGTTGACATTACTCACTCGCAGCCACGATGAAGAGACTGCCTGCAGTGCCTGCAGCTCTTAGTTATCTATTTTTTAATCATAGCATGACTGTAAAATATGCTGAGGAAGATGAAGTGCAGACAGCAGGAAGTGCCGCTTATCAAAATGCAGTAAGTTAGTCCAATTATTTTGGTTCCCCTCTTTTTAGAGGTTATACAAAGTCACGTGTTTGATTTATGTTACAAAAAAATGGGCAATATCTTAACAGGAACCAGAAAGTAGTACATCTGGAAGTCACTTTATTTTAAGTTCAATCATGGGCTTAGTATTAGCTAACATAGATATAGCCAAACATGAAAGACAGCACTGACAGTTAAAATAAATCAGCAGAGCATGATTTTCAATTAGTTTAAACATATAAGCTACTTAAGAGATGGTTAAGGACTCACCACTTCACGTCCATGGCTGGACATTTTCCAATTTTAGTCTCAGCATTGTTCATCACATGACAATCTGCATAGCATGAGGGCATGTGTGGGAGAGGCAGGTGGGACAATAGCTCTTTACTCAGTTTTGAATTTGGACTGCAATGCCCATTGGAAACACAAGGTGTCAGACTTACTTATTTTGGGTTTAAATGCCCCTAACTTTTTTTTTTTTTTTTTAATTTGTATTGCTGGCTATTTGATAAAGGTAAAACCACAAACTTACATTTAAAAGTGCACTAAGTTGGGATAAAGCTTGTATGTCAACATACACTGACTGTTAAGACTAATTTAAACCTGCTGTTTAGTTGGATTTCTCCAACACAAATTATTTTATGCAAAAATCCAAAATTCTTTGGGCTAAGCTGCAACAAACAGTTTCCAGCCCAGTGTCCTTAAAGGTTTGGTTGTGAAGCTATCAAGCAGATCAATCAAATCAAATCTTCTGTTAACACCAGCCCCTTCTCAGCAGACTGTAGAGTATCGCTTCTGCAATGATTGAGTTCCTAAAGTCTAGATTCAATGAAAAGGTATAAATCAGACCAAATGTGCTACTTAATGTTGCACATGAGAGGCATCTCCCTGTTGTCTCATGTTTCCTCCCTGTATGACTTCTGTGTTTCTATCAGTCTAAATGTAACACAGCCCCTGCATTCAGCAGAAGTAGACTGACTTATGGAGACAGTTGGAGTAAAACCTCATCCAAACAGACAACATTAACTTTTCAGTTGTACTACAAAGAAAGTTTAACAAAGGGGGGTGACACATTTAGTGTGAGTTTCCTGCATTTCCTCTTTTTCTCTGTAAATAAAATGCAAGCTGGGGATTCTTTGCGGAAACAAAACCAGGTCAGGCAGTTTTACAAACCAGCTACACGCCACAGAGCTTGTTCACTGACACAGAGCGAGTCAGGACATCCCTGCTGTGGAAACACAGAAACTGTCTGATGTTTACTCACTCTAACACATCGATTCCAGTCAGGAGTCAGTGTGAGGAGTGGTGTGATACTGCACTGACATGTTTTCAGGCAGACAGACAGAAACAGATATAACTTAAGTCAACAGAGCAGGGGGGTAAAATAGGATGAGGACAACAGTTTATCCACAACTGTAACTTCATCTGGTATCGCCTCAAAACCTCAAACATTTGCAGCTATTAATAACAAGATCAGATGGCATGTCAGTCCTTCACTTAAAGACAGGTCACGTCTTGTTTCCTGTGCCATTTAGGCCACGTTTTCCATCTATTATCCACATTAATCTGTGTGAGAGCAGGATCATGATGAGGGTAATAGGAAGGCTCTCGAATGTTCAAACACTGATCCTCTCCAGCATGCAAAAAACTGAGACTGTATCGAAATTGTTGACACTGTGGCAAAAATATTAGATCCAGCTTGCATCACAGGCAAACTCTGTGTTGCAAATGTTAGTTTACAACACAGAGTTAGTTATGCTAGCATGCTGAGTCTAAGGCTAAGAAACATGAATACTACGATATCAGATACTCTCCTGCAAGTCAGATAAGAGTTAAAGAGCTGGTGAGAGCATCTCTGTATTACAGCTCACTAGAAAGAACAAAACATGAGTGGTCGTGATAACAGAAGACTTGTGGTTTTTACCTCAAAGGTGTGTCAGCCCGAAGAAATGTTTAATTTGATATAAACAATAACAAAAAAGAAGATTATAAGTGGTCTTACAGACGTCTCGTTTATTTTGTCGAACATCACCGTCAGCCAAATGATTAATTTATGGACAGTTGGAATCTGTAGTCATGCTCACAGCCACAGAATTACTTCTTCACTATTACATATATCATTTCAAATATTTTTAGTGAAATTGCCTTTAAATCAATATTTGGTGTCAACATATTAATGACTTTGGTTGGGAGCTGGGGAATAAGCAGTAGAGCATAGTTGATGGGTAGTTATTCATACAAGGTGAGACCAGACCTATAACCCAAGTGGAGGGGTCTGAGGCCTGTACTACGAAGCTGGATTAACACATCCAGGATAACTCTGCGACAACTCGCTCAACTTCACCGGATCTCCACGATCCCCATCAGCTGTACTACGAAGCCAGTTATCAACTCAATAACTGAATCCAGGTGTGGCCACTTCAGATCTGTGCGTGCACATGTAAAAGGGGCGGGGTTAGCGGCACTGGACCATTTTCCACAATGGACAAAACGGCGAGAGCATCGTATTTCACAGCTGAGGAACAGGATATTATCCTGCGTGAATACGCGGAGTTCCGTAATACAATCACAGCGAGGAGCAACATGGCCGCAGGCGCCAAAAGCCAGAAGGACTGCTGGCAAAAAAATCGCCAATTGTGTTAACGCGCAAGTCACTACGATGAAGATATTAATGTGTTATCACGATGGCACGGATAGATGTCGCTACATTTGTGCATTCATTAATTTATGGTCCCCAAATGTGTTGTCATTCAGTGTTTGATCACCATCATCATCATCGATCTCATGATTTCAGATGCAGCAGCAGTGGGGAAAAAAGAATGTGGGAGCAAATTCGAAATAAATATAAAAGCATCCTTCAGAGTGGTCAGTAGGTTTATTGGCAGATTGTATTTGTACATACAGTATTTCAGCATGTACACAGCGATTTCCACACAATGTCTCAGCTGTAGGATGATGATAAACGAGGTCCTGTGATGTTATATGATATTATTATTATACCGCAGCCCCTCAAAAGAAAACCTGTAATGCTCGTACAAAACGTCATCTGGTAAATCAAATGGATTCGAGCGATCACGAAAATAGCGCTCACGGCGATGCGCTCCTCTAACAATCCGAGCACCAACGTCCACAGGATCCGGCAAAAGTGGGCAGGCCATTTTCCAAGAGAACCGATTGGTCAGTGGGTGGTCTTTTATACCCGCTGAGCTCTTATCCTCAATCATAACCTGCTCCGGAGCATATTTGGCGTTCCGCGTAAGTTACCGGGGCAACGGACCTGGATAAAAAGAGATCCACCTTCGTAGTACGGAAAACCCAGAAGTTATCCAGAAGTTATCTCGCTAAGACCAAATCCAGCTTCGTAGTACAGGCCTCTGGTCTCCCCCTGTCAGGATTCTAACTCTCATAACTAGATCCTTACCATGCCTACATATTTTCCAGATTCCCTGAATTGTATGGCCACAATCTAGTGTCAAGTTTTGCTATCTCTAATCAGGACAACACTAAAGGACCAGCCCACCTGAAAAATCCATTCCACAGCTTGTTTTTATTGTACTTGGCACTTTCTTGATTCAGTCTGTTTCTGAAAGCTTCTCATCTTTCGGCTGTGATGACAGACTCTTAAAAACGTTGGAAAGATTTTATGTCTTCAGGACGACAGCAACCTCAATGTAGCTGTTGGTGCTTGCCACTTCCCTCAGCACATTTACATGCTGTTCCAAAAAAAATCATTGGAATTTATTCCAATAGTCAAACTGAAACTGGACCTGAAAAAATACATGTAAACACATTAGTCTGACTGAGATTGCATGAAATCGAACAAACCTGGATAAAGTGGCTGGATAGTGATTTCCTTTCCTGCGTACACAGCTCAATCAAACTGAAACTGGCATGCTCGCGAGTTAGCACTCATGCTCTGGTCTTTGAGCCTGAGGTTGGACAGCATGAATGTGTTTCTAAAAAGCTGAGAGGTAAACAAAACCTTACAGAGTGAAGAGGTGTATTACAATGTTACTACAGCAGCTAATATAGTAATAGCTGACTTTTAAAAGAGCACTCGCATGAGCATTAGACTAGCCTCTGATGTTTTTTGTAAAGGCCCCCCCCCCCCCCCCCCCCCATGTTACACTTGTGATGGACATCATATCATGCAGTCCTATTTTATAATTCATCATCATATGTTTAAAATGCCTCTCTTTCTGGCTCTAATACTGGATGTAAATGCTAGGTGTCATCAGTGGTAAACATGCTGTAAAATCTCAGCTCTTTGGCATCCTGAAAAGAGAATTTATATTGTTGAGAAGAGGAAAAAAAGCAGCACAATAACACACGCTCCAGACATGAGAATAAAAAGAGTTATTCATAGCTGAGAGAGAGAGAGTGATGTTTTGTTCTCTCACTGTAAAAGCAGCGTATCATCAGAGGATAATTTTCTACTCAGCTTCAATCCCATCACTGGATCGTTTTTTTTTTTTTTCCATTTTGCAATTAGCCAAAAGAGCTTGTTGTGGAGCAGAGTGAACTAATTATGCTGCTGTAGTAATTGAATATCTATCCAAGGCCAGCAATAAATTCTTAATAGTGCAACCTCAAATTATCAATCTTGACTTTTAAATGCACATTAAGGCTGCAGCAGGAGAGCATGGAAAGCTCCCACAGTCACCTTGAACCGAGGTCAACATGAAAAGAGACTAATTGTCTGGATTTTGCACTAAACAGGAGATGTTTATCTTATGATTAGGCCTAATTGTGGACGTCTGATGGAATAGAAGCACTCAGAGATTGAATGTGATATGTAAATTAACATGGAGAGGGGCTGTGTTTCACTTTACGAAAAGCTGAGCGGTACAGGAATATCTCTACATACATCCATCAGTCACAGGTCTATAATATCTACACAGTGTGAAGCCCCTCTGGGCAGCATATATCCAGTGTATTACATCACCGAGAGACGGCGTGTGTGTGTGTGTGCCGGCAGATAATAACCGAGCAGGCGTGCTTCTCCCAGTGGTGAAACCCCCCCCTCCACCCCCCCCACCCCCCGCCCCCCACACATACGCACACGTTACCTTGAGCAGCGCTTCATGTTGATTGGCTGCTGGTGACATCATGGCAGATAGCAGAGGAAAAAAAAAGGCCCACTGGAAGGTATGACTTCACTGTTTATATCTAATGAGACGCGGGGGGGGGGGGGGGCGATTCGCTTATCTTCTCACCCCCGTCACAGCTCCACCTCTCTCACCCCAGAAGGGTTTAGCTCATTTACAATCAAAGACCTGGGGGAGGGAGGGCACCACTGCAAGCTTTAACCGATCAGGTGCACTGACACACACACTCACACATTGGTACAGGTGGAGGAGAGAAGGTGTTTAAATGTGCAGGGTATTTGTGAGCACTAGTGGTCGTTCTTCAAAGACTGAAGCCGATATTTAAAGAGAAGGCCAGCCATTAGCAGATCTATGAAGCCGATATCAGACTGTTGTTATTTTCATTATCTTACATCTGTTAAATATTACATATAAAACAAACTACTACATCTCACATTAACAACCAGTATCTCAGTCCAAGTGGAGATGGACCATTTTTGATTTTTCCTGATATCCACTATAATGATGTTCAAACTCATATCAGCCAATACTGACAGTGATACCAAAATAAACATACTGCTTTTAATTGTAACACTGGTGAAAGGTCTCACTACTCTTTTTATGACAGTCTATTTGTTATAGGAACAGACACAACATAAGCTGAACAACATCTGATTCAAACATTAAAGAGTGGTTTATACTTTTCCAAACATGGATATTCAGTAATCATGTGTCTGCTGTCTGTTTCTGACCCTTCAAAATACTTCCTCTAAGACTGGCATGTCTAAGCCACTAAGTGCACATATTTAATCAGCACTTTTTTGGCTGACACTGATAAGAATAATTGCCTTTTAAACTAAAATCTGCTGGCACCGATACCTTGTCAGTAAGCCTCTACAGATCTGGCTGCCTGCAGTGTCTGCAGACATTATTCTTAAATCTGCATTAATAATACATCAAAACACTTAAACATACTCAGACCGATTGATTGCCCCAGGTGATTTTCCATCTTTATTTGTCAATGTTGCCTAGAGTACTGCTACTCAGGATGTTAACAATTGATCAGCTATTGAGCAATAGTTGTCAAAAGTGTGCTTGAACATGTTTTTAATTTTCTGTCAGATTGAGACAAAAACAGTATTAGCCTGGTGTTTTGTTTGCTTGAAGCATGTTTCAAGGCAAACTGGTGGTGGATCTAGAATGTTTCTTCAACAACTGATGCTGATAGAGCCGTTGGACCACTGGCCAACACATGATGATTGCACAGTGTTGTAATTGTTTGGATATGACAAATACAACAACTTCAATGATGAGAAATATGAAGAAAAAAATACTGCACTCGCATGAACATTTCTGAATATAAAGTAACCGGTTTGGATCTGATAACGTGTTATCAATTAATCTATATTTAACACCAACCAGGCTCAGCAGCAGGCCACCTGCACTGTCTGCTGACATTATTTGGTATCTGGAAATGAATGCTACTTCATAACCATCATTCAGCATCATTTCTAAGACACTGTGCGGCAGTGTGAGACAAATCAGCTGGTGACACCACAACTGAGTGAGATGAAGATGTTTATTATGAGACCTAAGAGAGCTTTGCTTTTGACCCTGTCACTGAAATCAATTTATAGGGTCAATTGTGGCCATTGTACGAATCACCCTGGGGAGTCACCAGCCATCATTTTAAGGGGCCATGAACACTCCATTGGCTGTGTACCTGTCGTGACTGGCAGTTTTATTGTGCTTTGCTTGAGGGGAACAGCCTTCTCCTGGTCTAATAAAGGAAAGACAACAGAGCTGGGGTCCAGGACTCTCCACCTTCGGCTTATGTGGCACTGTGGCTGCACAACATAGACACAGTTAAAGTAATGTAGCAGGTTCTGACACATGAAAATCTAAAAGTACGCAGGGGATGCACTCAGTTTTCTAAAGCAGAATAGTATGTTGTAAACTATCAGTGAGACCAGGATGTAGCTAACAGGTCTCAAGCTCTTAATCATATTTCTAGAGCTGTCATTCTCTCATGTGATCCTCAAAGGTAAAACTCTACCTTACTCTTGTCAGTTATGTGTCCAAGGTTGGTAAATGTGCATGTAGCAGAGAGAGAGTTAGTGAGGTGATCATGATAATAGTTAGCCTGCTAGCATTAGCCACCATTCACTTGTATACCATGGTAAGTTTATATAGCTTTTCACAGAGCTGTTCCTAAGAGAGAGAGAGCATAATAAGCAATAATAGGAGTGCACAGAGGGGAACCACTGCACCCAGAGGTTTTTCAGGACCCTCTGAGAGTTTGTTTCATGTGCGTAGCTGCTCAGTG
Source organism: Xyrichtys novacula (assembly GCA_962446985.1). Classification (NCBI taxonomy): domain Eukaryota; kingdom Metazoa; phylum Chordata; class Actinopteri; order Labriformes; family Labridae; genus Xyrichtys; species Xyrichtys novacula. The sequence continues at coordinate 30,534,871 of OY660872.1, forward strand.
CTGACCTGTACTGCTCAGCCAGGTTTTGATGTTTCCAACCAATCATAAACTAGATGGTGTGGGACTGATCGCCCAGATGTCCAGGAAACGAGATGCTTGTCAGAAGAAGACAGAGAAGCTAATTTGGGATAAATTTTCACTTCTGAACAGCTGAGCTCCCTGTCTAGCCACGTTAGCATAGGTCAGCTACTGTAACATTAGCCACTAAAATGTCGATTCCAGTTTGTGGTTTGATGCTTCATGATGGTCTTCACAGACAAACAGCTCTACTATCCAACAGCAGCTGAGATGCAAATCCAGCTCATACTGGCCTTTGTTTACAAAGGAGTCATCAGCAGTGCTTAATTTGTGCCGAAGCAAGCCGGAGTGTGCTCCGGGACCTCTTTGATCGGGTCCGGGACCTATTTCAGCCGTTCCGGCACCTGTTTGATCTGCTCTGGGACCTTCCCTGTCAATAAATAAACTGTGTTTTTATCTATGTTTTCTCTGTGTTTTATTTCTCCCTGAAGTGACGCCTGTTGGCTTATTTCTTATGCATTTTACTCAGAAATTAGGTAAAACGGGGGAAAAAAGTGATTTATGCCGTCACGTGTCACAACGCAATGCGCATTGGGATGGTTTTGTTTCCACACCGGCACCACGCGCAAATAGGTAAATATTATACTAGGTAGGTAGGTGCGGAAATTAAAGTGAAAAAGACAATAAAAACGCGTTAAAAACCCGAAAAAAAGCATATTTTTACGGCACGTGCGTGCTCCAGAGGGGGCCCCGGCACCTCCTGGAGGACAAATTAAGCACTTGTCATTAGTGAAGTGGTAAAGACATAGTCGACGATTTGTTTATGTGGACTGTAAAAATGACAAATAAAATTAAATCCTGTTTTCCTGGGAAAAAAAAAAAATTCACAGTTTTCTTGTGTTTAAAAAAAAAAAAAAAAAAAATCCCTTTTAAGCAACTTGCTTGAAGCAACAAACTGAGTGGTGGTGCACACTTTTCAGAGGTTTTCAGGAGCTCTGCCCTTATAGGATGGAAGAACCTGATGTCAGCTTGTAGCCATGTTTCAAAATGAACTGTTCAGGGAATTTAGCAGTGGGACTACACCACCATCCACGTATCTCATGTTAGGGTACTTTTCTTTCCAACATTGTAATGTCATGTCCCTGAAAATTAAATCCATTTACTCAGCCATGTTTACTCATACTGCTAAGAAAAGAAAGAACATCTGAATATTATGTCGGTCTGTTATTGACTGTATACTCTGCCTCTCATACTCCAGCTATTTAAAAGCTTCCTGTGTGATATTTATGAGTGATTCATTCGTTTCCAGATTCAGAGGTGTCAAAGATGAGCTGGATTTCCTCTCTTATATGACAGCACCACTGACGACATGTGACTGCAGGATGCTCTGTGAGAGTACAGACAGGCTTATTTTCACATCCAAGCCTCACAGAAAATTACTTCTCTTTATTTATTTAAGGTGGCAAACAAGACCGTGCATAAGAATTCAGTGAGATGCAGCAAATAAATCAAGACAAGTATGACCCATTAAAACACAATGACACAGCACTCAAGCTTACTATTTTAGCTGTCAAAAAAAAGAAAAAAAAAAAACATTTTCAACACTGAATATCCTTAAGCTTCACGTCCTAGCTGGTTTCTCTGGCTCCATCGTGGAGCAGTCTCGCAGTGACAAAGGACCCTCTCTGGTAAGGGCCAACAAAAATGAAATATAAATGAGATTTTTTCAAAATACAATATAAATTATTGATGCCCATAGCAAGGTCAGTGCATTATAATACAGCAAATTGTGCTTGCACCTGCACTTAGTCTTCCTGTCTCTTATTCTAAAGTTGAACTTGGCCATGGTGGTAATAAAGCGATTGCTCTGTGTAATTAATAGAGGCATTAATAATGTTACCAGCCAATGCACTAAGCTGAGGTAATGTTCAGTGCAATAGATACATAAGAAAGCAGAAAACGGTCCTGTGGTCTGGTGAAACATCTTTTTGAAAATCTGCATGTTCTGCTCTGCAGAGCAAAGGTAACACCCAGCTTGGACTCTCATAACTGGGAATCTTATCTTATATGTCTCTTGCAGACAAACATGGAAGACAATGAGAGCTAAGTGCAGCTAGTGGCTTAGCTTCCTGGTGCATCCATAACAGTGGCAACTTCTTCTCAAAACCTCCCCTTGTTATTTAGTTGTTGGTATTTGTAAACACTGTAAACACTCCTGTTGCAAGTATGGCAAACCTGAAGAGACCCAGGAAGCACCCCTCCAGGTGAAACCAAGTTAAGGACCCTTTCAGACTGCCAGAGTGTCCTTGCTGCAGTGCCAGCTTAGGGTGCAAGCAAACTTTGCTGTTTACATGGGCATGACAAAGTCAATCTTTATGTTTATGGACTGTTTGGATGGATGGGGTGTTTATTTGTGTCTTGATTTGAAAAAAGTTTGATTTAAAAAGCACAGTTGTTAACTTTTGGCACATATAGGCATGCGGGGATGTTCAGATCGATCAAATGATTGATTGATTGATTGATGGGTCGTTCTCTGTTTGGTTAAAAAGTTAAGTTAAAGGTTTAAAAACAGTTATATTGGAAAACAAGTGGTAATATGACAGTGATGCTTAATGTTTTGTCTTATGCGATGCAAATCTATTGCATGATGATTTATTGCTCATTGGCATTAAGCACTTTTGTATTTTCTAAAAAAAAATTATTTTTAGTATTTGAAAGGTTTTCACCTCAAGCTTATGTTAACGTTACCCAACCAACACAAGCAAATAAATTTGTAAACCTCATCTTTCAAAGTAAAAGATGGAAAACAGAGTTAAAGCATAAAGTGGAATCCAGTTTAATTTTCAGGCAGCATGCTTGGTCCTTTTTAAGTGAGGAAACTGCACAATTATCAGAGAACTTGACAGAGTAACTCTTAGAGGTCAGATGAATCTCAAAAGTTTGCATTCATTCTCTGGGGTCCTTTAGGACATTTAGGTCACACTGAGTGAACAAACAGTACAACCAGTGGTGCAATTCATCAAACTACAGAGCCAGCACAGTTTACAAGAACACTGGGGTGAACCTAAGAAGACTATTTCAAGATTGAACTCCTCTACACTACATTTCTATGTCTTAACTTCACTATGAGCTGCTATTACATTTGAGTTAATCTTGAGGCTTATCAGCATTCACTGTCAAAATACTAAAAATAGACTGTCTACTTTTGAGTAACACTTGATGCATTTGTTTTGTTTAAATGGCTGAAGATCATAGATTATCGATCATTCATGCAGTCGTTATCATCAGATTTGAGCTTAGGATCCATATGAGTGTAAGTTAGCAAAAATTAAATTTTACAAAACATTATTATAAAACAATTGAAGACGATCAATCAGATGAGTGAGTATATTGGAGAATGACTTCTGTGTTATTATTAAATAATGCTGGGACACTTCATGGACTCTGGTACTCCGGTCAGAGAGTGAAGCCAAGACACACAATTTGCAGTTCAGCCCTTAGTATTCTTTCTCTTTAACAGCATCTCAACAGTTTTCATCTTTCTCATTGATTTTGTTAAAATAAACACAAGGCGAGAAATTAAAACAATGTCTAACAGACATAAACACAGTATTAGCTTTGCTAGTTAGCTTTAGTAACGCGATATAACAGTATGCTGACTTTGCAAATATAAACAAACTTTATGCAAATCACGAGACATTCTCGGTTAAAAACACACACTCATTCAACATACACATTGAGCAAACAATACTCACTTCTTCACAAACGTACAACAGTCAACTTACAGATCAACTTAGTATTTGAACGCAGCATACTGCGGTAATCTCCGCTCTCACTATATGCTTAGGAGCCCAAAAACTGCTGGTATCAATGCCTGAACAAAAATCCTAAGGGTTAAATCCTAAGGACCCCAGGCTGCCCAATCAGGTGCCTGAACAAACCTACTTAAAATGGTTTCAACACATAGGAAAAACATAGGAAATTTATAACAGAGCAGGACCAAAGTAATTAAGGATTTTAAATCCAACATCATCAATATGGCATGATTACAATTTCTGCGCCCCAGTGTGAGATTAAAGTCTGCTACAGTTTTAGCTCAGTCAAGAAAACGTGAAACTGCAACAAGCATTGTGAAAAATACCTGAAGCGAGATAACAGAGATCATTTCTGAGGAGCAATGGGGGAGGCTGGTGTATTTGCAGCTCTGGCTTACTTATAACAGCGAGAAAACAGAGATCCAAACATTTTGCTGTGAAAAAAAAAAAAAAAAAGCTCATTTGTGTGTCAGCCTGTGCTACAAACCTCAGATATATCAGAGTGGCTTAAAACACTAATGCTACACCAAAGGGTGGGGGACATGACCCAATTCTGCTCTCCTAGTCTGAAGCAAGCTCCCCTTGTCATCTGGAATTCAAAGGAGATCTTTCCAGGGAGCAAAGCATCTGATCCCTGCTGCACTACATGTGGAGAACAGCAAAGATGAGCTCCCATGGTGGTGGCCTTCGTATTGTTAAACTGGAAACATTTATGACAAGTCTGGACTTCAAAAGCCCCAAATCCTGCCACCAGTTTCAGTTTGTTGTGAGTCCATGTAAACAGCTACTGATCAAGGCGGCTCTGGTTTCTATTAAGGCAATAACTTTTAACAAGCACTTCAGGTCAGGGCGTTTTATCCCAGTGTTGCTGTCGACCAAAGCTTTGTCCATTAATCCTCCTCTTCTCCATGACCCACTTTTTCTTTAGTGCTTTTGTTCCTTGCTGAATTCCTGAATGATATTCAGAGTTTGAAGTCCTCAAGAACATCTTGTAACTGTTATTGACATCTGCATCAGATGCATTCACTGGACTTTAAAACTCTTAAAAACTGAAACACTCACGGCATAAATAAAAATTAGTCAGTTGAAAAAATTACTTAATATGCCTGTCTGTTTCACTGAAGGGTATAAATTTAATAATATAAGTGTGTGTGGTTCAATTCTTCACTTCAGTTTAAGAGCTATGACTTCATTTTAAAGATAATTTTCACTACATTCAACTGCAAACTTGTAGTAAAGGAGGAAATTAGACAGTGTTATTACAAACTGTAGGCTCTGAAGCTCCTTTGACACTCATGTTTATCACAGGCTGCAGATCCAACATATCATTCAGTCTACTCCTGCTCCTTTCCCTGCTCTCCTCTCTCAACCTGTGGCTGCATGATAGCTTGGACTGCTTTAGCACATCATGTAGAAACAGACAGTTTCTATTATCATGTTTAGGATCGTGGAGAGCCATGATTATAATTCAGTTGCCTTAGTGTATTTAGTGTATGCAGCAACACAAAGTTCTCTACATTATTTCCTGTAAAAAAACATCATTGGCTGAAATTAAAGCTGACAGTAGATCTGTGGACTCTCAAGTTCAGCAGCATACTCAGAAAAATCAGGGCAACCCATAAACTCAAACTGACTCTAAACAGTGAGTTTTTCATTAACAGCCTTCACCCTGACTTTTTTCACTTTAAGAATAATTGCTCATCCAAACTCCATCTTTTAGTTTTTCATTGCATTCTTTGAGTTGGGTCTTTCTCTTGGCCTGGAGAGGCTAAACAGTTTCAGTGTTAGCTTTCACTGCACTGGTTAAGGCTGCTGTGTTCACGCCTTGCAGGCCTGCAGGTGCTTTCACACCTGCAGGGCTGCAATTGAATCAAACCCTGGTACATCTGCACCCTCAGTACAATCCGTTTTGGAAGGTGAGAACGCCCTCATCAAACTCAGAAAGCTGCTGTTGGAGCGTTTCCAAGTAAAGGGGGTTCATGATGAGCGGAAAAAATTCACAAGTAGAAAAGAAGAAAAGCTGAAACATTACAGGCCGACTGTGAAGAGATGGATTCTTGTCAGTGGAGGTGTGCACAAACATCCTGCTTCTGTTCACCTGTCAGCATGCATTACAAACCTCAGCCTGACTCAGTTATTTTCCTCCAAGAGAAACTGAGAACGGGTCATAAAAGCTCTCCTTCACTTATAGGACTTTCTGTTTGTTCTGCTGTTCAATAAAAGAGATGACTAAGAGTTCAGGAGGTAAAATACACACAGACTTTTACATTTTCTACTGTAAAGACAGTACACACTAGTTTCCAGCTACTTTATGAGATGCACTTCGAATCCTCATTTCAGTCCACTCTGCTATAGTGAGGTGTATCCACTGTGCAAGTCATGGATCATTTTTAAACACTCTAATGAGTGGCTCTGATTGAGAAAGGCTGAGAATCAACATTAGTCTGTGCAGCTCTAAGCCCCTCAGAGCTAAATAAACCAGAGGCTAATTAACACTCCTGTCCACCACATACTTGTGTTTCTCTTTTCTAGTGTGATGAAAGCTCTATGATGGATTATTGCAGCTGAAATTAATTTGGGTAAACCTACAGAATCCAATTTAGAGAGATTAAGTGCTCTGTGTAGTTTTGGATGGTGATTTAAATGAAGGAATGCATGAAATATCAGAAACTATGATTTGTTTTAATAAAAAGCAGCTTACCACTGAGCTTGATTTAAAGTTAAAAGGGTTGCTTTAAACCAGCTATGTAAGTATTATCTGTGTAAAAGTCTCCTTTCCTGACTTCAATTATCACCTCCTTAAACATCTGAGTCTCCACTGTAATGTCAATCTTTACTTGATGGTCATTTTGTCCAGTGTGATCTTGTTAAGATTACATTTAACATCATACCTGTTTATTGTTGTTACAGCTCTCAGATGCACAATAATGATGGAGACTTGCCACTATTTATCTCTGTCTTTCCTATGTCCAGCCTATAAAATGGTTGTTTTTTTCCTGAAATCATAAACAACTTCAGCTTTATGCCTAAAACCTTTTGTTACTTTTATTCATAAATTACTTATATATATATATATATATATATATATATATATATACACGATATCTTACTCAGATATAAGACCATGTCACTCATGGAGCAGAGCAATGGCAAGGACCTCATGATGCAATGACTGTGCATGGGCCACAATATGCCAAACGTCATGGTACATAGGTCACAAAGTGATACTTCTGCATTTAATCATGAAATGCGTCATGCTACATAACTTTATGTTGCAAATATATTATATGTGTCAAAATATGACAAATAACATGGCAAAGGCCAAGATTTTATCCATATCATAATACAGGGGTCCCAATGCTATGTATGTCATGATACACAAGTTATAATTCAAGATATATCTTTAAACACAGGGTTACAATAACATACAAATCACTATATATTGGTCATAATCTGATTCACAGGGTCACCATATGACATATATCGTGTCACACTGCTTACGATACAGAGATACAGAATATCATATTTCATGGGTCCAACTACAATATGTATCATGTAGGGCTGATTGATTAATCGATTTTAAATTGTTATCAGATTACTTAAGTATGACGATGTTAGAAAAAATTTAATTCGTCAAATCGATTTTTCCCTCAATCATGTCATGCGCCTCCAGGCTACCATAGGCTCCCCCTTCCAGCTTGAGCGCTCCCCAGTACTTACATACACTGGTGTAAAAAAACATGGCGTTTGCTAAGGAAATCGATAACTTTGTGCCTAAAAGACCAAAAGCAAATCAGTCATCTGGAACTGGTACATCTTCGCAGTTTCAGACAAAGAGCAAACCACTCCCTGCTGCAAACTCTGCTTGAAGTTTGTATTTACTAAATACAGCAGCACGGCAAACTTATTTCAACACCTGGAGAAGGATCACATGCCAGAATTAGAGGAGTGTGTTGCATTGTGGGCTGCATAAAAAACCCAAAGACTGGCTAAAACACAACCAACAGCTCTGAAGCAGGTAATGTTGGCAGCCTCATTTCTAGTGGTGTCCCATATAATATGACAGAGGGCAAGTGGAAAATGATCACAGATGTGGCGGCATTTCACATAGCAAAAGATATGGTCCCGATAGCTACAGTGGAAAAGACTGGGTTCAAACACATGCTGAGCATGATAGACTCCCGCTATAAGCTACCAAGCTGCAAATATTTTGGCAACGTTATCTTGCCCCATCTGTACAACAACACATGTGAAAAAGTGACAAAGCAGCTGGAGGATGTGCCATTCTTCGGACCTGTGGTTGACCCGGATGATGCAGCCATACCTGAGTTTAACAGCACATTTTATCACTGATACATGGAGTCTAGGACACGTCTGCCTACAAATCTCTTTCTTCCCTGATGACCATACAGCACTGAGAGATGCACTTGAGTCCTGTCACTATAGTGAAGACAGTCTCGTTTGCATGACGACAGGCAGCGGCACTAACATGATAAAAACTCTGAGACTGAATGAGTGGCCCAACCTACAGTGTTTCAGGCACAAACTACACAACGCCATTGATAAGTGTCAAACACAGCAATGCAGAATACATACTTAACCAAAAGTTACTCCTTGCTAAATACATTAAGTAATAGTCAACATTCTTGTTCTTATGATTTACACTTAGTTACTTTACTTGTATGACAAAAGTGATTTAAGACTTGTTCACAAAACATTTTCAATTTCAATCATATTTCCTCAAAATGCACACATGCATATATACTGTATGATACGTATAGCATATCACACACAACACGGACTGTTTGTGTGTGTGTGTGTGTGTGTTAATCCTAAATGCATCAACATTTGTCCTCTTATCATTATATGTGAATGTAGTCCATGCACTTTACTAACACAGACTGTGCATCTCAATATCAAGAATATCATGAAAAAGTTCAACAAGTTGTGAGAGATTTAGGGAAGTTAAAAATAAACTGTATATATTTTCAGACACTGCAAATATATACATATATATATATATATATATATATATATATATATATATATATATTTTAAATCTTACAAAAAACATTGAACTCTTCCACAATATTCTATTTTTTAGATGCCTCTGTATTTTAATCACAGTGTGATGTGATGTCACAGTGTTTGTTTTTTTCTATATTTCTTTTTATATACAGAATACTGTGAAGGATTGATCGTGTAATTAGGATGTGTAAGAAGGTCGTCAGTTCTTTTTCATATAGTTGCAAATGAAGAAGAGAGCTGGCTGCAATACAGACAGAGCTTGGTCTACCCATTCATCAGCTTATCACAGAGTCCCCAACCAGGTGGGGGTCCAGACAAGCAATGATAGAACGTGTGCTGGGACAAGAGAGTTAACAAAAATTTGAGTTAACGGTGAAAACCTATAGTCTACTTTTTTGTTAAATCAAAGAAAGGCATTGATAAAGGAATCGTTAAAGAATTGAATCGGTAAGCAGAATAAATAATGCCATCGATATTGATAAAATCTTATCAATTCCAATTCCTACAAATAACATTTCATTTTGTTTACATGTGTTTTTTCAATAGATATGTAGCATGCAAATAACATAGTAAGTGTTGTGTTTCAGTGTCAAGGATACACTTTTTCAAGCTTTATTTTACAAAATGTGTTTTGCACTTTGTTCATTCCTCTTTGTTCAAGATGATATAAAAACTCTTTTTTTTGAAGGGGACCTGCTATCAAAATTTCATACCCATTTTAATCATTTTTTCATAATCCTTGATGTCCTCTGATCATGTTTGCAACATAATTTTAGCTGAAAAGTTATTTCATGGTTTGTTTCAAACCATTTTAGTATGCCTAAAAAACCTTACAGGAAAACCAACTGATTTTGGCTCATTAACATTTATGGTAATGAGCTTTGCTCTGATTGGATCGCTGCTGTGAAGCCTGATGTGCTCTGATTGGCTCAGCAGTGGAGGTTTGGATTTCGGTTTATCCATTTTGCTAATGTGTGCTAAAGTAAGGTACCCAGATGTCTGTAATGATATCCGGGGATATTCGGTGCGGCGGTGCAGGGGCTGCAGGGGCTGCAGGGGCTGTGTGATCACAGACAAAATCTCGGTACTATTTAGTAGCAGCGCATGCCCCTTGTTATAACCCCCATAAGAACAGTTGTTCAGGACTGCTTACTTGTGCTTCCTACCTATTCGGCTACTTTAATAACCGTTGTTCGAGCCCACATGCAACATTTTTGCTCTCATACATGAAACGCTTTAATCGGGGACATTTTCGGGGACAGCTTTTGCCGGAGACAGGTCATCCAATTCGGGGACTGTCCCCGGAAATCGAAGACGTCTGTTCACCTCATGCTAAAGGCTAAAAATGGCAGGTATCAAACCATATATTTTAGACCCTGAGTCAGAAGAGGAGGTGGAAGTTGAAGAAGCCGGAGAGCTCCAGCGGTGTTTTCATTCATTCTGCCCAGCTTTAAGTTCATTATCCCGGCAGTGAACCGAAGCAAACACCGGTCGTTTGGAAGAGACCCATAGCGGATACAGTGGTAGCTGGGTCTCGCTCTGGCTGGATGTTGACTGTGAATGAGTACGAGAACGAGAGAGTGGGCGCGGCTCACCGAGGACGCGCTCGTGAATAATAATGAGCAAGGTCTGCGTGACGTCAGAAGGACCTGCTTTTTCAATTGGCCTGGTTTACCAGTTCCTTTATTTTAAACCTTTACAGAATGCAAATGATGGAACGGTTTGTTTTCACATTTACAACATACAACGACCTAATCTGACACAAAAAACACACAAAATTTCATTTTTGATGGCAGGTCCCCTTTAAGTTAAGTGTGGTGAAGTAGTCACTTTATTCCCAAATAAGGGAACTCCATCTTTGTTTACCATGAACTGTTTATTTTCAAATTAAGTTTGAAAGTGAGGTTATCACTGAAGGGATTGATCTTTGTTTGGTCAAGAGGATTGTAAAGGTTGTCACTTTACTTAACCCCAGGGGTTTATCTTTCAATTGGACTTTATTCCTAATAGGGATTTTTTTTTTGCTATTTTCTGAAATAAAAACAATATTTGAAATCACTCATTTTGTTGTCTTTTGTAGTTTATACTCAAAAAAGTCAAAAATCGAGCTTTTAGAGAGAAAAATCTGGATATTCTTTTTGGCCAGAAGTATTATGATACACAGGTCACAATACATGTCATACTGTGATACCTGGTTCCAGTATGAGAGATGTCACAATACACATGACACAACAATTTATAAAGTATAGAGTCGACTGTAATAGAGCTTTCATTTGCTTGTCAAGAGACCAATCAGACTTTTGGCCACTGGTTTTGTGTCCAGTCTGGTTTTTTTTTTAAAAGACTGCAGTTGTAACAAAGGATGGTTACAACTGCATTTTCATACTGAATTTTTTTCTAAATGAGATTACCAAAAAAATCAACACTTGCTCCACTAATATTTCTACAACTCCATGAGGAGATTTTGTGTGCATTATTTTGTAATTTCATGTTCAATTAACTTTATTATTTTCAGATTAAGACCGATAATCAAGAATTTTTAATTATACCAGTGAACAAACAATAGCTGGAGGCGGTGGACTTTGCATGCTTGTGCTCTCTTTGAATCTCTCTGTGCCATTACATAACTTGCCTGGGATGGATTTTATTTTGGGACCCAGCTGGTGTCGTGTCTCTCCAGCCAAAACCACTGGCTGTTCTTTTTGGCTACTTCTGAAGATTACTTTAAGGCCTGATGTAAGCTTTGATCAAATCCTCCACTAAACTGGCTGAGGATGTGAATACAGATCAGAGGCAAAGTTTCAAAGCGTCTTTTTTGCCTTCACTCGAATACCAGACCACAGAATGCGGGTCTGAGTGACTGTGGATAACAACTGTTTACTGATCCGTACAGTCATAATGAGAGGAATCACAGCAGTACGCCACACACACACACACACACACACACACACACACACACACACACACACACACACACACACACACACACACACACACACACACACACACACACACACACATATATACACACGTACACATACATACACACACTTATAATGCAAATGGATTAAGTTGTTATCTACTCAATATGTTGGCTGACAAATGCAGGTCATCAGTGTACATTATGAAACATGTTCCTATGTTTGGTGACATTTGACTTTAATTAAAATTATACTCATTTGTACTGCACTGTTGTTTGCAACTGACTCAAATTGTCAACCAAAGGCAAACTTAAAATTACACCGACTCATCAATTGATCGATTGGTTTAAAATGAATAGAGTAAATTTGTTTACAATAGTTCTAGCTTTTATATTTCTGTGCTGTAAGCAGGCTTTGGTGTCCAGCTCCTCTGGCCTTTCACTGAACCTTTGCCAGTCAGCTGATTTAAAATACAACTTCAGACTGGTCAACAGGCCAAAACAAGATGTTGACCCTTGTTCAGCATAGTTAGCTAGCAACAGGAACAACACTATTTCACAAAAATCACCTTTGTTTTTCAGGGACTAATCCCGGATGGTCATAAAATGGTCACACTGATCTTGGGGTGCACATACCCCAGCAGCTTTCCTGCATGTAGTTCCTGGCTCTCTCCTCTGTTTTCAATTCTATCCACTGTCCTGTATCTTTCAATAAAGGCCACAAACGGCACCAAATAAATCTTAAAAAAAGAAAAACAGAAAACAAATACACCAACCTTCTCTCTGGGATGGAAATCCCTTGGATGTCACAGATGGAGTTTTTAATCCTCTAAAAGCTGCAAGTCTCACGAAGCGAGTGGATTTTACAGTCAGTCACCTCACCCTCTTTTTACAGCTGATGTTCTTATTTTGCTGCCAGCACAGCACCTGAACTATGCAATATAAATTTATTGAAATATGTAATCTATACCAGAAAAACCATGCAACTTTTTGGAAAATATACTATTTGAAAATATTTCATGATGGTAATGTCTATATTTCAGTTTGTTTGTTTGTTTGTTTGTTTTTTGTATTTTTTTTTTGTTTGGTTTTTTGCACCTGATGCAGTTGCCTCCAAATGTATAATGTTGTACATGTACTGTATAATAGCAATGTGTTTCCAAAAAAATCTCAGGATTACTGCACAGTCACTGTTTACAATTATGTACAAAATACATAAATATACAAAATACAAAATAACTAGGGCGGCACAGTGGTGTAGTGGTTAGCACTGTCACCTCACAGCAAGAAGGTCCTGGGTTCGAATCCGGGTCAGGGCATTTCTGTGTGGAGTTTGCATGTTCTTCCTGTGTCTGCGTGGGTTTACTCCAGGTACTCCGGTTTACTCCCACATCCCAAAAACATACTTAAGTGGGGTTAGGTTAATTGGTCACTTCCAAATTGCCCATAGGTGTGAATGGTTGTTCGTCTCTAGAGGAAACTCATTTTTACACCCTTGATTATATTCTGACCTGTTTTTTGCTATTGCTTGGAGAGGTCTGAGTGTCCGAGGTGCCTGCTGGGATTTTTTAGTGTTCCCTCTCTTGCATGTCACTGTTTTGTAGCATATTTTGCAAACAGATTTTTATACAACAGTGTGTTCACGATCAGAGTTCACTCTGTAGTCAAAGTAGTCCCACAGGAGAGTCAGGTAGCTGGTTATGTTCACTGGTACATGATGTGACTGTACTATGTCAGGAGATGACTCCCTGTTGTTTTTGGTTATGAACACATTGAGATACAGGTGTTGCTTTTATCTCTTCCAATTGTGTGTGTGTTTTATCTGTACGCCTTTGAGTCGAGCGGTCCTCTCAACCAGGGCATTTCATTGCATTGTTGACCTTGTTTAACATGCATATGACAAATAAACAAATCTTGAATCTTAAATCAATTAAAGCAGAGGCTAATGGGCACACTTCTGCCTGAACATCTACTTCTATCAAAATGTTGAGACTTAGTTCTTACTTTTGTCAAACAGGGAATCAGTCTAAAATCATCTTAAATATTTCACAGTGTGAACCTGTCATGAGCAGCAGCCCCCCTTAGAGAAGACAAACTTTCCAGATGTTTTACACTATGTGGGGACAGTTGACATCTGTTAACAACCCAGAGGGAACACTCTATGTGACATAAATTTCACCAGTTATGACCAGCTGTGACTCTTATTAGTCTACACGTGGCTCCTCATAGCAGACTTGTGTTTGATAATCAATAAAAAGACAGCTCATCAAGACTTCACAGGAAGGCTGAGGTGTCACCCTGCATCTTTAAACCTCTGGCTATTTCAGTGACTGCACGTGGCTGCAGAAATCCTCTCTTGTGTGCCGCTGCTGCTTATCAGGCAGTAATATGTGTCCATCAGTGCACTGACAAGGTCACAGTGTTAGGTCACACCACCATGAAACCACAGCATAGGGTTGCAACAAACTATCAATAAGGAAATAATAACATTACTCCGTTTACCTTCTTTTCAATCCCTATTCCCTCCAATTACAAAGCTATTGTCAGTCCCGCAGATAAATGCACAAAGACATGAATGAAAGTCTGAGATCCTGAACAGCACACTCTGATGAGATTATAAGATTCGTGGCTGATATATGGGACACAAATCCTGTATTGTTTGCAAAATGCTGTCATCCAATCTTCACAGTAAGCACATTTTACCTGGAGGTAGAGGAGACACAATCCCAGCTCCTCTAATATGTCTCTATTTAGACATGACAGCTATTCCCTTCACACCTCGGATCACATCGCACTCTCAGAACAAACACTTTTCAAACCGTTTTCTTCTAAAAAGCTCACAGTTAGACATCACTCAATCTCTTATCCCCCTTCATTAGCACAGAACCATGTTCTCTCTGAGCCGCTCTGTTCTATTTTTACAGTTTTCATGGAGTACCAGCACTAATCATTGGAGATATGCAATGGTATTGTTTCTTTGCTGGACTGGAGTGACCTTTAGATAGGTTTAAAAACTGTTTATGTCAGCAGCAGTCCACGTTAGATTGTTACTGGACACCATGAAACCACGCACAGGCCAGCAGGCTGATCCATATGGTTAGAGTAATGGAGGTCATGGGTTCATGTGCACATATACAGCAGTTTGCTGGAGTTCATGCAGCAAGATTCTAACTTTGCATTATATGATTTTTCTCTTAGGGATGTAAAAAGAGATAGGGATGTGCATTTCCAGTAATCCCCATGTCTGCAAAACCGCAACCCAACCCCATTATCCAGGTTCATTAGTCAGACTATAAGAAGTTTGATTTAGTGTGATTTCAGGTGGACATGTTTACATGTGTTTGAAAAGTTCAGTTTTAGTCATACTGAGGCAATAAATCAAATCGTTTAATGAGCAACATATAAACGTCCTGAGTGAGTGACACATCAGACCAGCCTTTTCCAAACCTGAGGTTGGGACCCAGATTAGATTGCCAGAATGGGCAGATACTCAGTATTAATAGCCTAATATCCTGTTTGTTATGTCTGAACCTTACCCAAGCTCAATATTAACCCCAGCAACCAGTTTGTACTACAGTACTCTTTATGGCTGTTTGCACATTGGTTGAAAAAAACACACAAAAAAAAACAACTTTGGGTCCTGGGGAAACACCACATTTTATTTAGGAGGGTTTTAACTAAAAAAGTGTGGACTAGACTGTTTTACAGGGACAAAATCAGTGAATCAGCAAAGACATAAAGACTATCACTTTGTCCACAGAGGGGCAGCAAATTCAACACAGACACAAAGTTTTTCACAGGGGCTTCAAAGCTTTTGGAAAAAAAATCTGAGGGTCTTGAGGAAGAATATTAAAAACCAGCATTCATTAGTACAAGTACCACGTGACTAAAGCTTTGTGAATTGTTAAAAACATGCATTTCCTTGTATCTTTCACCTTCTTTCCACGTGGAGTTTAAGGTCAGTGGTATCAGAGGTTTGGGGAAACTCCTACCAAGGTGGAGACTCTTGAAAATGCCCCTCTTTTGTCTTTGGGTCTGCTTGCACCAACTGTTTGCTCACACAGTCTCTCACAGAGTGGTGAATGTCTTCAGATCAATACTACTAAGAGACTAAGCCTTTCTGTAACACCCTTTTTACACCCAGTCATGTTACAAACCTTTTGTTTTCCAGTTTCCACATTCTGTCAGACGTGTTGTGTCTTCATACTATTCATGATTTAGCATGGGGTTAATAATCATCCCAGTTCTTTTGAAATCAGAGTTGTATGTTCAGTGTTTTTTTGCTAACCCTCGGTTTTCCCAGATAAATGAAAAGGAAACATCTTAGAGATCATTAACTACTATGAATACTGCGGGCCCACTTGCTGCTAACAGAAACACTCATCCATCTGTGGTGCTGGCTGCAGGTAGTTTCAGTTCATGTTCTGCTGCCTCACAGCAGCAAGGGGATCATGTGTCATAAACTCTGCAACAAAAGCTGAATACAAACAGGATCAGGTCGTCTGTTTACTGCCTGCACTCCTCTGTTCCGCTAAGAGAGCCACATGCAGCCATGTCTCCTGGTCTGCAGTATCAGGGTTGGTGTGTGAGGCTCTGATCAGGGTCTGGGATTGTCATAGCATGGTGGAGACTATGGCCTGATATCTTATGGTCTGATCCGATGAATGTTTAATGGGTCTGGAGCAGAGTGTGTGGAGGAAGCTGACTGTGCTGCATCAGTAGGTCGGGATGTAAAATGAGACGAGGAGGAAGCAGTCGGCTCAGGATGGTGGGAGGAGAGAAAGTACTCAGAGCTGGACGGATGCTGAGGTGTATGTTACTGCATACATCCATGAACTGTGAGTCAGACTCATTCATGCAGGAGCTGGCACAGGTACCAGACTGTATTAACTGATCATTTATGGACACTGTAAGCACCTCTGCTTTCCTCAGGAGAGTTCAGCTAAAACATTTTAACCCCTCAAGTCTGCAAATTGATATTTTGTCAATAAACGCAGAGGTTTTCTTGCTTATTGTTGAGTATTTCTGAATGTTTTTTATGCCCCAATGATCTTTATGTTTGTTTTGAAAATGTGCTCTTGTCTGGTAACACAGCACAAATGCAGTTTTACAGTTTTATATGTGAAAGATATTGACTTTTTGTGTTGGTATTTTTGCACATTTTTACCTTGTGTTAAACAACAGGCTTTGCCCTGATCTCCCTCAAAGCTTTCAAATTAACATAGCCCTGAGTGAGAGGGGATAAAAATACAAAATAAAAAATAAAAAAACACAAACTAGGGAAGGGTATTAGCAAGAAGCTAATGACAGCATAGTTATCACAACAGACGGGTCACAACATCATGAGCAGAATGACATTTGCAGGCTAACCAGCATTCATCAATGTTTTAGAAATTCAGATTCGTGTGTAGCCACTCACAAAATCTACATTTGCTCCTGGCCACAAGTAGAGTTTGTGTAAATTAAGATTTCACAGAAATACTCCTTGTAAACCTATATCAAAAATCTGCATTCTAATTTATACTGTGATCTGTTACTGCCATGGTAGCAAAAAAAAAAATCTTTATGTAACACATTTAGAAAAAAAATATTTGGCAATCAAGAGATTTAAGCGTCAGATCAGGTCAACAATGTGAAATGAGTTTTCTTAGATGTGTTTTATACCTGTTCCTTCTCAACACCATGTTTGGTGGTCTACAGGAGGCACATGTCCACACATCCTTATATCGTGTTCATTTGCTATTTACGGGCAGAGATTTATGCTGATTGGTGGCTATCAGGAGCACACTGTCACTTATTGGCATTGGCATTCATGAACTTACACAAGTGTCTACAATCAAATCAGGGTTCCCCTGCTGTGTTCATAAATCCTGAGTGATATTATGAGTAAATATACACTTAAATTCACAACAGTTTCCTGTATTTGATGAACATCTCAAGAATAGATCTGGTCTCTCTCCAACCCCAGCTCATACTGGATTAAGCTTTTTTTCCCATGAATGTCCCACATGTGATTGTTCAACCAGTGACCAGTTGGTCAGTTGAGCTCGCCTGAGCCCAGCTGATGTACCAACTCACCACAGACTGTTAGTCCAATTTTCATCAGAACTTTTAGGCATAAATACGCTTTTCTATGACAATAAAAAATTGTTAGAAATATATTTCCAGGCTGCTTCCACCCTTAGCTATATGTCTTCCTGCACTCTTTTCTCCTCACATTTCCTGACTCTCTTCCTACTCTCAGCTGCCCAATCTGATCGAAGTCAAAAGTGCCCCAAAAACATAACTTAAACAGAAAAAGGTACTTGTTTTTACCTAAGATGTTTGCACATGGTGAGGCTGTATTTCTTCACACTGAAATTTTAAGCAAAGAAAGTTGAGTCTAGAACGGTTTTGACTCAAACAGATTAAAGTTATAATGAAAACTGAGTTTATCTGAGTAAATCCTGATAAAACAAAAAAAGACTAAACTCAGACTGTTAAAATTTCTTGTCGAAGTTAATACTTTGCAATATCTTTAAGAAAGAATATTTTGTTTACTTTACAACAAACGTTTAAATTTTAAAGGGTTAGGGTCTTTATGTAGGCTTTCTTCAAAACATACCCCAATATCAGTCTTATCACAGAGGAAGAGCACACAGTCCAAGCTCTAACTTTTGTGCCTTGCAGAACCACACTGCTCTGAGTGGGAAACACAAACACACCCTCCTCTTCTCCATTCCTCTGGTCCTTCTGCAGACAGAGCCAGTTTCCCTGTGTCTGTGTCTGCAGAGATGGCAGAGGGTGAGCAGTGAAGACGCTCACTCTGTGGACAAGAAGCTCTGAGCAGATCCGGACGACAGTCAGCTCAGGGCAGGCTTCCCATGAGCCAGTGGTTCAGTCTGACTGCAGGCATATGCTCCAGGATGTTAGCGTGGGATTTAAGCAGAGTCAGGTTTAAGATTCGTTTTGTTGTCACACCAGTGAGGTTTCACTTTCAATGGATTTAACAAAGCTCCAAGAGATACCAGAACCACTGCACAACGTCTGCATAGCTGCTAGATGTCTGCAGACTCAACTCTCCTGTTTCAGCGAACACGGAGTAAACTTGCCATGTCCAAACTTTTGGGTAATAAGAGGCCTCAGAATCAGCATGAAGCTTCATTAAAATTTCTCCTGCACCTGAACTGAGCTTTTCAGTCCGTCCCCACTCTCTGATCAGAGTAAAGCTTCCTCAGCCCATCAGGGACTGTGTACATCTGTCCATCCATATGCCTGACTACGAGCCCTGCACAGCTGTGAACGGTTTGCTAATGAGGCCGATAAACTACAGGATACATGAGGAAGAATAAAGTTATTCCACTTCACAAAATGACAAACCTGTTCCTCAGAAAACATTCAGAAAAAGAAGACGAGGAAAAAGTTAGCTGCAGACTCATATCCTCCTGTGTGAGTATTTTACTTTCAGACTTCAGTCAGATGCACAGATGTAATTGTCTAAGTAGCATAACAATGGCTCAGTAGAGTTTAGTGAACCCTGATCTTGCTTGTGTTTTCACAGCAAACTGTACCCCACCCACAGAAAGTGAGTTTGTTGTGTGTCGACCTCAGAACAGATAGATTTGTGGCATGCGTGCTTACAGATTGGACTAGTCAGACCAGACCTGGATGGATCTCAAGAAACACACAGACAACAGATAAACTGAGGGTTGTATACACTCTGAGTTGGCTATGTTTACGTTAAAAGCATTAAAGAATAAACAATGACTTTTGGGATACTTTTCATACTAAAACTTGATTCTGTTTCTTTTGTAGCAAGACTATAGACTGTATAAGATAAGATGAAGCATTATTGATGTAACTCATTGGTTTCTAATGTACAGTTTTGAAGCTCATCTGTGGCAAATGCCATGTTGGCAATGGTCACTCAACATAACTTTCAGTTGATCTACCATAAAGCAACTTCTGTTCAGTCTGTGCAGACAGAGAAGTTAGCTAATCAGAGATTAGACTGTATTGTTTTACAAATTGTTGCTGTAAAAATGTTTTTTTTTGAATGGGTGTGTATGGGAGTCCCACTGTTTCCAGAGGTAGCCTCAAGTGGAAGCTGGAGGAACTGCAGTTTTTAACTTTTGCAATCGCTCTCCCTGCTCAGCTGATGTCTGTGTGTGAATTCATCACCTGTTTAAAAACACAGAAGAGCATTCATAGTCCGTCTTTTTAAATCCTTGTTTGGTAAATTTTGATATCGGAATTAGTATAGGAGGAAACGCGGTATTTGAAAATCTTTGTCCAAGAAAAAAATTTAAGGAGGATAAATCAAAGAGCCTCATTTATTGAAAGTAAATTGATTCCCGCCCGAGCGTTGTTATCTGCACACCCAAGGAAAAATCAGTGATAAAACTCTATTTAAATAAAGTGAAACATCACTTTACTTTGATTTATGGTCCAGTTTTAATCAGAGGAATTAAACTAAAACAGGATCTTCGATACTCTCCACTTTAGACTCCACAGTGGCAGAACAAGACGTCGATACAGCTGGGTCATTTTTTGATGATGTGCCCACTCTGTGCTCCCTGACTGCAGCAGAAGAGCTCCAGCAATTACCGTCTGGACGGCTTTTAGATGACTCAGCTAAAGGACGTGGGTACAATATATTCAGAACAATACCTTCCTGAAGAGCTGCTCCAAATCCAATACTTGATCATGATCAGTAAACTATACACACTCAAACCATTATCTGTTTCAGCTACTGTGACAGAGTTAGAGAAAAAGGCAGAGAGCCAAACAAAGTGAGAGTATCTTTATCAATGTCTAACAACACCAGTGAACTCAGATGTGCTCTCTCTCTCTCTCTATCTCTCTCTGTGTGTGTGTGTGTGTGTGTGTGTGTGTGTGTGTGTGTGTGTGTGTGTCTCAGCAGTGATGGCAATTCAAGAAAGGAAACACTAGATAAGCAGGCCTGAGTTAAGTGACAGCTCGGGACACTTAGAGGAGGGCTGACTGCAGCTAAGTAAAAATCTGCACACAGCTCTAAGTTAAGTAAACATAAAATGTATTCATGCTTGAACTCAAGTACTCTGTGGTAATGCAAGGTATATGTACTAGATCCCTGATGGATAAAAAGTTGAAAGGACAAAATCATAACACTGCAGAGGTTATTGGGAATGATCTGACTGGAAAATGACATTCTGCTGCTTTATTTGAAGATCTGTCCAAGGCATTTGACTTAGAGGACCATGAACTGTTGTTTATTGAACTTTTGAGTGAAAACGTATCATCCTCCATCATGTAGTTGTTGACATATGATACATAATAGCTCCTATTCTCCTTCTTCACTCATCACCTGATGCATGCTCTGATTTCCGCAGTGAGCGTGACCTCAATCCAGGAAGTTGAATGTTGGATGTAGACAAACACTTGATCTGAAGCTGCAGAACTCAGCAGAGAACGTCTCCTTCTGATTCACATTAAACTCATAGTCATACTCGTCTCGATGAAGAACATGGCCTTTTTCATGTCCTCTGAGCTCCAAAGGGAAAAGACTAATCAGATGCAGTCTTAAATAACAGGGCTACAGGTGCAGAGGGAAAGTCCAGGTGAACAGGTGGGATTATGGTAGTTTACATGTTAAATATGTGTAGCCATTAAGGCTGCACGATATTGGAAAAAACTAACATTGCGATTTTTTTCAACACTGCGATATATATTGCGATATTAAAAAATACAGGAATTTTCACCAGATGACCTGAATAGCACTTAATGTTATGCTGCACTGCTGAAATCTTGAGGACAGTTAACCTGCTCTGATCTTACCTCTTTTTGTGAATGTTAGTAGAACGGCTTCTGTCTGTCTTAGGGATATTTTTAGCTTTTATTGTTCTGGGACGTTATTGTGGAAACAGATGAACACAGAACACGTGTTTTGGTCGACATCATCAATCTTGTAACCGAAATAATTTCAGATAACTGACTTTCCTTTTCTTTTTGGCAACAAGTCTCCATCTTCCGTGTTTTTCTCTGTGTGTTGCTCAGTTTGCAATCGTTGTTGTTGGTACCGGGGTTATGCTGAGAAACACATGTCCTCCGAGAATTGCATGCACCTCACAAAATGCGCACTGCTTATAGTAAAGTGATCCACGGAAATGTACAATTTAAAACCCATACAGTTCTTATTTGTGGGGCTAAACAGTGATGAGTAATGTTCCGAAAGTAATTCTCAGCGGACAAGCGTTTCTCGGCACAACTCCGATTGCGCCAGCGACTCACTCCATGTGCAGAACATGTGCAGGGGTGGGTTTCCTCCGCTCTGATTTTGATTGACAGCTGGCAGGGTAGTCTGATTGGCAACTAAAGAACGAAGGTGATTGGTGGATCGCTGCACAGCACATGCAGAGTCACATGCAGTGTATCTCAGTCAGCTACCCTTGAAATTAACTGAGTTCATTCACCTCCGACATCGCAGGCTCTGCAATGTGACTGTTGCACACACGTACATCACGATGACGATGCTCAAACTATATATCATGCAGGCTTTGTAGCCATATAGGCAATAAGAGCAGTGATCGGTATTAGATCAATCAAATCATACTGAGGAAATAAACATACTAATTCTTATTTGGGAAACTGCTGAACAGCCACAGAATTCAAATCAACGCTGTGAATGAGACACCAGTCTCAGTTTTCTTGGTCAGCAGCTTTTGTTTTTGCCGAGCAGCCACCCACTTCCAGAGAGAAACCTCATTAAGCAATCATACTGCAGGAATCATCAAAAAACCCGGGAAACAGGAAGGTTTCTGGGAGTGAAATTAATGAGGCTCTAGTGCTCCTCACAGCTTTATCCAAACACACAGTTTACCCCAAAACACACAAACGCTCCAACTTCAGAGACCACATGAATCATTCAGAAGATTTAAGATGAGCCTCTCTTAAGTCAAATAAACACAGATCCTTCAGAAGGACTTCATACATGCCTCATAGTAAATCCACTGTGTATTAACACCAGTACTGACCTGCAGATAGAGTTACTGTGATTTTAAATGGTCTTGTTTAAAGGGACACAAAAATAAGACACACACCTCTGGTTTAAACCTTTTACACTTTTCAGTCAGTTCAGCCAAATCTTC
Organism: Xyrichtys novacula; assembly: GCA_962446985.1. Classification (NCBI taxonomy): domain Eukaryota; kingdom Metazoa; phylum Chordata; class Actinopteri; order Labriformes; family Labridae; genus Xyrichtys; species Xyrichtys novacula. The sequence goes on from OY660872.1 coordinate 30,557,757, forward strand.
TCATGTGAATGCTGTTACACATTTTCATTACCATAGTAACAAAGCTATATTTCATGATTAAAGGGTGTATTTATAGGTAACAAAGTAAGAGAATGATTTCTTTGCAGTTAATGATGGGCAGATGGATTTTACAGCAATTGAGTTTGACCTCAACTAAAGAGGAATAATCTTATACCACTACACATCTGCCATTGTGCTCCCTATGTTTCAATCATAGCAGAAACTGAGACAAACAAAACTACTCTGAAGTTTACAGTGAAGTTCTCACTGTAAAAGGGTGTAAAGTAATGTTTGAGCTGCTGTTAAAGTAGACTGCTACAGGAACACAGGAAAGCAAACTGAATCACAAACAGCTGGTAAGTTCGACACCAGTTATCGTCTGAAGACAAAGAAATTATTGACATAACAAGGAAACATGATGCAGAAGTTAAACAGGCTTAAAATTGAAGCTCAACTGAAAGTAGGTCTACACCGAACGATTATTTTTTTATCGATTAATCTAACAATTATTTTTTCGATTAGTCAACTAATCGGTTGACTAATTTATCGATTATTCTAACAATTATCTTTTTATAAAATGATTAATATAACAATGAATTTAACCAAAATAACAAATAAAACCCTATTATTATTTAATTCATTTATTTAATCAAGATTCTCTTGAAATCAAACAAAACAAAAACAGTGCATTTTTATCAATGCCATTTTACATTCACAAAGCACTTAACGTTGCTTTTTAGCTTATCTAAAGTCAACTGTAAGTAACAGCCAAAAGCTTGCACTTAGTGCTGGGCGACATACATACCCATATTAGGGTAACCAGCCTGTGGGTGCACCAGCCTGATGGGTTATTGTTGCTAAGCAGCCTCCCTTAACTGGTGCATGCTCACCTTACTCATAGTTACAATGACTGTCAAGTAACAATAAATAACATTCATACCATCTTTCATTTAATGGTGAGAAAGTCAGTGCCACTCAACCAACCAAAAAGGCACATTATGTCGCAATGCATTGTGGGCCACGGTCAGCAAAATGCTGGCAACAGTGTTTGTTTACATTGCTGAGGCAGATACAGCGCTAGATAACAGGATTTCCCATATATGCAATCGATCGTGGTGCACCAACATGGTAAAATAAAAGCCACCACACTTTTAAAATGAGTTTTTTCTTACGTGGCTCTATCTCAGACTCATGTGTATCAGTATACATATGTGCAGTGGAGCTTGCATGCGCCGAGTATTAGCATTAGTGAGCTATCATCAGTGATCACAAAGCTGATTAATTAGTGAGTTATAGGACAAATAAAAGTACAAAACTGATGCTTTAACTCTGAGCTAACTGCCTAAAGTGAATGAATTAGGGATGGAATGCAGGGCGTGTGATGCAGCATCCACTGTGGTGGATTATTTGATTGACAGGTCACTGCATGTCTCCTTTAATGAAAGCAGCACGATCTTGGAAATGTGTACATGGAAGCCAGGATGAGCACATGCACTGATTTAGGAGAGCTGCTCATAGATCATGCTAAAGTAGGTTTTAAATCAACCCCATTAGGCGGAGCTCATTTGCCGTCCATGCCTCCACAGTTACCTGAAGTAGCCATTTTCTACGTCATCATGCCATGCATCGACGCATGTTTTTTGCATCAACGAATTTTTGTAGTCAATTACGTCCACAACGTTGACAAATCGCCCCAGCCCTAGCTGAAAGCCTGCCAACCAGGTATCCTTAAAGGGATATTCCAGCATAAAATTAAGTTAGGGTCAAACACACCGTAACAGAGAGTTAGACACCCCCTCGAGAGAGGAATGTTGCTGACCTCTTGTTTCTCTAGTTATACCAACTTTACTAACGACCGCAGGATCGCAATACACAGCCGTCTCCATGCGCAAACCTCAACCAAAAAGCCACTCTATAGCCACAAATAATGCTCAGAACAGCACCTAAACTTCATCAACAGTACATATAGAGTCCCAGTCATCGTACTCGCCACCAAACATCTTTTTTAGCTTTGCCTGATTTCTGCTGAGGGGTATAGACTCGCTTTTGTGCCAGTTCTCTAAATGGTTTTTCAACAAATGGGTCAAACTGACTGGGATCCCCTGTGGGTAATGCACTTACTATTGGTGAGTACCTCATACAACCACACTTTAAAAACACTGAACTGGCCCTTTAATGGTAAATAATGAAGGGACATTGAGTAATAGCTAAGTGCTTTATATCCAGTATGAGGGAGCAGGATGACATGAAAGAGTTATTACTGAACCAGATTTTCAACAACGACCAAAACAAATGTTTTTTACTCTTTTTTTCACACTGAGGACTCTGTATGTTGCTCCTGATGACAGCAGGATATTTTGATTACATTTGTATTTAAATATCAAAGCTTGGATGCCTCACTGACTGATTTTTAAATTTTTTTAAATTTTTAATTTTTTTAATTCACCCACTCATCTTTGGGTCAGGACAATGGTTATGTTTTTTGTATATGAATATGAACAGGCTGGCTCTGAGTCATTTCTTATTTCAGAACAGCACAGTCAGGTTAACAACTTAGTAGATCTTTTTTTCCATCTAGTGACTGATTGGTTGATTGGTGGGCATAATTTGGTGGGCACCTGACGTAATCAGGTAAGCTGTGAGAGCACCTTAGAGACAGACAAACAGACACACACACACACACACACACACACACATACACACACACACACACCCTATGTCTCCCCCCCAGTTCTGTTGGCATGTTCAGCTCGTAGCATATGTATTTACGGAGCAAAGCGAGTGGCATTTATCTCACAGCCGAGTCCTAATTAGTCCAGCTCGGTCTGAGGCAGACAGCCTGTTAGCCCACATATGTTCAGATTCTGGTTAAAGACACACACAGTCCTGAGGGGATTCTTGCTGTGGTGACATGTGTATGTGTGTGGGGGTGTGTGTTGTGTCTATGCGTGGGCAGGGACAACAAGTGGGTGTGTCTTCATAAACTAGCAGACGGTTGCTGTGGAGTTGCCCTGAGCATCCATTAACACAACCCACCATGTGCCCTTCCCCTGGTGCTGAGAGAGCCTGCTAGAAACCTGGAGGGAGGGAGTTCATCTGAGTGTACGGAAGAGGAAGGCGACAGGACGGAGCAAGAGGGACAGGAGGGGGAGGAGGGCCTGAGTCAGATGGGTGAAGTGAGAGGAGGAAGGGAGAGATGAAACAAGGTGAGGACAAGATGAAACCAGAGAGAAAGAGGGGCAGTCTGGCTGGGGTCCAGGGTTATCACTGGCAAAAGTGGAAGCGTTTGCCAGCTGCCAGCTGGAGACAGCAGCACTCAGCCAGAAGGATGCTGCCCTGCTCAGCTCCTGTCTGCTGCTGCTGCTCTCATCTGTGTGAGTCTGTGCACAGTGTGGATGCTGCAGAGCGCTGTGAGCTCTGTCTTTGTGTTCAAGCACAGGACAATGACCAGCTGCAGCACCAGTTACACTAAAAGAGAGGACTGTCTGTATAAAACACAAACCAGTCCAGTTAGAGTCTCTCTCTAACTAGAAGTTCAAGCCCTCATGCCAAGTTTCCTGCAACCAAAAACACAGAGGAGACGAGGGAAGCTGCTTAAAAACATCTCCCTAAGTCTCCTTTCTCTGGCAGACGATGCTTAAGCGTATCCTCTTTAGGCACAACATTACATAACTGTAAACTCGCTCACATGCCAGGGGGATGTCAACATAAATGAATATATTTAAACCTGCAAGATTCAGAGTCAAAAGTTGAACACACAGCCATGAAACGCTTGTTTGTATCTTTCCGTTTTCATTGACTAATCAGTGATGCTGAGACACAGACTCTGCCCCATTTTGTTCCGTCTCCCTCGCCACTCTCGTGAGATAAAGAAGGAGAGAGGGAAAAAAAACGGGGGGGGGGGGGGGGGGGGGCAAAAGTGGCAGCTTTTTTAAAAGTCAAGTGAAGAGCTGATGCAGTTAAATGCTCACTTAGTGTCCCTTTGTCAATGATGAGAACCAGGCTGGTGTGCAGACAATACAAAGAGATCATACTGCCAAAACACTTGGCTGCACTGTGTCATGTTACAAGTTTACACTTTCGACAAATAACTTCTTCAAGAACCAAAAACAACTCAAAGATTTGATCCTCTTAGTCTGGGTTTCAAAGTAATCTAAGCTTGAGGGTTTTGTACTGCTGGTCTGCCAAAAGCAGCGCTATGAATATTTCAGCGAGATGTTTGGAAACAAAGAGCTTCCTCATACTTTCAGCAACATTCATGGAAAGTAAGTTTGGGATTATGATATTCAGGGTTAAAGTAGTTCAAATTCTACCACAACCTTCATCCAACCATAGGGTTATAATATCAAAATCCCACAACATGATAATGTCACAATGACAAGTCCATGCTACAATATTTATCACAGTGAGATTAACCAGATTTCACTCGTGCAACAGTGGTATGAACTATCGGGGAGGCAAAAGTGGAGGGAGGAGAGCAGGGAGAGGAGCAGGAGGAGAAGAGAGGAGAGCAGCGAGAGGAGCCAGAGGAGGCGGGTGTATGTATATTTTAAAGAGGTAGCCAAGTTCAGGTTCAGATAAAATCCTGACTGAACTGCCCACAGAAACTCAAACAGTCAATCCAAAAAATGTTGCACATTATTCATAGATCATGTTAGTCTTATTCTAGCGTTTTAAATTGTTTGGTTATCAATGTTTTTGACAGAGTAAGGACAGAAGGATATCAAGAGGAGGAGAGGAGTGTATTCATGCACAGTTACACAGTGATTCCCAGAGGTAATAAAAACTAATACTGCTCTCAAATAGTCTTTCTGCCTTGTTCCCTCTCAGATTTGTTCTCTTGTAAGCCCTATTTATTATCATATTATGAGTCACTTTCAAGGTGAATCTATGGTCTTGATGTGTGACTGTCAGAGCAGAAAGAAAGAGCGAAGGATAAGAGAGAGGACACAGACAAGGAAGAACCAGCACAGAATAATGGGGGAAAATATTCAAGCTCCTGAGAGGAACTTTCCCTTTATGTTGATTTTGGCGCCCCCTGTGAATAAAGCAGTCTTTGCTCATCTTGTCCTCTAGATAATAATGTCTTCTGAAAAATCCTACCCTGCTGACTTCTGACATTTAAATGTATCATTTATTGTGAATATCTTTTGTAGAAAATTAAAAAGCAAGGCTCTCAATGACGTGAAAAAGCAAATAAGACTATTGACAACAAAACTGACATTCTCTAAATCTTTTTGTTTGTTTGTTTGTTTTTTTGTTTGTTTTTTTCCCAAGGCTGCTGTGAGGGGGAAGGCACACCAACAAAACAGTATTGTTACTATTTCCAAAAATTAACATTTTAATTTTAATCAGTCTGCACTATTATAACAAGGACAAGATGAATTTGGCCGCAATAAAGGGGTTAGCACTTTGTCAATGGGGGGTGCCAAAATTAACACAGACAGAAAGTTCCTCACAGAAGCTTTAAGGAAAAATACGCTTATTTTAATGACATTTTTTTGACATAAAAGTAAAATGTTTCAGTGAATCTATTCCAGGAGAAGTATATATATATATATATATATATATATATATATATATATATATATATAACAAGCAGCATAATACATGAAGTTAGTCTGATTCTACACCTATCTAAGACAAAGTTACTGAATATTTAAGCAGCATTTTTTTGGCATGGTTGTGCTTTATAGATGGTTCAAGGAGAGGACTGTTACTATGAGAAATAAAGACTTAAACCTCCTATGAAGAGTTCTGGACATTAAGGAAATTGATTTATGTTAATGCATTTCAATAATATCTAAAGAAAACAAGACCACCAGGGACTAGACTGAGGATTTCTATAGTGTAATTTTCAAAGCCTTAAATGGGTGTGGGGAGGACAAAACAGTCCTGATTTTAAAACTTCCATATTAAATATTCACAATAAATGGTCAGTTTGACTATTAAAGCTTGAGGAGCTAAAGTTTTGGTCATAAGTCACTATTCAGGCATGTAGAGGACAAGATAAGCAAAGACTGCTTTGTCCACAGGGGGTGCCAAAAGTGACGTAAACCAAGTTCTTTAGAGGAGCTTTAACTGAGTGTAATGAGAAAAAAATGCACATTTTTAAGTGGCATGTAGTACTGATTTCAAAGAACTTGTAAAATTTTGACTGGAAACTTCTGAAAACAAGATTTATATTTGGACTTTTCAGGTCAATGTTGTCATGATTAAATGCAACAAGACATGACTAGAAATTTGACAAACTCCTCAGTAAATCTTCAGTTCTGGGAGAGTGGATGTCATCCAATCATCTGGCTGTCATACAGTCAAAAAAAGCCTGCATGTTTTCAGCTGATTTCTGTAGCAAAGTACAATCTTTTCTGTGGAGAAAATATCAGAAAAAGTACTGATTTCGAATTCTGATGGGAAAAAAAGTACAAGAACACAAATGAAGCTGCACAGTTACAGCAACACAGGTGTATTTACAAGCTACTTCAGCAGCCTATCGTTTAAGTTTTACACATTAAACCCTTTTATAAGCATTAACATCCTCTTCCTGTGCTGAGTACCCCTTAAATCGCCCCTGCCACACAAGCATTAAACTGAAGTTACATCAGCCTTGAGAGGAAGCCCCAGTGTCCCGAGAAGTCTCTGGATTCACCTCAATGCAGGTGCATCTTCAGACAGTTCTCCCTCTAGCGGTCACACCTTGTATGAGTCAGCTTCAACAGAAACAGCTCCCCAGGAGGAGGTTAATCCAGTCATAGCATTTTAATGACATCCACACCAGCGCAACATACTAATCACATTTGCCTCCACATTTCACGACTCGCTGCTGGCAGGCGGACCGGCGTGCAGCTCAGCTCAGCTCAGCCCAGAAGAGAGGAGAGGAGCCTCTGCTGCTGCTGCTGCTGCTGCAGAGCCTGACTGCAAAATGTGCCGGAGCTCCTAAGAGCAAACTCACACATCCAGGGAGGAATATGTCACCGCAAATAGGCAGGAAAATCTGTCACTCTGAGGCTAAAAACGACACAACTCCAGCAGAGCCATCTATCACTGCGCCGCACCAATCATCAGGATTCATCACGGAGGCAATAAGATGTGTTTTTCAAGCAGATTACAGTAGAAATCACTCCACATCCTCCGTGTCTGAGCTCAGTTATCAGTCATTTAGAGAAGGAGCGGTCCGCCTCCCTCCTCATCTGCCGGCCGGCCCGCCTCCTCTCAGGTGCGGTGATGGGAGCACGCATGAACTTTATGACGTAAAGTGTGACATTTTTTACATGCAAGCACAGCACTGAGAGAAACCATCGGGAAAACGGTTATAAAGAGGGGAAACAGAGTTTAAAGTTTGGCAGAGGGAGGACAGAGATCCTGCACTTCGACTCACCTTGAGCGGCCGTTCCTCGGGTGCTGAATACACTTGCTATCAAAGTGGCCACATACCAAATCATAGTACTATCACCGACCAGAAATAAGCCTCATCGTATCTCAAAGTGCCCCTTTCGGTGAAGCTCTCATCAGGACAAACTGCTGCGGCCCGGTCTCCTGCTCTGACGTTAACCGAGCCCTGGACACTTTTCCATCGGCGCTTTCCCCTCTCTCTTCCCCTCTCCTCCGCTCTCCTCGCGCATCCTGAGACGGATCACCTGCGCCAATGGGACGAGAGCAGACGACGCAATGAAACCAAGCACGAGCCTTTTTAGAGAGGTTCGGCCCCGCCTCCGCACTTGTTTCATTGATGGGCGTGTGTGAAAGTCCGCTCCTGATTGGTTACCTGCACTGTCCGTTTCGCTGCTGTATTGATGCGTTTAAGGGAAGCTCGGAGTTGTTAACGATCACTGATCACAGCAGTTAAAAATGATAAATGATAAATTACTGTCACACTTTAGGGTTATTAATTCCGGGGAGGTTGAGATGTTGTAGAAAACATGAAGCAAAACATAATACAATGATTTCTAAATCATTTCCTATCTTTATAGCTTTCTTTTCTTTTCTTCTTTTTTTGCAAATATTCATTTGTTTTGAATTTAATGCTGTCAAATGTACCAGGGAAATTGGAAAAGAGTCAACAAAAGTCTAGGAAAATTGAGGACTGCTCCAAAAAAACACCTGTTTGGATTATTCTACTGGTAAACAGGTTTATTGGAAACAGGTGAGTGAGAAAAGGGGCATCCCTAAGAGGGTTGGTTGTCACAAGTGAGGATGGGGCCAGCCTGGTTTGCCACTTTGTCAACAACTGCGTGAACAAATAGCCCAAAAGTTTAAGAACGTTTCCCAACATACAGTTGCGGGAATTTAAAGATTCAATAAAATCAAAACAATTATCAAAAGATTCAGAGAATGAGAGAAGTCTTTACATGTAAGAAGCAAAGCCCAAAATCAACATTTAGTGACTGTGACCTTTGACCCCTCAGGCAGCACTGCATTGAAAAAAACATCTCTCTGTAAAGGATTTTACCATAGGGGTGCAGATGGACTTCAGAAAACCATTGTCAGTCAACACAGCTGGTCTCTACATCAACAAGTTCAGACTCTACCATGCAAAGACAAAGACAGATATCAGCAACAGTCAGAAACACAGCTGACTTCTCTGGACCTGAGCTCATCTGAGATGGACTGACCCAAAGTGGAAAAGTCTGCTGTGGTGTGATGAGTCCACATTTCAAATAGTTTTTAGAAATCATGAACATCATGTCCTCTGGACTAACGAGAAAAAGGACCATCCAGACTGTCCTCAAAGGTCAAAGCCAGCATCTCGGATGGTCTGGGGGTGTGTTGATGTCCATGGCTAACTGTCACATCTGTGAAGGCTCCATTAAAGCTGAAAGATACAGACAGGTTAAGGCACATATGTCAGAGTCAAGGCCCGCGGGCCAAATCCGGCCCGTGAGAAGGTTTTTTACGGCCCCTGGGATGATCTTGATTTATTATTAGAACCGGCCCGCAGACCGCAGCAAGCCGGCAGCCCGCAGATCTTTTACACGCACCAATACTACATTTCCCACAATGCAACGGTGACGCACCGAGCAGTACGCTTATTAGCACAGCAGTCGTCAGCATAACAGTAAAATTAACTTTCAGATACCCATCAAAAATGCATGTTACTTCTCCTTGAAGAAAGTGTTGTTTTTGATTAATAGATTTTTGCACTTTATTTTATTGTATTTCAATCCAATTATATTTTAAAAATATTTCAGTTGAGTGGATGATAGAAAATTGCTATTATTATTTTTTTCTTTGAAGTAAATTTAGCCCACTTTTGCTAAAATAGAAAATATAGGCTACTGATGGTGCCTTGAATAATACCGGTTTCTTTCATTTAATGTTCATGTTATGGGGATTTTTATATAAAGGAAATTTGTCTTTTGTGTCTGTTGAAAATTAAAGATTACTGACAGAGCCATAAGAAAATATTGCTTTATTTATCTGATCATATTGGAATACATTTGTTAGGTTTTCAGTAGGTTCAATTAGGTTCACTAGACTATATGCGTCATTTAAAAAATTTTCAATGAACATTCGATCAGTCCGGCCCTCGGCTTGTAGCAAAATTTTTTATTTGGCCCTCCGTCCATTTGACTTTGACACCCCTGGGTTAAGGAGTAACACCTGCTGCCATCAGAGCCCCGTCTTTTTCAGGGAAGTCCTTGTTTATTTCAGCAAGACAAAGCTTAGACACATTCTGCATGAGTTAAAACAGCGCGGCTTTGTGCAGACACTAGACTGGCCTGTGCATTATGAAGTGCAAAATACCACAACAGAGACCCTGGACTGCTGAACAACTAAAATAGACCTCCAAAGCTTCAATAATTATTGACCTCACTTCCTAAATGCTTATCAGGTATTGTTGAAAGGACAGGTGACACTGGGAAACATGACCCTGAACCAGCTTTTTGGGAACTTGTAACAGGCATCAAATTCAAAATGAGTGAATATTTGCAATCTTTGAATCTGTTTTTAATATACATTTTACACAACATCCCAACTTCATTGGAGTTGGGGTACGTCAAAGTGACTGACCATCCTCCATGGGTCTGCTACAGCTAGCTAGCTGGCAGCTGCTCCTTCTTCAGCATCTTCTCTACATCTCATGGCTGTTAAGAACAAGATCTACTGACACTTTACACTATGAACCAATTACTTTCATGTCACCAATGATTTTTAGCCTGATTTCAATATTTCGTATTCTTAAAACAATGGAAAATCACGACAGCCCTACCCTGCCACAGATGATCTCACAGTATAAGACATACTATATTTTTGTGGTAATAATTTCAACAAAGGTATCCCCTAAACAGGATCCCACAAACAAGTGAACAGCCAAGCACATTTAAAAAAAAAAAGAAAAAAAAGAAAAACTGGTTAGAAACAGAAACAGCAGATCAGACTACACCATGAAACAAAAGTAAGATGGAAAGCAAATGGGCTTAACTTGACTGGAGTAAGCCAGATATCAATGTATAACTCAAAGAGTCCAAAGAGCACCAATATCTACATTAGCAAACATCAGATACAAAGGAAAACACAACATTGCCTATGGGCTGTTACTGCTTGTTTACTCTGCCTTTTTTTGTCCTTACACAAGTTACAGGACAGTAAAAAGTTTGAGTTTCAAATGCTTGCATCATGAGTTCTGCTTTTTCCATTTTGACAGAGTACATGAATGCAGCACTGGAGGGAACCGTTTCAAGGTGGGTTGGAGTGTGAAGCCGGGGCTGCGGTATCATCCTGCGCAATAAGACGAGAGGGAACCTCCGGCACGAGCATCCTCACATCACTGTCATCCATAAATCCATTTTAAAGAGGGGGAGGAGAAGGAGGAGAGGGAGGTGTGTTTGTAGGACTGTTCAGAGTGTGTGAATGAGCGTGTTGGTGCAGCCTGACTCAAAAATAAGACCCACCTAACAATCCCAATAAAAGAAAAATTTTGTGTGAGTTCAGCATGATTCATCATCATTGATACAGCGATTCATTCAGGGACACTCTGAAACTCCTCCGAGTCAGTCTGCCCTCGCTCACAGAGCATCCCATCACGCCTCTGAGCCAGCTCTACAGGTCCACAGATCCCCCACTGCTTCCTCAGACTGTATGCCTGTACGTATATTTGTCCACCTCTTATTAAGGTTTTGCTAAACTTTGTAAAGATTTTAAGTTTGATTCATCTAGAACTTGATAAACTGGTGGGATGCTCTGTTAAATGTTGATGAAAACAGAATTTGATGGATTATTCATCACTTTAAGCCTACATTAATCAAAAATAGTTCAAAGACAAAATATCAAAAGTTGAAGCTGAAAAATTTAATGACAGAAACAGATTCTAAAAAGTTGGGATGAGCATGTTCAGCACTGTGTTGCATCACTTCTTTAAACACAACTGAGGAGGCTAAGGTCTGACGTTGATAACATGACATTTTGTCTGATCCCAGCTGCTCAGCAAATCAGCATCTTGTTTGTTGTGCTTTTTATTCCATGATGCACCAAAACATTTGAATTGAGAAAAAGTCAGAACTACAGGCAGACAGGTTTTAGGCAGCAGGAATCTTCTACTACAGAGTCGTGCTGTTGTAATATGTGCAGATGTAGGTTGGCATTGTCCGTCTGAAACACCTGAGCCACCAGTCTCCTCTTTAAAGGGTCCATAAATTCCAGGAAGAATGTCTGATTTTGTCTCATCAGACCACAGGACAGTTTTCTTCCTGCTTCAGTCCATCTGGAGTGAGCTTTGGCTCAGAGAAGCCTCTATGTGATCCTGGATGATTTTATGATTTCATGATTTCACACTTTATGTTTTCCCTTTGGTTCAGTCATGACCAATATTTGTGAATACGCCTGTATTGAACAAACTGTGTTCACATACAATGGTTCTTGAAAATTAAGAGTCCATGCAGTGATTTCCACTAGAGAGTCATGTCTGTGTTTAATACAATGCAACCAAAGCATCCAAACATCACAGCCATTTAGTATGAGATATTGACCCTGTCCCTTTTGTACAGAGATTTCTCCAGATTCTTTGAATCTGTTGATGATGTTATGTACTGTAGATGATGAAACCTACTCATACTTTGACATTTGACTCTCAGGAACATTGTTTTGAAATTACTGAGCTATTTTCTCACTTAGTCTCTCACAGAGTGGTGAACCTCTTTCTATCTTTACTTCTAAGGGTTTCAGCCTCTTTGAATGTCCTTCTATACCCAGTCATGTCACCTATGCTGCCTTCAATCAAACTCTTAAAGTCCTGGAGTCATACGTTGATGTCATTTCAATAACAGGCTTGGTGTTTGAATGGTAAATGAATGGAATGAATAATATTGCAAAGCCATGGTAACATGGACCCCTGATGATCAGTCAGTGATGTTTTTGCGCTGAGACACCATCTTGAAGAAGTAAATCACAAAGTTAATGGTCCTGATTCTCACTTGCTGCAGCTCCCGTTGGTTTCTATGTGGCTTATGTTAAACAAACTGCCAGCTGTGTCCTGTTAACATAAGCTAATTCAGCTCCTGTGATGACAGACTTCACCACTAACATATATCCAATTCAGAGATGTACTTCTAGGTTTTAGAAACTCTAATTAGAGTTCACAAGTTTATTTGCTGACTGACCTGTTGATGTTTATCCTTATGGGCTGATTATTCAGCTTATCAGTGAATCACCAGCATGTGTGTCCTGTTAAATGAACTCATGTCCATCTGTCTGCATGATCACCAGCTGCTGGGCTGTTTTGAGTTCATGTTTAGTATGTACTTTACACGAATATGTGTAAAATGTAACTATGTAAAAACTGTCTGTGTAGACACATTTCCAGTCAACCTTTTACATAATGTACCATAACAATCAATGAACAACTTAGAAAGAGGCCAATGGCTTGTGTGTCAACATCGATGACTTATCAGCTCCGTGCCTTTCATAAGCACCATATGCAGTGTTGCGCCTTTTTCTTCTACATCTTCTTCATTTTCTTCTTTGTCATCTTCATCTTCTTCTACATATTCTTCATTTTCTTCTTTTTCATCTTCATCTTCTTTTATATCTTCATCTTCTTCTTCTTTTAGATTTTCCTCTTTTTTATCTTCATCTTCTTCATCATCTTCTTCATCATCTTCATTCTCTTCATCTTCTTCTGGTTTTCTTCACTACCTTGCTTATTGAAACACAGATGAAGAGAGACAGGAAATGTGGGGAGCACAGAGTTAGGTATGACATGCAGCAAAGGGCCATGGCCAGGAACCAATCCCCGACTGCTGCGAAGAGGACTACAGCCTCTGTACATGGGGTCATCAGTGTCCCACTTCTTGGACAGTGGCTGACGTGCAGATTGTAGAGCACACACAAAACATTTACATTTAGGCCAGTTTACGTCTAAATGCAGTTCAGTCCACATGCAAGAGAAAATCAGTTCCAACCACATTATCCAGACAAGCTTTCACACCTGGGGCTCTATTTTTGTGCCTGGCAGCGGTGCAGCAGAGGCTGGCGCACCCCGTGCAGTGGTATTTTCTTCTGGTGGAGCCCAGCGTACAGCCAGTTTGGCATTTTGGTAGACTGAGGCGTACCGAGGTCTGCCAGGCTGGGCGTGGTGGCGCAGTAGGGGGAGGTGTCAACATAATCAGCTGGCACAGTGACATTTTTGTGCCTGCCAGCGGCGTGGAAAATGCGCTGAAAGCTCGCTGATTTAAACCTGGTCAGCTTTCAGCGAAGGCGCAGCACAGCTTGCCTAGTGATGGTTTAGTAGACCGGCGGCAGCGTGCGCATACAGTGGGGCAAAAAAAGTATTTGTCAGCCACTGATTCTGCAAGTTGTTCCACTAAAAATAATGAGAGAGGTCTTTGATTTTCATCATAGGTACACATTTTAACCGTGAGAGACATAATGTAAAAAGAATCCAGGAAATCACATTGTATGATTTTTGAAGAATTTATTTGTATAATGGTGCAGAAAATAAGTAGTCAGCACCTAAAAACAAGCAAGAATTCTGGGCCTCACAGACCTTTTTACTTCTTCATTAAGAAGCTCTTCTATCCTCCACCTGTTTGAACTCATTATCTCTATAAAAGACATCTGTCCACACCCTTAAACAGTCAGACTGCAACCTCTCCACTATGGCCAAGACGAAAGAGCTGTCTAAGGACACCAGGGACAAGATTGCACACCTGATCAAGACTGGGATGAGCCAATCTACAATAGGCAAGCAGCTTGGTGAGAAGAGATCAACTGTCGGAGCAATTATTAGAAAATGAAACAAATACAGGGTTACTGACATTTTCCCTTGACCTGGGGCTCCATGCAAAATCTCACCTCGTGGGGTACAACTGATCTTGAGAACGGTGAGGAGACAGCCCAGAACTACACAGGAGGAACTGGTCAATGACCTAAAGAGAGCTGGGACCACAGTAACAAAGGTCATTATTAGTAACACATTACATCGTCATAGATTAAAATTCTGCAGTGCTCGAAAGGTCCCCCCTGCTTAAGCCAGCACATGTCCAGGCCCGTCTAAAGTTTGCCGGAGACCATCTGGATGATCCAGAGGAGGATTGGGAGAATGTCATGTGGTCAGATGAGACCAAAATGGAACTCTTTGGTATAAATGCCACTTGCCTTGTTTGGAGGGGCAATAATGCTGAGTTGCATCCCAAGAACACCGTACCCACTGTGAAGCATGGGGGTGGAAACATTATGCTTTGGGGCTGCTTTTCTGCAAAGGGGACAGGACGACTGATCCATATTAAGGACAGGATGAATGGGGCCATGTATCATGAGATTTGGGGCAAACACCTCTTTCCATTGGTGAGAGCAATGAGGATGAAACATGGCTGGATCTTCCAGCATGACAATGATCCCAAATACACTGCCCGGGCAACAAAGGAGTGGCTACGTAAAAAGCATTTCAAGGTTCTGGAGTGGCCTGGCCAGTCTACGGACCTCAATCCAATAGAGAATCTGTCGAGGGAGTTGAAAGTCTGTTTTGCCCAGCGACAGCCCCAAAACATCACAGCTCTTGAGAAGATCTGCAGGAATGGGCCAAAATACCAACTACAGTGTGTGCAAATCTGGTTAAGACCTACAGGAAAACATTTGACCTCTGTCATTGCCAACCAGAGTTACATTACAAAGTATTGAGGTGAACTTTTGTTATTGAGCTGAGTTAGGTAGGGGGGATACTTACACCGGGCTACGCCGCTCACCAAAATACCAAAGTGTGCTTGGGCACGCCTCATCAGTGCGGCTGACTTGACTTACGCCATAATAGAGCCCCTGGAGTTCAGGTCTGTCATGTGGGATCAGATCACTCACAACTGATGTTAGTATAAGGTGTGAACAGGGTGAATGTGCAACAACAAAATGAGGCACAGATGACTTAATCAACAGGGTGACTGTACAACAGGACACCAGGTCTGCCAACTCAGCAGTTTTAATTCCAAGACCTGTTGTACTCATTTTGACCTTTCATTATGTCAGTCTGAGAAACCCAAAGAGCAGCTTTGCAAGATTTCCACAACTGTTCGTTGTAGCTGCTTTTCCCCAGATGTAAACATAGATACAGCTTGCGGTTGTTACTTTTTTTTTACCCGGCTTTTAGCCATGTCTTTACAAATAAAAAAAATATATAAAAATGAGGCTAGCCATGAGTGCTTATGAAGCTGTCTATTTCTCCACATTAGTGCAAGTTAACTGTAGTTGCATTAGCTTCTGTTATAATGTCACTTCCAGTTTGTGGTTTTGAGCCTTTGTAGAGCTCATGATGCATTAAACAACATGCAGTATTGTCCTAATAGGATGTCTCAAAACAGGCTGTTTGAGACATGGTTGTTCTCATGCTCTGGAGCTTTGCAGGGGGTCAATATGAACATTTAACATTAAAAATGTATATGTCCTCTCTAAGCAGAGACACATAAGCTACAAGTTAGATTTTAAGAAGAAAAATTAAGCTCAAAAGAAGAATAAGATGGCTCAACCCATTCAAAGTATTTTCACATTCAAGATGTTTTAGTTTCACTACTGGTATTAGTAAGACTGTTGCAAGGATTTGGCCTCTGCTCCTCTGCTGAACTAATTCATCTCCAGACTTCTTTATATTTCCAAACAGAAGCGTTTTGAGGCAAAACTCCAGTTACAAAATATCCTCCTCTCTCACTCTCCGCCTCCCTCTGCCGTGTTTGATCTCATCTCTCCTTGGTCTTGGAGCCCCTGTGAGGCCTCAGTTTCTCGTGTCGGCTCATCTACTAGAAGCCAGCCGAGTGTGGCATGTCAAGCTTCAGCGTGTCAGCCGCCCTGACAGAGACATCACTGGCTACAGATGCAGCCGGAGGCCCTTTCTCCTGATGCTGAACATGCAGCTGCAGTGAATGGTGTGGTTTAAAAGAGCCGTGTGAAGTGCAAATACTGTAGTACATTCAAATCCAGCTTTCATGATGTGCTGTGATCTGCTCCACCATGCTCTGGTGCCTGTCAGCCTTTGTTCTTCACAGGTGATACATGGACCAGGTGGGATTTATTAGCAGTCGATTATGGCTGCTAGCTGTATATGAAATGATACTAAATCTAGAGCTAATATCCATATGGTATTTGAATGGATACAATTCTGTCCATCATGTCATTTAAAAGGATGTTTCAGTACTTTTGAGGTGAGGTTTAATGAGTTACATGTCACTTAGTAGTGAATTAGCCACAATGGATGTCAGTCAGCTCAAACACTTGAATCTGAAACTGTCAGGGGAGACGGCATGCAAGCTAGGCCCCGATTGTCTGAAGACAGAGCTGAGTCTGCTTATATCGACTCTGACTCAAGAACTCTTCATAGTTTACGTGTATGCCCTAATGGGGCTCTCATTGTGCTGCTTTGAGCACAATCAGAGAAAAAAATGGTCAGTTTGTGCTACTTATTATTTTTTTCAGGGCATAAATAGAGATACACTTCCCCAAAGGTAACCACTCTTCCTCCTTCTCTAAAATTACCTGTGGTGTGCTGCAATGTTAAATTTTGAGTCCACTTTGGTCACATTGTTTATTCTTACAATTTATCTTTACATGGTTATGAAGATGGCACGCTGTTACTCCTACTGCTGAGACCTAGTGATACAAGAAGCTGAGCTAATGTCTCTGACTGTCTCAAGGACATTAAATGTTGGATGGCTCAATGTTTCCTTAAGCTTAATGACTCTAAATCATAAATTATACTCCACTTTTTGATTTTTTAAATTCTTTTATAAAAAAAATAATAAACTCATATGATAATGATTTTGTTTAGGCCATTTGTTTGCACATCCTCCTTTGATCCTGTCCTTAACTGTCCTTGATCGCATTTATTTTATTTAACTATTTATTTATTCCTTTATAAATGGGTTTTTTGGGGTTTTTTTAAATTCTGTTTCTACTCTGATGTGATGTCTTCTGTTTGTTTCTTCTCCTTTTGTTCCTTTCCATTCTTTGTTCCTCCTCTGGGGAACTTTATTGTCCTTTAGTTATTTTTTTTTTTTTTGTTCTTGTATTTTTTTGCCCTTTCTTTGCTTGATTCCTCATTTCTCATCTACTGTTAAAATAATCTGTCAAAGCACTTTCTAAACTTTGTCTTTTATTGTGCCATATAAATAAAAGTTATTATGTGTAGGGAAAAACTATATTTTGTTAGATACATAGGCCTGGCATATTGTACACATAAAGTTTTGTGATCAAACTTAGAATATTCCATCAACATCAAGAGAACTTGACTTGATTAATCGGTAGATTGTGTGTTGCATTTCTATTCCATGAATATTTTTGAATTTCTTTTCCCTTTTTCAGTCTTATTTTTAAATGTTTTTTTTTTCTTCTCTTTCTTGCTGACAGTGGCCCTCATTTATCAATCATGCGTAGAACTGAGCGCAGATCTGAGTGCAGGATGCATTGTAAGATAGGACACGCGTGAGATTTATGAAAGGGTTCGTATCTGACCAATCCCAGCGTTCATCGGGTCTTGAGAAATGCAGTGGCTGAAATCGATTGTCATTAACATGTTTACGCCCTTAAGTGTTTGTGGTTCAGAAGCCTCACCCACTGAGGTCAAACATGAAAGAGGAGAAATATTACAAAGATTCGAAACTTTTCTGAGCTGAAAGTGGATATCCTCACATCTGTGGTGGAAACTAACAAGGATTTTCTCTTTGGAAGCATCGAAACTGGAATTTAAGCAGTCCAGAAAACTCCTGTCTGGAGCAGGATTATGGTGACGTGAACACCACTGCTGCGGAATAGTGGACAGTGGCTGAAGTTTGACTAAATCATTAGTCAATAAGTTGCTCACAATGATAAAGTAATATCTCATGCATGCCTCATATTTGTTTATTACCATGACATAGGGTACGTTGCTCCTGTTATTAAAAGTATTTAGTTTTAATTTGTTGCGTCTTTGTAATGTAGAGCAGACTGGAGAGTCTGACAGAGGCTGAACAAAAATAATTGTTAATGTCACTAAACGGTGTGTTGCTGCCCTTGACCCTTAGGCACATTTTTATGGATTTCTATTGGATTTTTATCACTGATTAAGTAGCAAGAGCACTTTCTAAACTTAACCTTTACATGTCAGAATCCATGGATAAGGTCCTGTCTCCTCTGTACAGCACCTTTGTGGAGTCTCTCCTCGTTATTGTTCTCCGGGCATCGGGTCCTCACGTTGGACCAGCACAGCCAACAGCACTCCATTCACACGTGCAACACTGTGCAAAACTGTACTGGCCCAAATGATGTCCCACACCTTTACAGGAGTGTACAACAACGTCCCCGCTGCTGGGCCAAGACAGAGACACCTGCCTTTTAGGAGTCAAACGCAGCGCTCCACAGTGGTTTGTGTGCGTGCGTGCGCAATGTTAAAACGGCGCTCCTGCTTTGTGGCAGTGTTTCTGGGCAGAGTTATCAAATAGGCCTATTCACTAAGGACATAACAAATTTATTTTATTTTATTTTATTTACGTCTTAATCTTTAATAAAATCTGGCTGATTGTGATTAATGACAGGTTTGAGGTTTGTTTATTAATTATTTTGAGACAGACATTTGCTGCACCACAGATCCACACTGACTCAAACTTGACACTCATTGTGGTTGGATGGTGGAGGAAGTCAATTTTGGTAAAAGAATATTACATCAGCAAAACTAACACTTCATTAAAATGAGATATGTGTAATTATGAGAGAATTTAAAATGAAAATTAATTTACAAGCCATGTTTACGAAGACATAAATAAGTGACCAGAGATGCTGGCCGGTCATGTACAGCTTTTACTGTCAGTCTCTCTAACATGACATCACTCTGTCACATGACGACATTGACCAATGAAAACTGACAGCATTTTATGGTGGCAACTTATGGTCTAGAGCAGTGGTTCTCAAGTCCAGTCCTAGAGGCCTACTGTTTTGGATGTTTTGGATGTTTCCCTGCTCCAACACACCTGATTCAAATGATCATCTCGTTACCGAGCTCTGTAATGGCTATACAATGAGCTAATCATTTCAATCAGGTGTGTTGGAGCTGGGAAACATCCAAAACATGCAGGAAAGTGGGCTTCGAGGACTGGACTTGAGAACCACTGGTCTAGAGCAGTGAAGCCAATGTGGAAGTGCTAAAAACTGCAGTTCCCTGATTGTCCACTTGAGGCTGTCTGCAGAAGCACGAAGACCAAAATAAGTCTATCTTGGAGAAAAAAAAAAGATAAGGTTTTGGTCTGAGTAGCATGGGATTGAAAATTTTCATAACATATTAATCAAAGTTATTCAGGTTCCAAGATAGTTAAATCAGACTAACAGCTGCCATGATTGACAGGCATGCTCTGTGTGGAGGCTAAAGACCCGCCTCAGACTCAGTTAGGTTAACGGATAGTTAGGTTGAGCCAGTATTACCAGTAGGCTTCAAAACTCTGCTTGTGTAAAAAACAAAAACTAAAATGATGTTTAAACTAAAATGACAGTATCACACAATGTGGTGGCAGACTGTAACACTAGTAACAGCACTTGAAGTATAGCACTACCCACCACTAGAGTCCAGGAGTTCACCTGTTTGTTGCTCTTGAAACATCCATTATTTGTTCTAGTACTACATCAACTTTCTATTCTCAAGTATTGTAAGGAGACGGTAATGGCAGCTTTTTCAAGGTTATCTTCATGTTTATTACAGGACAGCTCATCCCACTGTTCAGTTTTCATACTGCTGTACTTCAGTGTCTGTTGTACTTCAATGACAAATGCCCTTATTAAATCAAACATGTCTTTCTTTCATCAGAGTTAACACAAGTAAGAGACGGACTAAACCAGCACTGTGAACAATTTTCACTCCCCTGGTGTCTGTAGTTGTTTCGGGGTTTTTACAAAATGGGCTTTCAACATGTCTGTGTGTCCTGCTGGGGGGTTGGCTGATTTGGAAACAGGTTTATCGTGTGCCTGGGAGCAATCAGCCTGGACTGGGGAGGAGATCAATGCCCCCCTTGTAGCAGTTTGTCAATATAGCTCCAAATATTAACAAATCAGCTCAGTGAGAATCCTGTTTTCAGTGCACCAGTTTACCCCAGGGCATCTCTGATTTGTGTTTTATCAGGCTGGACCGTGACTTTGAAGCACCAGAGTGATCAACATGTCTTCGTTGGGTTTGTTATGTGGGGGCAGTTTGAAGCCTCAGGGAACATGACCTCAAATATGAAAAACTTGTACAGGCTCGATCACCAAAACCTGTCAGTAATCATTGTTCAAAAACAGCTTTTTTTCCAGCCAAGATTATTTCTTGGGGAGCTACTTAGGTGAGGCATCTCACATGTGCCTGTCGTTATGTGCATGCTGTCTATTGTTTTTCAAAATCATTTTAAATTAAAAATTCTTGAAATGTGTGCCAGCATTACCCATCAACCTGCTACTTTTTACTGAATATATAAACTGTCTTGGACTGAATGGCCCTATTGCTGATGACACTGTCATTTATTGCTTTGCACCAACACCTGCTGGAGCTTTCTTACATCTTGAGCATGGATTTGATTTCGTACAAGATCAGCTTTGTCGACTGCATCTTGTTCTGGATGCAGACAAAACTGAACTCGTGTTTTTTAATGTCTTTAAGTGTGGGGAAAACAGTCTCATCTGCGAAAACTGTAACCTAAGACAATTGTGACTTAAACATGATAATCTTTTCACGTTAGTATCCATATTGATGTTGGTGATCTATACCTCTCATTTCAAACTCATAGCGGATTGTGTCATTAATAGGCAGTGATTTTACTTTGCTGTATTAAATACAGAAAACTGGTGTTATTTAAGTGTTGATAAGGATGTAGCCATTTTTCTGGCACAGCATCTCATCCTCTCTTTTTCTGTTTTTATTGTTGTCATAGCTACAGGACTGTTGCTAACTGTCACAAACAATTTGTTGGGACTTTCCAGTTGAATTAAAATCAAACCTGATGGAAGAAAACACTTCGTAGGAGGGTTTTAAACTTACTTGGGGGTGGCACAATGATCTTTAAAGGTTACAGGTGTTTCAAAAGTTTCCACAATGACACACCACACTTAGGCTGTCCTCACAATCAAAGCTACAGCATTTGCAGCCATCTGAAGCTCTTGATCTCCATCAAACAGGCACAAACTGAGGTATCCTTGGCATCCGTTTGCTTTCTATAACCCTTCTTTGACAACTCAGCTTTTAAAAAACACCCAACATCCCTCACATTTACCACAGGCGAAGTTCAGACTCAATGTTTACAAAGTTTACAGAAACAGAGAGAGTAAGACACTTTTCACAGAGACAAGAGGAGGACATTTTGCACAAATTCTGCCCCAAAACTGATCTTGAATTAAAAAATAATCCATGAATAGGGCAGATATAGATTCTCAGCTGTTAGCTTCTCTGTAGAGATAAGCCTTGCTAGCTCTTTTATAGATCAACCTTTGGCATCTTTCAGCTTCAGCATAAATGTTGACAAACAGAAGGCGCTTTCTAAACTGTCTGTGCACAGCAGATGCACAGGGATCTCAGAGGTTATGCTACTCAACAAAGGAAACACATACAGATCACTGTATGAGATGATACACAGACTGCTGTAGCACCTGAAGCAAACAATCTGTGACTTTTTTAACATTCAGAGGGGCATTGTGCACATTTATGCACATGGCACATTGGAAAAACTTCATAAAGTTTCATAAGGGGCATACAGACCATATCAGACAGGATTTGATGCATCAAAATATCATTTTTCAAGGTTTATTCACTTACTTATTTCCTGCTTTCTTGGTTGCATTTGTGCATCTGGTCTTGCGTGTGGAGTGTTCTTCAAAGTGAGTGCATGGAGAACCTGGTGTCACTTTCAAGGCTGTGAAGAGCTGAGATGATGCAGGTGTGTGAGGAAACAAAGGTAACAGGCTGACAACACTGAGCGCAGTGACATGATGGAAGAAGACAAGGGTAACAAAAGCTCACCTCACACTGTTCTTCGAAAAAGAAAACTCAGTCTGAATGTATCAGCAAATCACGTTTACTCAAGGGTGCTGGTGCAAGTCCCTGTACACTGTCAGACCAATGCACAGTCTTTCCTAAAACCAGGTGGACTTCAGACCAGGTTTTAGGTCTGGTACATACATAGGCAGGTAGAGGTGTTCCTCTTCATTTTTGTCAGTTTAGACCTCTACTCAGCTACAACTAAGAGAGAAATAGTTTAATCTGTATCCATCTGCATCAACCTGTTCTTTTTTCAAATTAAAATTAATTTAACCATATCACAACCAATGACATAAATTTTTGTGGATCTCAAGAAAGCTTTTGACATTATTAATCATGACATCCTGTTGACAAAATTAGAAATGCATGGTATCATCTGAATCAAAAGTTACATTGAAAACAGACAACAGTTTGTACAGAGAGGTGAGCACAGGTCAGCATAGCTCGATATAACCTGTGGAGTGCCACAGGGTTCAATATTGGGACCAAAATTATTTATATTATATATAAATGACATATGTAAAGTTTCTAGTGTATAAAAATTTGTTATTTTTGCCGATGATATTAATATTTTTTTGTACAGGAGAGATTCTAAACCAGCTATTACAGGATAACTCAATGGAGTTAAGTAAACTAAAATTGTGGTTTGATGTGAATTAACTCTCTCTAAAAATGACTATGTCAAAGTTCTTAGTGTTCAACCAAATACAGAGGTTAAAGTGCGTATTGAAAATACTGAGCTAGACAAGGTCTATGGGTGCACTTTTTAGGGTGAAAACGGACCATAATCTCAGCTGGAAACCCCAAATAAACTATGTGAGGTCAAAGCTGGCTAGGAGTATTGACATTTTGGGTAGGACAATTGTAAGTCTTCTCACTATACGTCATCCTCTGGCACCGCACTATGGAGACACGGTTCTTCTCCGTCCGTTTGTTTGTTTGTCTGTTGTTCGTTTGTTTGTTTGTTTTTGGAGCCAAGCTATGGCCTTGTCCAGTATGACAGAACTGGACTACTACACATACAGGATAACATGCCCATTTTTCTGCCCATCTTACCACCGGACTTTCAACAACAACAATACGAGGAGGGACACCATTTCCGACCACGGAAACGGGGGGCGAGAGGGGGTGTACTCGTCCGACTAAGGCGTCACATCCACCGGCCAGCTCTACCAAACCTGATCCTCCCTGGACAACAGAAAGGATGATCTTTCCCTGCTGCTTGGATCACAGAGAGACTTCAGGGATGCCACCGCTATATGCCTGAGACCTGGCTGACAGAGAACATTCCGGAGTCCAGGCTACAACACCACGACTTCACTTTCCACCGTGCAGACCGCAACTCTGACTCGCTTAAAAAAAACAGAGGCGGTGTTGGCTGCTACATCAACAGCAACTGGTGTACTGACTCGAAGATCTTGTCAACAAAATGCACTCCTGAGTTAGAGTATCTCACGGTGATGTGTAAGCCATTCTATCTGCCGCGAGAGTTTTCTCCCGTCATATTGACTGTCATCTACATCCATCCAAAAGCCTCCGTTCCATTGGCTACGCAGCAACTGGCTGATAACATCTGTGGGGTGGAGAATTTGAACCCTGATGCAGTCTCGCTGGTGCTAGGAGACTTCAACCATGTCTCCCTGAAGAAGGCTCTTCCCAGATACAAGCCTCAGATCCACATCGCTACCAGGTTGAAAAATACACTGGACCAATGTTACTGTACCATTTCGGAGGCATATCATGCTGTGGCGAGAGCCCCTCTCGGTGAGTCTGACCACAAAACCATTTTCCTAATCCCTATGTATCACCAGAAACTAAGGGTGGCAAAACCAACAGTCAAATATTGTAGGCTTGAAAGAAACATCTCCTGGATGCACTGGGACGCATCTTCAGTGATGTATCCTGAGATCACTGGGTGTTTCGGGTCAGTGTTTCAGGTGACCCAGCCGGGGTTGATCATTCCCCGGCTTGCGTCCCAGTAGCAACCCACAGATCTGCCCTTTTGAGCCACAGCCACCTCGTGGCTTTCTCTGCGGCTTCGCTAGCGGATTTAATGGCCCTCTTCTTGGCCATCCCTGTCACGCCCAAACGGCCTAAGGCTCTGCAAAGAGAACGTCCTGCAAAACCCCTACAGCCAACTTCTATTGGCTCGTAGAATGTCCTCCAGCCCCTGCCCCGACACTCCTCCACCAGTTCCTGATATTTGGCACGTTTCCTTTCGTTGGCTTCCTCAATGCGCTCTTCCCAGGGCACTGTAAGTTCCAGCATGATCAGGTGTTTTGAAGCCTCAGAGGTGATGATCATGTCTGGCCAGAGAGATGTTGATGCAATGTGCTGGGGGAACCTCAGCTGTTTTCCCAGGTCAACTTGCAACTGCCAATCAGGGGCTGTGTGGAGGAGTCCTGTTGTTGTCTGTGGACATGCCCGGGTTCTCTATCCAGCTTTGATGAATGGGACTGCCTTCTTCGGAGCATGATGGTGTTTGCTGGTGCTGGTGCTGATGGCTGAGGCTATGCTCTCAGCAACTGCTTTCAGAACCTGGTCATGGCGCCAGCGGTAGCGACCATCAGCCAGGGACTTTGGGCAGCTGCTGAGGAGATGTTCCAAGGAGCCTCTTCCGGAGCACAGGGGGCAGGAAGGTGTCTCGTTTTTCCCCCACACATGGAGGTTTGCTGGGCTCGGAAGGGCACTGTAGACTGCCTGCACAAGGAACTGGACACGGTGGAAGTCTGCCTGCATGATGTCTGACCAGGTAACTTTGCGCTGCAACGCGCTCTCCCATCTTGTCCATGCCCCCCTGTTGCCGGAGTCCCACTGCCCTGCTCACTTGCTCCTCTTCCTCACCTGCTCGAACCTCTTCCTGGAGTAGATGTTGTCTCTCCTTTCCCCGGGCCTGGCTCACTTGGGTCTTTGGGAAGTAGCCCAGGCCTGCTCTCCCTGTTGCTAAGACCCCTACCAGTGCTTTTTGCCTTAGGCGTGACTCTGCCACTTCCACTGCCTTCTCAGCCTTCCATTTCCTTCCTGCTTCTTTCCAATTCCAGCTGAAGACACTTTGCTGTCCCTGGAATCCCTGTACTGCAGGGCTTCCCTTGTACGTGCCACCTTGAATTCTTCAGTGAGCCCACTGAAGGGTAGCTGGAAGATGTTACTTGTCCCATACAGGGCAGCGCTGTTAAGGCTGCGGGGAAGGCCCAGCCACTTCTGAAGAAAGCCACTGATCCTTCTTTCGAGGGATTCCACAGTTGTTACAGGGACTGTGTAGACGAGGAGAGGCCACAAGACTCTGGGCAGGATGGAGTGCTGGTAGATCCAGGCTTTAAATCTACCAGGGAGGCCGGACTTGTCCACCTTGGTGAGCCACGCTCCTAGTTGAACACCAAACTCCTGGATGACAGCAGAGTCTTTCAGGCTTGAGTCAAAGAGCTTCCCCAAGCTCTTGACTGGTTGCTCCGTGATGGATGGGATTGCAGTTCCAGAGATCGAAAACCGGAACTTGTCCATCACCTTCCCCCTCTTCAGTACCATGGACCTCGACTTGGAGGGCTTGAAACTCATCCTAGCCCATGTGATGAGTCTCTCCGATCCCTGCAAGATCCACCTGCTCCCTGGGACCGATGTTGTTGTGATGGTAAGGTCGTCCATGTAGGCTCTTATAGGGGGCTGGCGAACACCTGATCTGGATAGGGGCCCTCTGCATTCCACCTCTGCGGCCTTGACGACCATGTTCATCGCCAACACGAAAAGGGTAACGGAGATGGTACAACCTGTTATTATTCCTTTCCCAAGGTGATGCCAGTCTGATGTTACTGACCCAGAAGTGAACCTGAGCCTGAAGTTGGCATAATAATCCAGGATCAGTTGCTTGATCTTGCTGGGAACATGGTGAAGGTGTAGCGCAAGCTCAACCAGTTTGTGTGGGATGGACCCGTAGGCGTTAGTCAGGTCCAACCACAACACAGCAAGGTCACCTCTGTTTTCATGGGCCTCTCTGATGAGCTGTGTGACTACATCAGTGTGCTCTAGACAGCCGGGAGCTCCAGGAATCCCACCCTTCTGTACCGAAGTGTGGATGTAGTTGTTCTTGAGGAGAAACTCAGTCAGTCTTCGGGAGACGATGCTAAAGAACACCTTCCCTTCCACACTCAGTAGTGAGATTGTCCAAAACTGGTTGATGTTTTTCGAGTCCTCCTCCTTGGGAATCCAAACTCCCTCATCTCCACTGGTCGGCCACTCTCCCACTTCGCCAGATCACCTTTAGGGTCTTCCACAGGTGCCGGAGAAGCTCTAGGCAGCGCTTGTAGACGAGGTAGGGTACGCCACTGGGGCCTGGAGAAGATGCTGAGCGGGCTGCCTTGATGACCTCTTCAACCTCCTTCAGGCTAGGCTCCGTCAGCTTGAACTCTTCTGTTGGTGGGGCAGGGCTGATGAGAGCTTTGTTGGGTCCTAGATCTTGTTTCCTCAGTGGGTCGCTCATAGAGTTCTGGAGGAAGTGGTTCACTTCTTCTCCTGAGCACTCAAGCCAGCCACTTCGTCTATCCCTAAGCAGCTTTTTAGCAAAACGGAAGGGATTGGCAATGAAGGCCGCTCGCTTCCTGGCTCTCTCTCTTCCCCGCCTCCTGTACCACTCTGCTCTGCGGAGGGTTGTCAGCTTCTTCCGCAGGATGTTGTGCAGTTCTGCCAATGGTTGCTTTTCCTCCTCAGTAGCTCTCCTGAACTGTTTCTTGAGGGTTCGAAGCTCCTGGTGCAGTTGGTGTATCTTAGTAGCCCTGCGGTTCATGGTGTAGGAGGTGGTCTTGGTGTTGCCCTTCTCAGTCCAGCCAAATCTTTCTGAGCCATAGCTGACGATGATGGTAGTCATCGCTTGGAGTCTGCTGTCAACGTCTCCTTTGGCTTTGGCTTGGATGATGTTGGACACGTCCTCGTCAAACTGCAGCCACTCGCTCCGTCTGCTTGCTGTGGGCCATTTAATTCGCTGCTGTGGAACTACTCTGCCAGGGTTGGGAGACTCTGGTACATGGAGGGACTGGGATCTGTGGGTTGCCTCCTGTCCGGGCTCCTCCTGCGTCTCACCAGGTCCAGGACCTATGCGTTGTACCTCGCTCTCCCACTCCAAGCATTTCATTCTGGCCTGATGGATTTTTAGGCCACATTTGTTTTTGCATAGCTTGCCGCAGATACTACATGTCATACTCGTAGTCGGTTCGTTTGCGGGGGTCATTAACCTTTGGTCCGTCCAATTGGAGATCTCATCCTCCCCCCCTCTCGGGATCTCCTGGGGGTATTTCTCTTTCGGGCTTTCTGTAGCTTGTTGGGGTTCCTTCTCACGAAAGGAAATGGTCTCCTCAAGCCATATAACACTACAAGACTGTCTGGATTACACAGAATGGAGTAGCTTGTGGACTGAGGGTGAGGATGATTTGGACTCCTTCACTGACATTGTGACTTCTTGTTAGAATAATGTGCATAAATGTATATAGAAGTTATTATTATTCCTCATATTCTTATGTAAGAGTTTACTACAAGTATATACTGTTTTGACCTCTTGTTACACATATAAGAGTGTTTTCTAACTTCTCTCTCCAATAGCTTTATTCACATGAATGTTTCTTAACTTCTCTGTGAACTCGTTTCTCCTATCAGCAGGTGTGGGTGTGTGGATGATGTGAATCGTGGGAAATTAGAGGAGGAGCCGCTCTTATCAGAAGGAGCTCGTTAGATGCCGCCTTGACCCTCACATATTCACAGTTGTTCATTATTATGTTTTATGAGAGTGCTTATGTTGCTGCACATATTTTTCCCCCACCCTTTAGAAACATTGTGTAACTAGGGACAACCCTAAATAAAAGAGACTGGGCGGAAATACCTTTCAGAGTGGTTTCGAGATGGTACCTGAAGCTATCTCGGTCCATTCTCCTCGAGTATATACCATTGTCTTTCTCTTCTTTATATGTTATCAGGTAAATGTTGCAGGTTTTAGACCTAACATTTCTTTGGTCCTTCGAGCCGGATTCCAATAGACCTGACGATTCCAGCAGGTGAGGTGGACGACAGATAAGACCGTGGCCACGGCAGACTCTCTAGGATGAGTCTTAAAAACCTCTTTGAGGAACTGGGCTCGACCCGCCTGCTGGGATCCGACGGTTGACGGAAATCCGAAGCCAAGGGGAAAGACAAGTGGTGAGTTGGTCTTTTATAAAAAGAAACATGGACTGATTGAGATTCGCTTCGCGTAGAGAATTTATAAAAGACCAAAAAGGATGCCGGAGTCCTACTAGAAATAGTTTAAATTCCGAGGAAGGATGCCGGAGTCCTACTACTAGTGCTGTGTCCGAATTGCCCGCTCGCATACTACATGCTACTGCTACGTGCTACTGCTAGATCCTACTCCTACATACTAAACACGTTGGCCCAATTCGGACACAACTTAGATGAGCTCAGCGGGTGTGAAGTAAGTCGCGCGACTGTTGGCCATCTTCCCATTTGTGATTATGTGGTTGATCCTGTGGTCTACTTAAGAATGCCGTGCACACGCACTTATCCTGACTATCAACACCTGGCTTGACATAGCCATGCCTTTTCATCCTGGCTCGGCAAACGTGCAACCAATTAAGCCTTGCTCAGTTATCCTGGATTTCGTTATTCTACTTTTGTGCGATACCCCCCTGGAATCTAAATCTACACTCTCAAGACGAATGTGTCAAAAGTAACTCATCATATGTTATTTCTTAACACATCCGTATGTCTAGTTAAGGACAACACACAATGTGTTGTTTTGACACATGACTTTGTGTTGACAGATTTTACACATGTTGTGTGTTAAATGTGTCAACACATCAACTGTGTTGGGTTTACACAAAGATAACACAGAGCTGTGTCATATTTTCATGCAATTTACACATAGCTGCGTTATGTATTCTTCACACAAAAGGGTGTTATTTTCATATAATTTACACACAACTGTGTTATTGTTTATAAAACAACACATCCGTGTCTCAAGTTAAGGACAACACACAATGTGTTGTTTTGACACATGACTTTGTGTTGACAGATTTCACACATGTGTGTTAAATGTGTCAACACATCAACTGTGTTGGGTTTACACAAAGATAACACAGAGCTGTGTCATATTTTCATGCAATTTACACATAGCTGCGTTATGTATTCTTCACACAAAATTGTGTTATTTTCATACAATTTACACACAACTGTGTTATTGTTTATAAAATATTAAAATACAAATAGTGTTCAATATAAATTTACAGCGATTATCTGCTAAATTACCAAACCTGGTCACTAAAAAGAATAAACAATTGCTTGAATCTCAAGTCACTTTTATAAATTTTATTTGCTTCAGGCATCAGTGCAAAACATTTTGTAAACATTTCTTAAACCATAAGTGCAAAAATGTAACAACTGAAATACAGACATGGCATGTCAAACAACCGTCCCCTGAGGACATAGCCACTTACAAATACTAGCTGCCTATAATCATATTCAATATTCATATCTGAAGAGTTAAGCATTTTTTAGTAATGCAGACCTAAGCAATAAGTTTGTATCTTGGATTAACATACAATTGGTTTCCACTGTAAGATGACAGCAAATCAAGTGGTTTAATGTCTGCTCCCATTTCGTGAACCTTAGTTTTCGATGATAAGGGATTCGTAGTTTCGACATCATCAAAATAAAGTTGGATTTGTAGGGCATTGGGATACCTGCTGTATAATTTATGTTGTGCAAAATGTGTGCCATCACAGTAATCACGCATTTTACTATCAACACATTTGTTTGACTGGTTAAAGAGTCCCTGCATCTTTTCACTTCCAAAGAGAAACTTTATGTTGCCAATAATGGATATATACTGGCACGTGTCAGCTGCCATTACTTGATTAACTTTACCCATCCTTCTTGCTGTGTCACCTCTGTGCCCCAAGAAGATTTCTGTGGGCTTGACAAGTGAGTGTTTTTCAGAAAAATACTTGCACATTTTGTAGGGGGTATCAATATCTGAAAACATGCTGTGAGCATTTTCAAAATCCTGCATTAGAGATTGGACACCTGCATCATCATTTGGTATACAATGGCTGTTAAGCAAAGCTGTTGTTTTATTCTTTAAAGAAGCCAGAGTGTTATCCAGAAGCTCTTGCGTGCATATGATGCTTTTTTGAACATCTGTCAAGGTTGAATTTGAAGCAGAGTACATTTTGGCAACAAATGAAGCTGCGGTGTCACGGTGGTCTGACAAACAATGATCATCCATTGGAGTGTCGCTGTCCAAATTAGTTTCTGCAGTGTCCTGGTTAGAGGATGTTTCTCCATCATCTTGTACTGACTCGTTACTGACATGGACAACATGTTCAGTGTGTTCTAGGTTTGCAACAAGAGGGTGAGCTCTATTTAGATGTTTAGTATAGGAATTTAAATTTTGGTAAGTCCTTTGACAGTGATTTTGACTGCATACAATTGTATAATCCTGTCCATCTGAAATTGCATGGACTTGCCTAAGATGTCTTATAAGTGCCCTTACATGTTCTGAAACCCTTTTCTTGCATTTGGGACAGATGTACAGATGTATTCGCCATAAACTGTATATACTATGGACAACCTGGTTCCGCCTTCCGCCTGTATACGGATTTGAAGCCAAAAAGCTCTCGGTAATTCCGGGTTTTTCTCCACTTCCTTGAAACCAGAGCTGTACAGTAGCGATGCACGCATTCGGCCGCGCAGTCGCCGAGAGTCCCTGTGATGACGCTCGGCTCAAACAGCGTATCCCCCCGGGTGAGCTACGCAATCCCTGAACGCCCATAGGCTGTACCAGGTGTCAATCATAGAAAACATGAATCCCCTAATAACTTTTAAAAACGGAGCTGTACAGAAAAAAGAGGACTTGGGCACAAACCAGTCTTACAATAACTACATGTCAACATCACAAGCAAGGGCGAGAAAAATTAATGTTCTGTGTAATAAATTTCCAAAGTTTGTCCACAGTCCCATAAGCTTTGCTGGCGGAGGCGGGATTTATGACCTATACTGCAGCCCACCATCAGAGGGTGCTGTTCTCGGAGTGGCTTCACCCAGCGAGGAGGCAGACTCTGTCCATTCTTTATACAGTCTATGGCTGTAGCTCACAGTAAAATTTACAAGCAGGGAATATTACAATTTAAATTATATTCACATCAGTTTGCACTTACAAATCCTTCAGTCTTTTCACCCATCTTGATCACCAGTGATGGGAAGACTGTTGTTATACTTTTCGCCAACATCACCTTGTCAGGATTTCCAGGGTAACTGAAAGGAAAAAGGAAAAGAAAAAAAAGATTTAGAAAAATATACATGGATAAACGTCAATTTATGATAGGATGCTGGACAGTTTTGACAACTTAACTTGTACACTGCAGTCAATAACTTTCATACTTTTTGCTTTCCTGAGAGTTTAAGTCTTTGTAAAACATCTTGAGTGACTCCTTTATGCCAAAAACACTACACGTCCCAGTATCTTAACCTTGTAAACCAGCCGTTCACGTAAAGTCACATTTCATGATACTTTCTGCGTTAAATGGCACATCTCAGATGTATTAACTACTGCATAGTCATGAAAGATATTGCTTTTCTATCAAACCATTCGAATCCTTTTATTTTATGAAATGAAGAATGAACTCACAATCCTCTTCGCTCCACCAGATCACTGACACTTATTCTCACAAGCGGCTTTCTGGATGTCAGGAAGAGTGTTCCTGATTTCTCATATTCCCTCATATTTCTCATATTCACTCAATGAGTGCACTCAGACTGGCTGCATCAAAATGTTGTGTAAAATGTCCTTGACCGTTCTAGGACAGAGCAGAGTTAATACAGGGGGGCACCAAATCTTTCATCATTAACTAGTTGAACTCTAGCATCTCTATTCTGAGTGAAAGCTTAGACAAAAATAGCTGATCTACAAGCTTACAACGCCTTGGGCTGCGAGGTGTTGTCAACTTGTAGATCAGCTATGTTTGGCAAAGAAGTTCATAGAGGGGGCTAAGGGGTCGCTGGCCTGAAAACGCTGAAGACCCCTGGTATTCAAATATCCTGAGCAATCGTAAAACAATAATAAGCAAAAACAAACGATAACAATGGGAAAACATCCCTGATATTTTTATTGTTGTGTTGGCTAGGTTCAAGCCTTAAAACACATTATATAAAGGACCTGGAGGAAGAACTTACTGTTGCGCTCCATACACATACCTGCGATTGACGGGCTGCAGCGGCATTCAGCTGTCCAGCCTTTAAAAAGAAAAAAAATGTCTCGGCTTGAACAAGAGCAATGCTAAAATTATATGTTCAGTCATACCAAGAAAGCCTGCACCTAATCAATCTGGCACAAAATGTTCCTGACACTAGCACTTTTAGAACTGAAGAATCTTCTTGGATAAGAGGCGAAACGTCTTCTCAACTCTACACAGTCCAGTTGCCTGTTTTTAAGTCTTCAAGATAACCATGACCTGGATGAATGAGAATCTACATGGACAAGTTTTGTAGTACTATCTTGAAGCAGTGAATCTGTACTGTATTGAAACACAGACGTTCTGTACAAGAAGGGCCAAAGTCGTCTCCACCTGCTGAGGAGACTGAGGTCTTTTGGAGTGTGCAGGACTCTGCTCAGGACTTTCTATGACTCTGTGGTAGCATCTGCACTTTTCTATGCAGTGGTCTGCTGGGGGGCAGGGAGTACCGAGAGGGACAGGAAGAGACTGAATAGACTGGTCAGGAGGGCCGGTTCTGTCCTGGACTGTTCTTTGGACTCCCTGGAGGAAGTGGGTGAGAGGAGGATGTTAACAAAGCTTGTATCCATCATGGACAATCCCTCTCACCCACTGCACCAGACTGTGGGGGCTTTAGGCAGCTCCTTCAGCATCAGGCTGAGACTCCCACCCTGCAGGACGGAGCGCTCATTCCTCCCCTCTGCAATAAGACTTTACAATGAACAGTAACAAAACTGGATTTACACCGCCACTTTTTTCTGGCATTTAAATTGTGTAAATTGTGTATATTGTAGAAAGTTTTTTTTTTTCTTCTCCCTTTTTCCCTTTTCTAATTTTTTTCTTAATTATTACATTTATTAAGTTCTTAATATTAGGATCCTTATTGTTATAACTGCATTTTTGCACTCTTTGTCTTGTCTGTGATGCTGCTGTGACAAAAAAATTTCCCCCATGGGGGATCAATAAAGGAATATTCTATTCTATTCTATTCTAAACATCAAAATAAACAGACATTTTGTGTTGGCATACAGTGATGCAATACTGTTTCGTACTGTTATCAGCCCCATGTGATATTACTGTCTCTATGCATCTCTTTCAGACACATACCTCCCAAAGACCACTAGGACCAGGTGCATCATGAGTCGATGGTTGATCCTTAGAAAAGTATAAAGAAAAAGAAAAGAGATATGTAAATCAAAACAATGTGTACAAAAGTAGCTTATCACACTAAAATCCAAAATGATGCTTCCATGAGCAAAAATAAATCAGTGGTGTTCATAATTCTTTGATGTTTTGCACTGATTAGCTCAATATCTGAAACTAGGTAGTACATCTCCCAGACACATATATACCCCACTTAAAGCACTAGGACCAGGTGCATTTGTACTTTGTCTCTGAGGCGATAGTTGAGCCTTAAAAAGAAAGTAATATCACTGATTAAATATAATATATTGCTCATCCTGACATATACTAGACAGACATACATACAAACACAGTACAGACCAAAAGTTTTGACACACCATCTAATTCAATGCGTTTTCTTTCTTTTCATGACTGCACGAATCAGGCCTTTGTGGTCAAATAGCTGCAATCATGAAAAGAAAGAAAACATTGAATGAGTTGGTGTGACCAATCCCACTTAAAACAAACCAAACTATCCCTTTAAGCCAAAACACAGGCTACCATTTGATATGCATACATACCTGCTGCTTCTGTTGGTCATCCTCTGGCTTCATTGACTTGAGCAGAATTTGATATTTGTCCATTTGTGATACATTGCCCCCTACGTCAGTATCAACGAAGGCCTCAAAGCAAGTATTAAAAACAAGTAGTCGATCTAATTCTGCTGTGCAATTCAATGAGTGCTTGGTGGTTTCCAGAATTTCTGTAGTGGTGTTGAGGTGGAAGACCTTTTTCCAGATCTCTCTGCCGTCTAGGAGACAAGTGACAAGTGAGGGAGGCCCACTTGCTTCCATTTTCAAAGCTGGAAAACAGCAAAAAGACAATTAGTACTTGAGCCAAGAACCAAAATTTCATATATCGGTACCACCTGGGTGGGCAAATTCTAGTTGTGATTTTTTTATTGCTATACATCCCTACAATAAGTTTTTATATGATAGACCTTGGTAACTGGTAGCTTTATTGTAGTTATCACTCACTGAAGTAATAGAGTGCAGCTGTTCAAAAATGAAAAATCGCCTTCCTTCAAAATTAGCTTTCTTTCATTTTAACCTCTCATTTAGGTGTGTTTGAACTATTGGCTAGCCATAGAGACTTGTAATAACCCCCTAAGCAGTATTTCAAGCAATTTATCTAATACAGGTGTGTATATATAAGCTTCAATTAGCCAATTGTCAGGTCTCAATCAAGGTCTAAATTAAGGATATTTTTTTACTTAGAAGTAGAAGTAAAGTAAATGCAGATTAATAGCATTATAATAACACAACCTTAATATGACACTGACATATTTTAAACGCAGGCACTCATTATACAATCATCCTGGCTGGTGCAGGGCAAGAAGACATTAGCAACAAAATAAGATCTACTGATGTATACACTCTACTGATGTCGGAATGGCGGTTGCCCTCCCCTAAAGCTGCTATATTGGCGCCAAAATTTGCCTGCATTCTGACTGCATTTACTATCTTTAGAAGTACATTGAATTAAAACAAGATAACGAATGAAACTATCACAATAAAAAGGTTACAAGCCGACCCGCGTTTCATTTTCACAACACTAAAATCATCTATTATGCTTATAAGTTCAAAACAGGGTGCTGAAATAAAAACTGGAGTTCAGTAACTCAAGCTAGCATTGCTAGCGTCGCCACTAGCCGTTAGCATTAGCCACAAAGCTGTAGTACATTACAGAACGCGGTTATGTGATAAAAAGCAATAAGTAAATGTGCAGAATAGCTTGGGGAGACTGCATAGATTGCTAGTGTTAACATTATCCATATTATAAAACTATTGAACTCGGTCTTAAAACAAAGTTAGGGGATATAGCCTATGACTCACTCAAACAAGTCAATCAAATTGACTTTCAATTATCACAGTGTCAAAACATCTGACATTTATCAATCCCTCCAGAATATGAAAATAAAGATCAAAACACAAACGCAGACAAATGTAGAACAGATATAAAAATAATAAAAATCTCAAATCTCGGTGTAGCAATCCTTTAATCAAAACAAATTGTACATGGTGACATGGTGCGTATATTACGCATCACTATCACTTTCATCAGAGTCATCATCCCATACAGCTCTTTCTTCTGTTTCCTTTGAAGCATTCTCACATGCTTGGCACCGACATAAATCTGTACAAGATAGTCTTGCAGACATACAAGAACATCCATACATTCACAGGTTGTGACTCAACCAGTGCCTTTCATGGCAAGGGCAAAAGAAAATCATTTTCTGTTGCTTGTCAGAAAGAAGAATACCTGACTGGGTTTGCAAATCTGGGCAACAGTTTTAACCTTGACCAATCCACCTTTAACACGCTGAGTGTTTGTGTGCCACCTGTATGGCCAGTCATCTTACAAAAATTTAAATGATACCAGATACAAATCTTTCTGCATGGCCTCGTCAGCTTTGCCAGAACTGTCCATTCCCCCAACAAGTGACGCCCTGTACCAACACCGCATGAGAGCGAACTACCAAGCAGCGGTGATGAAACGTTCTTTGGTAAAATGTGTGCCCCTTCACACTTTCTTCACAAATCCTGCCCGATGTGCTGTTTACATTTTATTGCTTTTATTACACAGTAGGTTTTGTCATTTTTATGTATGAAACATAAGCTTTTAGCTAAATTTACTGTATATATTTCATTGTGCTGGGTGCAAATCACTTGAGTTGAGACGTTTTCTTCAAGAAATTTGCTACATTTCATAATCTGAATTCACTTATGTGTATACTAAGGCACCAATAACCGTTTCAGATGTTAGGTAGATGAATTTGTGACATTTGAGAAAGATTTTGTCTTGCCAGAATCAACATAGCAGTTTCTACAAGCAAAAACAGCAGCACCATATAATTGTTTTTTGGGTTACTCACATATATGTACATTTCTGTCTGGTGACAAAAGTCAGACAGATAGTCTGAGTATACAGTACAGTCCAAAAGTTTGGACACACCTCATTCAACGCATTTTCTTTATTATTATTACTATTTTAATTGTAGATTCTCAGTGAAGGCATCAAAACTATGAATGAACACATGTGGAATCGTGCTTAAGAAAAAAGTGTGATATAACTGAAAACATGTTTTATATTTTAGATTCCTCAGAATAGCGACCCTTTGCTTTTTTGATAGCACTGCAAACTTTTGCTGTTCTCTCAATGAGCTTCATGAGGTAGTCATGAAATGGTTTTTACTTCACAGGTGTGCCTTGTCCGGGTTACTTCATGACTAACAGAGTCAGTCACTAAGTACTTCTGTCCTCTAGAGCAAAGGGTGGCTATTTTAAAGAAACTAGCATATAAAACATGTTTTCAGTTATTTCACACTTTTTTCTTAAGCACATGATTCCACATGTGTTCATTCATAGTTTTGATGCCTTCAGTGATATTCTACAATGTAAGTAGTCATATAAAAAAAATAAAGAAAAGACATTGAATGAGAAGGTGTGTCCAAACTTTTGGCCTGTACTGTATGTTTTAACTCAAAGTCCAGAATGGTATTGTCTATGCAAAAATGCATTAAACAAGTAGCACCAGCGTAGTTGAATGAAATTCACTTTCTAGGCACTTTTTCCTTTGTCCCAATACAGCCTATGACCTCGAGCGAAGTTTCTTTCGCGGAGTTTCAGATGCCGTGGACGTGGATGCATCGGCGATGCTGGCTGGAGGGTTTGACTGACCCGCGGCTGCATCACGTTCTTGTTTCTCAAACGCCTTTTGCAAATAAATCACTGGTAGCATGTCATGTGAAACCCAGCGTCATCAGGAACATTGTCAAAGTCGATATCAACGCAAAGTTTATAAGTTTCTGCAAGGTCCTTTGTCTCACCCTGTAGAGAAAGCCACTTTCCAATACTAGTTCTGTAAGTTTCCCAACGTGTCCTTGTAAAGTCAAGAACGTCTTCACTCTGGACAGATGATAGATGCATATAGCATCATTTCGTTCCTTTTTGATGCACTTTTGAAGGCTGTTTTCTTTTTTTCCTGTTCTTTTCTTCGTCTTTGCTTGTTTCGCTGCTAGATGCGGTCGTCGCCATGTTTGTGTATTTCTGATACTATGGCAACGAGACTCGGCTCCTATTGGTCCACGTGACAAAAATCGCTTCACCCCTCTGCATATTCGATTGCGCGTGTGTAAGTATCACTACGCCGCAGAAGGGAAATAGTTCGACACCGAAACACTGATTACTAAAAATCGACAGGATGGCATGAGTAGATTTTTTTTTTTAGTACTTACTATCAATAGACCTGTTTTATGAATCACAGTTTATGTTGCCCCACTGAAGTGGAACGAACCAACACGATCTCGCTCAGCCAATACAGCCTATGAACACTGGGGCCCCCCAGGGCTGTGTCTTATCTCCACTGCTGTACTCGCTATATACACATTTCTGTCAGTCACATTCTAGATCAGTCATGTTGTATAAATATGTGGATGACACCTCTGTGGTGGGTCTCATTAAAAAACGAGGATGAATCTGACTACCGCAGAGAAGTAGAGAAGCTGGTAAGATGACGTGAGAGCAACAACTTAATACTCAACATCTCCAAGACCAAAGAGATGGTTGTTGATTTTGGAAAGATCTCGAGCCCCCTCTCCCCTCTTTCCATCAATGGGGAAGTAGTAGAAAGGTTATCCTCCTTTAAGTTCCTGGGCACCACCATATATGAATCCCTATCATGGGTTCTCAACGCCACTCTCATAATTAGCAGGTCCCACCAGCGAAGTTCAGTGTTAGCCAAGCAGCAATGATTCACTTCTATAAGGCTACTGTTAAAAGTGTGCTGACTTTTCAATGCTTGTCTGGTTTGGTCACACAACCTCTCAGGACAAGACCCGCCTAGAAAAAGTAGTACGCCGAGCATCTAAAATCATTGGGTGTAGCCTCCCCTCACTCTCATCACTCTTTAACTCGAGAATTATCAAGTCCAAAATTTTTTTTTTTTTGTTCTTGTTTTTGATGTGATGATATGTTTGTTTGATGGATGTTGTGGAGAAGGTGAACCAAGACAAATTCCTACTGACTCTGTCAAAATAGCAATAAAGTTCTTGAATCTTGAATCTGTTGTAAGGGTCTGTAGACTTTATTCCTTTGACTTTGAGAAAAACATAATACCTAAAGCAGATTAAAATACATCTAAATTTAAGGTAATCCCAGATTGTGGCAGAAGGGTTTCAAAATACATGGATGATGATGCTGGAGTCCACTCAAGGTGGGTACAGAGAGGGCCTGACAGCAGGAGGTAGGATGGTGAGGAGGCTGATTCAGAGAGCTGATGTGAGTCTGTTTATCGGCAGTGATGATGGAACTGTTCAGAGAGAGGCATGGCATTGCTTTTAACTGTATTTTCATCCACACAAAAACACACAGCTGTTGTTGTTTTTGATGCCAGACATTCAAAACCAGCAAAGTGCTGAAAACTTTCATCTCAAAGGAGTTTTCCTGTCAACTGAGATGCACAACAGCTTTGTAAAAGAGAAACAGCTGCAGGTCTATCCTAGAGACTGCTTTTCACCTCTCTGATGGAGCTGACATGATGGAGAGGGACAACAACAGGCTACAGCTTTCTGATAGAGGATCTGTTTGAATAAGTCACAACCAATAGCCTCTTAAGGATTAGACTGTCAAGTAGACTTCAGCCATACTATGATGCACTGAAAAATTCTGACTAGCATGAACCCTAAAATATAGGCGTGGTCTTTTATTTGATAGATGGTCAATAGATGAACCAGGTCTCCATTAGAGAACGGCACTTACATCAGATCCTCTTGATATGGGAAGCAAAGCAGTATGGTTTAGCACAGAATTGTGTGGTTATTGTGCCCACTAGACCCGTGAAAATAAGCCAAGGAGACATTTCCTCTTCATTATGACTTCAGTCATGAACTGATTTCAGAATAAAACAGTAAAGGACTTTTCCTCTCCATCCAGCCCATGATGATCTGTATGCTGACAGACCTCTGTGCTAACAGGATTAGAGCTCACAGTGCAGCTCTGAGCAGCAGAGTGAATTTGAATTCAATTAAATTGAAACAGTTGTTTTCCAACATGTAAAGAGAGGAGAAAACTATATATATATATATATATATATATATATATATATATATATATATATAATTTGTTTTTTTTGTTTTTTTGTTTTTTTTAAAGGTCTACAAACACTCACACAAGCAGATGAAAATGATAATCACATGTACTCCACAGAGTAAATTCAGAAAAGGAGCTTGAAGAAGCAGCATTTAATGACTCTCACCCATCCTCTCTTCCTGAATAATAATTGCTTATTTAGTTATCTACACGTGAATAATTATTAACACATTTATTAACCAATAATTATATAAAAAAAGAAATAAATACATCAACAAAGTTTATTAACATTAGTCCCATTACCTGGTGATTTCCGATGCCCTTCTTCAGCCTTGTATTTGTTGAAAACTATGATTTTGTGCTCTATCTGAAAATGTCTTGTTTATGCTCTGCTTCTGATCCACAGTTCAACTCAGCAGATTGAAAAAGAAAAACTCATTCTGCGCAAAACAAAAAATACTAGTGTGACCAAAAAATGATATCAACTCCAATACATGTGACACTTTGCAGATGTCATGTTTACACAGAATAACTTAAGGCCCAGTAGTCTCATTTGGACACGTAGGCCTAACTTTTTTTTTGGAGTGATAAGTTACAGATGAGTGTTGGTGGTTTTGTAATCCCTTCAATTTACCTTTTCACTATACTTATGTTCATGGTATTGTAATGAGTGGATGTTTTACTTTTGTTTTAAATTTTGACAATATCCAAAATGTCATTCTCATCCACTGCTGTAAGGAACATAAAGTAACCCCCAATTTTCACCGCATGTGGAACGGCTCAGATCCGAATGGCAGCGATTTTCCCCGTCCTAACGTATCCCTTTGTGAAGCGAGTTTTGTGGCTGATTACGGAAAACTGGAATCACGAGAACTCACAAGAACCCGCAGATTCACGTGCAATTGCGCGACAACAAGTTGTCTTTGTAAAGACAGCCACACAGGCTAACCATATAAGCAGAAGATTGTGTCCTACCCTAGAAGGAAATCCACTTCTAGACTTCTAGAATCAGCATCCTCTCATCCATGGTGTCATCGAAGTGAGATGCTGTCTATAAACCTCTCACTTGTTCGTCTCCGCCCGTTTGCATGGTGTGAAATACGATCCGCCTGAAACACAGAGTGTTTAATTTTGAAAAGAAGCTGAATGTTTTATTTTGTGTCTGTGCCCGACTTCCTTTCCACCACAGGTTAATTTATCCAGCATGCTCCAGCGTCCGGAAAAAAATGGACTCATGTGATCAGCTGCGGAGTCTGGTAATCTGCAGGGGAATGAAAATAAGCCAGTGGAAATTGACACATTAACTTGGATGGTTACGATCAGCTATGATCGGCGGATATGGCCTTTTTGTTGCCCTTCCGGATGCGGTGGAAATTGGGGGTAAGAGCTATCAACTACATTACTGTTGTTCAAGAGAGTCCCATTCAGTTATTGAGAGCCAGCATACTTTAACTCATCAAGACCATACCCGGTCGTTAGAAGGGGCTGTACATAATCACTTAACATTATTTCAGGTTAATCGTTTTACTGTATGTTTTATTTGTTCTTAAAATGCTAATGTCATACATTAAAAGGGATGGAGTGAGTGATGGAGACGGTGATAGTTATCAATGCTGTTTCATCATCATTTCCATTTTTAAAGCCAGCACAGTCCTCAGCAGAGCAGAGTCCTCCCCAGTCCTCCTGTAAGTTAGTTAGTGTGGTGTGAATTTCTGTAACTGTAAACCTTATATAAACCTTATAAAGCCAGCTGTATAGTTCTGTTTCATACTAGTTTAAAATCTTTGCTGTGTGTTTATGTGGTAGATTGGTGAGTATTTAACTTTTCTTGAAGTTAGCATTGAAAGTAAAAAAAAAAAATGGTTAGCTCAGATTTAATGCAGAATATGATTCACAATGTTGATAAGTTGACTAGATGAACTGTTAGCTTTGGCTTTCATTCAGATTTAATTAGAAGCTCTTCTCATGCAACCATTATGTGAGACAGGAATAATCTTGAGTGCTGTGCCAGTTCTCATCTTCCTGAATAATCACTGGACGAATCTGGCAACCTAAGCGTTTCTTGTCAGCCAACTCCATCTGAGATCGTGCCACAGGTATCCAAATGGAGTAACCGTAGAGACAGGTGGAGCCCGCTGAGACTCAGAAGAGCAGCAGCAGAAAAAGAGGCCGGGTGTTTGGGGAGCTTTGATTGTGTTTGTGGTGCTGGCGGATGTTTTTGTGTTCCCGTGAGACCGCACTCAGTGCACACCCATGAGATGTGTGAAGACGAAAATGTGGAGGGTCTGAGCTTCAAAACAGCAACAGAGCGGCTGAGTGTTTGAAGACTGGAGAAGAATAAACCGAGGTCAGAGCATGATTATGTTTTGATGCAGAAATCCCAGAGATTCTTTGGAACTTAAGCTGAGGACTTTGTTGAGCCATTTTTAGGCTCTGTGTTCCACTTCTTGTTTCAAAGGAGACCTATTTTAGTTATTTTTCACTTTTCATTGTATCAGTCTAGGGCACCTTAATGTAGCTTTAAAAATTGTTCAAAAACTACTTATTTATCGCTCTGGCTTTTGCACCATTAAGTCTAACCTGAAACACTTTTTCCACTGATATAACATCAGACACGGTTTGAGGGTGTTACTTTTTACACTGCTGTCAGAGAACAGCTCCAGGTTTCAGTAATAGCTGGTACTTGTCATGTGGCAGGATAAAACAAAGAAAAAAAGACCCAAAAATGCTGATTTAAAAATGATTTAATAAATAAAAGACTTGAAACAACAAAAACTTAATTCTCAAAATGTCCAACTGTAAAATTCAAGGGAAAAATTTCAGGGAAAAAAAACTCAAAGAGCAAAATCAAATAAAAAGGCACAGGGGAAAAACCACAAGGAGACTCGGGACTCACACCTTGACTTCCACTGACACACAGAGACAGTGGCATACATACAACAAACCAACAAAGACAGAGGGGAAGACAGGGACTATATACACACTGGGAAACAGGCAACAGGTGAGGCAGAGGAGACACCTGTGAAACTCATGGGTGATTAACAAAGGAGGGAAAACTACTCCAAAATAAAACAGGAAACACTAAAAACTGATCTAAAAAATAAAACACTAAGAACATGTGGGAAACGGGGTCAAACACAAACTGAAAACTCAAAAGACTGGATTACAGGGGAACAGGAACAATAAGGAACAGACCATAAACTGTATATAGTATGGACAGTGTCTGCCTCCTCGCTGGGTGAAGCCACCGAAAGAACAGCACCATCTGGTGACGGGCTGCAGTACAGGGTCATAAATTCCACATCCTCCAGCAGTTCTTATGGAGCTGTAGACAAACTTAGAAATTTATTTCACAGAATATAATTTTTTCTCCCCCCTGGTTGGGATGATGACATTTAGTTACTGTAAGGCTGGTTTGTGCTCAATTTCTCTTTTTTCTGTGCAGCTCCATTTTTAAGTTATTTGGGGGTTCATGTTTTCTTTGATTGACATCTGATACAGCCTATGGGTGTATGAAGATCGTGTAGCTCATCCGGGGGATTCGCTGTTTGAGCCGAGCGTCATCACAGCAACTCTCAGCGACTCTCCCGCCGAATGTTTACAATGCTACTGCGCAAGTGGTGGTTCCAGGAAGTGGAGAAAATCCCAGAAATACCAAGAGCGATTTGGCTTCAATAACAGAAGGTGGGACCA
The DNA here is from genome assembly GCA_962446985.1 of Xyrichtys novacula. Classification (NCBI taxonomy): domain Eukaryota; kingdom Metazoa; phylum Chordata; class Actinopteri; order Labriformes; family Labridae; genus Xyrichtys; species Xyrichtys novacula. Next base: position 30,601,403 of record OY660872.1, read on the forward strand.
AGTTGTCCATAGTATGTACAGACTAGGGAACTGAAACATAAGGGAAATTGAGCAGAAAATGCGCTCCAATTATGAAACAAAATTAGCAGAACATACCAAGACAGGTACTGGTACTGGCAAAAGTTGTTTACAAAGGAGTCATCAGTGAAGTGGCGAACACAAACAGCTCCGTTGTAGCTGTTGTCCTGAAATTCTAAAAGCATCCTGCTGTTTTCTAACACCTATCTTTCAGAAGAGAAAACAGCTTCGACTTTCCTTCACAAGCAAAAGAACAGCTATGGCCAACATAGCCATACCTACTTTTTGAGACATACCAAATCAAGAAAGTGCAAAGAAGATGAGTGGAGAAGCAGATGTTCAATGGGAAAGTAAATGATGGAAAAACACTACTGATGAAAAAATGTGCAGCAAAAAGCTAAAATAGCTGCATGAATAATAAATACTCAAAAGCAGAAAGCAGCTGCAAATAAAGATAAAAGCAGTGAGTCAGTTGACTTTGTGTTCAGAAGTACTGCAAGTCTGTATGGGCGCTGAGTGACTCACCTCTATTACTGACTGGAAAAAAAGAAAAGAAAACAGACGCTTAATTTACCTGTTTTATCTTTTATTCACTGTTTGTGCTGCTGTTTTTGCATTTTGCAATATGTTTTTTTTTTTTTAATTATTATTATTTTTTGGTGTTTGTTAATGGTACAGCTGCAACCAAAAAAGGCAAAATGGAGTTTGGTTTCAATTGTATGCTTTAAGCAGATATTTGTTTGTAGAGGTGAATAAAGGCTTATTTATGCTTGCCATTCGTATAAAAATGTATGTGTCCATTTCAAACAATTGTTACATCACTGCCCACATACTTTGATGCATCCTTTATGTTGGCATAGATGTTAACCATTACATCCATCTGGGGTCAGGCTGGAGTCAAAAGTTTCTGACAACAGCAAACAAAAGAAACATGGCGACTGTGGAGGAGCTAGTGATAATGTACAGTGCATCTGGAAAGTATTCATACCACTTCACTTTTTCCACATTTTGTTATGTTACAGCCTTGTTCCAAAATGGATTAAATTCCCATTTTCCCTCAAAAATTCTACACAAAATACCCCATAATGACAAAGCAAAAAAGTTTTTAGAACATTTTGCAAATTTATTAAAATAAGAACACTCAAATGTTGCATATACATAAGTATTCACACCCTTTACTCAATACTTGATCGAAGCACCTTTGGCAGCGATTACAGCCTCCAGTCTTCTCGTGTATGAATCAACAAGCTTGGCACACCTGGATTTGGGGAGTTTTTTCCATTCTTCCTTGCACATCCTCTCAAGCTCAGTGAGGTTGGATGGGCAGCGTCGGTGCACAGCTACTTTCAGGTCTTTCCAAAGATGTTCAATCAGGTTCAAGTCTGGGTGTGGCTGGGCCACTCAAGGACATTCAGAGACTTGTCCTGAAGCCACCCCTTTGTCTTCTTGGCCATGTGCTTAGGTTCATTGTCATGCTGGAAGATGAAGCGTCACCCCAGTCGAAGGTCTCGCGCGCTCTGGAGCAGGTTTTCATCAAGGATTTCGATGTACTTAGCTGCATTCATTTTTCCCTCCATCCTGACAACTCCCAGTTCCTGCCACTGGAAAACATCCCCACAGCATGATGCTGCCACCACCATGCTTCACTGTAGGGATGGTATTGGTGAGGTGGTGAGCGGTGCCTGGTTTCCTCCAGACATGACGCTTGGCATTCAGGCCAAAGAGTTTGATTTTCGTTTCATCAGACCAGAGAATTTTGTTTTTCCTGGTCTGTGAGTCCTTCAAGTGCCTTCTAGCAGAGTCCAAGCGGGCTGTCATGTGCTTTTTACTGAGGAGTGGCTTCTGTCTGGCCACTCTACCATAAATGCCTGACTGGTGGAGTGCTGTATAGATGGTGGTCCTTCTGTAGGGTTCTCCCATCTCCTCAGAGGAACACTGGAGCTCTGTCAGAGTGACCATCGGGTTCTTGGTCACCTCCCTGACCAAGGCCCTTCTCCCCCGCTTGCTCATTTTGGCTGGGCGGCCGGCTCTAGGAAGAGTCCTAGTGGTTCCAAACGTCTTCCATTTCTTAATGATGGAGACCACTGTGCTTTTTGGGATCTTCAATGCAGCAGATATTTTGCTGTAACCTTCCCCAGATCTGTGCACCGATACAACCCTGTTTCGGAGGTCTACAGACAATTCTTTCGACTTCATGGCTTGGTTTGTGCTTTGACGTGCTCTGTCAGCTGTGGGATCTTATATAGACAGGTGTGGCTTTCCAAATCATGTCCAATCAGCTGAATTTGCCACAGGTGGACTGCAATCAAGTTGGAGGAACATTTCAAGGCTGATCAGTGGAAACAGGGCACACCTGAGCTCAGTTTTGAGTTTTATAGCAAATGATGTGAATGCTTATGTATATGCAACATTTGAGTGTCTTATTTTTAATAAATTTGCAAAATGTTCTAAAAAAAGTTTTTCTCTTTGTCATTATGGGGTACTTTGTGTAGAATTTTTGAGGGACAAAAGGAATTTAATCCATTTTGGAATAAGGCTTTAACATAACAAAATGTGGAAAAAGTGAAGTGGTATGAATACTTTCCCGATGCACTGTATACTTTGCATAGGAGACAGAAACTATGGTAGTGTTGGAGGAGGTGGTGGTCGGTCAGGCCACTAAATGCCTTGCAGTTGGAGGACAGAAAATTCCTTTTTCTAGTCATACCGATGACAGAAATTGACGACGATCCTCAAAAAGCCCGGCCATTGTCTTCTTTATTTCTCTCTAGAGACGCATATCATGCAGCGACCACAGCAACACTGCCCCCACAGTTTCTGGTGGTGCTGTTTCGTCCCCAAACTTAAAGGATAGGTGCAGAAATAGGAAAAAACGAAAAGAACGCGAAGCACGAACAGAGAGCTCCATATGTAACATTGAGCAAAAATGAGCCTTAAGAAGGAAATTAGTGTCATACATGAGCCAATAAGCCTTTTAGCTGATGCTTTACCCTTACAAAGGCTTTGTCTTCCAGGATACAACCTCCAAGATACATCCAGATCAGATCATTCAAAACAAGTCCATTTTTAGGGCGTAATAAGTGCATTTAAATTTATTTATTGTGGTGAGACGCCTCCTTCTCTTGTTTTATTTTGGCTGGACTTCCTGTGTTTCCTTGTTTGCCTGGTCTGGCTTTACTCTCTTCCAGAGCTTGCTCCCCTCCCCCGGTCGCTGAGGCTGAGTGAGACTACACACCTGCTCCACATCTCCAATCAAGGCACTTTAAGAAGCCTGCAGCCCTCAGTCTCAGCGCCTGAGTATTGTCTTCACTTCCATGTGGTATAGACGCGTCTCCTGGCCTCCTCTCTTTGAATTTGAAATCGTAACGCTGATTCTGATTCATTGTATGTTTACTTACCTCCCTCTCCTCTGGTTTTTCCCGCAGTGTCTCCAGCCCGCACAACAGCCAGCCAACCAGCCTACCGGACTTCCTCTTTTTGCATTTACAACCCTTGTTTGGACAGTAATTTACACTTTAAGTTGATCTCTGTCTCCGTGTCTGCTTCTGGGTCCTCACAACTCACCAGCCACACCACATTTATCTTTGATCAAAACTTTGATTCTCAGATTCTAATGCATATACATTAAAGCCACAGCCCAGCTTTCAGAATCATGTCCTGCATTCTCAGACTTATCTCTCCTGTAAATGAGTTGTTCTGGAAAATATTAGAGGTCAGGGGGACTAATTTATCAACATTGCCTAGAAAGGGTTCTAAGTTCTGGCAAAGGAATGAAATTTACAATGTGCGTACGTACAAAAAAATCTGTATTTATGAAAGATGCAGACACCGGTCATGCTCACACTCGTAAGTAATCAGTGATGATAAATCCCACCTGTTCTAAATCACAGTGTTAATGCATGGTTATGGTGATTTGCATTCAGAAACACCTCCAATTGACTGTATATGGTCTCAACAATCCCTTTAATAATGCATTGATGGAAGCCCGGATCTCCACCGGCAGCTCTACACCTCCACCCGGACATCGCCCTCCCGCCTTGTCTGAGGTACATCCACCATGGGTCTCAGTGGGGTTTCCACTCTGGCGGTTCCAAGGGGATTACCTCTTTCTGGTCCTCCACTCGCCGCCCACACAGAAACACTGGCCGGTCTGTGGACCACAGGGTGTTAGCCGACCTGGCTAGGTTTGCTAGCACTTCCCACAACATCACAGACGTCAGCTTCGGTCTGCTTAACATCAGATCCCTCTCCGGTAAAGGACATCTCATCCAAGATATCCTCATTGACCGTAAGTTGGACTTTTTATGCTTAAATGAGACGTGGCAAGTCCCTGGTTACTTCTCGCAGTTAAATGACTCCTCTCCGGCGGGGTTTGTTTACATCTGCAAACCTCATGAGTTGGGTCGTGGGGGAGGTCTTGCGATATTCTATCGCGAGAAGTGGAAGGTCCTGCCCGTTCCTGTGCCTCCTCTCTCCTCACTGGAATGCCTGGCGTGTCAGCTACCTGGACCTGTCCCCACAATCATCGCCACAATTTACCGTCCTCCCAAACCTCACAGTGACTTTTTAAATGAATTTTCTGTCCTCCCTACTCACCTCGCCAGTCTCTCACCCAATATAATTCTGCTTGGAGATTTCAATATCCACATGGACAATCCTACCCTACCCCTTACCATGGACTTTCTTTACTACTCAACAGCTTCGGTTTTCAACAGTTTGCAGATTTCCCTACACTCATCAAAGGCTACACAATAGACTTAATTTGCTACTCAGGTCTCACCCCCTCCAACTGTACCACTGACACATTACACATTACGGACCACTCCCTCCTCTCATTCAACGTCATTCTTCAGCTCTCCATCTCCAAAGCCCCCTGCATCATCTCATACCGCAACATTAAGGATATCAACTTGGACTCCCTTTCCTCCTACATCACCGCCCTCACCCTGAACCCCACTTCCACCCCTGATGATCTCGTCACACAATATAACAATGGACTGTCCAACATACTCAACTCACTTGCTCCTGTCAAATCCCGCTCTGTCTCCTTTACCCGGTCCACACCTTGGTTTACCCCCCATCTCCGTTCCATGAAATCCAAAAATCCAGCTAGAAAGACTTTTCAGGAAAACCAGTCTCACAATCCACAAAGACTTCTTTATAACTCAGCTGTCTCTCTATAAGGACTCCATTTCTCATGCCAAATCACAATACTACTCTGGACTTATCTGCTCTAATGCTGGAAACACCAAGTCTCTTTTCTCTGTTTACAACCGTATCATTCAACCCCCGGACTGCTTTCCTCCCCACATGTATTCATCAGACACCTGCGACTCTCTCCTCAGTTTTTTTAATGACAAAATCCGTAAAATCCACCAGAACCTGGGCTCCACATCCTCACCACTTCCCTCCTCTAAACTTCTCCCTCCTTTCCAACCTTTCTCCACCTTTGTACTCCCTAACCCCTCAGAAATCTCCAACCTCATAACCAAATCTAAACCTTCATCCTGCCAGCTAGACCCCCTCCCCACTCCTCTGGTCAAATCCTGTCTGCCCTCTCTGCTCCCCCACATCTCAGTCATCATCCACTCCTCTCTGTCGACTGGAACTGTTCCCACCCCCTTCAAATCTGTAGCCATCAGTCCCACCCTGAAAAAACTTGATTCAGACCCCAACGACTTCAATAACCTCCGCCCCATTTCCCACCTCCCCTTCATTTCCAAAATTCTAGAAAAAACTGTAGCCTCTGAACTCCACACCCATCTCACTCACAATAGCCTCTACGAACAGATCCAGTCCGGTTTCTGTCCCCTCCATAGCACTGAAACAGCCCTCATCAAAATCACCAACGACCTCCTCATGGCAGCTGACTCCGGTTTGATCTCCATCCTCATTCTCCTTGAGCTGAGTGTGGCTTTTGACAACCTTCTCTCATCCCATCCTCCTCCATAGACTCTCCTCCATAGGTATCACTCACACCCCCCTTCTCTGGTCTCACTCATACCTCACTGACCGCACTCAGTTCATCCAACTCAAATCCTTCACCTCACAGCCTTCCCTCGTCACTTCAGGTGTGCCCCAGGGTCCTGTCCTCGGGCCCCTCCTCTTCATTATCTATCTCCTTCCCCTTGGCAGCATCTTCGGTAAATTTGGTATACACTTAAATTGCTTCGCGGATGACACCCAGCTCTACCTCTCCAGCAAACCAGACGCCTCTCTTCCACCCTCCTCCCTCACCCACTGCCTCTCAGAAATTAAATCCTGATTCATGTCAAACTTCCTCAAACTCAACTTCAATAAAACAGAACTCCTCCTGGTCAGTACCAAGTCCACTCTTTCCAAAGCTGACAGTTTCGCCCTCACCATAGACACCTCCACAGTGTCTCCCTCCCCTCAGGTTAAGTAAGAGTCTGGGTGTCATCCTCGACAGCTCACTATCTTTCCACTCTCACATCAGTAACATCACCTGGTCTGCATACTCCCACCTACGTAACGTTAACCGTCTCCACCCATCACTCACTCCTCACTCCACGTCACTCCACAGCTATCCTGGTCCACAGACTTGTTACCTCCTGTATTGACTACTGCAACTCACTCCTCCTCGGTGCCCCTCACAAATCCCTCTATAAACTTCAACTTGTCCAAAACTCTGCAGCCTGTATCATCACCAGAACCCCCTCCTTTCACCACATCACCCCTGTCCTCCAGCAGCTTCACTGGCTTCCTATCAGGTCCGGAATCCACTTTAAAATCCTACTGTACACTTTCAAGGCCATTCATAACCTTGCCCCCCCCCACCTCTCCGATCTCCTCCACATATCCACCCCCTCACACTCCCTCAGATCCTCCTCCTCCCTCCACCTCTCTGTGCCCTCTGCTCGGCTCAGCACCATGGGGAGCAGGGCTTTCAGTCGCTCTGCTCCCAAACTCTGGAACTCTCTCCCCCCAGATCTCAGAAACATGGACTTACTACCCCACTTCAAATCAAAACTCAAAACACATCTGTTTCAAATTGCATATTCTCTCTAAATGTCCACCTTCATACTTCTATGTTGGTTTTATTTATTTTAATTGTGCTTCTAACCGTGTTTTCAATGCCCTGTACAGTGTCCTTGAGTGTCTAGAAAGGCGCTTTTAAATAAAATGTATTATTATTATTATTGTCTGATGGCTAAATTATGCAGCACACAGCAAGCCTAGATGATGTGGCAGACTTTTTTAGGCATATACTGAAGTGTTCCCCCCGCGCTGGACAGGCGCAGCCATTGGCCTTTTAGCAGGCCTATTGCACATTCAACTGCCGTTCTTGAGTGCACATGGGCCTGGTCGTAGTCAGGCCCGGATTAAACCTTCTGTGGCCCTGAGGCTAAGCAAACCTAATGGCCCCCCTCTGTCCCACGCGCAAAAAATTGGGAGTTTTTATTGGTCATTTTGTGGAAATTACTGCAATTATGGGTGGTTATTTAACGATTCCACTAGCCACCACTTCTAGCCAAACCACTGGGTTAATACAACTGTGTGTCTGAAATCAATTCAACAAGAGGTAGTGAAAAAAGTCTTCAAGGAAAGCACAGAGGCTGGTGTACAGTTCACTTTTTTACTGTAGAAAACCTCAGTCATTTTAAATTATAAGTATATAGCAAGCATTATAAATAAAAGTGCAAGGCATGATATGAAGGCCTGTTATGGTTATACAATGCCATCAGTGCAATAAATAAAATACAGATATGCCAGAGAAACCAATACAAAAACAATAATAAAGTCAAAAACAGTGCGGCATGTTTTGGCATGCCACTGGTCCAGTCTTAATCCAATAATGTCTGGCTTCCTAAATAAACACAGCAGGCCAGTACCCAGGGTCTTTGCTGTAGATTGCCCCATTGTCTGCTGTACCTGCTGCTGGCTCCTCAACATCAATGTCACTACCATTGTCTCTCTCTGGTGGTTCTGTGACGGCTGCTACACAAGCAGATGTGCTGGGTGGTCCCTTGGTTGGGTCAATCACACCGTCATTTTCTGATAAATAAGTAGGCTAGTCAGTCTCAAGATATAAATATATGATGACGCAAATATAGGCTATAGGCTAATTAGAACATGGCCATATTACTTACTTTGGCCACATCGGATATTCGCCTCTGCGTCCGATTCGGAGGAGGGGGAGGAGGGAGACGAGTCCCCGGGGCCCGGAGGGGCCGACGCCGTCGCTAGCAAAGTTTTTGTTGTGAAGTAGGTGGTCAGACGAGGCATGCTTTCCCGGAGCTTAGCCTCTCGCTTCACCTTCTCGTTTTTTTCCGCCGCTGCCAGACATGGCGAAAACTTCGTGTCGCTCTCTCTAATTAACCTGCTGCTGTTGCTGTGTGCTGCATCCTCCTCACACCGGGCGCAGCTCATCAGCATCATAGCGGCTTCTGCTCAGGCTGAGTGGCCCCCCATAGCCAAACGCCCTAAGGCTTCAGCCTCACTATGCCTCATGGTTAATCCGGCTCTGGTTGTAGTACTGCTCCTTGGACACACCCACAGAGCTGTTCTGCAGAATGAATGAGTCATGTGTTCCTCCTGGCCACTGGGCAACAACGTTTAACAGATACATATGTGCATCGCAGATAATTTGTGCATTGATTGAATGAAATCCTTTCCTGTTGACAAAATTGAATTCATTTTGTGAAGGTGCTTTCATTGCGTTCTGGATGCAATCTATGGCTCCAATTATGTTTGGGAATCCGGCAATGGCGCAAAATCCTCATTTTATTTCGGCTTGTTGGTGATGTGTGTATGGGAACTGGATGTAAGTTGAGGCCAGAGAAATTATTGCATCCAACACTGCTGGCATGATTCTGCTCAGTGTTGGCTGAAAAATGCCGTATATGTCTCCGATCTTGCTGGATGTGCACTGGGATGGCTTTGGTGCGTTTTGTCTCTCTCCCTAACATGGGTTGTAAATTACGACATAAATCGTTTAAAATATTTTTGGGAAAGCGGTACCTGCCAACAGATCAGTACAGTCTTTGAAAACGGGCTCACTGCAGAGCATACGGTTCTCTAAGTCCCCCAATAGCACAAAATAAGCCACGATACTTGTATTTGTAGTTGTAAGACTTCTTTTGAGGTTGCCCTGTCACAGCTGTCTTTTATAGCTTGTCAAACCAATTATTCAAAATGTCTGCTACATTTTTCATTGATTATTTAATCAATTGATTTCATTAATTAGAAGCAACAGGGAACGTGTGAAATTTGAGATTGCTGAATGCTGTGACTCCTTTAATGGGTTCTATTTGTAGTTTCACTGTTCTACCACTAGATTTTGTGTGCAAGCACGGTCAGAGTTCTGCTTAAATGTACGTACATTCCTAAGCACAAGTACAGGTTGATAATTTCCACACTTTGCACGGGAATGTTCATACACACTCATTATGCACACATCCTTGCGTACGCATGGTTGATAAATGAGGCCCCTGGTCTTTTAAAAATTCCTAAAAGTTATGCGGACTCCATGTGTGGCATGTGATCTTTATCCAAAATGCTGAGGTTTGAAAACTGACAGACCTAAATAATAACTCTTATGATCAAGTTGTTCTGGAGCCTGAACATGATAAATGCTTATCTTAACATAGATTATATTTCAGCCAAACTGAAGCAGCATTTTAAGTGCTTTTGCTGTCACCTGTCCTCTATTCTCTGGGTCTGCTGTGCTCATGAGTGAGACAGAGCTGAAGTGGGGTGAAGGAGATTGGGTAAGGTTGCCTGCCAGCCCTCTCCTCTCACTCTCTCTTCTCCCCTCACCCAACCTTTCTCTGAAACCCAGGAGAGCTGAAAGTCCAGCTGGCATGGAGCCCAGGCTGTGCCCCCACCCCCTCAGACCACAACCACAAACATCATATCCAGGTCAACACACAACTGTGACAAGAATGAAGCACAAAAAGAAAACCTGATTCTGTTTTGCTTTGAGAATTCTTGTAAACAGGATAGTAGAACACACACACACACACACACACACACACACACACGTACCTCAGTGAAAGAAGTTGAGCCATTTGTTTTGTGTAAATTTACTAAATGATTGCAGGCAGCTAGTATCCCCCCTTAAAGTCCCACTTGGGTCATGTTTTTTTACTTCTTAAAGTGTTCTGAATGGTTGTTCCGTTGTGATTATTACGTTTTTAGCCAAAATCTCGTTTCCTGTGTCATTTTCAAGGGCTTTTCTTCTGCAGAGCTCCAGATGCTCATTAGCAATTCACCTCTGAAACGTGGGCGGAGACAGCGCTGCTCTGTACACTCCTCTTCACACTAGCTTGTAGCCTAACATTGTCAGTGTAGTAGAAGAAGCAGGTAATACAGAAGCTATTCAGCTCTCAGACACTAATGTTTTTGAGGACATGATGAAAGTTAATATCAAAATTAGCTTTCTTATGAGCATTGCAATCCACTAACAGACACACCTGTTCCACGATCATCCTCTCTATTTCTCTGAGTCTGGTCTGCATAGCGGGGCTCCGGGGTGGAGCTTGCAACTGTGACGTGGGAAATCTCACTGTATCTGAACCTGCCGTTTGGGTCTGTGAGAGATTCACAGCGATTTGAATGCAGAAATACTCAAAAATGCAAATTCACTCGTGTTTTTCCCATGATATGCCCTGAAGCATCAGAAAAATGTCATATGAACACGTAGACAACTAGAAAAGTGGGTCTTGAAATTATTTTCAGAAGTTATTTTTTCTCATGAATTCACAGTTAAATTCTTTGTTGATTGAGAAATTATTTTACTTCATTTTTATATTTTTTCCTTATAAATTTAATTTATTTGAATTAATGACTTCATTCTCGGAATCTGAAGTTTTTGTATCTTTTATGGGGCCCTGGTCCTTTTATTGATCTTGATATAAAAGACAGCACTCAGTGTTTGAACATAAAAAGAAAAAAGGAGCGATAACAAGTTGTTGGTCTACCTCTTTTGTCTGCAACTCCCACAGCTGACCGACAAAGGGGTTGTTTTTCATCAACGAAACATTAATGTTTCACTCTGTTTCAAGAAGATAAATGTTAAAGTTGCTTAAATGTATGGTAAAACTAATCAAAAGATCAGCCTCTCAACACGCTAATAAAAAATTATTAATAAGTAAACACAAATGCCCTGTGGTTGACAAGATTAGCACTTGGCTATTTGCACATTTAAATTAAATTCAGTTCTTAAAAAATCATGTGGTCTGCTAATGTGTCACTCTGGTTTTCTGCTGTTGAGCCAAGCTCGTATTTTTAGTTCATGTTGTTTTCGGTGAAAGGTGTGAATAATGTCCTTATTAAGGAGGACTGTGGGAGAGGTTCATCTTTCTAAATGTCAGAGCTGAACTCAGTTTAACTCCTGTTGACGTCTCACACACCTCTGAGTCACATTGAAGACACAGATACACATTCGCAGGTTTTTAGATCCAAACAGCATCTGCTGGAGTGAAGTGAGGCCACAGAGACTTGAAGATACAAATAATTCCACTGTGATGTTAAAAAACTTTATCTGTGTGAACCTAAATTTCATAATTTTTAACAAGCCCCCACAACCAGGATGGAATCTAAAATATTCACCCCCAGTCACCACTGGATAATTGGATCTCCTCTTACCTGGCCTAATGATCATGGTATCTCACTCTAAACTCATAACCAGAGGCCTGTACTACGAAGCTGGATTAACACATCCAGGATAGCTCTGGGACAACTCGCTCAACTTCACCGGATCTCCGCGATCCCGATCAGCTGTACTACAAAGCCGGTTATCAACTTGATAACTGAATCCAGGTGTGGCCACTTCAGATCTGTGCGTGCACACGTAAAAGGGGCGGGGTTAGTGGCACTGGACCATTTTCCACAATGGACAAAACGGCGAGAGCATCGTATTTCACAGCTGAGGAACAGGATATTATCCTGCGTGAATACGAAGAGTTCCGTGATACAATCACAGCGACGAGCAACATGGCAACAAAGCCAGAGGGACTGCTGGCAAAAAATCGCCGATTGTGTTAATGCGTAAGTCACTACAATGAAGATATTAATGTGTTATCACAATGGCACGAATAGATGTCGCTACATTTGTGCATTCATTAATTTATGGTCCCCAAATGTGTTGTCATTCAGTGTTTGATCACCATCATCATCATCGATCTCATAATTTTAGATGCAGCAGCAGTGGGGAGAAAAGGAATGTGGCAGCAAATTCGAAATAAATATAAAAACATCCTTCAGAGTGGTCAGTAGGTTTACTGGCAGATTGTATTTGTACATACAGTATCTGTACACAGCGATTTCCTCACAATGTCTCAGCTGTAGGATGATGATAAACGAGGTCCTGTGATATTATTTGCAGCCCATAAGAAAAAATGTGCAGCCAAAAAAAAACGGGGTAGGGCCAGCTCCAGAGGACTTCACTCCGGCTGAGAAGCTGGCCCTCTCCTTAAACAGGGGTCGCCCAGCCACTGAGGGCATTGAGGGTGGCGTGACATCTGACCTTGGTAGAGGTAGCAGCTCACAGAGCTCCTGCTTTGTACAGGGTACGTTTCAGTGAGGCAATGGCAAACCACTGACTTGCTCAAAAAGCACAGAGTTGTTTGTGAAAAGGTGACTGCTAACGTTCTAAAGTTTCCCCCCAGTGGACGGTGACACACTGGCTGTCACGCTGCTACCTCCACCCAAGCAAACATTGCACCGTTCAGAGGTAACGGCAAATTCAACCAGTCATTCATATAATTCACCTGTGGCTGCTGATGATTCCTTCACCCAACAAAACCTTTGTCATCTCTAATGTAGGCGGAGGTCATTGATGACAAGACTCTCTCAGCCTGCTCAGAGAGACCGTGGCCGGTACAACTTAGTCATTGTTCTTTTCTAAAGTGGTTCTCATTGTGGCAGTTATTTATCAATGGCAAATTCCACAGGTGATGGGGTCTGCTGCTGGGAATAATAAGTGTGCTCACATGCTCTCTCATCCTGTTACTCAATTTCAATTGTTCTTATTTCACAGGAAGAGGCAAACCCAGCTGCCCCTGAGCCAGTGGCCTCCACCTCTAGACCAGCCAGGACAAGGGAATCACAAAATTTAATCCATTTTCACATGAACCAAAGTTTTATAGGCACATTTTCAAGCACACAATGTAAAGAGGGAAATGCTTAGACATTGAAGCAACTGCATGTGTTTGATTTCAGCCCGGGGCCGACACAGTAAGGGCGCTGTACAAACGACAGCTGGAAGAGGACATAGAGTGCAAAGTACTCCATAAGAAAGTATTCAAACTCCAACTCAAAAAATTGACACTGGAGGTGGAAAAACAGGAGTATGACAAACAGGTAATGCAATTTATTGTATAAAGAGGAGCAATGGCAATTTCACATGTGATCATCCTCCAAGGGAATTAGGTTACATCTGCCCTGCAAATTAAATACCAGTGCAACAGATGCAACAATACAGCAGTTCACTCAGCATCACTATGACAAAACTCTCCTCACACAGAAGATATCAGCTGTGAGCTCACTCAGTGGCTCTGATAGTCATGTATGTGACAGCTGACGGAATCAGGCTTCTGCCTTCACAGACCCTCCTGCACCTCTGAGCCCAGAAGACAGTGGGCTGCGCTCATGCTCACAGAGTAGATTTGTGGAATAAAGTAATGTTTTTCCTTTTTCTTGCAGCAATGTGAAAAACAAAGACTTTCTCAATAAAAAACAAAATACAAACCAAAACCACGCTTCTCGTGCCTATGTAAAAAATTGTTCTGTTACGGCCCCCCGGACAGCCCTCCCTGAAGGGAAGTCCAAGGTGATGGGGTCTACCACATCGGGGGGGGGGGGGGGGGGGGTATGGCTGCTATGTTGTGCAGCACCACACAATCGGCAATCACCCTGCAGGGTGGAGCCATCCTGAGCCCAAGGATACAGGTGAAGCGGGCCTTGGTGACCCCAAAGGTCATCTCTATCCTGACCCTGGTTTTAGCCAGGGCCACATTTAACAAAGTTTGCGGCCCAGCACCAGGGTCAGGATAGGGGGTCAGCTGGAACCACCACTTCAGAGTAACATTGTACGCATTCGGTGGGAGAGTCGCAGAGTCACTGTGATGACGCTCTGCTCAAACAGTGGGTCTCCTGGATGAGCTACACAATCTTCGTACACACTATGCAAAATATGGAGGTCTAGGAGGTCTGAGACCCCTTAATTGACACACTAGACCCCTTGAAACCTTCAACTGCAAGGGGGGTCTCTGTCTCCCAGCAGCACTCCACTGAAGAGCCCTGCAGATCAAGAGGAAGAGCCTTGAGGAGCTGAAAATGTGGTTGAACATCAAAGAACAGATTCAGTGAACAGTTGTTTTACCCTGCTCGAGTTTCCTGCACAGCTTTGACTCTCTGAAGATGTGGGAGTCGTGCACGGAACCTGGCCACTTTGCCTCAAGGCTAGTGACCATCATTTGATGGTCACATGTCATCTGCAGACACATTTGGTGTTAACAGGAGTTTTTGAATCTGCTTAAATACATTCTAAATGACCGATATGCCACATGAAACTGGAACTTATATTGGTATATTACAAATATTAGTGCATTGCTTAGACGTCACGCTACCTGAATATTGAGGCTGTAGAAGTTTTTCCTGTTCACATAGTCTGCCTCACTTGGCCCCAGACTGGCTGTAATGGGGATGTGAGTGCAGTCTATGACCCCCATCACTCTGGAGAAGCCTGAGAAAAGAGAATAAGGTTTGAATATCCAAGTACATACATGGAAAAGTATAATATGTGGACTTGCCATTCATTAATATGTGGACCTACCTGCCAGTGCATAAAACCTCTCTTTGATGGCATGCAAAGGCAGATGTCCAGGGAAAACAACAAACATGTCAAGCAGATCTGTCAGTGCCCTCGCCACTTCGTGGATCGCTTTGCAGCAGGTGTTTTTGCTGAGGTTCTCTGCATCTCCCACAGCATACATGAAAGTGCCTTTGTGTTTGGAGGAAATGAATGAGTGGGGGAATAAAGGAGACTCATACAAATTCTTCTGTAGTCCTTTCTTGCGAGCCGTGCTTTGTTAGTTGTAATTGGACAAGTAAATCCGTATGAATACTCAATACTGGCAAAGAACCTCAGCGCGAGGCAGACCATCTGCAGGACTGTGAGCGCCCGACTGCGGTGGGTGACATTCGCGACGTAAGGCTCCAACAACCTACAAATATACCGCAGCCCCTCAAAAGAAAACCTGTAACGCTCGTACAGAATGTCATCTGGTAAATCAAATGGATTCGAGCGATCACGAAAATAGCGCTCACAGCGAAGCGCTCCTCTAACAATCCGAGCAGCGACATCCACAGGATCTAACAAAAGTGGGAAGGCCATTTTCCAAGAGAACCAATTGGTCAGTGGGCAGTCTTTTATACCCGCTGAGCTCTTATCCTCAAACATAACCTGCTCCGGAGCAGGTTTGGCGTTCCACATAAGTTCCCAGGACAACGGACCCGGATAAAAAGAGATCCACCTTCGTAGTACGGAAAACCCAGAAGTTTTTCAGAAGTTGTCTCGCTAAGACCAAACCCAGCTTCGTAGTACAGGCCTCAGGTCTGGACCAGGTTAAGGGTTTAAAGCTCATATATTTCAGTTCTAAGTGAAAGAAGAGTATGTACATTAAACTCAGTGAGGATCAGAGGACAAACATCTCAGCTTTTAGCAAGTATTGAGCCTTAGTGACTCCTCAGGTCATAAGCGTCTATCTTTAAGTTTCATAAATAAATAAAATTTCTTCACTGGATCTCTTCAGTGTGTCATGCCTTTGCCAAAGTGTCTTTATATTTCATAAAGTTGTTGTATTTCTCTGGAGGAAGGAGTCAAACATGCAGCTTCTTTGAAGCACACCTTTGAAGCTTGAGAAGAAGAAAACAACCATTTTACATATCCATCAAACGGCTCTTTATAAGGCTTGCATTTAACACCTGTATTATTTATTCAATGCCAGAGTCCATATCAATCCTGCTGGAGAACAAGGTGAGGTAAGAGCACTCTGAGAAAGAGTTGAAATGGAAAGTTAACACCAGCATTCATAAATAATATGCAGAGAGAAAGAATGCATTTATAGAGGCCACCAGCTACATGAAGTTTAAGAGGTGTGACAACACAGCTCTGTCTTTATTGACTATCAATCAGACATTTCACTCTTCTCTCGCTCAAATATTTCCCCTTTTATTTTCTTGATGTTTTTCAGGTCCTTGCTAGATCATTTGTCAGTGTTAACGTATTTGTCACGCTTGATGCATGAAACAAAGGAAAAAGGGACCCAAGTGCAGATCTAAAGATTAGTAAAGAAAAATCTAACAAAGAAAACTTCAGCAAAAACTAACTCTGAAAACGTCTAAGAGAAAAATCCAAAAGGAAAAATCACAAAAAGAAAAAAATCCAACGAAAACCACAAGGAGAGTAGGGACTCACACATCCACTTCCACTGAGACATTAAGACAGACATACAATGAACCAACAAAGAAACAGGGGGAAGACAGGGACTGTATACACACAGGGAAACAAGCAACGAGAGGCAGGTGAGACACTGAGACACAGGTGCAGACAATTACAGAGGAGGGAAAACTGAGGAAGTAAAACAAGACTATACACACAAGGATGGACTACTACAAAATAAAACAGGACATATTCACTGAAAACTGACCTCAAGAATAAAACACTTAGAACATGAGAGAAACAGGGTCAAACGCAAACTAAAAACTCACAAGACAGGATAACGGGGAACAATAAGGAACAGAAACACTACAAAACACACACAGAAAAATGCACTCAAATAACAAAACCAGGAGAAAATTTAATTTACAGAGCATATCGACAGTATTCAAGTAACACTCTCAGAGAGTGACCTCACATGTTCAGAGCCTGCTGTTATCCTCAGCTGTTCTATTTTGTAGGCCCACCGAAAAAAAAAACAAAAAAAAACAACATCATACTGTCCACTGTCATCAAAAGGGACTTCTATAGTTCCCAGATCTAAAGAGTTCTCTGCCAGCCACCAAACTCACTCACAAAGTGGTAACTCTTGTTTCTGTAAGTCTGATGTGAAGTAACCAGCTGTTGGTATGACAGAATAGATGATATTTGATGGTCTAAAGTGCACTAAGAAGGAAAAAGGTCAGAATACCGAATAAAAGACAAGACTTCAGACCTCACTCATCACATTATGGTTTTGTTAAATGCATGATAAGTCGGTTCATTGTCTGTTCTGTTTCATTGTGGACATAAATGGCTTCATAATAAATGAAGGGAAAGCATGTATAGATGGATGAGGATGAAGAGTTGTGAGATAAATGAATAGATGATGGAAAAATGAATGTGTATAAGATGAATGACAGCAGGAGAACTAAATAACGATAGATGGACGGACGGACGGACGGACGGACGGCTGGATGGACAGATGGATGGGTGGATGGATGGGCCTCAAAATGTTTGCTTGATTATTGCTTTGAGAAGGTTCTGTGTTTTGGTCCCATTCTGTCTTTAACAGTGACTGTGAATTCACAGATACAGAGATCAGTCTGTCTGTTTATCTTTCCTGGAGACAGTTACCTTGGCCTGATTATCTGCTCACCTTTAAACCTTTTGTCAAATCTAAAGAGGTTAGGATTTCTTCCCCTTTCTTCTCTGAGCACAGATATCTTACGTGTTTTTCTAAATACTGTGCTCATCTGAGGTTGTTTCAGGACACCAGGCACAAATTTCCCCTGAGTGCTTTAACAATCACACATTCACTCAAACCCTTATCAGCATGACTGACTTAGAAAAAAGATGCTTAAATGTATCTGACCTCACTCGGGAGCATCGAATGGCAATGAGATGATTAAATTTTAAAAGCTGTTAAGTGGAGTCAAACTGTGAGCAGAGCAGATATCGCTGAATGTTATCACTTCAGACAACACCCAGAGGACCAGGCTTTTCTTTCAAAGACAGCAAGAGTAAAGGGGTAACCATTTACCTTTGCAAAGTGAGCTTTAGTCTTAGAGTGAGTTAACAATTCAAACACCAGCACCTGCAGCCTGAGCTCATTTCAAGAGTCACAAAGCATGGTGCTGTGTACCAGCAATGTTCATTACTGTAAAGTGCCCATTAGAGATATTTGTACCTCATGTTTGTGTAATTAAATTAGATGGCCCATTTTGGCTGCACTGTGAAATTTGGTTTAGTCCCTAAATTTGAATGTCCAGAGGCATTTTGTTGTGTTGCAGAGGTTTGAACGTATGGTGGAATTTTGCTTTGGCTTTAGTGTTCAGTTGTAGTCTTATAGAAGATCATTGTGCATTTTGGTAACGCTGTGATCATATACTCTATAAACTATGGACAACTTGGCTCCGCCTTCCAAAATTATACAAATTTGAAGCCGAATTGCTCTCGGTATTTCCATGATTTTCTCCACTTCCTGGAACCACCACTTCAGAGTAACATTGTACGCATTCGGCGGGAGAGTTGCAGAGTCACTGTGATGACGCTCTGCTCAAACAGTGGGTCTCCTGGATGAGCTACACAATCTTTGTACACACTATGCAAAATATGGGGGTCTAGGAGGTCTGAGACCCCTTAATTGACACAAGAGACCCCTTGAAACCTTCAACTGCAAAATTTTGGGGGGTCCCTCTTGACCCTCTATCTATAGCCATAGCGCCAGTGCTATGTTTCTATGCCTGGAGTGTTATTACAAAGTTTGTCCGATCAGAAAAATTACAATGGTGTTGGAAAGCTGAGAGTTGTGGGCATGCACACATGATGTACTTTGGTAATCATAACCATATGAGGTAGGCAGTCATTGCAAAACACAGGAAGTATCAGCAGAACGCTTCACAGTTTCTCAATACTGTAACTTCGTATAAGTTTGTTCAATCTGAAAAATTCCAACACTGCCAGAGAGCTGAGAATCTGTGCTTTCTGTCAGTATATGATGTTTGGTATATATTACGGTAATCCTGAATGGCACCACCAAAACAGCTTTGGCAGGGGTGAGGGAGAAAAGGAGAGTGGAGAAAGAGAGTGAAGTAAAACAGAAAAAGCAAAACAGTGTTCTTTTACAGAAATATAGTAATAAATATTAGTAAATAGTAGTAAATATATAGTAATATATAAAAAAGCTTCTATGTTTGCAACATTGTCTTCACTTCTGTTTGTGGACCTAAATTAACCTCTTGTGGACTTATTTGGTCTGCTGCCATTTGTGAGATCCTGGGTCAAAGCAGGGCATCATCTCTTCTTGGATAACGGGGCAGCAGCAAAAAGAGGCTGAGCCTCTGTGGTCTATTCTTGCTTAAGATAAGAAAAAAAAGATCTAAACTCAGGCTTAACTGACTGGCTATGATAGACCTGCTGTGTTTCATACTGAAACACATTTCGCCATACGTTGGTTGGCCGGGGTCATATGTGAACGTATGTGTTTATATACACACGAGAGGGGCGCATGAGTGTCCTATTAGGTCACAGAGCAGAGTTGTTCTGGTGTCCAGCAGCTGTATCAAGTGTGAATCACAGAAAACACAAATCTCCTAATAACTTTAAAAATGGAGCTTGAGCAGTTCTCGCCAGGGCTTTTGATGATGCTGACCCACCCAATTTCTTAATGACACAGTTAAACCTTTATCACAGTTATTGTAAATCCAATATTGAATATTGTGTTGTGAACTGAGCATCTTGTCACACTCCCTCTATTAACAAAACATTGGCCCCAATTAAAAAATGACAAACACACCAGGTGAAACTACTCATGTCGCTTGCATGCATCCCAAAGAGCTTTGTGTTGTATACAGCGGGGTCCTCTGTGTTCCTACTGTGTAGTCCTGACATGACACGCTATACCCATGTCCATCTGTCAGTAAAATCCAGGGCGTTCTGTTTTCTTGTGTCTGCTGCTTCCATGAGAGTCAAGACACTCACACATGGTATATGTGTGTTCATGCTGCTGAAGCTAACATGCAAACTCCTCTGAAATCGATG
The DNA here is from genome assembly GCA_962446985.1 of Xyrichtys novacula. Lineage (NCBI taxonomy): Eukaryota > Metazoa > Chordata > Actinopteri > Labriformes > Labridae > Xyrichtys > Xyrichtys novacula. The sequence continues at coordinate 30,621,408 of OY660872.1, forward strand.
ATTTCTCACAGAGGCAGCAGCTCTTCTCTCATGAACAGATGGGGGTTGAAAAATAAACTTTAGGAACTCAGAGTTAATTGTCATCTCTGAACAACAGACCGCTGCCACTGACCCACTTTGGACATATGGTGAATTTCCACCAAGCAGTTCATTTAGGTTTAGCACAGTTTGATATGGTTTGGTCGGTAAATCCTGATCTGACACGCATTTCCAAAGCAGGATGTATCCCATCCTTCTGCTAAGTGTGTGTGCAGCATGACGGCCTGGATGGACCTGATTTTTAGCTTGCATGTTAATAGACAGCAAACATGAGCAGTGTCTCTCTATGCTTTTATGTTAAAGTTGTATCCAGGAAAGTTATTTGGGGAAAGAAGTGACTTGCACAGCTCTATACTTGCACACCCCCTATCACCTAAAACACATCCCCTGACAATAAAAACCTTTATAAAACACAGACAAAATGCACTGATCAAATAAAATCAGATTGTGAGAGAGATACAGTAGTTCTTCAAGTACATGCATTATACTCTCCATTTTATCACTGTTACAAAGCAAATGTTAATTGAAGAACTTTTTGATTCTTTCAATTTTTTCTAATTAAAACCCTTCTTATTTACCTCATCTTCATTAATATGACTTTTACCACTACTTTGCTATTTCTATAGACATGCTGACTGTAATCTGACATAAAAATCAAGCTAGGCTACAAAGGGTGAGTGTCTGATCACAACAGCAAGTGGTACAGATTTATTGATTTAGAAATGTGCATTTTAATGATGTAAGTTTGGGAGTTTTATTTACTCTTAAAGTCAATGTTAATCACCTGTTTTTTAGCACTGCATGGGGATCTTCACCTCATCTTACACACATCCTTCACGTTACGCCTCAAACTTTAAACAGAAGAGTTCAGCAAAATAGACAAGAGAAGGATAGATGTTACATTACATTGCTTTTGTTGTTTAAATTTATGTTTGCATTTATGACATAGATGTCAGTGTTTGTGTCTTTCCTAAAATACACCCTCTGCTGTGTGACATATCCTGTTAATTTTAAAACTTTTCTTCTGTCCTGATACCACTTTGATTTCTGGTAATGTGTTGTTGTGTTGGCTTATAGACATGATTGTATTCAGGATCTCTGCCCAAGCTGACAAACAGCACTGAATTAAATCCCCATCATTGTTTTGGGTGAATTTCCCCTTAACTTTTAGTTTCTCAATTCTACTAACAGTTTTTCACTGAGCTCTCTTGGAGACTAAAAAGCTTTATGAGATCTTGTTTAATTTTTAAGGAAGATTCTCACAAAACGTCAAGATTTCTAAGAATTGTCTTTGACTTTTGTCACTAGAAGCGACTCTTTCAATGAGGCAGCTGCGTGAACACGTTGGAGATTTACTGCATATACAGTAAAATACAAATGATAGACTATTATGCAAATACAAAAATGTTTCATGGAAAAATGAAATGAAATGAGCTGAACCTTTCTTCAGTTTGTCTGGTTTAGGCCTTGAAAACTTTGGGAAATGTTCCAGCCTTGGTGAATAAATGAATAATGACTGATAAGTGCAGCTTTAAAATCCAAGGTAGTCCACATGCCGCTTGTATAATCCTGCTCTGTAATTGACCTAAGCCAAAGAGATTCCAGAGCACTGGACACAGTACAAGAGCTGGCTCATTTCTGCAGAAGGGAAATTTGTAACCAGGTAGATATTTCATCCTTGGAAGGTGTTTACAGAGAGGCAGGGAAATGAAACCACGACTAGCTCCAACACAAACACTCTTTCAAACATGTTTCTCTTGTAATGTTTTGGGTGGCTGCACTCCTTCGTCACTTCCACAGGCTGCACTGCATCCTCTTACCCCAGCTCTCCATGCACAACTTTGCATATCAAAGAGTGAACGAGAAAGTGCACAGTCATCCTGTGGGATAGGTGAAGATTGACAATGCATTAATGAAGTGGAGAGGTGAAGTGTGAGGTGGATCTCTGGGGGAATAAATGACGGATTAAATGTAAAAAAGATGAATGGAGAAAATGTGTCAAAGGTTCCTTATAATAAAAAATATATATTTTTTTTCTTCTGGAAAATAATGACTTAGGTCATGGTTTGTTTTCCGGGGGAGCTTAAAAGTACACAAGCTGCCCATGAGAACTTTCAGTAAGGCTTGATTAAACTGTCTATTTTAGCTTATGATTTTATTTTCCACACCGTAGGTTTCCTGACATTATCAACACAGGTATAAATATGTCCGTATTGTGTACCATCTGCTAGTTTCATTTAATTTCCTCAGCATCTTCCTCCACAAACTTACACACTTCTGTCTATTCAAGTTGTGGTTGTCCAACTGTCCAAGTATGGGGGCGCTGCACTTAAATTAGCAAATATACACAGCCACCTGAACTATTTCAATATTTGAATAGACTGTTGATTGGGCAAAAAGTTTTATTGAGGCTGCAGTGGTTTACAGTCACCAATGTCCAGAACAGGGTCCACTTTTTATTGTTTTAACAGCTATGTCCCAGCTTAACTTTGTGCCTTAACATCAAAGGCTGACCACATAAACAGTAAACAGAAAACAGTAATAATATTTAAATGTTAATTTACAATTCAGAGAACAATAGTCATGGTGGCTGCAACACTTAACATGAATGGGTGGTGTATGAGTAACAGATGACCTACCACAAACATAAAGTCTGCCATCACATCATCCTTTTTTACAAATTAAGAGCAAAAAGATCTTATGTTAATTCATTCTAAAATAAACACAGCTGCACTTGCTCAATCAAACAAGGACTGATTTAGATTCAGATTATGTTTATTGTCCCACAAAGGGAAACAAGTTTGCAGCCAGAGCACACACAAGATGCACAAAAATTTAGAACAATAAACCAAGACCCATTTTAAAGGCCCTGAAATAACACACATTATAATAAAAAAAATTTTAAACTAATATATCAGCAGCAACAAGCGTAAATCCTCACTGATAAATAAAGATAGAAAAAGGCACTTTGAAACAAAACATACTGCCCAAATCATGAAGGATTCTTACAAAAATCTATACACATCTGAATGCAAACACAATCCGATCCTGAGTGATGGTTTTTTTGACAGTATAAAACACCCAACTTTGTCTGATGATACAATGGCAATGTCACGCCCAATGTCCACTTTGTGAAGCTGTTAGGAACCTACAAGGAGATCTTGTTGTGTGTTAGATTCAGAGCAGGCAGATGACTAAGATGGGTTTATGTGCACCTTTTTTTTTTTAAATTCTGATGCAAATCACCCTGATTGAAGATCTCCTCCGAAGACAAGAAGACTGTGGATGATGGTCCACAGCAACGGGAACAAGCTGTACTTCTGGAGTGTTCCCACCTTGAATGGAAGCAGAACTTTCTGATGATCCGCTCTCTATTTACAAAGTTGTGTGGACTAGTAGATGGATTTATGGCTTCAGATGAAGTCACCTTCAGCGCACCTATTCCGTGTATTATGTGCATCACAATTGTTTTGTATAGACTTGGTAGCTGTGCACAGTGCCACCTCATCTCCAACCAATTTGGCATTCACAAAAGCACAGTAAAAAAATTCATACACATGATTTGTAAGAGCATTTTTAAAGGACCAATTAATCCTCCCTCCATCAAAGACTGGGCTTCAAAGACTTTGTCAGCAGAAAAGGATGGACTTTCTATGTCCTCCAGGCTGTGGTGGATGACAGATGCTGGTAAGATATCCTAAACCTGTACACTGCACGTCTTTTCCAACGGCTGAACTATTTAAGTAGTCAGGCAAAAAAGAAAGCTTATAAGGAGCATGAGAGGAGGGATCCCTCTCCTCAGTTTTCCTCTGTTTACAAAATGTTCCAATTAAACTGTTATTGAATGTAAGTGGATCTAGTGAGATGACATGCTTATAAAAAGTCTCTGTCTGTGAATTATGGGCTGATAAAGTTATGATGGACTCTTTATAATTATATGAAAATAGCACAGGAGCCTTTTGCTGATCCTGATCTACAATAACAGCAGCTACTTCATGACATAAATAAGAGACTTTCAAAAAGTGACCTACCATAACATGCATCAAATGCAACAGTAAGTGTAAGCCTCAATATTGTCTTGCTTCTGAATGTGAGTGCATTTGACAAATACATGCAGACTTTGTTGTTTTAGTTTAAGAAGCATTGACTGTAAAATGCCAGGTAACGCACACGATGCAAACATGCTCCATCAGTTTGACCTCTTCATAAGGGCTCATCTGCTGCCAAAGGTGAGGCCCCTGTGATAGTTATTTTTTTGGCTATGACAGTCCACATAAGATAAATTATCTATCAAAATGTTTTTAGCATCTTTTAAGAAACCCTTAAAAAACCAATATGATAAATATTTTGCCTGCATATCCACCCAGAAGTAAAAACAATTTATGATTACTCTTTTTTCCTGTTTAGTGTATTAGGAACATTGAGGGTGAAGATGTCGGGCTCTTACATGTTGGTGACCCTGCATACCCCCTCTTCAACTGGTAAATAAAAGGCTACATAATTTCCCCTTACTTGACCTCAAGGTGGAGGGTGCTGCAAAAAGCATTGACTGTCAGCATACATTTGCACTAGCCATGATGGGTACCTGCTGTGCATTGCATGGCTTTTGTCAGAAAGAAAGAGATTTCTCCAACCGCAGTTGGTTAAAGGAACTCAGTGACCTCACCGCAAACTATTATTGGCCTACCCAGCCAGTCTATCTGCAGTCAAATGCTACTGGCAACAGTGTAAGGGCAGCATAAGGACAGCACTGACCAGATATATGGCCAGCCACATCCCCCTTAGTACAGGGCATCTTCATGAACAACTTATCTAGATGAAAAGTAACTCAAAGCATAAAAAACATTTTAATGACAATCAAATTCTTTCAGACATTTAGATAACAAAAAGTGGAGAGAGGGTTGTAGCCAATTCTGTGGTTTTGGCACAGACCGTGGTCTCAGCCACACAGAACGTGATCTCAGCCACTAGGGGCGCTATAGAGACCGGCAGAGACCTCTTGCTGTCTGGTCCTTGCAGTCTGTCAGTTGTCAGGATCAGCTATTAAGTGGTTTGTAGATGGGTTTTGATATTTAATAGACATTTTCACTTTTCTGTAGCCTACAATTTTGGCAGCATTGAATAAATGCCACTCGGGGATTGATCCACAAGTTGCTGGAACGGCTCCGTGGGATGACCACATCCACCACCGTGGACTTTTTTTCCCCTCCAACCACCGTGGACAGCCGTAGTGATTGCTGCGGTGGTACAGAGCTGGCCGCTGCCCTCCCTGATGGGAGAAAAAAAAAAAATCTGGATGCAGATGCCATGGGTGGTGGTGCTGATCTGCACACCGCGGTGGTGGCAGCAGCGGAGTGCTGTCCCTATCGGAGCCCTCAGTGGGCTCCACCTGCCAAAAGTTAAACAGAGGAGCAGGACTGCGCCCTGTGTCTGTCTGTTGTGTGTCTTTATTAAATATACTAGCAAAGACCAGCTGTTTTTGGGTCCTTGTACCACAAACCATGGTCTCAGCCACTAGGGGCGCTATAGAGACTGGTCTCTGGCGTGGTCTCCTATGGCACAAACCGTAATCTTAGCCACTAGGGGTAAATCCTGGTTTATATGGTTTATTGTAGTTATTCGCATTGTAGATATTCCCACAAACGTTGTTCTTCAGATGCCGTCTTTCTTAAAGAATCTAAAAGAAATGTTGGACAGCGAGGAGAGGAAGTCCAACAGGATGTATCTCTGGCTAAACCCGGGAAGCCATAACACCCAGATACCAAAATAGGGTTGAATCAACGTTGAAAGATAGTCAGGCAGAATGATTGAATCTACATTGAAACCAAATGTTGAAACTGTACAGAAAGTGCAAAGGAATTCCATCTTGATTCAATGTTGGGTTTTCAACCACTAACTGACACTATGTCAACATTGATTCAACCATCATCTAAATGGTAGTCTGCCTGCACATTTTAGTTGATTTTATATTGAATCAAGATAGGGATTAACACTGATTCAACCATCATCTAAATGAAAACCTACATGTACATAAATTGATTTATTGAATCATGTTAGAATTCAATATTGATCCTGATCATCCAACAATCTAGTGGTAATCTGCATGTACATGTTAAATTATGTGTATGCTGATATACTTTAAGACTACATCTTAATAGCTTGTTCAAAATTACCTTTTCCTAAAATGTGATATTAAATATTAAAAATGAAATAAAAAATAAAGACAGACAACATGATTTTGAACTTAAAATTTATTGAACATCAAGGCAATGACAATTGCCATTAACGTAGCCTTAAGAAAAAGTCCAGAGTAGTCCAGAGTAGTGGGCTGGCTCACCCCAGAACGGTCCGCCATCTCCCGCTGGAAGGAGCCTGTGGCCAAGAAGTCGAGTGTGCCCAGCACAAGCGTTGGCACGGGCACCGCTCGGCTTCTGGCCGTTGTGCGCTGGAGCGCCGGGTGGAGCTCCTCACACAGCTCCAGGAGGATGGCCCGCGGTAGCCGGAACCGTCTCACAAGCCACTCGTCTGAGTTCTGGAGCAGGTCCTCCCGCTCCATGAAGTGACGCTCGCATCGGATTGCACGGTTTTCGATGTCCCCTAGGAGAGCAAGTGCTGCCATTGTTGAAAGTTGTCTTCTCTATTTGTAGTTGTATTCTGCACATGAGTGACGGTTCCTTTATAGCCCCTCCAGTAATGCCGACAGGTGTTCGTGTTTGTGTTAATGTGTTAATGATTAACACATTAACAAAAACACCTGTCGGATTAACAGTTAATCCACTGCAATGTGTGAACGCTTGTCACATAGTGAGTCACCAAACACTGCCACACGGCGTTGCCAAAGTGCCATCAACGCAAGTATCAGCTCAACGCCAACTTCTACACCACCTCCTCACTTTGCGTGGATTTGCGCTGGAACCGACGCTCATGTCGCTATGATAAATCTGGACGTGTGCGTCGATCTTGGCGAACACAAGGTTGTCTGGCGCCGCCAGCGTTGATACATGAGGCCCCAGGTGTGGTTACTCCTCACTGATGGCAGCAGGCTGAAGAGGCTGTGGGACGGGTGGCGGGCCTATCATATAGTAGGCATGTGTGATGGTCCAAAATATTTACATTTATTCAGAAAACAGCTAACATGTAAAAGCAGAGGGTGTGTTGTGAAAAAAAATTGTCAAAAGTCACTTATTAAGTCATCCAGAATACAGTCTGACCACAAGGGACACAGGACAGACGAGTAGCTGGAGAGCTGAAAGTGACCAGGAAATGTCAGTGCCAGGCAGCAGCTGGTCCATGCCAGTTGTTACTGGTCAGTACCACTTGCTGTTCTGCATAGTGGTCACTGGCACCAACAAGTGGCCAGTGGTCAATGCAAGGGTCAGTGCCAGTATCTGGACTGCTGGTTCCTAGTTAAACAGTTAAATGAAACAATAATAAGTGCTATAAAACAAAATACTAATATAATATGCAATATAATAATATTTGCCATTCAAATTGGATCAACAAAATATTACAGTTTGAAATTTAAACAGCCAAAAGTGCTGCCACCAAAAAAGACAGAGAAATGAATAAGTTCATTAAAAGTCAAAAACCAATTCATTCATGCTTTTTTTCTGCTTTGCAATTTTAGCTTTCAGGATCTAACATTTTCGCGCAGTTCCTGCAAAAAGATGCAGTTTTTCTAGTTATCTTTGCAGTCTTTAATGCACAGTGCTTTATTGACCTTACCTGAGGCTCATTTGACTACTTCACTTTCTAAATTGTCTGCATGTTGTGCCTATATTAATCATTTTTGTGACATCTTTGTCTGTGAATAGTGCTTTCTAATTAAATGTTTCTGTTGCCATGCTGTGATATGTTATCCGCGAAAGTTCTACAGGAACAGGTCAGAGATGCTGCATCAGTCACCATGGCAATGTGTAAAAAGTTCCTTCTCTTTCTCCAACTTCTGCTCAGTACTGACCTCTGGCCTGCAAGGATATATCAATACTGTTGGTGTGATGTAGTTCATGCTTGGCTTTGGCTGTGTGCATGCACTCGTCCTTCTGTAAAACAAAACTTCTCTCAGGCAGATGCAGACTTTGTGAGTGCATTGTAATAAGTACTTATGTTGTGTTTTCCAGTGTCAGGTGAAGCACTGGAATGACTGGAATTGAATGCACAGTTTACCTGAGCTGAGCCTCTGAAGCTTATGAAATATGAAAGGTCTCCTGCTCTTCTTAAGCACTTGGTTTCTGAGGACAGCCGGCTCTGTGCAGATCAGTAGCTGTTACCTTAAATTTCCATTTCTGAATAACTGGCTGATGATACTAAAGAGGAAGTTCGGAGACTCTCAAAGTAGACTTTGTTAATGTGCCAACAAAGTACTGTAGTGATTGTCTCATAGGCAACTTAATGCCTCATTTGACCTTGGATTTCAAATAATGAAATTCAAAGTCACACACACACACACACACACACACACACACACACACACACACACAGACAAGCTCACTTTCTTTCTGATTGGTCATACCTATAAGGACTTGCTTCCCACCTGGAGGGGGCGATCCACTATTTATTAGCAACGATGGCCATGTTTTGGAGACGGTGACCCTCATCCCAGCAGAGGAAGAAATCAAAACCACATCATTAGCAAAAAGCTAAAAAATTTTGGAGGTGCCAGTGCTGGGAACCCTCCTGCCTATTGCCTGCACTTTATGATCCTGTCCATGAAATCACAAACCCGATCGGTGACAGAGGCAACCCTGTTGCAACCCTGCAACACTGATAGAGGTAGCCTCTCTACATGCCTTGGCTCCACCTGCGCAACACATTAGCCCCCATCAAGGCTCCTCCTTACTGGTGAGCATGCACACTGAATCATTTCGTTCCTTGCTGTTGAACTGTGTGTGTAGTGTTTTGCTCCTCCTGATAGTGTTCTTGCTGTTTGGGTTATTTTCTCTCTTTAATCTATCAATACATCTGTTTGTTCAAAAGTCTGTAAGTATATCTGATAGTTTTCACCAAGCACCGTCTTTATCTCCATTCCAGGTGATCTCTCTGGTGGTTTACTTTATTAGCTCTTAGCTTCTCTTAGCTTCTCTTAGCATCACTCACTAACGATGGCTTTCCCCTGGTCTCCTGCTTCTCCTGCTCGTTTCTGCTCCGTGTGTCAGATGTTTAGTTCCCCTCATCCTCCGTAGATGATAACGATACCTGCTTTAAGTGTAGTTTATTCTTAGCTCTGGAGGCGAGGATTACAGAGTTGGAAAAGCGGCTCCGCGCCGATGCTAGAGTAATGGTAGCTAACCAGGACCCCGTAGCCCAGGCATGTCCAAACTATTCCACAAAGGGCCGGTGTGGCTGCAGGTTTTTCTTCCAGCCAAGCAGCAGCACACCAGACTTGATTCATTTCATCAGTTGATCTCAGTCTTAAGACAGCTGATTGGTCAGACTGCGTGCTCTTGATTGGTTGGAAGAAATACCTGCAGCCTTACCGACGCTTTGTGGAATAGTTTGGACATGCCTGCCATAGTCGGTGCAGGTCGGCCTAGCTTAGCTTCCCCCCGGCAGATCCCGAGCAGCCGGGGTGTAGTAGTGGTTGGGTTACTGCGAAAGGGAAGCATAGCAGCAGGCCTAAGAAGCCCACGTTAGACCACCATATTCACATTTCAAACAAATTTGCCCCTCTCAGCAACACACCTGCACCATGAAATTTGCCAAGTCAGTGGCCATAGTTCAGTGTCTTCCGAGGCAACATCGAAGGGAGTTTTAAACTTCTGGCAAAGGCTAAACGTAAATTTGATAAGATTGTAATACATGTTGGCATTAATGACAGTCAGAAGTCACTAAAATGAACTTGGAATCGGTGTGTGAATACGCCAAAACCATGTCGGACTCAGTAGTTTTCTCTGGTCCCCTGCCCGATCAGACAACTGATGAGGTGTGTAGCCGTATCTCATCATTCAACCGTTGGCTGTCAAAGTGGTGTCTGCAAAACAGCGTGGGCTTCATTGATAATTGGAAGTCGTTTTGGGGTAAGCCTGGTCTGATTAGTCGGGACGGCATTCATCCCACTTGAGTTGGAGCAGCCAGTTTATCCAGAAATCTGGCCAATTTTATTAGTCCTAACCACTGACAATTCAGAGCAGAGGTCAGGGAGCAGAACCGCAGTCCTACACTCTCCTCTGTGCCTCCTTTAGAGCAGCTTCCCAGCCACTATCACTTTTATTCAGAGACTAGGGAGCAGAGCCGCAGTCCTACACGCCCCTCTGCACTCCCCTCAGAGCAGCCCTCTAGCTACAATCAGTTTGAGATAGATATCAGGGAGCAGAGCCTCAGTCCTACACGCTCCTCTGCACTTTTGTTAGAGCAGCCTCCTTGCTACTATCACTTTAAAATAGAGACTGTGTCTGTCCCTCGTCCTCGGCTCTTTAATTCTAACTGATTGATTAACAAAGGAGTAAATAACAAGAACTTTACTAGAATTAAAACTGCTAACATAGTTAAACCGAGTAGTAGTAAGATAAAATGTGGTCTACTGAACAAAAGGTCTCTAAGTTCCAAATCCGTGTTAATAAATGAACTAATCTCTGATCATTGCATTGATTTACTCTCTCTAACCGAAACCTGGCTGCATCAGGATGAATATGTCAGTTTAAATGAATCCACTCCTCATAGCCACCTAAGTTTTCACATTCCTTGGGACTCTGGCTGAGGTGGTGGATTTGCAGCTATTTACAATTCCAGTCTTTGAATTAACCCTAGACCAAAACTGGATCATAACTCTTTTGAAAGCCTTGTTCTCAGTCTTCCACATTCAGCCTCAAAGACCATGAGACCACTAGTATTTGCTATAGTGTATCACCCGCCCAGACCATACTCAGAGTTTTTGTCAGAATTCTCAGAGTTTTTATCTGATCTTGTCCTTAAAGTCACCAACAACAATGACTTTGACTGCTCTAATATTCATGCGGATGTGGAAAATGATAGCCTAAGCATTTATTTCTTGTCCCTGTTAGCCTCAATTGGGTTTACACAGTGTGTACATGGACCTACGCACTGCTTTAACCACACCCTCAATCTTGTCCTGGCTTATGGCCTTGAAGCTGAAGCCTCCTCTTTTATCTGATCACTTCCTAGTAACTTTTGAATTTGTGCTTTCAGGCTATTCTCCTCAAAACAAAACCATGCTAACTAGAAGGTTGTCTGAAAATGCTGTGACTAAATACAAGGAGGCAATTCCGTCTGCTCTTAATTCTGTGCTTGAGAAGAACTTCACTGATAGCTCATACTTGAACATCAGTCCCTTGCAACTTGATAAGTTCGTCGATGATACCTCAGGCTCATTACGATTAATTCTTGACTCAGTCGTTCCTCTTTGACAGAAAACTCTTAAATGCGAGAGGCTGGCTCCGTGGTATAATGCTGAAACCCGTGAGCTGAAACTGTTATTAAGAAGACGAGAAAGGATTTGGCGCTCCTCCAAAGCAGCTGAAGCGCATTTTCTCTGGCAGGAATGTCTTGACAAATATAAGAGGGCCTTGCGACGTGCTCGGGCAACTTACTACTTGTCTCTTATTGAAGACAATAAGAATAACCCCAGGTATCTCATCAGCACTGTAGCCAGGCTGACGGACTGTCAGAGCACCATTGAGCCGTGTATTCCTTTAGCCCCCAGCAGTGACGACTTCTTGAGCCTCTTCAATGAAAAAAATCTTTAAAATAAAAGGTAAAATTAGTAACCGCTTGCCTCGTCAGGTGTCTCTCTCTTAGATAACCCTGAAATTGTTGAGGAGTCCCTAAGGCCTCTGGTGCACCTTATTACCTTTGCACCTATTGACCTCCCTGAGTTAAATTCAGTGGTGTTGGCAGCCAAACCATCAACATGTCTTTTAGACCCAATTACATCTAATCTGCTGAAGGAAACTCTTCCTTTGATTAGTACATCCTTGCTTAACTTGATCAATACATATTTGTTAACAGGATATGTTTCCCAGTCTTTTAAGACTGCATTGATTAAACCTCTCCTTAAAAAATCTACTCTTGACTCAAGCACCCTAACTAACTATAGACCAGGGGTGGGCAATCATGTGCCATGGAGGGCCGAGAGGCTGCAGGTTTTCTTTCTAACCCAAAACTCCACCAGGTGATTTCACTGATTACCTTACCTCCAAGCAGAGAGCAGGGACTAATCAGTGAAATCACCTGGTGGAGTTTTGGGTTGGAAAGAAAACCTGCAGCCTCTCGGCCCTCCTTGGCACATGATTGCCCACCCCTGCTATAGACCAATATCCAACTTTCCTTTTATTTCTAAAGTCCTGGAGAGAGTTGTTGTGGATCAACTTTGTGATTTTCTTCATAACAACGGTTTATAGGAGGATTTCCAGTCTAGATTTAGAACCCATCACAGCATGGAGGCTGCTCTGCTGAAGGTGACAAATGACCTACTCATGGCTTCAGACAGTGGTCTTCTCTCTGTTCTTGTCCTGTTGGAACTTAGTGCTGCGTTTGACACAATCGACCATCCTATCCTGCTCCAGAGACTGGAACAATCTATCGGCCTAGCAGGATCCGCTCTTTCCTGGTTTAAATCTTATCTAACAGATTGATCCTAGTTTGTCCATGTTAATAATGAATCTTCTGCGCACACCAAGGTCTGCTACGGAGTCCCGCAAAGGTCAGTGCTTGGACCGATCCTCTTTACCTTGTACATGCTTCCTCTGGGTAAAATTATGCGGAAGTACTCGATTAATTTCCATTGTTATGCGGATGACACCCAGTTATACTTATCCATGAAGCCAGAAGAATCAGGTTACCAAATTAGAAGCTTGTCTCAAAGATATAAAATCCTGGATGACCAATAATTTTCTGATGCTCAACTCAGACAAAACTGCAGTTCTTGTCCTCGGTCCTAAACACCTTAGAGAGGCATTCTCTAAAAACATAGCTACGCTAGATGGCATCAGTCTGGCATCCAGCCCCACTGTACGAAATCTGGGAGTTTTATTTGATCATGATTTGTCCTTTAGCTCTCACATTCAAGAAATCTCTAGGATAGCTTTTTTCCACCTGCCCAATATCTCAAAAATTAGACCCATCCTGTCTCAGAGTGATGCAGAAAAACGAGTCCATGCCCTTGTTACCTCTTGGCTGGATTACTGTAATTCTCTCTTATCAGGCTGCTCCAAAAAGTCTTTAAGGAATCTTCAGCTGGTCCAAAATGCAGCATTACGGGTATTGACTAGAACCAGAAGAAGAGAGTACATCTCTCCTGTCTTAGCCTCTCTTCATTGGCTCCCTATTAAATCTAGAATTGACTTCAACATCCTCCTTTAGACATATAATGCCCTTAACGGCCAGGCTCCATCATATCTCGACGAGCTTGTTGTACCGTACTTTCCGTCTAGACCATAATGCTCACAGTCTGCAGGCCTGCTCGTTGTACCAAATGTCTCTAAAAGTAGTATTGGAGGAAGAACCTTCTAGCTACCAGGCACCTCTCCTCTGGAATCCTTTACCCTTCGAGGTTTGGGGGGCAGACACCCTCTCAACTTTCAAGAGTAGACTTAAAACGTTCCTCTTTGATAAAGCTTATAGTTGGGGCTGATTTGAACCAGCTCTAAGTAATGCTGCTATAGGTTTAGACTGCTGGGGTTATCTGGCACACTGAGCTAGAGTCTGTCTCTCCTTTAGATCTTTATGTCCCATATAAGTCACTAACCAGATTTCTCTCTCTCTCTCTGAGTGTCTCTGAGTCTCTTAGCTTCCACTGGACTAATGCTGCAGACGGTCTGCTGTGGAACTGCCTGACCCCAGCTGCATCATCTTTGATTGCCCACCCTGGGCCCTGAGCTCCACCATCTCTTAGGCTCCTTTGGACCATTGCTGCAGACACATACGTCAGCCTACCTGACATCTATAAAATAAAACTAGAGTAAACTGCCATTGAGTTTTAACTTTAATCACCTTAAATTAATTTAACATAGTCCATAATTAGTTACTTCATTATCCTGTACATTGAAGTCATTTTCTCCGATCAAACTGCTAACCAGATCTCTCTGTATGTCTCTGAGCCCCAGTCTCCTAGGTTGCTCTGGACTGATGGCTGCTGCAGACCTGCCTGACTCCAGCCACATCGTCTATGATGTCTGCCTCAGGCCCTGAGCTCCTTCTTCTCTTGGGTTGCCTCTGGACTGTTACTGCAGACATGAACATCAGCCTCACTGATATTAATAACATAAATTAATTGAATGTGATTACAGTCAGCAGGCCTAATAGTAGACAGCGCTAGTTTTAACATTGTCCATAATTACTCTTATCCTAACCCTGTAAACTGAATTCATTTTGTTTCATCATTACATGAGCTGTTGTTCTTGTTGCTGTTGTTTTAATGTTGCTGCTGTCCCCTGTCTCTCTCTCTCTCTCTCACCCTTGTTCTCTACTCTCTCTCCCTCCCTCCCTCTCTCTTACTCATTTTCTCTCTTCTTCCCTCTATCTTGTTCTCTTTCTCTCCCCCTGCCCTCTCCACTTCTCTCTCTCTCTCTCTCTCTCTATCTATCTCTCTACATTCCTCCCCAACCCAGCAGTGGCTTGGTGGCTGTCTGGCATGAATCGGATCCTGCTCAAGGTTTCTGCCTGTTAAAAGGAAGTTTTTCCTTGCCACTGCTACTCATGTTAGATGAGATTGGCCAAAACCCATCTTAGGTTGGGTCTTGATAATTCATCAAACAATTAGCGTGGTCTAGACCTGCTCTTGTTCCTTGAAAAGCATCTTGGGATGACGACTGTTGTGAATTGGCACTATATAAATAAAATTTGATTGAATTTGATTGATTGATTGTTGGAGGCCAGGAACATGTCTGACTTTGTCATGGGTATACAGACACAGTGGTCTAGAAGAAATGCATTTGGGGGTCTTCTCTTAGCCTATAAAACACATGAAGACTAGATGGGAAAACCCCTGTGTTCCCCTTAAAAATGGTCCACTGTCCCACAGCTGGGACTAAATGATCAATAATCAGTAAGAGCCTCCTGCAATAAACAGTCAGAAAATGTTACCCTTAATTGTAGTTGGACTCGCAAACTGTTTAATTTTTTAAAACATATCTGCGTTACAACATGAATCCCCCCACTACTGCACACTTATTGATGTACGTCACTTTTCCAAGAGGGGTGTATGATGGTTTCTGAGCCTAATAAAGTAAAAATCGCGTTTAATCGTGTTGTTTCTGAAGCTAAATAATTTTTTTTCTGTGTCTATGCTTGTGTTTTCTGTTCCTATGAAAAGATTGCTGACTTTGGACTATTATGTTTCTAAAACAAGTGTAAATCCAATTATGAGGAAATGATAGGGATTAGTGCATAAGCCAATAACTATGAAATACCACAAATAAACTTGTTAGCTCAGAGATGGACAGAACCAGCAAACATATCAGCCAAAAGTGCTCCCAGCAGCCTGGAAACAGAGTGCAGTTTACACTGGAGCCAGATGGCAACCTCTGGTTAATTGCTAAATAATCTCTCCAAACAGTAAATTGTGTTTTTTTTAGGTGTAAGCCAGTTTTTCCAGACTGCATGCTGGGAGATCGGAGTGTAAGTCTCATCTGCAGGGGGAATTTCACAGTGGGGTCTGGACTGTTTTAAAGCAGATTAAAGCTGTGACACTCTGTCAGTCTGCTGCTGTTTTAAGCTGCATTTTACCCTGATTTTACTTATCATGGAGTAATATGCATGATCAAAAAGGGGGAAGTGACCAAGTGTGTTAACCCAATGACACACTGTGTTGTACTTTTAAGTACACTTTAATTTCACAGCTTTTTCCTCTTTGATGTTATATAAAAATAAACTTATAAATTGACCCACATTAATGGATTAAAGACCCTCAGTTGTGCTAAACTGGGGTTTTAGATAACTACAAACTGATACTGAGAGGAAAAAAGCTCATCCTCATTATGCAGCAAACTAACAGCAGAGTGAGAGTGATGTTAGTAAAGCCCAGGCTGTTTACACCCACAGAGTCCAGGGAAAAGGTCAAACCAGGCCACATAAGTGAAGTACCTGCAGGGAGGATCGTGGGTGTGCAGAAGCTTTACCAACACTTTATAAGATAGATGGCTCTAAAAGTAAATCTCAATGATTGTAAATGAGATATGCTAAATACATAGCTGCAGGAGTTATTGTGGTTCAGTGCAGCTGTACATCTGCACTGCAGCAGTTTAAGCAAAATGTAAACTGCTGCATGCCATTATTCTCAGTTTGACAATGAACACATGCTGAGCTTCAGCCAACATGTTATAGATATTTTTTTATATTTCACAATAATTTATTAGGTTGAAAAGCTGGGTAAAAATGCAAAGTTTCTAACTGCAAAGTAAGAGTGTGTTTGAGTAAAACCAGAATGATACTGCCTGCTGCTCTGAACTGAATGAGACCTAGGACTGGGCGATTAAATGATCATGATTGATGATCGCGATAAATTTCAGTTCGATCACAGTGATCAGCTGTGAGCATAGTTACTCGATCAAACATGGCGGAAATGTGCGTCACAACAGCCAATCAGAGTCGAGCTTTTCCTGCTCACTTCTGTAAGTTACCGGAGATGTAAACAGAATGACCGAACATGGAGCTAAACGTGGAGCTGAGGGCAGCAAAATAGATGTGAGCCGTGACTTTGAGTCATCCTCAGAAGATGTTACAGTTATTCAACGTCTCTCCAAAGTGATGTCGAGCAATTAAGCCGATAAACCGGCAACATTACAAATCTGTTCTTTCCGAGTGATTATGCGGGAAGCATGAAATGTGAGTGGAGTCTGCACAGCCTGCCGCTGCTGCTGGTACAAGTAGCATTAGCAGTTTAGACACAACTAGCTGTGTAGCCACCAGACCAAAACAGCGATCAATGATATCCATAGCTGCCAACACTCACGTTTTCCCCGAGACTCTCCCGTATTTCAGACCTATCTCCCGCCCACCCCCCGTATTGTCATTTCTCCCGGGAATTTCTCGTAGCATGGTCCGCATTCATTCATGAATCGGATCACTATATTTGTCCAAAGTTTCCAGACAACTGAAGATAGTCCTGTTTTTCTGCTGAGCCTCACAGACACTGGATCGATACTTTCACTTTAAAATCTGGGATGATTCAGGTCGGTTTCAGCTGTAAACTATATTTAAGCAGTGTTTGTTGGAAAATGAACATTTCGATGAAAAGAAAACAAATGCGAGATATGCGAGAGTGATGCGTTTAGGACAGCCTCAGATAAAAGCGTGCTGTATTTCATGCATAGTTGTTCTAAGAGCCTCATACAGGAGAGCATGTAAAACATATGAGGACTTTAACACTAATGTTAGTGGACTAAATAAGTTCAAGGCATATCGTACCTTTTACCTTTTTGTGACCAATTATTATTGTTAAATCAAAAGAAAGTGTGCAGCTTCACTTATACTTATTTGGATGAGCAATTTAATAACAAATACTTTAATAATTAGCTCATATCCACCATACAAGGTTACCCCAAAACTGCCCAGCGTGCACAGCAAACAACTCCTGGATTTTATAACCCAAATGTTGGCAGGTATGCGTATCATCTATGTTTACATCACCTAATGTTTATATTTTAAAGCATCTTCAGTATCTCTGATGGGGCGATTTGTTTATTTTGGGTCTTGCATACCCGCAAAAGCACTCAGGACTGTAAACTAATTCTCTGTATTATTTAGTATTTATCTACATTTGTTGTACTGTTGAGTTAAAATGTTGATTAGATTTTTCTAAGTGTATCTTATTCAATTTGCTTTGTTATTTACTTTGTATGTTAATAAAATGTTGAACTAATCTCTAGTTTTTTTAGTTTTTAGTTCAGATGCTTTAGAACTGGCAGTTTAAAAAAAAAATTGTGATAATAATCGAGATCAGACGATATGACAAAATATATCGTGATCATTCTTTTTGCCAAATCGCCCAGGCCTAGTGAGACCACTGAGATATTTGCTCAGATGGTGGCATCACCAGTTTGTGAATATCCTCAAAGTGCACAAAAACATAGGATTCATCTGTTTTGCTCAGCATAACTTGTCACTTTTCAAACCTTCTGAGTTAGATTTAGGGTCTTTATTGAGCTGTTTATCCACTGTGTTTTATCAAGTCCAAAATCAATGCAATTCATGTTTCTCTCTGCGGATAAACTTTCAGGATATGCTGATTTTCTTTTACAGTTTATTTAGCACCTGCCCATCATGCCAAAACTTCTGCCAACTTATGGATTAGCGTGTTAAAGCCTGGTTCACTTCTGTGTTGACAAGGGTGACCATATTCTGAATCCCTAAAAAGAGGACACTACTACGCGGGGCGTGCACAAAATTTTGAAATTTTGTGGGGTTTTCGGGTTTGGTCGAGTGTTTTGACGTGCTTCTAACTTAGTTAAACGCATAATCTAAATTCTCAAAAAGACACTTAAGCAAGCCTCTTGTTATTTTTGAAAATAGTTGCACAGAGTTGGGTTTATAAACAATATATTCATTTATCTAAAGCATTTATTCTGACGGCATTCAAGTTAACAAGTTGGAAAACCAAGATATGGACGCTTACTGTTAGCCATTGTTAGCTGTTGTTAGCCGTTGTCAGTTGTTGTTAGCCGTTTTGAGCTGTTCTTTGCCATTGTCAGTGGTTGGTTGTTGTTTTCAGCGATACTAGTTGTGAACAACGGATAACACAGTATTTTACTCGTACAAGCACCATAGCACCGTGTTCACAGTTAGACGTTGGGCAGCACAACATATAGCACTATTTTAATTTCACAAAAATAAAACAGAAGTGCTAATAAATAATACATTACCAGAGCTTTCACTGTTACTCTTAACTGTTGATGCACTGCGCTGCCATCTTGGATCATGGCGTTGTCGTCAAGTCAGGGTTGGCGAGGATCGTCCGACTTTCTGAGTCTGAAATCCGACTTCAGGGGGTGTTCCAGATGAATTTCCGACTCAGAGCTCAGAAATTTTGACTTCTGAGTACAACTTGAACGCAGCATAAGTACAAGCTACTCAAAACTATGGAAGCCCGTTTCTGCCAGTGTAAAAAAACAGACTTCCATACAAAACCCCGGACAATTAAAGTATTTTATAAACTCCCCCAGGACAGGCCGGACAGGCTCCCAAAAGAGGACATGTCTGTATGGTCACCCTAGCGTTGACTGTATGTTGTAGCTACACAGCAGTATAAATGCTAGTCATCAGCGCAATGTCTTTTTTCATTTTTGAGGAGGTGCATGCCAGGTTACACACATAGGCTTCTGTATGGGTTCAGAGCTACTAGGGCCTGCAGCATCTGGTGCAGTGTAGGTCCAATGCAGAAGAATAAATCAGGCTTTTCTCTATTGACATGAACTCTATAAAGGCTCTGTGGGATGTTTGTTTACAAGAAGAGAAATACTTAAATTACAGATGCTCTGAATGCCACAATACAACCTGGCTATAACCTAAGTTGTATCCTAAGATGCACCTCTTTTCTTTACAGAAAGTGTAATGCACACATGCTCACTGATTTTAAAAGCTCTCACACACTCCAGTGCAGCCAGGGTGAAACAACACTCAGCAGAAACCTGAATCAGTGTATCTACTGGGTGCATAAAAAAGACCTGACAACAGGACATGCACTCAGTAAAGTCTGTGATATCACTCAGTTAAGTCTGTGATATTTCTGGACTAATTCATCAGTCAGTCATTGCTGAGGTTGTTTTGGACTCACAGAGACCCCTGCAGGTGTGAAAGCCAGGTGTTATTTGGCTCTCCTTTCGGGTAAGGGTCACCCTCTGACTGACTCTGCTGCACTGTATGTGAGAAAGAGGAGCATCTCAGGTAAAGGACATTGATTTATGGACTACCTTGGCTTCCCCCTGCATACAAATGATCCAGCTGGACTGGATCTTGAAGGGCAAAGATGAGTGGAGAGCTAGGTGGGTGAAATACGTCAAGATGACCCACTCCCACCCAGTGCTGTGACTCATTACTATGACTGTCCTCCTCCCATCCATTTAAGCCTGCTATTACATCTCAACACTGTGTCAGGGAGCAGCTCATTCAGGATGATGATGAGTGGAGAGGTAATAATGTGAGTGATAAATAGTGTGGGTGAGGGCTGGATTATGAAGCAGTTTTTCATTTTACAGCTCTACTTATATTCAGATGGCTCCCAGAGCAGCCTCAGTTATATTTTCTCTATGACTCACAGTGAACTTCAGATTCAGAGATACTTCAGGATCTTTACAGTCACTTTACACAACATCACATACAGTACACATGAGACAAAGCAGCAGCAGATGGAAAATATCTTTACAGAGGTTAACTTTACAAAAGGACACTCAGCATGTTTTCACCTAGAGTTTATACCTGTATTGTTTGACTCAGTGTATGCATGTGCATCTCAATAAATTCGAGCATTACCAAAAAGTTTATTTATTTCAGTAACTCAGTTCAAAAAGTGAAACTCATATCTGATATAGATCATCATCACCATACAGACTGATATATTTCAAGTGTTTAGTTCTTATAATGTTGATGATTGTAACTCTAAAGTAAAGAGTACATTACAGTATTGTAAAGCAGGTCAATATTGGAGACTCATGGTTTCACACTGCAAAGGTGTCCTGGGCCTTAAAATGTTCTGCAGTCTGGATCAGTGGGCCAGCCAATAATGGGGAAGACTGCAGACTTGACAGTCATCCAGAAGACGATCATTGGCACCCTGCACAAGAAGAGTAAGACACAAAAGGTCATTGCTCAAGAAGCTGGCTGTTCACAGAGCGCTGTATCCAAGCACACTCATGGAAAGTTGAATGGAAGGAAAATAATGTGGTAGAAAAAGGTGAACAAGCAACAGAGATAACCACAGCCTGGAGAGGACTGTGAGATGAAGTCTATTCAAGAATTTGGGGGAGGTTTACTGGGAGTGGACTGCTATTGGGGTCAGTGCTCCAAGAGCTATGCCATCTGCTGGTGTTGGTCCACTGTGTTTTATCCAGGGGAGACACTAAGTCAGTGAGGTGCAAAGGTAAAGTCTTGTATATTATAATAGCAAGGTTACATTAAATAAGTTGTGACATAACATGCAAACAGTTGTTACGTGATGAGAAAAGGTCTTATGTTGCAAGGATGGTCGCGATGTTTGGACCATTAATTCATAATGTCATTAAAATCGAGCTGTTAGGGTGCCAGAAAAAAGGGGCTCTGTGATGTGATAAGGTTGTTATGATTTGGGTATAAAGTCATAATGTTATAAGAATAAAGGAGTTATGTTATGAGTATGAAGTTGTCATACGATTATAAGGTCCTCGTGCAGAAAGTTAAAAGTCATCAGGTGTGAGTCATAAGTTATCGTAACGTATTACGATAACTATATTAGTAATATTGTTACTTACATAGTGGGTATAGATGTATTGTAAGTGTAGTTACTTCAAGAGTACTAAAGGAGTTATTTAATGAGTGTAAAGTACTTATTATGTGAGTTTAAAGTCATAATGTCACAAGTCTAGATGTTCACATATCTGTAAATTTGAAAGGACCCTGATGGTTACTACAGAGCAGAAGAATTGTTTCAGTGTTTCTGTTTGTAGAGACACAGTACAAGAGGGAAGTTAGACCCGCTGGCTTGAGGCTGAAATCTGCTGTGTATATAGTAACACCCTGACTTGCAGGCACACCAGACTCTGAAAGGGAATGAAAGCAGGAATACTGATTGGTCTGATAAATGTTAGACACAAAGCATACCTTTGAACAATTAAATGACTTAATACAACCACTTTTTTTCCTCTGTAGCTAAGATAGGAAAATATGGCCTTCACTTCCGATGTGGTTAAGGTCTGGACCCTCCATATTAGACCAAGTAGAATCCTTGATTTGTCATTTGGAGTTTTCCTGTGTCCTGCTGCCTCCACACTACAGACACTGCTGTACAGGAACTTAACAGCAAACTACAGGTCAACACAAATCGTTCTGAAACACTGCTGCTGTTAGTTTTACAACCGACATTTTGAGTGCTGATGTTATTGCTGAATCTCACTTGGGCTGAGTCTCTACTTTTGAGTGAAAGTGCACATCAGTAAAGTAAGCTGAAGACATCAGAGTTATTTCGCTCACTGCAGTTATCAACACTAACAGAGGTATCCGGACTCTGGACGGTCACTTAAAATAAAAAAAGGAATCGGGCTCATCAGGACATCTCTAAACAGGATGTGAAACTTGTCCTGAAGTCCTCAAATACTCCTATGTCAAAACTTCGATCTTCAACCTTTTAGTCTTCAGGACACGTGCAAACATCCAGCCTCCATGACGACTCATAGCCAGCGTGAAACGTACCATGATTCAGCTGATATTTGCATGTGTGGGCTCTGACCATGAATAATCATGACTAATGTTAATGACCTTTCTGATCCATTCAGCTCCATGTCCCAGGCCGGCATTGTCACTGCCTCTGACATCATCTGATCAGCAACCACCCACCAGCACCTGATACAGCGAGTGAGGGAGTGAGCGGCCCGTCACTGTTGTCCTCCCAGCATTGTCATCAATTCTCTGCCTCCCATCAGCCCTTGCTCACTGAGTCTGCCACGTGTGTGGCAAACAGGGGAGATCGGGAGTGAGTCAGCCACCTCCCTGCCTCCCTCATCTGCTCCTACATGTTGTTTTTTTGAGGACGTGTGTGAAAGGAAGCTGTTTTTTCGGAGTGACTCACTGAAACTCCAGGTTCAGACTCCCTGTGGGCCTCTGAGTGCGCAGGAGCTCAGTCTGTCATCATCTGTGGCCATGAAGCGAGGCTCATTTAAGGTCACAGGAGGCTACTTTCACACTGGGAGAGCCCCATTTTGATTTAAGTCTCTGCCTTTCAAACTAAATATTTCAACAGCTGTATGATGTGATATTAAAATTATACAAACATTAATAATCCATCAAGAACTCTAAAACCCTCAATTCCTCCACCTTTTTCCCCACGTTGTCCCTAAAATATGTATCCTCCTTCCTTGTTGCACATAAAGTAGATTTCCTACTGCAGCTGCGTAATGTGCACAAAGACTGATGCCTCCAGAAACACGTTTTGCCGCTTGCTGTTGCTATGGTTCCCCTCTTTAATATATCACAGTGATTTTAAGGACTCCCCAAATTCTCTTTCCCTCTGCCGTCATGTGTTTGTCAGTGCCGTACACTCACCATGACGATGGCGAGCCCTTCATAAGCCAGCATCATCATGAGCTGCAGTGACAGCAGATGGTACTTAGGGGTGTTGAGCAGCTCTGTGAAGAACTGAGATAACTTTTTAATTCTGCTGCATGAGTTATGCTTGTCAGTCTGTTTGAATTAGGAGGCCTGAATCAGGGAAGCGCAACATGTATTTTCTATTAGGTAATAGACAGATAATGACACAGATAATGATTAATAAACTGCTCCTGATTACCACTATGAATGTATTAACCCTCTATTAATGAAGAACTTCAGTATTTTCAACCGGGGCCCTATTTTCACATATGTTTTTTTGTGCTTGACTGATGGGGAGAACAATTTATGAAATTGGTCTAGTATTGAGGGAAAGTCCACTACAAGTGCTTTATTTCACCTCTGATAGGCTCAGATTGTTCTAAGTCCTGAGAACTGAAAGGCAGGTATTCCTTAACCTTCCACTTGTGCCAGTCTGTGACTCTCCCGGTGTCCTCCGTTGCCTACTGCAACAACTGAGATCTCACGAGATGTCAGAACGACACTTCTCCATCAAAGACATTTGGTTGTACACAGACTGACTCTCACGCTTTTTCTAAGTTTAAGAAACATATCTGACAGTCTATTGGCTAAAAGTAGAACACAGCTAAAGTTAGCATTCAGCCGCTTCCTTGTTAAAAGTTACATATAAAATCACTGATACAATCTGTTTGCACAAGTAAAATGCTTATTGTTTAGTTTCAGCACGTCAAGTGTTTATGTTGATGTGGGTGTATAAGCTAGTTAGCCACTTTCTGTTTGATCTTCATATTTTGGCACATTAACTTACCTTTGCTGTCTAGTATACTTGTGATTACTGTCTTTGAGGAAAAATGAAACATTGATATTAGGCTCAAAATTAATATTTTGTGATACCAGTAGAGGTCCTTCACAGTAGTCAGCACACATAATGAAATAGAGAATGGGGAAAAAGAAGTGGTAGCTGTTAGCAAGCTAACTGTAGCAGCCGTCTGAGGGATACTTTGGCACTTTTAGAAACTGACATACCAAGATTTATTGTGATAAAATAACGTTTGAGTTTGTGCCTCGTCAGGAAACTGATCAACTGAATATTAAAACTTGATAACAATGACATTCTGTAATGCAAACACACATACACATACATACTCTGTGAAGTTACAAACTGCATGACCCCCTAACTCTCTTAAGACAGAGAGGTGGGATGGCAGCCTTCAGTATGACTAAAGGTCCTTACACACCGGGCGAAAATTCGCCAGGCGAATTATTCGCCTTTTTTTAAAACAGCATAAAGTCAATGCGAGCTTCCACACCGGCGGCGATTTTTCCGCGGGGCGAAAAGCCGCTTTTATTTATTCGCTCCTGTGTCGAATTTTGCGGATATTCGCAGGCGAATATTTGGACCTGCTAGACCTCTGGCCAATCAAAAGTCATGTTGTCGATGACGTCACAGACCCATACGGCTGGAGGAGAGGGAGAAGTTTGAGATTATGAAAACGCAGACAAAGACAGCTGAGGTGCATCCAAAACTCTTTCGAATTACTAATGAA
The DNA here is from genome assembly GCA_962446985.1 of Xyrichtys novacula. Classification (NCBI taxonomy): domain Eukaryota; kingdom Metazoa; phylum Chordata; class Actinopteri; order Labriformes; family Labridae; genus Xyrichtys; species Xyrichtys novacula. The sequence goes on from OY660872.1 coordinate 30,646,199, forward strand.
GTAGTTTCCTCACAAGATGACACTCTCTTGTCTTCCTTAGGAGACAGGTGTCATGCACACTTCACAGGGTGACCGCCTCATCATGCCTGATTCTCCCTCTCAGCTGTTTGACATACCGATGATCTGCAGCTACAGGGCCAACAGAATGACCAGACAACTTGAAGGATCACTGCTCAGCCCTCGCCTCTCCTGGCTGCTGTGGCGTCTCTCGCAGCTTTTCGTCCTCTTTCTCCCTCGCTCATAATGCTAGACATGTCAATCAGCAGCCATTCACACGACACACACCACCACTGGCACCAAGAGCAACGATGGGAGAGAGGCTGGTCATTGCGGTACAGGACCACCCTGCATCTCCTTTCCTCCGTGCCACAAAGCGACTTTATTCATTCGCTTTGCGAAATTTATATGCATATTCGCTTCAAACCCGGTGTGTATAGGCGAAAGCGATTTTTCGGACCGGCGAATGTTCGCAATTTTCGTCTCGCTTTTTCGCTTCGCTCCGCAAATTCGCCGGTGTGTAAGGACCTTAAGAGTTGATTCTGTGACGAAAAAACTAAATTGACAAGTCAATCTCTCATATCTGTTATCAAATCTAAATAAATACATATAAAATTCAGTGTCTACAAAGATTCATAATTAGATTGTGCAGCACAATCCAGAGCTGTGATGCTATTTTAGAGCGAGCCAGCTGAGCTTGGAGTGACCCTCATGTTAATTCATTAGGTTTTGTTGGCGGAGCTGACTGCAGCCTCCTCCGCTGCGAGGCAGAGGCAACTCGTACTGGAAAGGCATGCTGAGAACACAGCACAGACTGCACTTACTCTGCTTCACTGTCAGTAAAGCTGCCAGGTGGCCATGGTCAGTGTTTTGACACCAAGGTAAAAGTTGTGCCAGAGCAAACATGTGTTCACACATCCAGTGCCCACTCGCTGTGACTCATGTGAGGTGAGAAATGATGCAGAGTAATCTCTGTGTCAGGGTTTGAAGGTTTACTTACTGTGTCTAACTGCCTCTTAGTGAATGAGTTTATAGGACTGCAGTCAGTGTGAACCTGAGGGCCAAGATCATCCTTCTGTCCGCTGCAGCAAAGTGACCAGCCAAGCATCATTGTGAAACACTGAAGGGGATCTTAATAGAGCCAAGCCTATGAACTGATCAGTGGGATTAATCAGCCAATTATTAGCACAGTCATGTAGAGGTAGAACTGCAATAAAAGCATAATCAAGTATCATAAATGTTTCATTTCTGATAACCTTACATTCTGTTCCACGTTGGAAACTTTGGCTTTGTTTAGCATCCCATACCTGATATCAGCTTGTGTTTCTAAAACAATGAAAAACTCATGACTGATTTTTTAAAGCTATATATTTACTTAGATAAAATAACTAAAAGTATTACCACCTCATCACTTGAAACAGTTCAATTATTTGCGTCTTTTGTAAATGACACCATCGTTGATAAACTACTTTTGGTCCTCCACAGCCACTGTTGCCTCAGTGACAAGTGAGGTTGGTGAGGAAGAGATTAAATCTAGACTCTTACAGCTAGACGTCTCTATATATCCTATATACAGTGGGGAAAATAAGTATTTGATACACCGCAGATTTTGCAAATTTTCCCCCTTACAAAGAATAGATGGGTCTGTAATTTTTATCCAAGGTACACTTCAACAATGAGAAAAAGAATCTAAAAAAGAATCCAGAAAAGCACATTGTATGATCTTTAAATAATTAATTAGCATTTTATTGCAGTAAATAAGTATTTGATACAATGAAAAAATAGAACTTAATACTTGGTACAGAAACCTTTGTTTGCAATTACAGAGGTCAGACTTTTTCTGTAGTTCTTGACCAGGTTTGCACACACTGCAGCAGGGATCATTAGTCAATAAGTAGCCCATGATGATTAATCTCATGCATGCCAAATTTATTTTATTATCATTACATACTTTGATCTTAGTTTTAATTTGTTTTTTATATTTATAGTTTCAATTCCGGGGCTTCACATATTAACGTGCTTTTTCGACTTTTAGGTCAAGAAAAAGCAGTCTGATTTGAAGCTGGCCACCAAAAGGTATGTTGTTGCCCTGAGGCGTAGTAGCATGCAGACTGGAGGCGGACCACCAGACCCCAGCCAGACCCTGACTGCAACAAAGGAGGGAATTGCCTCACTCATGGGATCATGGTGTAAGTGCAGGTGGAGGAGACACAGACGCACTTCCGTCAGAGACAGAGCAGAATGGTAACAATCAGCCCTTATTTTGCTTATCTTGTAAAATCTGACAGTCAATTTAAGCAATGATAATACTGTCTTACAAATAATTAGGCTTAAACATTTCACACAGGTGTAAATTTTTATTGTTTTCAATAATTTTTGAGCCAGCGGCACAGCAGCCAAGTCTCCTCCCCACACCGGTGATAGTCCCAGCAAGCCTGACCCGGCCATCATCACTGCATCACAATCCTGCAGTGATGATGACTGGCCATCATCACTGCAAAGGTCCTGGAAAGACAAAAGGATATGTAGTTTGTTGGCTGCAATGGTGGCCTCGCTTGTGGCCATCAATTATTCATTACAACAAATAAATGAAAACTAAAGAAATAAAAAATTCTTTACTAGACACTGTCCATTGTCTCATGACTACCCCTTTAGCCCAGGCCTGGCCAACCCGCGGCTTCCGAGCCTCATCTGGCTCTTTGGCTGGTTTCATGCGGCTCTTAAGGGGCTTTCATATGACAAGCGTCAAAAACGCTCAGCCTGGCGCTGCCATTCATTCCCTATGTGGCAAGCTGACCAGGTAAGCCAGTTTGAGTTGCACAGAAGAAGAAGCCGGTTTGAGTGACGTCAAATGCACATGTGCATGAGATCATTTCAGTCGTTAACAATTTGTGTCAAAGCTTCAAATCTTCAGCGCCACTTCAGCTCACTCCATGCTAACATCGACCAGGAATTTCCAAAAGGGACTGAACTTTGCAAGCACAAGTTGGTCACTTTGAAAAGTCAGGCAGAAAAGCAGATACAGTTTTTCCAAAAATTTACGAAGCACTCAGAGACTGTTTCGCTTGCATCACATCAACTGGCATGGAAACAAACTAAAATGAAGGGTATCAGACGTCCAACTGTCCCGCCACACTGTTGAATGCAGAATATCGGACATTAACACAGATATTGAATCACAGTTGCACTCTGACCTTAAAGCATGTGAGTATTTTAGTGTCGTATTGGATGAGAGTTGTGGCATACAAGACAAGCCTCAGTTGGCAATATTTGCACGGTCTGTGTCAAACGATTGTGTGATCAAAAAAAACTCCTAGATATTGTGCCATTAAAAGACAGAACCCGTGGCATAGATGTGAAAGAAACAATGATGGCTGCATTTGCAAAAGCAAATCTGCCCATACCGAAACTAACTTCAATAGCCACGGATGGAGTGCCAGCCATGATCAGATCTGTGAACGGGCTTGTGCAAAGCTGACCAAACATTTCCCGAGTTTTGGAATTTCCACCGCATCATCCACAGGGAGCAACTCGTGTCTAAATCATTGAATTTAGACAACGTCATGAAGCCTGTGATGGAAATCGTCAACTACATCCGCACACATGCTTAACCACAGGCAATTCAGGAATCTTATCCCTGAGCTGGACCAAGGGCTTCCAGGTGACCTGACGCTGCACTGCACTGTGAGGTGGCTTTCAAAAGGCAAGGTACCCTCTCGCTTCTTTGAGCTTTTGGATGCCGTGAAACTGTTCATGGAAGAGAGAGACAAGGACTATCCCGAGCTCTCGGACCTCGAGTGGATTATGGCTCTGGCCTTTTTGGTCAACATGCTGTGTCACTTGGACAGACTGAACCTGACCCTGCAGGGTAAGTTAAAAATGCTGCCTGACCTGGTGCAAAATGTGTTTGCGTTTGTCAACAAACTGAAGCTGTTCAAGGCGCATATTCAAAAGGGAGATTTAACGCATTTTCCCACTCTGCTAAAAGCCAGCGGGCAAGTCAACAGCGCCACCCTGAATAAGAAAAGAGACAGATATGCAACACTGGTTGAAAACCTGCACGAAAGCTTTGTCACCCAGTTCCGTGATCTACAACCGAAAAGGCCACAGATTACGTTCCTCGTCTACCCATTTAATGCCCTGCTCGTCACAGATGAGGCTGCGGCTGAGTTGGAGATGATCAATCTTTGTTAAGAGGACCAACTGAAAGCTGCTTTAAGGGAAAGGACCATTGAGTTCTGGAAAAGTGTGCCAATGGAAAAATACCCCAATGTCAAACGGGCTGCGCTTAAGATACTGTCAATGTTTGGGTCAACATACATCTGCGAGTCTGTGTTTTCTACCCTGAAACATGTCAAGTCAAAGCATCGATCCGTTCTGACTGACACCCTTGTGAGAGAATTGCTTTGAGTGGCAACAACGGAATACAAGCCAGATTTGAAGAGGATTGTTCAAGACAATGATGCCAGAAGTCCCACTAAGCAACATGCATAGTAAGAGAAAAACGTTATTGTAAATTATTATATTTTTGTTGCATATTATATTATATTTTTGGACTTGGTTGAACTGAGAGTTTGTGTATGTGAGACAGTGCACACAATGTTAATTGTTGAAAATAACTGGCCTGTGGTCTTAGTACTGTAGGAGTCAATTTTACATTGGCATGGATGTCAACCATTACATCCACCAGATGTAGAGCTCTGTCCGTATCTAGATCCTTATGTAACGTTGAACATACACTGTGTGCACAATTATTAGGCAAGTGAGTATTTTGATCATATCATCATTTTTATGCATATTTTCCAAGTCCAAGCTGTATAAACTTGAATGCTTATTGGATATAAGAATATCAGGTAATGTGTATTAGTGTAATGAAGGAGGCTGGGGCCTAAGGAGATCAAAACCCTATATCAAGGTGTGCATAATTATTAGGCAGCTTCTTTTCCTCAGGTAAAATGGGCCAAAAAAGAGATTTAAGTGACTCTGAAAAGTCAAAAAATGTAAAAAGTCTTTCAGAGGGATGCAGCACTCTTGAAATTGCTTAGATATTTTGGTGTGATCACAGAACCAGCAAACATTTTGATGCAAATAGTCAACAGGTTCGCAAGAAATGTGTTAAGAAAAAAAGACGCAAATTAACTGCCAAAGATTTGAGAGAACACAAACGTAAAGGTACCAGGAATCGCTTATCCTCCAGTGCTGTCATATTCCAGAACTGCAACCTACCTGGAGTGCCCAGAAGTACAAGATGATCAGTGCTCAGAGACATGGCCAAGGTGAAATCTGACCACCTCTGAACAAGACACAAGTTGAAACGTCAAGACTGGGCCAAGAAATATCTGAAGAGAGATTTTTCAAAGGTTTTATGGACTGATGGGATGAGAGTGACTCTTGACGGACCAGATGGATGGACCCGTGGCTGGATCAGTAATGGGCACAGAGCTCCACTTCGAATCAGACACCAGCAAGGTGGAGGCTGGGTACTGGTAGGGGCTGGTATTATTAAAGATGAGCTAGCTGGACCTTTTGGGCTAAAGATGGACTTAAAATCAACTCCCAAATCCAATGCCAGTTTTGAGAAGACACTTTCTTCAAGCAGTGGTACAGGCAAAAGTCTGCATCTTTCAAGAAAACCAGGATTTTTATGCAGGACAATGCTCCATTGCATGCAACAAAGTACTCCACAATGTGGCTCGCCAGTAAAGGCCTTAAAAACGAAAGAATAATGACGTGGCCTCCTTCTTCACTTGACCTAAACCCTGTTGAGAACTTGTGGGCCCTTCTTAAACGGGAAATTTACAGTGAAGGAAGACAGTACACCTCTCTGAACAGTGTCTGGAAGGCTTTGGTTACTGCAACACAAAAAGTTGATCGTCAACAGATCAAGAAACTGAAAGACTCCATGAATGAAAGGCTTATGACTGTTAATGAAAAGAAGGGTGGCTATATTGGTCACTGATTTTTTTTTTTTTAAATTTCAACAATTTTTATTTGTAAATTGAGTTGTTTGTTTATCATTCTCACTTTAACAAGTGAGAATAAACAAGTGAGATGGAAAATTTTTCATTTTTAATTTAGTTGCATAATAATTCTGCACACTATAGCTGCCCCCAATAATTGTGCACACATAGATATTCTCCTAAGGAAGCCAAAATCTCACTTTTACTCCCTTAAATATTAAGGTTTGAGGTTTATTAACATTTTGGATTGACCGAGAGCACTGCAGTTGTTCAAAAATAAAATTTATCCTCAAAAATACAACTTGCCTAATAATTGTGCACACAGTGTAAATGAGCCTCAATACAAGCAAATCTGCCATTGTCAAGATTTGGGTACAGTCAAAGCTCTAACCAACCATGGTGCTTACGACAAATTGACGTGACACACCTATCAAAAGCCCGATATTGCAAGGGCATTGGGAAGGGAATTGCAGGCTATTGCATTCGCTTGAAATAAATAAAACAAGTTTTTTTCTGTGTATTTTTTTTTGGCTCATGTTTTAGGTAATTACTCCTGTTTTCTCTCTACTTTTTTGTCTGTTCATATAGCCTATTTTTTAGGCAGACAATTAGACAACTTATTTTATTTTATTCTTTTACCTCTTAATCTATAATGAATACCTGCTGCTTGTGCTTTATCACAGATTTGAGGTTTGTTTATCAATAATTTTGTGACAGACATTTGCTGCACCACAAATCCGCACTTAAGGATCAAGCTCAATTATGACAAAACAGATCTCATCATCATCGGCCCAAACTCCCTCACCTCCACAGTCACAAACTTTCATCTCTCCATCGACAACTCCATCCTCTCCCCCTCCTCCCACTGTCGCAACCTTGGCATTTTCTTCGACAGCAACCTCTCCTTCACCCACCACATAAAGCAAATCACTAAAACAGCCTACTTCCACCTCAAAAACATCGCCCGCCTCCGCCCCTCCCTCTCCTACCCTGCAGCTGAAACCCTTATACATGCATTCATTTCATCTCGTCTAGATTACTGTAACAGTCTCTTTTATGGCACCACCTCCACTCTCCTCAACAAACTTCAGCTTATCCAGAACTCAGCCGCCCGCCTCCTCACCCACACACGCTCCCATCAACACATCACCCCCGTCCTCCAAAACCTTCACTGGCTCCCCATACCCCATCGAATTCAATACAAAATCCTCCTCCTCACCCACAAAGCACTCCACAACCTCGCCCCCCCCCTACCTACAGGATCTTCTCCACCCCTACATCCCCTCCCGCACCCTCCGCTCCACCAATGCCAACCTCCTCACAGTTCCCCTGACCAAGCACCGAACCTGGGGGGACAGAGCCTTCTCAGTCGCCGCCCCCACCCTCTGGAACTCACTCCCACTCGAACTCAGAAACTGCACCGACCTCACCAGATTCAAGACCCTTCTCAAAACCCACCTCTTCCGCACTGCCTTTCATCCTTCCTACCCCCCCCCCCCCCCCCCCCCCCATTGGATTTTACCTGATTCTACATGTTTTTATTGACATTGTCGTACATTTTTATTACTTATTGATGCGTGTTTTATTGTTATTTGGATTTTACCCGATTCTACATGTTTTTATTATATTGCCGGAAATTTTATTACTTATTGATGTGTGTTTTTATTGCTTAACTCTGTACAGCGTCTTTGTGTTTTTTGAAAAGCGCTCTACAAATAAAATGTATTATTATTATTATTATTATTATTATTATTATTATTATTAATCAAACTTGCGTATACGATGTCAGACCTGGCATGAAATTCATTCGTATTGTATGCTCACGTGCAAATTGATCCTTGCGTGGAAATGGTTGTATGGACAGTTTTCTGCCATACGTTCATTTGAAAAATGAAGGCCATTGAGTAGAGTTTATACCATAAAGTTCTAATTTGGTCTTATCAGCCCACATGACCTTTTCCCATGCCTTATCTGGATCACCCAGATGGTCCCTGGCAAACTTCAGATGGGCCTGGACTTGTGCTGGCTTGAGCTCAGGGACCTTGGGCATACTGCAGGATTTTAATCCATGATGCCATGATGTGTTACTAATGGTAGCCTTTAAGACTGTGGTCCCACCTCTCCTCAGGCCATTGACCAGTTCTTGCCGTGAAGTTCTGGGTTGATCCCTTACCTTTCTCATGATCATTGATACTCCATGAGGCAAGATCTAGCAGGGAGCCCCAGACCAAGGGAGATTTACAGTCATCTTGACTTTCTTCCATTTTCTAATAACTGTGTCACCAGCATTTTCATCAAGCTGCTGGCCTACTCTCCTGTTGCCTATTACAGCTTTGTGCAGATCTATAATTTTGCCCCTGGTGTCGTCAGACAGCTCCATGGTCTTGGCCATAGTAGAGAGGTTGGAGTCTGATTGACTGAGTGTGTGAACAGGAGTCTTTTATACAAGTAACAAGTTCAAACAGGTGCAGTTGATAGAGTTGAAGAGTAGGAGGGCCTCTTAATGACAGCCTTATAGATTTGTAAGAGCTAGAATTCTTGCTGGTTGGTAGGTGATCAAATACTTATTTACCGTAATAAAATGCAAATTAATTTTTAAGAATCATACAATGTGCTTTTCTGGTATTTTTTTTTTTCTCTCATAGTTGAACAGTACCTAGGATAACAATTACAGACTTCTTCATTCTTTGTAAGTGGCAAAACTTGCAAAATCTGCAGTGTATCAAATACTTATTTGTACTTCCACCTCTTTCTTTACATTCCCACCAAATATTGGACATTGGAGAGACTGTCAGATCACGTCAGTATTGGGTCGGTCCGCTGAAGACCACATCTAGATGTCAGAGTGACTTGCAAAATAGGTAAGAGATTTTGACGTCTAAATTGGACCCTTTTTAGACTTCATAATGACGTTCAGCATTTGGACGTCATCTGAGGACCAAATCTCGACGTCAGTGCAACGTGCAAAATAGATCCACAATTTAGACATCATTATTGGACCTCTTTTAGACGTTGAACCAACGTTTATATTTTTACCTCAAATGTCAAAATCATATTTGGATGAGTGAGGTTAATTGGTTTTGTTTTTTTGTTTTTTTAAAGTAAATGAAGACACATTTGGATTTAGATTTATTGGTCTCCATAGGAGAAATTTGTCTTCACTGACTGCATATAAAAAGGACAGACACTCCACATCACAGGACAGACAACATTTACAACATATGAAGAGGACATAACGGTAGTATACTCCGATCAGCAGGGCCTGCTGTTCAGGGCGGCTATTGCTAAGGGGATCAGGCTTTTCCCCAGGTGAGCCCTTTTCAACTTCATAGTTCTTTAACTGCACCGTGAGGGTAGTGGGAAGAGATATTGGTGCAGTAGGTGAGTAAAGTCTTGTTCTATGTTGTGTGCCAGTCAGGTAATTGACTTATGGGAGACTTTTTGGGGGGCTGTCCGGCTTTGTCTGGGGAAGTTTTTAAGATCCTTCAAATGTCCACATTTTTGTACATTAAGTTTTGATTTTGTGTCACGTGGACTAACTGAGATAGAAGCGCGTAATAGACACTTGATCTTACCCAAAAAACTCTCAAAATTAACTTTCTGCGACTCTGTACCCCGTGAGTTCATTCGTCCTGTTTCCATCACTGCTTTCTTGGTAAAAGGGTTGAGCTGACCAGCATCCATGGTGGCTAATACACCTAATAATAATATGGGACTTATACAACCTCACTTAAAAAATATTGAAATATCCTTTTAAGATTCACTTTCTATAAAGGAACACAACAGTGATTTGTTTATGAGTAGACAACGCAGGCCAGCCAGGATGTAGTGATAATTTAGGTTCCTTAGTATTGTAGTGAACCTCAGAGCTCCATGGCAAACATTATCCAGTATCCGACATAGTCAATCAGGGGTATAAATATGAGACAACAAGTCTTTCTTTTCAGCAAAATGAAAACTTAAGGCATAAAAAGCGATTAATAATCCTAAATATCTGAAAGGAGCTACAGAGTCTGTCATGTCACCCTGAGATGTAGTGTTGGATGGCAAATTGAGCAGCTTTGACTTTGAGTATGTAAACACACAGAGTTTTGTTTGATCGGGTTTCAAGATCAATTTAAATGTATGACAGGTGTCTACACAGTATCATAAGCATCTTGTAAGTGATAGAGAGCATGATACTGCATTGAAGCAAAGCAGTAAATAACTCTATCATCTGCATAGAAATGTACATTTGCATTGGGAACATTATGGCCAATACTTTTAATAAAAATTGTTAGTAATAGTGGCGCCATTTATTATTTCAAACAACCTAGAGGTGAGCTCCCAAACTTGGATGCACTGTAATCGGTTTGATATATAAGTTTGGCTTCACAGGTAGTTTCTGGTCTACAGCGCTGACAGTTTTCAGCAAGTGAGTAAAAAGTGCCCGGCAGTGTTGCTTACTGTCAAAGGAATCAGTAAAATTACTTTCAAGGCCTTTTTTTGTGCTGTGTTTCTTTGTAAGACCTGGTTGATAGTCACTCACAAGGACTTAGAAAGTTAGAAATGGTCCATAGTTGTTTTTGAGTGTCTGGTCCCTTCATTTTAGGTGATAGTGAAGTTTAGACAGTGTTTTTGCAGTATTTTCATGGGAGGATTAAAGTTTATCAGGATCAGTCTTTTGTGTAGTGGCCGGACCCAAAGCATAATAGGAGCAGGTGAATCTGCTCGATGCAAAATATCTTCAAATGATTCTAAGAGCAAAACTCTTCAATTAATTTAACTTCATTTTCACCACATCCTTCTTTACTTTTTTCCCAAAGATCTACACCATGAATAAAGTAAAATGTCTGGCTCTGACTGATTAATATTTTAAAATAGTCTGCTTTGGTGGCACTGATTTCATTGGCTCTCTTTCAGCAGCGCTGCAGATAATTTATTTATCCAGTCCATATTTGATGTTAAGTGAGAGAGGACAGAGCGTTTTCTATTTGCAAACCGTCTGAACTCATCAGATAGTTTTGTGTGTGTGTGTGTGTGTGTGTGTGTGTGTGTGTGTGTGTGTGTGTGTGTGTGTGTGTGTGTGTGTGTGTGTGTGTTCACATTTGTTATTTGTTTGAGTTTACTGGGATTGACTTGTAAATTATCACAAGAGCAAAAGTCCTGAAGTAGTAGTATCTGCTCGGAGCAAAGTCTGCAGCTGAGCACAAAGACGAACACAGATAAGAGTTTGACTGTCTGAATCCTCTTTCAGTACCGGAGTTCAGAGACTTCATCCACTGATGCTTAAAAGACTGTCCTCTCACTGCCCTCTGCCATCCAAAGACATTTCAAAATAAAACAACTTGATTCAACAAAAATTTGTAACACAAGAACAATGCTTGTCTGTAAACAAACTGTGACTTCTCCACAAAAAGATGTGACACCATGGGCTCTATTTTGGTGCCTCGCCGGAGACGTGCCGCAAGTGCAGCGTCAGTCAGATCCGCCGCGCTGACAAGGCGTTCCCAAGCACATTTTGGTATTTTGGTGAGCCGCGCAGCCCGGCGTAAGTATCCCCCCTCCCTAACTCAGCTCCTCCCAGCACCATAAGTCGTAACGGGGAGGAGAAAGGGCGTGAAGTCGGTTTAACACAGCCGAGACCTGTTTTCACCAATCACATAGGCTCCTCTCCTTGCCTTTAAATCCGCCACAGGCGAGGCGTATTACTATTTTCATGAAGTAGTCAAAGAGATCAAGAGATGTCTTAAGACAGTAATGCCACAAGATGGCGACAGAGGGCAGCTCCTCAACAAGTGTCCTCCACACTCTCTCATATGAGCACAGATGGATTTGGTGTGTGTAATGTTGGACCCACTGGTAAGACAAACACCCTTTTCCACAAATAAAGACACTCACATAAAGTTGCTCATATTCAAACCTCACGTAACAAAGGTGGGTTTAGCGCACAGATCACAACATAAACTCCAAAAATGGCATTAAAATCGGAACCATCTGTGCGTAAATGACGCATCGCGCTCCGTGGCCTGGCTCTTTCTTTCATAGATGTTGGCATATTAAATAAATTTGGCTCACAAAACTGAATATTATAATATCTGTATGTCGGCTTAAAGTAGATAACGCATCTGAGCACTGAAACAAATCATCTGTTCAGCTGCAGCAGCAGCAAGACGGACAGAGGACACGGAGGCGTGTCCAGGTCGAGCTGTGCGAGAAATAAGAGGAAGAGGAAGAAAGAAAAGGAGGGAGACGAATTACATATCTAGTTAACTTCATCATGTGTGTTTATTTACTAGATATTTAATTTAATTTTATGCGGTTTCAGCTGTGTTGATTCGGTCAGGTTGTGTGTCCAAACGCGTGCCAAACGCGCTCATCAGATCACATATAGATCAGAATATATCGATATAGATCTAAATGTATGTGCTGACTCAGATTAATAGTTGATGATGATTATTTATTGCACTGAAATGTGCCTGACACTGTGGAAACCTGCCGGTGAGGCATCAGTGACGTATGTCGATACGCCGCCGGTCTACCAAAATACTACTAGACCAGCTGCGTTCCGCCTTGCGCTGAAAGCTGACCAGGTTTGAATCGGCGAGCTTTCAGCGCACTTTACACGCCGTTGGCGAGCACGAAAATGTCACTGCGCCAGCTGATTCTGTCGACACCTCCCCCTGCCACACCACCACGCCCAGCTTGGCGGATCTCGGCTCGCCTCCGTGCGGCTCATGCCACGAAAATACCAAATTGGCCTTACGCTGGGCTCCGCCAGACGAAAATACAACTGCGCGGGGCTCGCCGCCCTCCGCCGCCTCACCGGCGCGAATGAAAATAGAGCCCTATGTCTTGATGGCGAAGCAGCTGACCTCTCTGTTATAAAGTGTCTTTCAGTCACAAGAGGGCACTGTTGCAAAATAAGCATTCATAGATAAGAGTAAGGTTTCTTACTAAAAACCAACCAAATGCATCAAACTTGCCATCACAAATGGAGAGTGGATGAGGTTAACTTGGAGAGATTGTGGGTGACTGTTAAAATGTGTCTGCTGACCTTAAAGGAGCAATTGGTAATTCTAGCACCTGGTGTTTGAAAATGGTAGGGCAGGCCAAATTCAAAACCCCGCAGACAGAGAGCTGTCTCTCTATCCTCCTCCCTGGAGCTGATGCACATGCCATGTTTTCATTTTTAGACATACAAGGTTTATAAAGCATCTAAACATTTCACTATGTGTTTTAATTATTATCAAAACATATTAACCTTTACATGACAGAAAAAAAGGGGATGGCTTGATTGACATAAAATCCATGTGCATTATTTCTCTACTGTAAAGCAAAATTATCCATCTGAATTTATGACTAAAATACTTAAGAAATCAAAAATCATCATGGCTCCAGGTATTACTAATCTCATGTGGTAAGGCTTCAGATGGAACAGCATTTGCAACCAATGTCCTGATGGGACAACTGGGATGATGACCCATCCCTGAGAAAGTTAACTGCAATCTTTTAGATAAATTGTAGTTCTTGACTGATTATGATTCAGCCAAGAGTTGTGCAACAGGTAATTAAGTTTCAGCTGGATCTCAACTCTTTAATTTTTGGTCTTTCTCTATGCTGGGTCTGGTATGACAAAGCCAAAGGTCTTCAGACAGCTGTTCGACAATCTAACCTTGATTCCCCTTATTGTGTGTTGCATGAATAAAGCTGTCATGCCAGTTAAGTTTCCTTTTTGTTTCAGTACATTCTTGTTGGTTAAGTTTCCTTTATTTTTGCACATTCATGTTTTGTTTCATGCTATGTCCTTCCTGTTTTAAACTGTAACTTCACTAACCCTTGTTTCTGTTTTCTAGATTGGTTCCTGTCTGGTCTGCCCTGCCTCAGTCTTGTCACACCTGCTGCTTGATTGTGTCTCCCCACCTGTTTTCCATCACCCTCATTATCTTGTATTTAACCTCATGTGTCTTACTGTCTCATCGCCAGTTCGTTGCACTTCATAGTCACGTTCTACCACTATTTATATTCTTTGTCAAACCATGTATTACCTCTGCCTGCCTTATTTCAGACCTTGCCTTTTTGCCTTGTGACTTTTTGCCTTGCCTTGTCACTGGCACTGCCCAGAATGACAGCAGATCTTTATACAAGGAAGAGACAGCAGAAATATCAGCTGTCTCTTCCTTTTACCTAGCATCTTTCAAAAGATAGCTACATGTTACTGTTTGATTGAATACTGCATCAGAGTGGTGAGTGTGAACTGGCCAAGCTCTGCAACAAATACAGGATAATGATGCATTTGTAGAGGCCTTAAAAAAGTACATATTAACTAGCTTCTTAGACCCTAAGTTAGTGATGGGAAGAATAGTTCTTTTGACTGTACTGAATCTTTAAAATCCGTTCATTAAGGATTTGTTCAAAGGATTCGTTCACTGAATCAGTCAGTGCTTCGGAGCCCCGTCCTGCCAGTGCAGTACACAAGCGAGTGACACAGCCGCGAGTTTGTTCATTGAACGAGCCCCTCCCCTCCCCTGCTGCTGAAGTCACAGCATCGTTCACTGGGTGACACATGTCGTTCATTTGCTAAGTCCTGAAGGAAGAATCACTCCCCTGCCCTGAAAAACTCACCTCTTTGTGTGTCGCCGTCAGTGGAAACAACACAGCAGCAAACAGCACGCCCGCTAAACGAGCGCGAGTCATTGTTCTTTTGTATCGCAGAAAAGTGGAGAGAATAAAAATAAACATCACAGCTGTAGTGGGGATTCTGCTTCTTTTAAAGATATCAAATAGCATATTGCTTTAAATCGGCTGTAATTAAATCTTTCTTGCAGGAAAGTGTATACACGTGTATTAATGTAGAGGCACTATAATGCACTGCTTTATCTTAGCCTCAGTGAACAAACTGGTGCTTGGCAGTAAGTGAACAACACTACACCCCCTCCCTCCTCTGCCTTAACAAAGTCATTCTGAAGTTCTTTGTTTTTGTTCACATTCCGTTCACTGAATGAAACATGTCGTTCACTGACTGATACATGTCGTTCACAGACATTTCGTTCACTAATTGATACATATCGTTCATTTGCTGTGAGTGAATCACGAGACTCCAGCCGCCCACTCGCTGGCTGGCTGTGTGTCGTTTGCCAAAGGGTCAAAGGCAGCAGTTCCACTCCCGACCGGCATGCCAGGCTTGCGGCTGAGCTCACCTGAACTGAGAAACAACTGAATCAGGTCTTGGAGTGATTCAGTTTACTCAGCAGTTCCGTTCTTTTAAACGAAACATTCATGAATGACACAACACTACCATTAGCATATTTTCAGGAAAAAATGCCTAACAAGACATACCGTAAGTAAATGAGGAATTCCTACACTTCAGTAAAAGTTATGCATGTTCTTGGTGTTCTTGAACATCTCGAGACTTCAGAGAATGTGTTCTGAGTGTCAGATGTGTTGTATCTGTCATAATGCCTGAGTAAATATGAATAAACCAGAGGAAAAATTATGTTTTTTTTACTCTTGTCAAAATGTTTTATTTTTTTGACAGAGGAAAACACAATGCTAGCAATGATTCCATGCCCCCAGATGCCATTGATTAGCTTCATCCACTCCTTGACTACAAATTGAGCAAATTTTATAGAATTTGGGCAAACAGTAAAGCCTACATGAAGGTTTTTGTAAGGATACACCCAAGCAAGAACTCAGTTAGGCACAATTTGGCATAAAAGAGTGCCAAATTTGTCTACCTTTGACGAAAACTGGCTCCAAATTACAATTAATTTCCATTAGACTAGTCTCCTACTAACTATTGGACCTTTTGGATATGAAATTTACTTTGTGCCTCATCAATTTCTATCATTGTGCACAATATATATGTTTAAATGTATAACAGAATAATGAAAAACAACAGGAACGTCTACATTTTTGACTCCACAGGGAGTGTTTTTTTTTTTTTTTTTAAAGTGCAAAAAGAGAAACAAAGAACCACTCTGTGCAAACAATGTAAAATAAAAAGTAAAAGTGCAACAAATATTATGAAATAAAAAAAAATACATAACAATTTAAAACACAGCAATCACATTTAGAGCAAATGAGATGTAAGTAAAAAGTGCAACAAATAGAACTATTTATAATGGGCAATAAAAGGATGGAACAGCTTTCCAGCTGCAGTTCTTGTGGTAAACAAAATGTAACAAACAATAAATAAAATATAAAGTGATCAATCTGAATGTAATGGAATGTGCAAGTAAACAAAAAACACAACCAAACACGACAAACAATATTAGAGTAAGTAAAAAAAGTGCAACAAATAAACTTTTTACAAAGGCCTTTTCTCTCTCTTTGACCGCACAGACGACACATTCCCGCGCTGCTGACTATAACCCCCCCTAAACATAGGCATGCAGGAGTCGGTGCCGCTCGGGCCAGGGCTGGCTGCAGCAGCCACAGCTTTAGCCTGTTCCACCATCTCCTGCATCAAAACCTCCCGTAATCTTTTGTGGGACATGGGGGTCTGGTTTTGGCAGGTGGCTACAGCTTTGCGGAGGATAAAACTGTTCACCACAGCAATATCAAGGAAGTGGTAAAAAAAACGTTTTGTACCACTGTATTGTTTTGCTGTGGACAGAATAATAATGAATCACGGCGTGGCGTGAGATGGGTGGTGTGAGAGGTCAATGCCACTTATGTCTGTGTTATAATCCCTGCGTGCGTCAGGCACAACGGCAGGACCCCTGTGTCAGCGTCCACCTGGTCTACCCTCCTCTGTACAGTGGCCCATGCCTTGTGGAAGGTGCTGCAGATGTTGACAATTTGAGTGTCCATCCACCATGCAAAGAGGAGGTTGCCCTTTCGTATCCTCCTCATGTATCTTCTCTCAGGTTTCTTTGGGAGGTCGTTGTTGGTTGTTTGGGGAAATCCCTCCCTATTCCTCTAGATGGTGTCAGAAGCTGCAGTGTGATTTTCAAGTAATTTTGTGAAAAGACGTGGACTGGTATAAAAGTTATTAACATAAAGATGATAGCCTTTCCCAAGGAGATCAAACTTCATCAGGTCCATGACAGATGTGACGCTAAGGCCATCCTCCTTCTGTCCCCTTTGTTTGACCTTGGTGTCATCTTTACCTTGATGAGCAAAAAATAATAATAATAAAAAAATAATAAATGAGGTGATGCCTGTTATGGAGTCTGCCAATACAAATAATTTCTAGCGGAATTTTGTTGGCCTATCCCTCATGTACTGCTTAAATCCAATTCATGTTTGCTGGCCACCATCCGCTCGCTAATAGTTATGTCCTGGTAAAGGGAGGTAAAGGCTGGTAAAAGGCTTAAAAAGGAGTTACAGGCATTCACAATTATACCATAGAGCTGCTTGATTTTGAATAACCTGTCAAATTGAGGTGCTCCCCTTTTTCTTTCATTCTCTTCATCCTCTGTAACGTCAGAGAGTGTTACCTGTGTTTCTCAGGCCCTCCTCACACAAGGACGGCCCCCTATTGTCTTTGCGGGGGGCGGGGAGGAGGAGGGGTGCTATAAAGTCACCGTCTTTACCGAACTTATCTATTTATACCAACTACGGCATGAAGACGAATACCCAGGTATCCACCTGCAGACCCGTTTTCAAAAAAGATGCGAAGTCATGGACAAATACGCGTCTCTGTGTGTCAATATCACCAGATCGATAGTTTATTTTACCGGTGTCTCACAAATTCGTACTTGTGTAAAGACCACCTCAGGCTGACTCTCACTCACCTCCCTGCCACACCTTCTCATCAGAGCTGATTCCCCACACCTGTGATTGTCAAGCTGCAGCTCCTCACTGCTGATTAGTCAGCCAGCATCTAAGCCCTCTGTGTCCCTCATTCAGTGCCAGATTGTCTTCGCAGCATGCACAACTCTCCAGCAGTATTTCTCGGATTGACTTCTCGGTTTTGACTCCTGCTTGTATCTGACCACGTCTTCTCGTCTCAGCCCTTGAATCCCCTGTCAAGTTTCTCTGCTCCTGTGAGAACTTCAGGTTTCGCTGTGTTTCCGGCTCCCCGACCTACTGCCTGTCCACGACTATCCCTCCGTCTGCTCCCTCTGGGTTTTGTCTGCCCTGCTGATTGTGTGCCAGGATTCGACATTGCTTCTACATCGACCACGAGCCCAGCCTGCCCCTTGACAGTGCCGCTGCAGTTCTACAGAAACTGCTCTGCCTGTTGGATCTGTTTCCTGTGGATCTGTTTCCTGTTGGTCTTGGACTTTCTACAGAGACTGCTGTATCGATCCCAGTCCATTCTTACCTGTTACCTGTTTAAATACCTGTCTTCTGTGATCTGTTATAATAAAAGTAGCTTCTAACAACTACCTGGCGTTGTGCTGCACTTGGGTCCTACCTCCACACCTGACAGAGATGAAGAGACCAAAAGATAGCCTCAAATTTGTCCCTTGTCATGCTGCTCTTTGGAAAGACAAATTGGTATGGCCAGTCCTTCCTCCAATAGTCAGTCCTGGAATGCACACATATCAGGCCATAGAACAGGACTAGTAACAGAAAAAAGTAGAATGAGTCACCTGAGAGGGGAGACCACCTATACTTTGCACCTTGTGCCAATCTCCGTGCAGCATTGGCATTTGTATTGTTGATTATTGTGTTGATGGTGCTGCTGCTAAAGAATAGCCTGAAGAGGCTGAGCAGAGACCACTGTACCATGGTGTCATTCCTGGGTCCAGGTGGATGCTTGGGCTCAAACTGTGGTGTTGTAGGATCAACATCTGGCTCTTCTTTTGTGTGCTATCTCTCTTGCTGAGCCTCCAAGTGTACAGAAGCCAGTCTTGGCCGCTTGCTGGCTTGCCTTCCACGGCCACGACCATGGCCACTAGCTCTCTTTGACAAGCCGGGGTCAAGGGAAGAGGGCCCAGAACTCGAGGATGAAGAGCCCTTCCTCTCGCGCATTGAGGATCTGCACTGTGGTGGGACATACTTTTCATCTTCTTCTCCCTCCTCACTGTTGCATGAAAAAAGGAGTACAGATGTTAAAAGAAACCTATTTAGAAGAATGATGATTCACATCAATCTCTACACAGAATAAGACATAAAAATACATAATTGAAGCAGTAAAGAGTGTATTATTTCTTTTCTCACAAAATTACACAAATGATCAGTACACAAACCTTGATTCAGGTGGTGACACCTCTCTTGCAGACAAGGGTGGGGGTGGGGTGACTGCTGCATGGAGTGCTGGAGGTGTGAAAACCCCTGATTGGCCTGCATGTGCCTCACTCCCCTCTTCTTGGGGGGCTATGAAAATGGTGATAAATCACTATGTAGAACAAAAATAAAGACATTTGTACATTTCACCAAAGGACACAAAAGTTGTGGATATATGTAAACCTATTCAATAAATTGAGTAGCCATGACCTCTACTATATTTTGTTTGCATTCGTAGTTCAAATGTTTTTATAAAATAATAAAAAATATTTTTGAAGACAGATAAAATGCAATATCTGCAAGCAAAGTTAGCCCAGAATAAACAAATATAGTGAAACTGCAGCAGTGGAGATTGCTCTAAGACTGCAAGGGAAGCTCAGCTTCCCTTAAAATGTCACCCCCCCAAAAAAAAAGAAAAAGTGGTGAAATACGTACTGCTGTGTGTACATTTCATTAACTAAATATGCACTAGAAAGCCTTCATCTTTTGTTCAGAATCAGCTTCTTATCACACTGTGATAAGAAGCTGATTCTGAACAACTTCGTTTTCATTCATCCTCGCAGCGCCTCAGCACTTTAAACAGCCGGACGCTCGGCGTCTACTGACTTCAATGTGGAAGCTCAAATTGGGTTGTTCCAGCAGCGAAACTAGACGCTCATTGGATAAATGCTGGGCTTTGTCCCGCCCAATGGACGCTCAGCTTCTCTGGAGTTCTATGGCGAGAGGGCGGTCCCGACTTTCTCCCGGACTCCGAGCTTCTGCATCCATGATTGGATGAGCTGTCTGAGGCGAAATCCTTTTTTGATTGACAGCTAAACAAGCGAATCAGCGATCTTGAAGAATAAAACATCTACCAGAGCATTTTCCAAGTTATTCATTCCGTTGTTCTTAACTGCTCCAGGGACTTTACCGATCCTCAGCAACTTTTGTCTTTGTTAAAAACGACTGCCGTTGTGTTTGGCGACTCTGTTCTGTTACATACAAATAAACAAACACAATTATGATGTAGGCCAGAAAAATGAGCTTCCCCTCCTGAAAGACCAGCAGCCGCCACTGAACTGCAGTAATATTCAATACTATTGAATTGCCATACTTACTTCTGTGTTTACAGTTTAATGACAGAGGTGTTCAATGCATATCAATTTACACAACAATGAGCCTTATAAATAAATGCAAACACTCACTAGTAAACTGGGTCCATGCAACTTATAAATAATGTCTCCTTCTCAGAGCCAGCATCATTGCTGCTGTCAGAGTCAGACGAGTCTTGAAATTCAATGTCTGACCCCCGCTGGATTTTTGATAATATCTCAGCTCTATCCCTCTTGGTATTGAATGTTTTCTTTTTCATCATTGAAAAGTACTCAAGAGATTTTTTTTTTTTTGGATAAAGTTTTCAGGAGAGTCCCAAGTGGTTAGTGTGTAATGCAGCGTTCTGCCTTCGTCTGTGGGGCGCTGCAGGTAAAAGTGCACAGATTACGAAGCCTTTACACAAGGCTTTTTTGCATAGCCAGGACATGTAGTCCTTGTAAAGATTAGTGTAGGCCACACAAAGCCATTCTCAAGCTATGATTCCGTTGTGGTCGCAAGACTTAAATGTCCAGATTTCGCACTAAAACAGATTAAAATCAACATGAAAAGGTAACGTTTGCACTAGAACAGACACCTGACCGAGTTTTGTGAACATAAGAGTCTAAACTTAAAAGTAAAAATATCTAAAAGGTGAACTCATTTGCAATAACTTTGATCAAAATTGGGTAGTTGCCTACCGTCCATCCTCAGGAGAGCAGAAGAAAGTTGAGTGGGTTTCAAATGTCGGCGCTGTTGTGTGTGAAAGATAGTTAGAGACGCCAAGATCCACCTTACATTGCTTCTGATTGGTTTATATTGCGTGGTGCCTTCCGTGGTTGGTTAGATTAAGACACAAGGACTGATGGCTTGGTCTGGGATTGGTTATCTCAGTCAGTCAATCATATTTACTCGAACTATGGCAAGCCAAGTTAAATATCATGAAAAAATTAAATATAGAGTATTGAATGGGGAAATAAAAGCGCAAGAAATGTTAAGTGTGGCGTGTGGTGTGGGAATGGGTCAAATTGCGTGACTGTCACTGTGACAGACTTTTAGTGTACTGACCATAGACTGTATATACTATGGACAACTTGGTTCCGCCTACCGCCTGTATACGGATTTGAAGCCAAATAACTCTCAGTATTTCCGGGATTTTTCTTCATTTCTTGAAACCAGCGCTGCGCAGAAGCGATGCACGCATTCTGGCACGCAGTCGCCAAGAGTCGCTGTGATGATGCTCGGCTCAAACAGCGTATCCCCTGGAAGAGCTACGCAATCCCTGAACGCCCATAGGCTGTATCAGGTGTCAATCATAGCAAACATGAACCCCCTAATAACTCTTAAAAACAGAGCTTCACAGAAAAAAGAGGACTTGGGCACAAACCAGTCTTACAATAATTACATGTCAACATCACAAGCAGGGGGGAGAAAAATTTGTGTTCTGTGTAATAAATTTCTAAAGTTTGTCCACAGCCCCATAAGCTTTGCTGGCGGAGGCGGGATTTATGACCTATACTGCAGCCCGCCAACAGAGGGTGCTGTTCTCGGAGTGGCTTCACCCAGCAAGGAGGCAGACTCTGTCCATTCTATATACAGTCTATGGTACTGACCTTTGCCTGTTTGTCAATAAACCCTTGTCTTTTGGTCCAACTGATCCAGTCTTGCACAATTTTGTCCCCTCCTCTTTACTTTTTACAACAAAAGCAGTATATTTACTCCAAGAGAGGGGCTGATTGAGATGGCCAAAGCTACAGCAGCCTCTGCTGTGTTTTGTAACAACACAAAACAGGATAAAACCTAAATTCAGAAACATGCAGAGGAAGATAAACCTCACTAATCTGTTGCTTATTTTAGAGCTTGACATTCTTGGACAGTGTTTTGATCTTAAGAGAGCAGTGTTTAAGTACAAAAAGTTCAGAGGACAGGCAAGGAACTGAGCACTGAGAAAAGACACTAAAATAGAAGATGACATTACCAGATTACAAGTATGAGAGCAACACAGCAGACTATAAAGTTGGCAGAAAAATCTCGTGCCATAGTAAAAATCTGGACAGCAAGTCAATGTCATATAAGCGCATGACACGAGATTAAAACTGAAGGCTGGGGCCTTGCACACACGTAGCCGGGTATTTTTATAGACAAAAATCCAACACCCCCAAAAAAGTCACATACACACATCGTTTTCAAATAAAATCCTATCCACACAAAACCACATAAATGTGCTATTGGCTGTGATTATAAGCATGCCAGATCTGAGGGGTATTGCACAAAAGTAGAATAAAGAAATGAAAGACCACCAAATAAGTGCATCTTGACCTAGTCTGGCTTCATTGATTGCACGTTTGCCGAGCCAGGATGTAAAAGGCTATGTCAAGCCAGGTGTAGATAGTTGGAATAAGTGCGTGTTCACAGCATTCCTGGGCTGTGTCTCAATTCAGGGTCTGCACACATGAAGTGTGGATTTCAAGTGATGTCGTCATACAAAAATTTATGTATCATGGCAGAACACACATCTAGTGGCCTTGAATTTACATGCAAGTACTGAATTTTGATTCATGTCAGTGTTTCCCCTAGAATTTTTCCAGCAGCAACTGCTGTGTCATGCCTGTGAAAATAGATTCAAATTAAATGACCTTGGAATCCTTTTAAACAGGATTATACAGGGTTTTTTTTGTCTCAGCTTTTGACATTTATCTGAAGAAAATAAAAAAAATTAATGTCACAACACAGATATTTACACATACCTATATTTATTACAAACCAGGGGTTTTACTATGAGAGAAATTGATTTAAGTAAGCCTAATTTCAACGTGTCCCTGATACTCTGTTGTACCTAGGAAACATTGGCTTTGTTTAGCATTACCTTGCTAAAATCAGTCTGTGTCATTGAAACAATGAAAAACTCTGTCGATTTTTCAAAACTGAGCTGTGAACTAAAGTTAGATAACATAACTAAAATCATTGCCCTGGCATCACTTCAAACAGTTGAAATACTCAGATCTGTTGCAAATCTTTATTATGTAAAACTTTTTTGGTCCTTCACAGCCACTGTTGCCCCAGTAACATGGAAGTTTGGTGAGGGAGTTTTCCATTCTCGAATCTTCTGATGTTACTAAATGTCTGAATGCTGCACACTGAACCTTTAATTTTCATTTATAAATAATCAAGGAGTCTGTTTGCACTCAATTATCCGGAAATGATAACTGTCTATTGAGCACAGAGAGTGGAAGTTACAGATAACATCCTGCTGTTTATGAGGAAAGACAGTCACATTCAGAGTGACTGCTCTCTTCACTTAGACTGTGCTTACATTACTATAAATGGCCGGTGTCATCTATGCAGGTGAGGTTTAGGGGAAACTCAACATCGTCCATCTGACAGCACACAGGCGAGTTTATTGCTTAAATTTCTCATGATGTAGATGATGTTCTCATGATGTTTTCTTTTTTTTTTTTTTTTTTACTGCAAGCATCTAAATTATACTTTTCTGAAATTTAAGGACAGGAAAAAGGCAACGATCTTCTGCAATGAAACCTTGCCAAAAAATACAGTAGCCTGTGATGGGTCAGTAAACAGTTAAAACTGTTAGATTTTTTAATTAGGTCCAGTGTAATGAAAAAAAGTTAGAATGAAAGATTAAGGTAAATTTTAAAGAGTTATCACAAGCAGATGGTTGTGACCACAAGAGGGCAGCATTACATTAGGAGTAAAATAAACAGTCAGTATTTAAGGGAAAGACCATCTCTGAAGAGTTCAGACTGACATCAAAAGAAATAAGATGGTAATAAAAATAATAATATAAGCTGATGTGTTAAAATATTAAACTGTGTATATTCTGTGTCACTGAGTGTTACTAATCTACAGTGTCAGGTCTTATGAACAGCTCCTCTCTGAGTGTGTCTCCTTTCATAATGGGAACTCATGACCCCACAGCACTGTGGGAATAAGCCCTGCCAATGATACATATGCTCAACCTGCAGCTGTAAACCAGCCTCTGCTTTAAAACCTGCAGCAATAACACTGAGGAGGCAGAAAGAGGAGGGCCAGGCAGTAAATCTGTAGGGATATTACACTGTGTCAAACTCTGGCTGCCAGTGAACTGCAGCCCGGCTCTTTTCTTCAATGATTCTTCTCACTGTCAGAGCCAATTTACACGGACCCCCAGTGCCCCCGTTTCCCGTCACGGAGGCCTGACTGCTGCTGGTTCAGCTTTGGGCAGGTGAAACAGGTAGCCTGTGAGCTTCCACTGACCTGACAGAGCAATTAAATCACTCTCATGGGTGTTTTTCAGCATGCACCCCAAGGCTCAGACTGTCATTTGATCATTTAGCAGAAGGAGAGTAAGTATACTCTGTGGGGGAGGATGGGGGAGGCGGCATGGTCAGGCTCTCTGGCAGTCAGGCTGCGAGTGGCTGCAAACAGTGGATTACAAGAAGGGTCACGGCCTTGCTGATGGGATTTTTCTGAAAATATAGCCATGCCTTACAGTAGTATTTCCCTTTTTACATATAAATAATGTTTGACATGATGGGTGCATTATCTACAGAGGAGCAGTGCTCTGTTTCAAGCACATTAAAGCCTGCTTTATAAGAATGGTTTCCTCTTTTTCTTTTTGACTTTGACATGTGTAGGATAAAGGTTCAGGCTATGTTTGAGCAATAAAGATCAAAATTGCAGACAAATGGATTTCAAAGGTGACTGGAAAAAAAAAATGTCAGAAACTATCCTCCAGAGCAGGAAATGACATAACAACCCTTTAAAAAGAAACCAAAATAATCTTGGCCTTTTCTAATCCTCTGATCACTCAAAGTACATGTCTGTTCATTCATACCACATGACAGAAGAGGCTGCTTTGCAAAGTGCCAGTCAATATTGACCTAGGGCAGAGCATTTGGACGGTTTGGGGTTCAGTCTTTAAGACCACAGCGGGACCTGAGATTGAACCAATAACCATCTGAGAGAAAGGAAACCAATGCAACCAGTCAGCTACAGCTCCATCAGATTTCAACAGCAGCTGATTTTCTTCAACAGAGGACATGTTAGTTTTCACTGTGCATGTGCAAGAGCATTCCTAATCCTGTAGTTCGTTTACTTTGAGATTTGAGTGGAAAATGGTTGTTATGAACCCAACATGGCTCTGTGAAGCATCCGGTGACAGAAGCAGCCCACAGCGCTGTAGAGTCATCAGTGCTTTCATTGTTATACAGTCAGCCTGTCAGCCTCTTACTAATATGTGTTAATTGTTTTGGGATGTGACATGTCAGCTGGGAGATGGACGGCTAAGAAGCAACAAGCTAAAAAAAAAAAAAAGAAAAAAAAGGGCATTGGGCCACCTGCTCTGTAAGAGGTGGCACAGGTGTCACAGTTCACCTACAGCTCCAAAATACAAACACTTGTTGCTATTAAAGTGATAAAACCAGCTCAGGGTGCAGAGGTGAGCCGAAACTGATACCATAGACGGATGGACACAATCTGAAAGTCAGAGAATGAAGAACAAGACAAAGAACTTGGTGAGACTCTGTCTCTGTGTTTACCTTCTTTTCAGAGCGCTGCATGTTGGTAATTCTACAATGAGAGGAGCAGAGTCTGCTGCTCTGTCACTGTTAGCAGACACACCTCTAATTCTGTAGATGATGATGGTCTGATGAAGGTCTGAGCACTGCAGCGTTGTGAACCACTCCTGATATTTTCGGCTTCCTAACATCATTCAGGCCTCAGAGCTTCAAGTCTGACTATAGAGCAGCTGGAAAGTGTAAAAATAAACAGTGAATGATGTGAGTTGAGGGTGTCAGTCACTTTGATCTCAGCAGAGTTTCATCTCTCTCCTGCACATCTTGATCCTCAGTCCATATTTAATTCTGCAGAGAAAGTAAAGCTGCTGTAAGACATGTGGCTGCAGATAATCCAGGATCCTATAGATGCGGTATGTGGTGTTCACATGGAAACTGCTGGAAATCTGACTGATTGTCCTTTGTGTGATCTATACTAGCTGCTGTTTATGGATCATCCAGTCACACAGATGTCAAAGGGGCTAAATTTATGCAGGGCAGCAGAGGATAGAGAGAGAGGGAAAGAAGGGTATATTATTTTTCATTTGAAGAACAGAGAAACTGTCAGTGTCAAAGCCATGTTTGCTACTAATTTAATTAGTTTATTTGTATTTTTTTCATTCTGCTCTTAGTTCTATCTTTAATTTAAGCACTAAAGTTTTTTTCTGTAAGTCTTCTCCAACAGCTGTTTATTTTTCTAAACTAAAACCAGCTCTGAAGGACTGGCTTTTTCTTGGTTTACTTTGGACTGTTTAATTTCATCTCCATCTTAAAATTATAATACAAGATATCCCCCTTTTACATTTCATATTTGCTCTTAGCACTATGTTGCTCTTCTGCTTTCAGGTGCTGCAGGTGTTAAAATATCATATGAACCTTCAGATCAGCCTTTAAACAAAGACATCTGACCTCAACAGGAAATATAAACATTGGATTTCAGCTTTTGTTTTGACAAATTATTGAATTTTATCTTGACTTTTTTATCTCATCAATACGTTTTAACTTCTCTCTCAAAAGTTGTCATTGACTTATTTTCTTGAACATTAATTTCTAGTTTTTGATTTTAATTGAAAAAATAAAACTTGATACTGACTTACCACAGTGAAGGGAAATCTCAGCCAGTCAACCTAATAAGTTATAATGGGATGGGATATTTTGGAGGAGGAATTTTGTAAACAACTGTGGATGGCATCAGTCCAGGCGTGTAAGGTCCCGTTGACCTTGATAGCTGTCAGAAAAGTGAAGTTGAGCATTCCTAGTTGTACTAATGTTTAGTTGACACAAAGCTCACTCTGTCTCCTGAGCATTGATTGTGCTGCAAACTATGCATGCTTTACATAACACTACACATTGAATCTCCCTTTAGGGATCAGTAAAAATTTTCTTATCTTAAATGATCTTATTTCCTGACACTTACCTTCAACTTCTTGTCTCATATTGGATTTTAAAATCGATCTTTATCGAATTACAATGTCACGTTTCTGGACATACATGAACCTTGTTTTCCTGGACTGTTAGTTGCAACCTTTTTCCTCAATTGAACTTTTTTTCTTTTTATGATACTGATTTTTTTTTCACTCCTGTTGAATTTAAACCTTTTTTCTCTTTTATCAAGTGAAAATGCTGATTAAGCTTTTTTCAGGTTACTGAATATCTATATTTAAACAGCGAAAGCAACTTTTTTTCTAGACTCTTACTTTGGACTTTCTTTTTTAATGGTAGACTTTTTGCTTTTTTTCTGGGAATTCATGTCAGAGTATTTTTCTTAACAACATTTTTTTTTTTCTGGATACCGAGTTTCTACTTTTGTTGGATGTTGATTTTGGCTTTTTTTCTCGACAATAACTTTGGCCTTTTTCTTGATAAGAATTTCAACTCTTTCTGAAAATTAAAATTAAAATTAAATTTTGACTTCTTTCTTGACAGTCAAAGTTGGCTTTTTTTCTTGCTACTTAATTTTCACCTTTTTTGACCCAGAAGAGTTTCAATTTTTTTCTGGGATTTGACTTATTGACTCTAATTTTTTCTTCTTGTCTGTCCAATAGACAGCGGTGAGGTGATCGGCTGCAGATGCGCTGATCGAGCATCGTTGTCCGTTCCGCTCCCGAGCTGATCGTGTTTCTTTCTCCTCCTCCCCCTGAGGCAATGTCTGTAAGTGTTTTTTTCTGCTGTCGCTCTAAGATGTGATTGTTTTGAGTTTAATAAGGTGGCTGACCGACACCAAGACGGCCACGATGCTAGTGGTACATGCTAATCCAAGTTTTATGCCTCTCAAGAACTTCTGACAGGCTTTCAACATTTTATTATAATACAACAGCAATATGGTAGGCTACATTCTTAGTTTAAATGAGTAACAAGTAGTTAAAGGCATGACTAACACAGACTTTTTATAACCATTTTGTCTTTACTTCATATTAAATTTGCCAATTTGTTATGTAGCCAATGTTGAATTCTTCACATTAGCATTTTATTCACTAAATCTGGCTTCAAATGTCCAAAACTTTTCGCCGGTGCCAGCATTTCTGTGTCAATGTGTATTGGCCTGGCCTGGATGGAGTCGAACTCCTGGCCTGAATTATGGTCCCAGTCCGCCCCGCTTCCATTTATCAGTCCTTTAACACCAACCTTTACCACATACTGTGTTCTGTTTTGTGTTAATTTCACCTGTTTTCAGTCACAGTCTGAATGTTTGTGACCACTCTTGTCTTTTCTGCTTTTCTTCTTGTCTTAGACCCCAAACCAACATCAAATAAACTTCTGTCCTGAGTTGATGTGTTACATTCAGCCTGACAGATTAAAGCGTATTCATAGAAATGCTGTGACACACCTTGGATGTAATGACCTGAATCAAGTGTGTTTCTGTTTTCACTCAGACATGCTTTCATGCAGAGAAATAAAACAGCATCTATAGGCCTCATAAATCACAGACTTGTCTTCAGCTGTAAATATTTGAATCATGACATGATCAAAAAGTGAAATGGTGGTGAAGAGCATGTATGGTTATGTTTACATCACTTTGGCTCATTACAGACCTCCTCTGGGTCCACATCCTCATAACTGAGTAATTATTTCTGGTAACTTATGAAAACAGATCACAATAATCCTCCATTTGTGACTGTAGTTATGATCAGCCCTGACAACAGTTTAATGACTCCCCTGAGGCTCTCATGTTACATGAAGCGAAACGTAATGAGACTCTTACAAAACAATGAGTCACTTTAGAGGAAACAGTCTAAAATTGTCTCTTAGTGCGTGCTGTGTCCTCTGAGCAGAGACTCCTCCCGTTTGGACTCAAACTTGGACGACCGGAGTCCTCCAGCTGTCCTGTAATGCTGAAAATAATCTGTCATTGAGATCGGGAGGTACAGCTGCAACTCTGCTCTGATACACAAAAATCTGTCAATGTGTCACTTCATCACGTCGCGCTGTGAGATCGTCTAAATAAGCTGCATCCTTCTGTCACTCCAGGTTTCCTCCCATCTGTTTCTGAGCTGTCTGCTCTGCACACTCTGATCTGTCTGCAGCTCCTCACTGCAGATAAAAACAGACAGGAAGACACTCGGCTTCTGAAAAGACTGTTCACAGATCAGATCATGCTGATGAAAGTTCCCATCTGAGATTATACTGAAGATAAATTTAGCTTTTATATTTGTGCTTTTTTTTTAAACAATGGTTTATACATGTGTTGTCTCAAGTCTCCCTTTGATGTGATCACATAAATTAGAATATTTTGATGTTGTTTCACCATAAATCCTTGAATATAGGCTGGGCCTTTACTCATTCATGAAGCCTGTGGTCCTGTTTTTTACAAGGGGCCAAGATGCAGATTTATTATTCAAATAATTTGGTTAAACCCTCTGGCAAGGGTTTTCAATTCTGGATAAGGACGGAAATAAGGACAACCTGATCATGCAAATCAAATCCATCAAGAGGGAGACTGTAATAGATTAATATTTTAATTCTTCCTGTTAACCAGGTAGCAAAAATGCATCAATGAACAAGGTGGGACATTTTCATTTTTAAAGCTTAGAACTCCTAATGGATGTTTAATGGTTGACCATTCAACATTAGAGAAAAGAAGATAAGAAAACAGTAAAGAACTTAGCCAGATATGTCAAAACACACCAGGAGCTGAGTCAAAGAGACATCTAACCAAATGAAAGAAAACAGACTTGAAGCAACCACAAACCATAGCACTGTAGAGTCTTCGTCAGCATTACAGGATAGGTGGAGGGAGAAGAAAATCCTAACATCAACAATTACAGAGAAGAGGGCCTTATACAGGTGTTGTTGGTGTATTCTGCATCTGTAAAAACACCAATGAAAACAGCAATCCATTAACCTCACTGTCAAGGAAAATATTAAAACTCCTGTGAGGAGTTTATTAGATCGATACAATACTGATGTCTGTATAAAAGCTGTACAAAAGCCAGAGAGATAATCAGTTCATTATTTGCCTGTTATTACTCCAAAAGTCTGTAAATGCTGCAGGCTGGTAGGTGTCATGTCATCTTGTGAGACTACAATACTTTGCAGTTTCATGAGATTCACTGTTACTGCGCTGTCACTGACTTTTCAAACATGACAACAATAAAGTATAAGTGACACTTTGTCTTTAGGGAAGACAGGAAAACAATAAACAGTGTCAGAGTGTCAGAGCTGATCAGAAATCAGATTTCATACAGGACAAGCTCACTGAAAGCTTACTAAGGCTGCCTTCATGAATTGACTAAAGTGTCCCATTTCTCAAGCTGGGTCCCACTGCGGTGACATAAGTTTTTAGGTTCTTATGTGTTAAAAACACAGACTCTACCTGGGAGTTGGTTGTTTTTATCATCCAGGGCTATTATAGGTAAATTAATGTCCTCAAACAATAAACACATTTAAGAAAAAAAGCGGTTTCAAGAATAAAATCTTGAAACTGCTAGTCTTTAAAGAAGATTAACGACTTAATTGTCCTAACAAAACAACTTATTCTTATAACATGACGACTTTATTTTTGTTTTTAAAAAACTTGGTTATTATCTCATAAAGACTTTACACCTATAACGGAAGGACTTTTTTGAATCTAAGTAACTTTGTTTTGTTACATAAAGATTTAATTCTTGTACCCTAACTTTGGTCTTGTAAAATGAGGACTTCATTTTGTTACACAATATTTGTTTTTTTTTTACTTAAAAGCCTTTTTTAAACAACTTTGTTTTGAATCAGTACGACTTTTTCCTCGATCAAAACAATTTTGTCCTTGTAACATGAGGATTTGTTATCGTATCATTTCAACTTTGTTTTGTTTCATATAGACTTCATTCTTGTAACAGACAACCTTTTTCTGTAACATACCAACTTTGTTCTTGTTTCTCATCATATCATGACTTTTTTCTTGTTACATAATGACTTTATTCTTACAACATAACAAATTTATCCTTGTTACACACCCACTCATTACAACTTTATTCACATACTGTCATTATACTTTTTTTCTTTTAAGTGTACAGTGACTTTTATTGTATTGACAGTTTCATTTTATTCTCGGTATAACTTGTCACTCTAATGACTCTGCTGCGGAAATACGTCAGTAAAGACATCTTGTGTCATAACAGACCAGCAGGCGGGTCAGTGTGTGGGTCAGGTGTGCAGAGATCTTGTGCTGACGATGCACCTGAGCAAAGGTAAACACGGGATTACAGAGTACCAGGGCAAACAAGAGGATTAATGTAAGGGGAGATTATTCTGGTCTGGATGTTAGCACAACAGAGCCACTCTGAACCATCTGCTGATCCTGAGGTGTAAATCTGAGGCTTTAAACTGCACAGGTCTGATGACAGGATGGATCACAGGTACACAGGAGAACTGGCAGCAGGCGTGGGATCCAATGTCTCGCCAAGACAAACACCCCCCTCCCACACAGGATGCTTGTCATTAAATTAATTTGTTCTTACCCCCTCTTAGGAAATCTCTTCCTTTCCATCATCATGGAGGAAGTTCAGGTCCCTAAATGACCTTGAGGAGATGAGGAGGCATCCGGAAGAGCTCAGAGTGAGGAAACACAGGTGTGTCCTACGCGGGAGTGATGAGATTATTGAGATTTATGAATGCAGGAGTTACGCCTCAACACAGTAGATCCTTTGCTCACACAGTTTATCCTCACAGGGCCGATCTGCTCAACATGTAGGTGAACGTTATTCAAAGGCTCGACAACAGCGTCTTGAATTGAACACTTCAGTGTTTACAGAGTTTCTGATGACAGAGAGCTGTGATTTCACATTAAACAGCTGTTTAATGTGTGTGTGTGTGTGTGTGTGTGTGTGGGGGGGGGGGGGGGTAACAAACATGCAGGTTTTGCAGTTTTTCATCTATAGTCTTATTTTTGAGCTACACCTTAAATGTCTTGCAGTACTTTTTTTTTTTTAACTTGGTGCATGAATGTGTTCATCCTTTTGTTATCCAGTGAAGATGAATATAAATCTTGCTGTTCAGTGAAATGATTAGCTTAGCAGTAGGATTGATTATATTGGGGGAACTTCAGGTGTCAAACTCGCTGATGGGGCTGAGCCACCCTAAAGGTCTAAGTCTAAAGCCGCCCCTGCTTGAAACTCCTGCCTTGTAACAGTTTGTGGGATCCTCGTGTCCTCTTTGGCTGTAAGTGATTTGATTTGAAGAGGTTCAACAGGTGGACCAGAAGTGCCTAAACTGTGTGGGGAAGCATGAACTCTCTCAGACTCTGATTATAAATCAAATATATGTTCCTTTTGTGAAAATAAAAACATTTTTCTACAGAAAGGCTGACTGTTTCTGTGTCTGATCTGACTTTACAGTCCCAGAGAGAAACACTGAGAAAACAAAGTAATTGTT
This sequence comes from Xyrichtys novacula, assembly GCA_962446985.1. Taxonomy (NCBI): domain Eukaryota; kingdom Metazoa; phylum Chordata; class Actinopteri; order Labriformes; family Labridae; genus Xyrichtys; species Xyrichtys novacula. Next base: position 30,678,789 of record OY660872.1, read on the forward strand.
TTTCTGATAGAAAGGAAGAAGAATGAAGACCTAAGCGTGGAGAAGATACGTTAAAGGCACAGATGAATTTATCCTCAGGATGAACTCTGTGGTGTGACGGTAAAAGCAGTGGTGTAGTGCTGACCTTTAATTCAATAATGGTGGGAGATGATTCATCTTCACACTCACAGAGCTTTTTTCCTCCCTCACAGGTGACCGCAGCTTTAATAGATTTTTCTGTGAATTAAATAAAAGCGTCCACTGGCCCTGCTGCAGAGCACAATATATGATCCCTGCTGAGCTCATTGATTATAATGCTCTTTAACCAGAGGGCTGCTGCCAGTTGGCACATGAGCAGAGAGGAAGAGGAGGAAAGTGGAAATGGCTTAACTCCACTAATAGATTCCAGCTTTAGATCAACAAGGATGCTGTCAGGGAATGTTTTATGGCCTTTCAGACCAAATAGGATTTCTGTGAACAGTGGGAGACTCGAGGAGGATTGAGAGGAGCAGAAATATTATGAAATGTTAAATGGCGACAGAACAGATGCAGAATCCTAAGTTTACACACAACACAACACAGGCAGTGAAGTTTTAATTTGCATACATCAAAGAGTGATTGTGCGGCTGTGAAGGATTCATTCTTAAACAGATGATATTCAAATGAACCTTACAACAGTCATCAGCAGTATCAATCAGCCCACATGAAACAAGATGGAGGAAAACATTTTTGTGACTGTCAATCCACTCAATAATTCCAAAAGACCAAAAAAGAAAAAAAGGTTTTTGTAATGAGCAACACTTTCTTATCACATCTGGAGCTAATCTGAATTATACCGCAATTGGATTTTAGAGGTCATCAACAAAATCTAATACCCTGATTCTATTTGAGTTTGAACACTGTGTCTAATCAAATCAGTTTGATAGTTTGTAAATCATTTAAAGGATATTTTAAATGGAGTAAAGCAAAGACAGAATATCAAATGTTAAAACTAAATTATGTATTGTTTTATAAAAAGTTGAACCCCTTTGTAAATTTGACGGCAGTACTGTGCTTTAAAGTTGTTACAGGGTTATGTTTACTACCTCTACTTTTAACATTACTTTGTAAATGTTAGGGGATTGAGGAGACCAGCTTCTGGACTTCGAAAGTAAAATGTCTCATTTTTTTCAGATATAGGATTTCAGCTGCTCACAGTTCAGGTTTGATGACATGTTGCACAAAGTGTTTCCAATAGTTGTACAGTCAGGACTGCAGGCAGACCAGTTTTTCAGCAGGACTCTTCTCCTACAGATCCATGCTGTTGTAATCCCTGTTGTTAGAATGTGGTTTGTCATTGTCTTGCTAAAATATGAAGGTCTTCTCTGAAAAAGTCTTTGTCTGGATGTCAGCAGATGTTGCTCTTAAACCTGAAGACATTGTTCAGCATTAATGGAGCCTTCACAGATGTGTCATGAAAGGCACTTCTGTGAACAAAATCTAAGTAACTTTTAGCTCAGCAAGTAAAAAATCAGTTGTGTGTTGCTACAACAACACATCTGCACACATGAACACTAATGTCAGTCACTATCACTGAATCATAGACTCAGTATGAGAGCAGAGGAGACCTGAGTGTCCCCACAGCACCTCATTCATCCTGCCACTCTCACAATGCGCTGGCTGTGGGTTGAGCTTGTCAAAAGAGGACACTGCAGCTCCGCTTCCAACAAGCCCCAGTACGCCTGAGAACCTTATCACTGTACTCAGCTGGGATACTAAGAGGATGGAAGTGTATTTATGATGTAGTTAAGTTGCTCGCTTAACTGTGTCCTGTAAACTCAATAACTTTGCTGTCAATGGTTTGTAAGCAGTGGCTAACACAGACCTGCACTGTTTTACAGTGTACTTCCCCTGTATGACTTCATAGTGCAGATAGCTAGGCTATTAGAGCTAATGTCAGCTGAAAAGCTAACCACTAGCACAGCTCATAGAGCCAACAGCTACATTACTCTGATTAAAGAATTTAACAGGAGAAAACACGGCAGGACTGAGTATTTGATCAGACACAGCATACAGTGTGCTGTTGCTAATAGGTGGATTTATTTCTGTTTCTAAACTGTTATTCTTACATTCCTATGTTTTTGATGTTACGTGTTTAAATGTGCTCTTAAAACACTGAATTAAAACTTCTCAGAAAAAAAAATAAAGTCTGTCTGCTCTAGATTAGTCTGTCCACCTTTCAGGAACAACCAACTTAAATTTGGTGTACTCCCCATGACACTGGGGTTGTATATATCCTTAGTCACCAGTGAGAGTGCTTCATGTTTTGACCTTTTTGTTAATGGGGGGACCATACAGCAGGAGAACCTTTGCGTACCATGAAAGACTTCCTGGGATGTATCAGAATATGGATCAGAGTAGCAGGTCTACTTTAAGTTGATAAATGTCTGCAGGTGTTTGCTTTCACCAAAAAGAGAAGTCTGAAAGAGAAGGCGGAGTTAAAAAATGAAACACATGTCTCTGGTAATATCAGAAGTGAGTTTTTATTAATCACAAATAGAGTGTTTCTAAAATGAACAAAAACAGCCCCAGCAGGCCCTGGATGGACATTCTACTGTTTGAGTTTGGTTCAGAAAGTCATGGTCTTTCTTTTCACACCAGACCTTATTCTCTACAGTTACACAGAGCAGTGTCAGAGGAGCGCCACCATCTTTGATCGGAAACAGTGGTAAGTCAGAGAACACTGAAACCTCCTCTAAATAAAATCTGTCTCTCTGCTGCTTTTAAACATCAAAACAGATCACAGACGGACATGTTGGGGGCTGCCTGTGGGCTAAATGGAGGCGTCCTGCATGACTCTGTGTGTTTGTTTGTGTCTGACACTTAGCATGAACTCTGCTTTATTAAGTGCTCAGACTGCCTGAATAATCAGAGCTCCATTACAGCTGCTGACACGTTCCTGAACACTGAGTCCACTCTGGATTTGAACACTGTGTTTGTCTCTGGGAGCAGTGAAGCAGTGCCTGTTTTATCTGACAGTAAACAGACAGCCAGGACAAATTTAAACATGTTATAAACCAGAGCTAACGTATAAACCTCTCTGCTTTGGGTTTCCTTCGTTTTCTTTTGCCTAATAGTGCTATTATGTGTCTTCTCCAAAAATAATTCCCACTATATTTAGGCACTAATATATGTCTATTTGTACTTCAACATGTCTACACCATCAAATCTATGAAAAAAAAAGCTATGTACAAATTTGCAGATACGTATGTAAAGAAGGAGAGTGGAGTTTTGTGGTGATATCATTCCTCTCAACCGCCGTGCTTGTGGATAAATGTGAAACCCATCAAGGTTGTTAAAATGTCGAAGTGAGCATGAGAGCATGGCTGCAGAGAAACTGGACTACTTTAAAGGCACTTAAGAGGAATGAATTTGTACAAATGAGAGGGGAAATGTATGAATCTGTGAAAAATGTACCTAACTTTTCATTTGTGGGTTTGTACTCTTTTATAAACTTTCTTTTTATTTTGCCGTTTGAATGCAACATGTTGACTTGGAAAAAGACAGAGCAGTGTTTAAAACTTCCTATGCGCAAATGCTGGGCAGATCGTCTCTACCATGACTGATACTCAGCTAACATTTTACCACATTTACAGATCTGAAACACTCAGAATTAATTCACTTAAGGTTGATGAAAGTGAAGAGAAAGTAACTTCAAGGTAATCCTATCTACATGGCGGCCATTCCCTTAGAAACTTCGCTCAAGCTGGGAGCCATTTCTAGCAGTAATAACATCCTACCGATATCCTGAACAATGGAAAATCATGATAACATTGTTCACCTAAATAATCAGATAATGGATAAAAGAAAAAGCATAACATTTTAAGAATACACATATTTAATGACTGATTAAACACTGACAGCTAAAACAGATAATTTTTGTAGGATTTAATTGATCTTTTAAAATGTTAAAATTTTAAAGATTTAAGTTTCTGAATAAACTTCCCTTATCAATCTTATTAAATATTGTGCTCATTTAATTTTAATGTATAACGTTAGCTAAAACTGTGTGCCTTTATTCTCGATTCCTGCCAAACAACCATCAGTTATTTGCCAACAAGTTACTGACATTGATTTATTCCAAAATGTAAATTTAATATACTATGTTGTTTTTGTGCCTTTGCTTAAGCTAACATTATCACCCAATGTTTGATTTTGATTGGCCAAAACGCCATAACTATAATGACTAACTCTAAATAACGATGGTAGCGTCATAGACAAAAAGGAGTCCAGCTCATTTGACACTTAAGCAAAACACTGGTTTCTGCTAGCATTCTACATTGGTAAACTAAAGCTTGTAAGAGTACCTCTGATCTCTGCAAAGTCCCTTAAACCACTGACAGCAGCACTTTACTGCAAGTTGTATACTCAAATCTTTTATGAAATCTATAAAATCAATATTTTCTGTCAACTTCTTTGTAGTCAAGTATTAAACAGGATAATGTATAGTGAGCAGGTGGTTATGAAATTATAAACCATTCAGGGTGACACCGCTCTATCTCACATCAGCACCCAGCTCACCCAGTTCAGATTCTGATTTTCAAAACCACATGCTCACTATGTTCTCCCTTGCTTATATCAGTGAGTTATTCAAACACTGAATAACTCTGAAGTTTATTCTTTTAATAGGATTTGCAGCCTTTGAGTTTTCCACTCTGAACAGAATGAAGGCCAATAACCGCCATGCAACTACAATGAATTTCAGTGGTTGTTGTTATTGGGGCAAATCTGACTCTGGTGTAAGAGCCATTTTTTAATGGATGTCCTTTGAACCATCGGCTCAGGTTCATTTGGTTGTTAAGAAGCTCATGGTCTTGTTCCATACATGATATGGTAAAATGTTTTCTTTTCTCAGTCTTAAAAATGGAAAGAGTTTCATGTCGCCTCAAATAGGAAAATTTCAATGTTCACCACTTCACATCATCTTGAGAGAAAGAAAAACAAACATATCTATATACAATCAGAAACACTGTTAACCCTCCAGACCTCAGCTGTGAATCACTATAACACTAGAGCTTTGATGTGAGGAATAAGAATGATACAGACTTTAATCAGAGCAACATGACTTCTTTTTTTTGCCCAATTTAATACAGGAATGGAGTTGGAAAGGTCGGGTTGGTGCTGCCTGTTTGACACATGATTACACAAATGAGGAATGCACACTAAAATTACTGGGACTGGGGATCACAATTAAACTCTATGTCAAGGAGTGAGCGCTTAGACAGTTGTAAGTGTAAGTGGCAGCTCAGCCCTCAGCCCTTAAAGCCTTGCCAAGGCTCAGCTAAAAATACTAATAAATCAAGTAAAATTGTCAAATCTGGGTTTTGTTTCATTATCATCATTACCTATTGTCCCTTTTCTTTCAGAGACTAAAGGACTTCTGTATAAACAACTAAATCCTATCAAAGCAGTTCAGCTCACAGCCCCCGAAGTCTAAGTCAGATAGAACTGCTTGATCCAAATTTCATACATGTTTTTATTTTGGAGACAAAGAGGCTTCTGTAAAATCTTCAAGACTTTCATCAACAGCAGGACTACACCAAAACCCTAAAATAGAACATTGCTATAAATGCAGCTCAGCTCTTAGCCCCTAAAGTCCTGCCAAGGTGCAGAAAAAAAATGGACTCTTAAGTAAAACTGCTCAGCTCACAGCCCCTGAAACCCTGGCAAGGCTGACCAAAGCTACCATGACTTTGTCTGATATAACTGCTTCTTTCCAAATGTCTCAGATTTTCTATGCAGATCCTTATTTTAGAGGATCAGAGACTTCTGTAAAAATGTATCAGAATTTTTGACGGACCTTAAAAATGGAACTAGACTGAGCAGCTCAGCACACATCTCCTCCCTGAAAATCTGTGTCAGCCTCATTAACACAAACCTGCTTTGAGTGTTAATGTACAAAACTTTTCAAGAACCAACATTATATGTTTTTGAAAAATTCTCTAGCCCTCATAAAAATAATTACCAATATATTTGTAAGCAGTTTGGAGAAAATCAGCAAAAATCAGCCAGAATCTGTGTCAAAGATAGTGACAAATGTAAATTTGAGTCTCTTTTATTGATGTTGTTGGTGCCTTTAATTAATATGGCTAAAATTGTTTTTTATCACTTACTTCAAATTTTCAAAACCAGCTGTATTTGGTTTCTTTAATAGTGTATTTTCTATAAAGATTGGAATACAGACTTTGAAAGATTTCTTATTTAACTTGCGCCACTTTGACTCTTTTTCTGGCTGGGTCTGGAAGGTTAACCTACAAACCCTGTCCACATTATTAGTATCATTATCATCTCCATAATTATTTTTGTGAAATACTGAATGTATGTATGACAGCAAAACTAGCCTGGAGTAAATTCAATATATACAAGATTAACAGCAAGCATAGAAGGACACTTAAAATCAAGAAAATGCAGCACTGATCATGTACAGTGTTTCACAGCATTTGACTGGCACTCTCCAAAGACTATCTACAATAATTAACATGGAAGTCTCTCACGACATGAGCCAGGCTTTTTCCCAGCAAAGCAGAAATTAAATATGTAAGACCGCTCATCAAGAAGCACATCTTGATATGCTAAAACATGTCATTTTACTTTTGTTTTTCTTTTGAACGCAAAGGTGTAAATGCTTACAGCATGATGCAAAGTGGTTAAAGTGTTACATGTTTTTATCCTCAACCAAATAAAAAAACACATGTTAGTATTTTACAAATATTTAAAAAAGTAAACCTTTATCTATAGGCATTTTAAAATATATTCCATCAAAAATAGTCTGACAAATTTCAACAGTAGAAAAGAAATGTTATACAAATGGCAGAGGGTATGAAGCTATTGTTTTACAGTAGAAATGTGTAACGATAGACTGACTCCTCTTTTTCAACCTGAAGGAACAGAGGAATGCTTCCCTGCTCCGCCTGTTAAAAACCATGCAATAACTGTAAAGAAACATCCCCATAATTTAGACAAAATGAAATCCATTGTTGTTGATAAGAGTTGACAAATGAACCTCAGTCCCTACATGTGTGACAGTTTGACGTTTTGTTGTCCTGTGGATCCTTGTTGTCACCTTTGGCAAACTTTGAGTAGTTGTGTTTTGTCGTGCTGAGCGCTCGGAGCTTGAGCAGCGGTGGCGGCTCCGTGTCAGACAGCGTGGAGTTTAGTCCCACATGTCATGTCTCTCACTCAGCACACAGCTCCTCTTCCTTTTCCTCTTCCTTAGATCACAAATGACGACTTGTGTCGGAAATCCCCCTACAAAGACAACACGGCAGGTAAGCACAGAGGTCATCAGACTATAGATTTTGCTGCATACTTAGTTTTATACCTGACTGCAGATTTAAGTGTACATTTTTGATAGCAACTTCCTTTGTTGCATAAATACACCTATCAGTCTGTGTACTGATCTTTTACTTCCATTTATTGCATATTCAGTCTCCCCTCTTCCTTTCAGATGAAGTGAGTGAGCATATTTTTGTTTCTAAAGCATTACCAAACAGGGTCAGCAGATATTAAATCATCTGCCCGCTCTGCAACTTCTAAGAATTTCAGGGTGGTGTTTAATGACTGTGGTTCAAACTGAATCAAAGAGTCTGGAAGTGGTTCAATGATTAGCTCAGCAACAACAGCTTCAAAGTCATCTTCTCTCAAAACTGCCTCTGCTTAGAGATCCAGTTTTTCCACAGACAGGTTCAGGCTTTTGTTAAACTTCCTGTAGTGAACTTTTAACTAGGTTTGAAAGAAATCTCTCATTTCTGCTGATGTCTCCCTGTCACCTGCAACAGCGAATGAGCTCATCTGTGTGAAGATGAACTATTTCTAAATAGTGAAAACGAGGAAAACTGCAGCCAGTGGTCAGGTCAGGACCAAGAATGAAACGATTTACGGCACTCAAACCATAGACAACACTTGCGTTTTTTCTCGTTATTTTGCACCGAAAACACACATATTACAGTCACTACACAAATGGTGACAACGTCTTGCAGCTGGAGACTGCAGCCACAGAGTGAGAAGCTCCTTCACACTAGAGATAGACAGGCAGAGCAGCTCGGTATCACTGACCTCAGTAGTCCTGCTGTTCCACGTCTGTCTCACACTCTGCGGCAAGCGGACCCAGACTTACCATTTTAAATACAATCTGCGAGCCAGATAATTTTCTTTACGACAATATGCACTAAAACACTACAGTTTTTGTTCATAGTGGCTGCCAAAACCAAGCTCCTCCAAATGCAAAATCGTCCTACTTTTCCTGGGCAGTTCAGGCTGCATCAGGCCTGTTGTTTGTGGTCCCACTTATCATGTGATTCTTTGCAAGCTAGTACAGTTAAGATAGTGGATTCTCAAATTGCCTTGGCTAGTTAAATAGCAGAAGTGAGCTTTTTTAAAATGTTGGATATGGCATTTTAGTTACCTGATGCTAGCAATGCAGGCTGGTTAGCCAAGTTCTTCTGTTGCTAAGCAGTGCAGAGTGTGTTTTGATTTCTCCCAAATTAATCAGATAAACTGACCGTGAAAATATCTGGAAGTGATGCTGGGGTAAAGTCTGTGTGTGGGGAATCCTGGGTGTTCATAATCTTTTAAAATGTTTTTATGAACAGCTGCCCAAAGAGTGCAGAAAAAAAACAAAAAACCTTGCACACTTGTTTGGTCAGAGTGCATCCTGAAGATACTTAATAAGTCTTAACACACGTCTGACTCGCTATAGTAGCCGATTGAATCCAGAGAAGTGAAGTTCTTCCCACAGTCAGGTCAGATTGAGTTTGATTCATGTTCTCACTACAAACAAACTGCAACAGAGTCCGAATAAAAGTGAACAAAGAGCCACCTTTTCAGACTGTTGTTTAGTCAGCACCAGGGTTCACACTATCCCAAACAAAGCACATAAACATGGCAGACAGTCTCGAATTCATGTGTCAAAGTACTTAGTCTCCATACCTCATCCTCCGTCCTGACGTAGTCCACTCCATCTCCTTTAGCTGGAACTTTATAACTAAAAGACAGAGAGAAACAGCATCTTTAATGGATGGTCGTCTAAAGGAGGACTTAAATGTATTAACCACATGAATGTCTCTTTTTTCCTACTTGTTTCCTGTCTGTTTTTGGCTGGAGAAGAAGCCTCTCTTGTACGCACAGCAGATCCCTGCTGTTATACACAGGAGCACCACCACCACCACCAGCACTCCCAGTATAATCCCAACCACATCGATGTCATCTGTCGGGTTCAGATACAAATGGAGGGATCACACACAAAGTCAGAGAACCTTTTAAAAACAAAGTTATTTTTTTCTGTGCAACACTTACAGACTTCCATGTTTTGGGCCGGACACTCAGCATATCCAGCATCGTTCTTTGCTCGGCAGTAGTAATCGCCTGCATCTTCTTTTCTGACGGCTACAAACTTCTGCATTGGAGAAACCATAAATACAGACCTGATTAATGCAAAGACTCCACACCTTAGACCTTCTGCATCATTGTTAGACCTGTAGGAACAAAAGCATCTTTCCTTTTCTGCCCAGTGACTCCAAAGACTCCAGCCCAACTTTTTGTTTCTTTGTGCTCCTATAATCAAATCTACCCCTCAGTCTGTGAAGGTTTGTTCAGTCAAGAGTAATTAGGAAGTTTATGAATAAAAAAAAAAAAAGTCTAGAAGGGAAATATTTAGGTGTATGAAGGCTGGCAGAAAGTTTCAGCTCAGACAGTGACTTTCAGGGGAAGAAGAGTCACATTCAAGCCACATTTACATCCTTTTTGATAACAGACAAAATGTCCCGAGCGTGTCGGGAGAGGTTGAATATGAAAATTAAAGTGAATTGGACTTGCCTCTGTCTGTTTCAGATAAAAGAGTGAGTAGATGAACCAGGGGACTCAGTGACAGAGCGGACAGAGCTTAACTTTACACTCTGTCATGGTTGAGTCAGTCTATAGGACAGCATACCGGAGACGCCTGAGGTGCTACATTACTTTAAAAACAACACTAAACTATTTATAACTGCTGCTGTCTGCATGTACATCACTGTGATCACTATCATGTTTTATCAGAAATGTCTGACATAAAAAAAGGCTCATATTTCCACCTTAATGGAGTCCTAAGGCAGCAGCACTACATTTAACACCACAATGATGATGTTGTACTTGTCATTCAGTTTGACAGGCACGAGTTACAGTTGGCCTAAAATCAGGCTCTTAGATATGCTTGTGTGAAGGGAGTCATGAAACCTACAAAGGGCCTGCCTCCACTCAGTCAGCCTTTTCAGAAGAGCTGCTCACACACTGAACATTTAGGAAGGGTTTTCAGAAAAGCACACTGGGGGTGGGTGGGATGTTGGTTTTAATTCAGTCACTAGAATTACTTTTTGTTGCAACATGGTCAGGGGTGGCTCTAAACACGCAGCTCTCTTCACTGTTACTGAAAAACCCACCTAAATGGAGCCCAATGAATCAGTCAGCACCTCTTCAGTCAAAAGAAAACTCATTATTTTCTCACAGTCCACTTGGGGTGCACATGCAGTACCAAAGACTAAAGCAGAGGGAGCAGCAGCAAAGACCCAAGGGTACAGTACAGAGCAGGCATCAGTGATGGGAAGAACAGTTCTTTTGAGCCCTGTCCTGCCGGTACAGTACAGGAATGAGTGACACAGCGGCACTGATCAGGAGTTTGTTAATTGAACAAGCCCCTCCCCTCTCCTGCTGCTTCAGACACAGTGTCGTTCACTGGACGACACATGTCGTTCATTCCCAAAGTCCTGAAGGAAGAATCACTCCCCTGCCCTGAAAAACTCCCCTCTCTGTGTGCCGCCGATGTTCGCGTCGAAACGCAAACGAAACAGCACAGCAGCAAGCAGCACGCCCGCTAAACGAGCGAGTGGTCGTTCTTTTATATCATGGAAAAGTGGAGAGATTAAAAAGAAGTACACAGTGAACCAGACTGACTGATACACGTCGTTCATTTGCTGTGAGCAGATCACGAGATCCCGCTCGCCTGCTCACTCACTGGCTGGCTGTGTGTCGTTTGCCAAAGAGTCAAAGGCAGCAGTTCCACTCCTGACTGGCATGCCACGCTCACGGCTGAGCTCAACTGAACTGAGAAAGGAATCATTCGGATATTGTAATGATTCCATTTACGACGTACACTCAGCAGTTCCATTCTTTTGAACGAATCTTTCATGAACCACACAACATGAGCAAGCATCAGTGACAATCCACATGACCTGGGCTGGACGGGTGGAGGCAGATATCCTTAAATATAGGCAGTCTTTTATCAATCAAATATTAAAGACCTCTTGACTTGATTCTTCATTCTGAATTGTATCATTATTATTATTATTATTATTGTGATGTGCCCTGCTAACCTCTAGGCCAGGTCACCCTTGTAAAAAGAGATCTCGATTTCAAAAGGTTCTTACCTGGTTAAATAAAAAAAAAAAAACAATTTCCTCAGCTTGTCAAATACTGTGAATGGACTGAAAAAAGTAACAGACTGCAGAGATGACCTGTGATATGGCTCAATACTAATCTGCTGTGGTTACAGTCTAATTGTACAGCATGCATGGATGGTTGTAAGTAGTCACTGTAAACTCACAGATAAGTTGTCAGAATATGTCAGAAATATGAATCCGTCCTGATAATTAAGTGAAAGCTGGCTGTTATTCACGTAGCAAGCTTGGGATCTTAAGTTACGGTTAAGATCCGGGCCATAGACCAGTTTGATTCAGTCATTTAAACGCCTTTTAAAAAGCTCCTTTGATGTTTTTCATTTTTTTTGTTTCATTTTGTTGTTTTTTAACCTTAGGTATGAATAAGAATTTCGATTATTTTAATAATTTGTTTTTGTAAAACATTTTGTGCTGCGTTCTATTGTGTGGAAAGTGCTGTACAAATAAAGTCTAATTGATTGATTGATGAGATAAAATTGAGATACTGCCGTAAAATCTGAATTTCTTGTCTTAAAACACAAACTATGTCAATATGAGGAGCAGTACAATTATAAAACTGTGTTTCCAGGACTTGAAGAGCTTTTTCTTTTTAAACTATAAAAGACTTTTTCAACGTATTCAAACTAATAATAATACATATCACAAATTCCTCTGTGAGCGTCGTTGGTGGGCATCATTTCCTCTCAGGGAGTGGCAGAGGGAGTGATGAGTGTTTCTGTAAACACTCTAAATATAACCGTCCAAACCAGATAAGCAGAGTGGAAAAAGCTCATTACTTTGCAGCTGTGACCCTAAACTTCAAACTTTTTTCTTCTTTCACATCAAGACAGACGCTGCGGTAATCTTTAGAGCGTCACGTCTCAGAGGCTGACATGAAGGTTAGCAGAAGTGAGCGCTGGAGGCAGATCGAGCTGAGCTGGGAAGCAGGCAAGGAATTGAGGAATGTGAAAACGAGGACAGCAGATTCCCCCCGTGGCTTGAGTCCTCTCGCACCATCAACTGTCTCCCGAAAATATCCACCCCCACCCCTGGGCGTCAGGCCACCGTCCCCTGCAGCCCCGCCCTTGCTATCCTGCGTGTCCTTGTCCCAACACATGTGAGTGAGCACAGACTCACCAGAGTTCCTGTTTCTGCGTTGAGCGTGTACGAGGAGTTGAAGAACTTGACGCTGGTTTTTGGGTCATCTGGGATCTCCTCACGGTTCTTGAACCACTGGTACTGAGACTTTGGGAAACCTTCCTCCTCAACACAGCTCAGCTCTGCAGACTTCCCAAAAGGCACTGACTTCGGGACACTGCATTTTGGCACCACTGGCTTCACTGTGGAGACAAAAACACATCCTCAGCTACCTCCTCTCTTTATCTCAGACAGGTTTCAACCTCTCTGGCTGATGCTAACGAGGTCATTGACGAACTTTGAAAAAAAAACAATGTCACCCAGTTCATTTGACGGTTAGAAACGGGCACACGATTTCTGTCCTGTGCCAAAAACGCCACCAAAACACGCAGCGCTTGCTTTCTTTAGCCCTGCGATCCAGAGGAGATGCAGTTTCAGAGGTTTCCTCTTATAGCCCAGAACACGCCTTTGCAGCTGGGCAGGTCTGGTCATAACACATCCTCGTATGTATGCCAAAGGGTTGGTGCGACCTACAACACGGTTTCATCTTACAACATCATGAGTGTGAATCTCTCAGCAAGGTCCCTCTTTAAGGGCACAATGAAGGGTGATGTGCTGATAAATATCATCACCATGCTTTTTTTACAGCACCAATATTGATTGCACCCTCCAACCCTTATCCCAAACGTCAGGCAAAACATTAGTTACAGCAGAACTGGGTGGTTTGCATAGCATTTCAAACCTAAATGTTATTGTAAATGGTGCAAAGACAACAAATGTTGAAACTGAAAAATATATCCTCATTTTAAATTTGATGTCAGCTAATTCAACAGTATTTCACTGTTACTTTCTCTTAAAAAAGAAATACTGATATTGTGCTCAAAATGGTTCATAGTCAAGAGTGGTAGTGGACAAAGACACTGGAAAGTGGTAGAAAAAGCAGCTGGTGTACTACATCCTACTGTATAGTCAATGAAGAAGCAGTTGTACAGAGAGTGGAAACAGTGGTGTAAGTACGATTAACTGATTGGGAAAAAAAACTGCACTATAAAAATCAGGAGTTGTATGGAAATACAGAAGGAAGAGAGACGGTTACTACTTCTGTGTGTGTGCGTGTGTGTGTGTGTGTGTGTGTGTGTGTGTGTGTGTGTGTGCGTGCGTGCGTGTGTGTGTGAACCCTGTCATTCATAAATACACACTAAGAGTAACTGTTATAAATCCTAGAGTGTCTCAGGCTTCCATGTGTGTTCATGTCAGACTGTAAATACCCTGAGCATCACAGACAAACTTCCTCATTTTTATCATTGCTCTTGAGTTTTTTTTCACACACATTTATGTACAAAGCCAGCACAGGCAGCCAACTTATGTCAGTGTTCACCTCCCTTTCACTGGCTTCCAGTCACACCTTACATCAGATACTAAACTCTAATCACTGCTTACAAAGCAGTAACCAAAACTGCTCCTGTTTATCCGGAACCCCTCATCTTGGTGGTGCTCCCAGCAAATCAGGCCCCTAAATGACTAGTCCGACTTTTCTCTTCTGTTGCCCCTAAATGGTTAACTGATGGTGATGATGAGAGGTGAATTATTGGTTGCTTCATTGTCGATGTTCATAACTTTGTGCATTGCCTTTCAAACTGCTTGGCAGTACCTGTGTCCAAATGGACGTGAATGAATTTGTGGCTTTTACTGATCTTGTGTCCTTTGCTTGTGTTGTTCTTGTTCTCAAATGTACGTCGCTTTGGATAAAAGCGTCTGCTAAATGACATTGTAGCATTATAACATATTTTGCTCAGGGTAACCATTAATTCTCCTCCTGCCAGTACAGGAGTCAACTTTTACCGTCTTTCTAGGACAGATGTTGAAGTGCAGTTGAGTTTCCTCATATTCTTTTATATCAATAGAATAACTGCAGCATTTGTTGATCAAACTTGCAGAGCAAAGCAGCAGCATCTCACTGTTTTCACTGTTCAACTCTGTCACACAGCACACAGATAACTGGCATTTACCCCCTCTGTCTTGACTAGCTACTCTAATTGTGATGGTCTTTAAGATCTCTCCAAACTGAATGAAAAATAATAAGAATGTTAAGTTTCTCATTTGTACACACACAGATATGGTGATTGTGTGCTGAGGATGTTTAGCAGTCTCATATCTGTGACGCTGCAGCCATCATGATCCTAATCCCATCATAGATTAATTACTGATTAAGGTGAATTGGATTACCTCTCACAACAAGGTCGATGACAATCTCATCAAACGACTTCAGGTCTTGTGCGGCCGTGACCTCACAGCGATATTTGGCGGTGTCCGACCTGGTGGCATTAGTGATCAGTAATGTGGCCGGTTCTCTGATCACTGCTCTGTTCTCCAGAGCTCCTGTGAGGAGACAAACATGTTCAGGTTCATGCTGGTCCGTAAATTTAACTTTAGGAGAGTAAAAAAGTTTTTTTTCTTTCTTTATTTACCTGAAATCTTCTTGTCGTAGTACACATAACTGGGTCCGTCACTTGATATTTTCTTCCATTCAATCCTGGGATTGGTTGTGGAGATGGACTCAATCAAACACGATAACTCAACTCCTGGAGAAGGGAAAAACAAGCATGAAGAGGCTGGTTTGGAAACTGCTCATGACTTTTCTACTGAGTTTAAATGATTATTGTTTCTTACTGTCAAACTCATCAGTCCACGGCGAGTCGTTACTTGTTTTCAGGACCACTGCTAACACGCTGATGTAGCCTGAAAAACAGGAGAGCAACATGAGTTACTGTGGAGCATGAACCCTCATGATATGCGGCAGATCTCATGCTGCATGCACAACACCAGCTGATGTTCTGCGCTCATTTTAACATTCTCCTCTGGGACGTTTGTAACACATTCACTCATCTTAAATCCCACAATCAGCATTAATCTGAATGATTTTTACACCCTGCTGCTCTGTGGCCATGTTCTCTTTCTGCCTGTCTTCCATTTTTAGTTGTGTTGATGAAACCATTGTGTGTGTCTGCGCCCAGGGTGGGGGTGCCGTTTCTATGCACAGTGGATAATTGCGCATGGAGGCATGTGTCCTTTTCAGGGCAGGCTCACCATGCCAGTAGTTCAACCGCCTGACGAGCCCCCTCCTCTCCTTCTTCCCCTCTGTCCCTGTGTCTCATGCTGCTGCCCATGTGGGACTAATGGGGCAAAAGCACCCTGGAAAGATCTGTGTTGGTATGTGGCGGCAGGGCCGGGGCCTTGGGAGGGGGCACTGCTGAGTCACTCTGACATCCTTTGGTTCACAAAACCATCCACACAAAGTCGCTTCCACATGAGTGCTAACTGAGGAACTGGATCATAAACATTTCCACAGACTGAAAATGATGCTCTGGATCCTGGAAACAGACTCAAGCAGACTGTCACTGAAAATCTTCTGGATGCTTTTAAATCTGTATTTGTGTGAACACTTGTGCTGATAACACCTGACCCAGACTTTTATGACCAAGAGCTCCTCTAGTGTTTTCTTTTTAAAAAAACAGATCTGCAAGAAATGTAACAGCAGACCTCTGAAAAGATGGAACATCTTATCAATCTGTTATTTAAAAATCAATCATAGCAACAAGCTGACCTGAAGCAGGATTTCAGGTAGGACTGAGCGATTATATGATCGTGATAAATTTCAGTTCAATCGCGGTGATCAGCTGTGAGCTTATTGACTTGATCAAACATGGCGAAAATGTGCATCACAATAGCCAATCAGAGTCAAGCTTTTCCTGCTCACTTCTGTAAGTTGCTGCACAAGTAAACAGAGTAACCAAACGTGGAGCTGAGGGTAGTAAAATAGATGTCAGCCATGACTTTGAGTCTTCCTCCAAAGATGTTATTGTTGAGAAGAAAAGTTATTTGACGTCTTCTTTAGTATTTATCTACTTCTTTTTTAGTTTTAAGAACAGCTGCTTTAAAACTGGCGGTTTTAAAAAAAAAATCTGGATAATAATCGAGATCAGATAATATGACAAAGTATATCGTGATCATCTTTTTGGCCAAATCGCCCAGGCCTAATTTCAAGGTTGCTGTACACTTTGTAAAATCAAGTTTTAGACTGGGAAGACGTTTGAAGATTTCCTGACAGCAGCATTAATGCAAAGCAGAACAAATGGACCTGGACACAGTATTTGTTAAATAAATTAAATATGTATCAATCAATCAATAAATCCTTATTCATTTAGCACCAATTAAAAAAATATATCCCAAGACACTTCAAAAAAGCTGGTCTGAATATATCAAACTTGAAAACTTTAATGTTAATCTTGCAAGTCAACCCATTCCTTTCTGTACTTTTATCTTAAAGGCAAATTTTCCAGATACTGCATGTCCTCTTTTACTTCTCCTTTTCCTTTTCACTCTGGTTTGTGAATGCATAGGTGAAGTCCTAATGTGAATACTTGATTTGAATCATATTTGCTAATCTGGTTAAATTTAGAACTGCACAGACAATGTATAAAGCTAGTAACAATCTACTCACTAGTAATATACAAAAATATTTACTGGAAGAGAGGGACGGTATGTATCAAGAGGGGAACGCAATTTCAGCCAGGCGTTTGTACCACACTTAAAAGCATGTGTTTTTCTGTTGTGGGGGTGAAGCTGTGGAACAGTTTGCCTGATGATCTTAAACAAAGCAAAACAATAGCACAGTTTAAAAGTAAATTAAAGCAGAGTATGACTGAAAGTGATTTTTGTTTTGCCACACTAATTTTATTGTAAATGGGTATGGTATACATGAGAGATTTGAAGTATTCAAAGTATATATACTGTATGTAAAGTGTATATTTGTGTGTATATATGTGTATATAGGTATGGCTGTATATATGTATAAGGTCTTTGTTTTAGTATTAATGATTAATCATATATTCATGCTAGACTTCGTAGCTTTGGTAATTTTTTGGCAACATCAGAAACACATATAAGGTACATATAAGCTAAATAGCTTCAACCTACACCTTTTTGTACAGTGACTTGTTCACATGAAATTGTAGACTTGATAAAGACATGTCTAATTCATCTTCCATCAACAATTTGAAACCCATGATAATAAAAATTTAGACTTTTTAAAACATGTTATTTAATCATCTATTTTGAGCATGTTGAAGAATTTTTAGAACAAACAGAAACACTCATAGAATGAAAACTTATTTTAACTTATAGTTTTCTTTGAGATTAAGTGATAAATGATTCCTCATCCCAAAGACACTGTCCACCAGCTCTGTTAGACAGATCACTCATCTATAACCAAATAAAGGAAAGAAAAAGTATGGAAGACATCTAAAGAGGAAATCTTAACCCCATTGAGTTTACTGTATCACTACAGAGCAAAACTTCCAAACAGCGACCACAAATAGAAAACACCAGAATAAAGGGGAAAACAGCTATAGAAAAAACACACATATCCAAATACAGAACAACAGAGTCCACAAACATGAGACAAAGGAAAATAAAAATACTAAAATGAGAGAAATACAACTGCAAACAAGATGATGAAGAAAAAATGACCAAAGACATAAAATCAAAATAGAGAAGTGACTAAAATCTGCTTTAAGTCAAAAAGAATCAGAGAGAGAAAGAGAACGTCCACTAAGAGACAAAATTTCCAGAAGAAGACTACAAAAAGACCAAAGAATAACTACAAAGAGAGGAATACAACCAGAGACAAAATAAATGGACCATGATTACTAAGATATTAATATAATCACAAAAATACAGAAGAAAATGCTTCTTAACACCAGGTATTTTCATGACAGTCACCATTTCTTAATCTTTACCATTTCATGTCCTCACAGACTCACACTCTGCACACATTACATTAAGGAAGTCCACAAGGGTTCTGTCCTTAGGCTTCTGGGTGGACACTGGGTCTGGCAAAGAGGCGCCAGTTCTGCTCAGCGCTTAAATCACGTGCTTCGTGCAGAGGCCCCAGCCCTGGAGCAGAAGCTCTGGGTTAGACTCCAACCCTGATCCCCCACTCTTGCCCCCCTCTATCTGACTCTATTCACCGTTCTATCTCTCAACAAAGGCATGAAAAAGCCCCAACAAACAATCTCTGAACTGCAAGGAAGAAACATGCGACAGAGACAAAATGAGACAAAAAAATAACTCTTCAAAAGAGGATGAAGAAAGGCTTCAAAGAAAAACAATTAACCACACAAAGACCAAAAGATGTCAGCAAAACCGCAAAGAGATTCTTGATTAGAATAAGACTCAGAGTTCGGGTTATTTCTACCCAGGATCTCTTTTAAAACTGTTTTTCTTTGAAGTGCATAACAATTAAAAAACATGACCCCTTAAAGAGCTCAGAGATGGAGCTCCCAGAGACACCACATGGTGTGTACAGTGTGTAGGTGTGGTCTGACACTAATTGGTGGTGAAAATGGTCAGAGGCCTCTCTTTGAAAACCCTCTCTCACAGAGATAATCTGACCTCCACCAACTGTCCACTAAACAGAGCGCTGTGTGGGGTCACCTGTTCAGCAGACAGGGTAAGCTGATTAGCCCCCACTCTCTGAGGAGACCACGACAAGACAACAGCTTGTTTTTAGCTACTGCTGAACAAACCGGGTCAAAAGTAGGTCACAACAAAAAACGTATTATTCTCCAAGGTTTCTTAGTCTGGAGCTCGTCACCATGGACTTTATAGGTATTCTTCAGCTGTGTCACATACAAGAGGCTGTGAAATCCTTTCACTGGGATGTTTATGTGCCCAGTGTGATCAATTACATAATTTTTCTCCTGGATTGTTCTACTGACAGAGATCAGTGCTAAATATATAAATATATCAAAACTAGGGATGGGGCCGATCCCTAGTCAGTCGGATCCAGTATCAGTATCGGGCTCAGATACCAATGTAATTCCTGGATCAGAAATTTTCAATCCAACCTTCAAAAATTTCTGATCCATGTCATGTCTTTGCTTTAACTTTGTCTGCTAAAATGACTGTACAAGTGATTCTTGCCAGTCTGCTAGCTGGCTGGAAACTGCGGAATGGATTTCCTAAACGGAGGCGTGTCTCAATGAGACACAGAGATGAAACTTGCCGTTCAGGAAATCCAATCCGCAGTTTGTAGCCAAGCAGCTATCAGGCTAGCATTGAGCAGTACTAGGGCTAGCGAGCTTTTCCACATAACATGTCTGCTGTGTCGAAATATTTTACAGTCGAAACGCTGCAAAGTAATACTGCAATGTACAACGTTTGCAAAGCTGTTATTCCGAGAGGCGGGACCTCTGTCGCGCGACATACAATACCACTAATGTAATCAAACATTTCAAAATGCTCCACATGAAAGAGCACAAGGATTTTTTTGACCAGGGGACAGAAAGAGGAAACAAGGCAGCAAGAATTACTTCTGGAGTCATACCAAAAGCAAGGTTAATTTCCAGCAGACAACAAGAAAGATAATAATGAGTAAACAATAATGATAAAAATGATGGTAAAGCTAAGAGAGCTCTGGTATCGGAAGGGTATCGGTATCGGCAGATATCCAAATTCAGGAATCGAGATCAGATAGGATGTGAAAAAATGTGGATCGGTGCACCCCTAATCCAAACACCTCGTCCCTTTTTAAGAGTAAAGGAATAAAATCTGTAAGTCCACCACCATGTTGCCCTGCTCTAACCTCTCTGTTTTATTATGTTTCCCCCACAGAGATCAGCATTATTGTAGCGACAGAAAGCTGAAGAGTAAAACAAGCCACAATTCCTAAAAGCTGGGGGGCTGTGTAAAATGTGACTAAAACAGAATAATGTGGTCTGCAAATCATTTCATACCGTTATAATAATAGTGATAATACCACTACACCAACATTGTAGATCTTCTTGTTGAAAAAACATGCAGTCCTATCAAAAATGTAAGCACATTTCAAATTTATGTTAGGACAGGGAGAATAAGACTCTAAAAAAAGTTGTGTAATGCTTAAAAAACACCTGGAGAAGCATCTTTCAACTGATGAGTAACAGGCTAGTGACATGACCGGGTATAAAAGGGCATTACAAAGAAGTGAGTCTCTCAGAGGGAAGGATGGGAAGAGGATCACCACTATGTGAGAGACTGCATGAGCAAATAGTGCAGAGAATAATATTGTGAAACTGTCCTGTGGTCTTACAATTCAGAATCTGACATTCTTTTTGGAAATCTTGGACCCTGCATCCTGTACCCTCAAGAGAAGGAGGACCACCAGTCTTGTTATTACTGCACAGTTAGAACACCAGCATCCCTGGTAGTATGAGGATGTTGTGTCTATGGCATGGGTAGCTTAGAGGATTTGGGGTAATATGCAGGGTTGTCATTCACTGAAAAAAATGTGTCAAATCAGAACAAAAACACCATAGAAGACACAAATCAATACAGGGTATAAAGCCGCTCTGCTCCCCAACTCTCGACCTCACTCCCACCTGACATCCGGAAAATTGACTCTCTTCCTCTTTTCAGATCCAGACTCAAAACACACCTGTTCAGATTAGCCCAGTCCTTGTAATTTACTGTGTCATATTTTTATGTTATTTTATATATATTTTTTTTAACTCTATTGCTCTTATCTTGTCGTTCTGTGCTGCTGTTCTTACTTTGTAAAATGACCTTGAGTCTTTAGAAAGGGGCTTATAAATAAAATACATTCTTCTTCTTATTATTATTATTATTATTATTATTATCAATAACAATAATAATAATAATAATAATAATAAAAATAATAAATGATTTGCAAACCTTTAAATTCTGATTTTACTGACTAAGTTTTTACACAGCATCCCAACTTTCTAGATTAAAAAACAAAAGAGAAGCAGACCCTAACAACAATGAAACTTCATTTGTTCTCATTGGAAATTTAAATAAATATTACAGCTGTCTGTGCACTCAAAATATATTTTGTTTTGCACTTTGCAACAGCAACAAACTTAAGTCCCAAGTGAAATAAGTTTCCCCTTCCAACAGTTAAGTCTTTGCCAACCTGTAAAAGTAGTGTTTTCTGAAAACTTCTACAAAGAACAGCAAAGGAGGAAAGATGAGGATCTGTGAAACCTGATAATCACACCACCTCGAATCCAGTCAAAGCCTGTTGCCTTTTAACCTCTTTGCAGCGCTACATGCAAAAACACAGACACACAGCTGTGTCAGAATTAGAAAGTGTGTGAAAAGAAATGCTTTTTGACTGAGTGTTTCTAAAAGCTCCTTGTACTGACGACACTGTTGTACAAAAGTAAAGCCTTAAAGTTAATCCTGTCTTTACACAGAGAGTTAGAAATATGACTGAGTGAAGCTGCTCTTCAGAAGAAATCTCTATTTTTACAGATTTTGACAAAAGCTGTGTAGGTGAGACATGCAAGCGCTCACTTCTGGGTTTAAGTTTCAAATACTGCAGCTACTGTGTAACCAAACACCAAATCTAACTAGGCCAAGTATGCCAGGAGTTCAAAATAACAGAATATGTGGTGCTGAAACAGAATCCAGAATGGACAATAAATTATTCCAGGTGATTAAGTTAGCAACGGGGCTTTTCATTAAAAGCAGTTTAAACTGTGGTCATAAAGAGCTAATAGAGTGCACCCCTGGCCCCCTCTGCTCCTCCTTAATTCACAAAGTATTAGAGCAGATTAGGTGCCTAAGTGAGCTTGACGTGGAGATAAAAAGCTTGAGAGGTCTGCCATGAAACAGCTGTCCAGGAAAAACTCAAAACCCTCCCGCCCACAGAGACAGATCAGCAGGTAGAAAACAGAAAGGTCAACTGGACCAACACCACTGTGCATCAGAGGAGAAGAGATCCCTCATTTCAGAAAGATGCATTTAATGCAAGCATTAAAACTCTTAGCTTATATGATGCTTTGTGAAATCATCCAACAGATATACTTATGTTCTGTGTTACAAAAAAAGATGTGTTTTTAAACAGTGTCTGAGAGGCACTGTCTCAAAGATGAAGAGAGAGTTTTTGAAAAGGTCAGTTTTTAAGAGCAGAGTTTCACACTGATTCAAAGTTTGCAGGACAGGCAGTGAAAATGCAGCATTTAAGATGACAAAGACTATAACATCAGAAAGAAAACTCAAGTGGAGCTTAAAGTCAGACATAAAACTGGATTTTCATCCTTCTGTGTTTTTCACTCAGTTCACTTCTTTAATAAGTGCTACCTCTGATTCCTACTGATGTCGTAAATAAAGCTGCACATCTGGCAGTCTGATTGTGTTGCAACAGATGGCACTCCAAGAGGCAAAGCATGCTGGATATAGAGCAACACAGAGCAGGCTGGCAGCAGGGCCACTTCGCAACAGTTTTTCTCCCTCATCGGGTCCTGATCATACAGCTACAGACAACAGTGTTAGAATTAATTTAGATACACCTTTTAGGGCGCTCTTAAAACTCCTTGATTCAAAACAATCACAAGTATGTTTTTTGTTTTAACTATTGACACTATTACACTATCACTGAGCTACAGTCAAAGGGCTCTATTTTGGTGCCTCGCCCGAGAGGTGCCGCAAGCGCAGCGTCAATCAGATCCGCCGCGCTGACAAGGCGTTCCCAAGCACATTTTGGTATTTTGGTGAGCCGCGCAGCCCGGCGTAAGTATCCCCCCTCCCTAACTCAGCTCCTCCCGGCAGCATAAGTCGTAGACGGGGAGGAGAAAGGGCGTATAGTGGGTTTAACACAGCCGAGACCTGTTTTCACCAATCACATAAGCTCCTCTCCTTGCCTTTAAATCCGCCACCGGCGAGGCGTATTACTATTTTCATGAAGTAGTCAAAGAGATCAAGAGATGTCTGAAGACAGTTATGCCACACGATGGCGACAGAGGGCAGCTGCTCAACAAGTGTCCTCCACACTCTCTCATCTGAGCACAGATGGATTTGGTGTGTGTAATGTTGGACCCACTGGTAAGACAAACACCCTTTTCCACAAAAAAGACACTCACATAAAGTTGCATATATTCAAACCTCACGTGACAAAGGTGGGTTTAGCGCACAGATCACAACATAAACTCCAAAAATGGCATTAAAATCGGAACCATCTGTGCGTAAATGACGCATCGCGCTCCGTGGCCTGGCTCTTTCTTTCATAGATGTTGGCATATAAAATAAATTTGGCCCACAAAACTGAATATTATAATATCTGTATGTCGGCTTAAAGTAGATAACGCATCTGAGCACTGAAACAAATCATCTGTTCAGCCGCAGCAGCTGCAGCAAGACGGACAGAGGACACAGAGACGTGTCCAGGTCGAGCTGTGCGAGAAATAAGAGGAAGAAAGAAAAGGAGGGAGACACATTACATATCTTGTTAACTTTATCATGTGTGTTTATTTACTAGATATTTAATTTAATTTGATGCAGTTTCAGCTGTATTGATTCGGTCAGGTTGTGTGCCCAAACGCGTGCCAAACGCGTGCCAAACGCGCTCATCAGATCAGATATAGATCAGAATATATCGATATAGATCTAAATGTATGTGCTGACTCAGATTATTAGTTGTTGTTGATTACTTATTGCACTGAAATCTGCCTGACACTGTGGAAACCTGCCGGTGAGGCATCGGTGATGTATGTCGATACGCCGCCGGTCTACCAAAATACTACTAGACCAGCTGCGTTCCGCCTTGCGCTGAAAGCTGACCAGTTTTGAATCGGCGAGCTTTCAGCGCACGTTACACGCCGGTGGCGAGCACGAAAATGTCACTGCGCCAGCTGATTCTGTCTACACCTCCCCCTGCCACGCCACCACGCCCAGCTTGGCGGATCTCGGCTCGCCTCCGTGCGACTCAGTCCACGAAAATACCAAACTCGCCTTACACCGGGCTCCGCCAGACGAAAATACAACTGCGCGGGGCTAGCCGCCCTCCGCCGCCTCACCGGCGCGAACGAAAATAGAGCCCCAAGTCTTTATCAAGCCCACTGTTTAAACTTTCCCATCAACCAGGTGACTTCTTTGTTAACAAAAGGCCAGTACGAGCTGGGTTTGAGTCTCAGCTGTTACTGAAACCTCTGAAGAAAACAATCATCTGCAATGACCTCCATGAAAGCTCAGAAACACACACTGTTAAAAAAATATTATAACAGAAGCCAAAGGGACAACAGGGACCTAATATGGATTCAGGGTGAGAATCGCAAGCAGACTGTATGGACAACTTGGTTCCGCCTACCGCCTGTATACGGATTTGAAGCCAAATAGCTCTTGGTATTTCCGGGATTTTTCTATATATCCTGAAACCAGCGCTGCGCAGTAGCAATGCGCGCATTCGGCCGCGCAGTCGCAGAGAGTCGCTGTGATGACGCTCGGCTCAAACAGTGTATCCCCCGGGAGAGCTACGCAATCCCTGAACGCCCATAGGCTGTATCAGGTGTCAATCATAGCAAACATGAACCCCCTAATAACTTTTAAAAACTGAGCTTCACAGAAAAAGAGGACTTGAGCACAAACCAGTCTTACAATAACTACATGTCAACATCACAAGCAGGGGGGAGAAAAATTTTACGTTCTGTGTAATAAATTTCTAAAGTTCGTCCACAGCTCCATAAGCTTTGCTGGCAGAGGCGGAATTTATGACCTATACTGCAGCCCGTCAACAGAGGGTGCTGTTCTCGGAGTGGCTTCACCCAGCAAGGAGGCAGACTCTGTCCATTCTTGATACAGTCTTTGATCACAAGTGGCCCCACGATAGGATATTCTCACAACACTTGGGCCAGGAAATGATATTATTGCGATTTTTAACATTTTGCAAAACAGTAAGTATTGCTAGACAATATATTGCGATCCATACATTTTTTTCAACTGTTTGGCTAATGTAGCATTTGTCTTTTCTTTATGTTTGTCTTACTTACACAGTATTTTATTTTCATGTACCACTTCTTGCAAATATTATGTGTCAGGTCCATCTCATTTGTGCCCTGCTTGCATTTCTAATGTCTTTCCCCAGGTGCTGCTATATTTGTTGTACTGACTTTCTCCTGCTTTATGATGTCACCTCTGCCAACCTCACTGGACAAACTGTTGATTTTATTTTTCCATTATCAAAGATTTGACTTCACATTAACATTTAATTTGAAAAATCGATACTTGGTTAATGAGACGATAAAATATATCACCAGACAAAATACTGGGATACTATGCTGTATCTATCTTTTCTCCCATCCCTAATGTTTCGTATGACTAGGAGGCTGTGTAAGAAGTAACACGCACACACTTTGTCTTACTTGTATGAAAGCAGCCAAAAAGAAGCGTTTCAGGCAGGGTCAGAAGAGGACTGTGATGAGGATTTTCATGGATGCTAGTTAAATATAAATATGTTTCTAAGCTGCAAATGATGCCAAGCTACAGTTGATCCCAGACTGACATTATGAAAGGGGAAAATGAGTATGATGGGACTCCTTTAAACTTAAAAACATGATAGAGTGTCGCTTTACATGTGAGGCAGATGAACATTTTCTCACTCACCTTGTGGTGGTAAAACAAAATAAAAGTGAAGGGAACATTCTTGAGTGCTGGATTCAGATGACTCCCCTCTTGAATATTTGAGTGGATGCTTCTTCCTGTGTATCTTTTTATAAAATGCTGCATTACAGCATAAAACAGCTGGTCAATCCAGCGAGGTGAAGTGCTGACTGTGTGTTAAAAGAGAGGAGTTTTCCATCTCTCTTCCTCTCCGACTGACACATCCCCCTCTCACTCTCCTCTCTTTATTCAGCCCTCTAACATCTAATAATATTATGTGTTTTTTGTGTGAAAATGGGGCACAGCTTCTGCCCGGCACATGGCAGCATCAGTGTGTACCAACTGTGTGATGTCGATTATTAGCTTTTAGACCGTGCAGGTGCTCACTGACCTACATATGACATGGGTTTCATCTCTGTTTCTCTTCTCTATTATTTGCTTCTTGGTTGGACACAGCTGTGTGAGATCTGGCAATCTGCAAATCTGCATTAAAGTTTTTTTAATCTTCCTTCCCGCCCCCATGGTGGGCACAGAGTTTTCTCTGTAATCTTAGTGTAATGCCCTCATAAACCCCTCAGGTTTTTCATCACTGAATAATACAATAGGCGCAGAGGAGCTGAGTATTTCCTGATGCTGCATTGTGTAATGAATCCCTCCTCTTTTCTGTTATCCCCCCTGAGGAAACAGAGCTTGTTCACCGCTGCTCGGTGAATCCAGAGAGGTGAGGCCGCGATCATAAATAGAAAGGTTCAATTAAGCGAGCGTGTGATATTCCCTGTGGAAAATCTGCACCCGCTGCCTGTGGAGAATATTCCCACGCTCCCTTTGGAAGCTCAGACATCAAAGTAGACGCACCCAATTTCACTTGTGATCAACCAGTGTCTGTTTGGAAACTCGTCACGTACTTGAACGCTGCTTGAGATGCATGAGGTGTCTCAGCCAGGAGCTGTTGATTTGTGCACCCAACACGCCGGTTATATTCTTTTACTTAATGATGCCCTGTGGCTGGTTACTTCTTATGATCTCAATGCGTGATTATGATACATCCAAAGCTCAACAATGACAAACCTTGGACATTGTTAATCAGTTTCGATTGCTTTAAACTGCCTGACACACTGCAACAAACAGCAGCATTCACACCAGAAAAAAAAGAGTGGATCTTTTCTGTGAAAACTACAAAAGCCAGCCAAGGTTAGCTCACATTAGCCTGGAAACATTTAAAAAAATTGCAGATGAATTAATAAATTTCATGGCAGCTCAGCTAGCAGCCCCTCATCTGTCTTTTCAAGAGTTTTTGCGATTTTTGACAGGAAATGTTAAATTGCATGGTTGTGTGTGAGTGTGTTTTTATTTATTTGTAGAGTTTTGAGAACAAGAAGTGCTTTGTGGGTTTTGTTTTTATTCACTCGCTGTCACCTTCAGTCTCTGCTCACCTGACCTGAATCTGCAGCCATCAAGTAGATCACTCACTCCCTCAAACAACCCTTCATCCAACAGTAAGTCCCAGTTGGATCGCTGTGCCAAACACGGTTTGTTGTGCCATAAAGTCTAGCTCCAGTTTTGCCTTTGGCCTGCCCTTAAACATTTGAGCTGTTTTCCTGTTTGCCACAGTGACTCATAACTGGCTCCTTTTATTCAAGACCTCCAGTGGTGCCAGCCACTTCCCCACGGAGCACTTCCACACCCCCCAGCTTTGGACCTCCACCAACTACCCCTTTCACTTTGTCCTACAAGCTTTGAATAAATCCATCTTTGACACTTAACCAACCTCAGACAGCTTCCTCAGTTCAGCCTTTATTGGTGACACACAGCTAAGGTCTGATTGTTTTGAAGAGAGAGACTCCCTGTGGGTAATTTGACTGTTTGGACATGGCAGCAACCTCTGGTCTTGAAAAATAAAGCTCAAGTGGAAGTGAGAGAAACTGCCGCTCCCCCAATTCCTGCTTCAGGCTGTGTGTAGAAGAACAGGAAAACACACGCACTCGGAGCCAAAAGAGATGGTTTTTGGAGCAAAAATAAATGTACAGCCTGGTTCAAAAAACAGGTTTGATCTGAATAGCTTAATGTTCCCACAGCACCGACTGTGTTATTAAGTTATTAGGATTGCAAGCTTACTGAACCAGAGGCACGGCTGACTTGACTGACAGGCAGGCACAATGTAGCGATCAGGGAGCAGGCTAAAGGCCCAATCCAGCAAGTTGACTGAAAGTTTGGTTTAGTCAGCATCACCACCAGGCTTCAAAACTCGGCTTCAGAAATGACCCAGGACATCACTGATACAACGTCCTTGAAAAGTTACTACAGGTTAGACTCAAACATGGAGCACTGTAAAGCTGTCTGCTACCTCTCAGTCATGGTTTCGGACCACACTGGTGTAGCAGCGCAGCATAAACAGCAAAAACACACCTCCATTAAAGATTATAAAGTACATTTCATTGTACTGATATAATTCTTTTATAACGAAATTATTTTTAAAAATTACTCTGTATTGTCAGTGTGGATTTAAAATGCAGGATTTTTAAAAAGTAATTTTAGTTATATTAAAAAACAAACCAGAATAATATTTGTGTTATATGTTCCAGCCATATGTGTTCATTTTTCTATTCAATTTTAGAATGAGCGTTGTATGTTCTTTCAATACGGATTTAGCCATAGTGATCCTCGCCAACAGAAATGACAATGTCAATATAACACTCTCCAGCTGGTCTCATCAACCTCTGACATCTCCAAGGCCGTGTCTTCCAAGTCATATATCCTATAACAGTTTATAAAAATGACAACCTGAGAGAATATACTGTTTGAGTCACACATTTCTCTGAGTTACATTAAGGTCCTTTTACCCTAAGAGCATGTGCATCCAAACACATGTGCAGAGACAGCTTCATGGACAGGAGAACATACGTGCTAGGCTATATATTCACTGCATGCAGCTTGTGTTACATGAATAACATGGCCTAGATACCCCTGATACATATTCAGCAACGTGTTTCCAATTTCAACACAGGTAAACAAGCAAACCAAGCGAATAACAACAATAAAAGAGCTGCTGAGGTAAAAACAGGCCGCATTACTGCACTGAAGAGAAGAAGGAGGTGAATATTAAGTGAGACTGGTTCATCACTCCGCCCCGATCTGTTTGTTCTCCAATCAAGCTCAGGATAAAGGATGTGGAGAAACTTCATCATCACATCAAACGCTGACCATAATCAAAACAAGAGGAAAGCAATCATTAGCATTGTAAATCTGCTGAGTACTTTACAAAGAGTCAGATAGATTATCAGATCACTCCTGTGACTGCAGGGCCTCAGACTGACTGCAGGACTCTGTCCTCTAAGAACCACAGTCAGTGGATTACACTGCCCTGCTGAGTTAAAAGCTGCCAGAACTGCTGCATTCCTGCCACTCTTTTTCCTGGCACTTCTGCCAAAAAATTTCATCTCAAAACACAAAAAAATCTTTGAACAGATGTAAATGTTTTTGTTCCTGCGCAAACTAGGTTAGAGGTTTTGGCAGCTGCACACATGACTGCTGAGTTTGTGGTCACGGTGATGAAAAGTTCACCCAGAGCCTGGAGCACACTGCAGCCAAGCCAGGAGAAGAGGGTGATTTTCAAAGTGTTGTGCAGGAAAAACTGGAGGAACAGATAAGAAAAATAAGAGTGTTTGTAGGAGTGTCTACAATAACAAAGAAGAAACACATGAAATGTTGGAAAAAGCATGATTAGTCTTTATTTAAAGGCCAACATTTCAAAACAACATCATAATATCCTCTGAACTATTTCCCACAATTTGGTGTCCATGGTGGGACTTGAGTGTGAACTGGACTTAGATGATGAAGTATTTTGGAGCCAAACAGAACTGTCTTTGTTGTATCATAGTATTTTACCTTAGATTTTTTTTCCTATTTCACCCTTTATTTATTCATTCTTTTCATTGAGCAGTTAGCAGTTGCTCTTCTTCCATATTATGTTCTAAATCAAACAGCAAGCACAACCAACACAGTCCTCCCTGTCCCTCCTGTCACTCAGTGAGGTCTAAATTTCTCCAGACTTCATCCGGATCACTTTGTTGGAGCCTGCAAAGCCAGTTCTTGCTATGCTGTGCTTGTGAGCTGCAGTTCCTCTCCCACACTCTGATTGACTGTTTTTTTCCTCCTTCAAACCAGTGTTGGAGACACTATTTTCTGATGGACTTTCTGGATCAACATTTAAGTCCTGCTTCCTCTGATTCTTTAGAATTAAATATAATTTTTAATGGGACAATAAGCATTAATGAACATTTACATGTAAATGCATGGGATTATAGCCAAGAGGCTAATTTCCGTCCCCAGTCCCATTAGCAGGTTGGTGTCAATACATAAAAACAAAAACACACATCAACAATTAGCAACAACATGTTTTTATTGTTGTTACTTGAGTTTAATTTTCAAGTGATTCAAGCAAACTTTGCTGCCTGACAACTTCAGGTCCTGCTGTTCTCTTTGTGCAACTATGTCGATCTCTAAATATGATGTGTTACTATAGGTGACTGAAAAACCAGTACTTCCACTACTATCCTCAATATATGATTAATTGGGGTGTAAAATTGAAGACCCCGACTGCAAGAAGATCCCATATTTTCTCATGTATTTTAAGGAAATATAATGTCTTATACTCCAACTCATACAGTTATATTTCTTTGGAAACTTTCCCACCCCAATACTCACCAATTTAAACCCTGAGATGAAAAGAGTTACAGAAAGCTTTATAACGTAAAGGGAAGCTTATTTTCTCCACAGAGAAACTGAGGCAGAGGATACCTTTTAAGGGGGCAGTAGTGGCTGTGGCACCCTTCGTGTATAATTTATTTTTATTTGTCTCTATTTAAAAGTGTGACATCTGGATCAACCTTTTTTTTGTTAGTGTAAATCTGAAGCTGAAGCACTAACAGAGAAAAGCTTCAACTTCTTACTCCTTAAATACCTAAACTGACCAAAATAGCAACAGAACAAATGCCAGTTGTCTGCTACATCTGTAAACAGTTTAGATACTGAGGCACTTAAAAAATCTACAGCATCAATCTGCTGTACTAAGAAAATATCTGGGTGTTTATGGGACTGTAAGTCTGTGTCAATAAAGGATTAGATGAAAACGATTGAGGATGGGGGGGCCATCTTTAGGTTTTCTTTAAACTATAAAAAGAAAAATCTTTTCATAGGTGTCAAACCAAGTTAAATCATGATCTGATATGACGAATTAGTGAAATGTCCCTTTAATTATAGATATTTCAGCCTTGCATTGTAATCCTAAGATGCTGACTAGAGGCAAACAACAAGTTGAATAGCGCATTACTGGAGCACTCTTGTGTCTCACATGCTTTACCCCGAGGAGACGCTAATTTCCATTCGATAAAAGTCTGTGATGTCAGCTGGGACACAAAGCCTGACAAATTAATTCATAAGAGCATCACATATTACCATAAGCTTCTTTCTGAGAGACGATTACAGCTAGATCCTAGACAAAGTGCGCTCTGCTGCTCCAGTTCCCATAGCAATATCGCTGATATTTCCATAGTAACCGGATTCTGTTTCCCTTCCTCCCACCAGCAACCAGTGTTCGACAGGAGCCCACCTGTTCTGGGGCTGTGGGAGAAAGTGGTAGAAACAGACCGCATAGGTCCTGCTCCTTGAAAACAGCAATTTATTTACAAGGTGACAGTGGGGGGGTTTAGGGCTGAGCTGGCAGCCAGAAGGACCCCCAGATTGTCTCAGCTGTGGTCATCCACCAATGTCGAACTCTTACTTGGTGTATTTTAAACTTTCTTCCTCCTGCTCTCACCTCCTTTGACCTCTTTGGAGTTGAAATGTTGTGACAGCTCTGTGGCAACTCAAACGCAGAAAACTGCTTGCAAGATAAAGACAGACATTAAAGTTTTATGTCTGAGTAATCTCTTTGTGTGATCGACAGGGGAAATCCATTCCTATTGGTTTACAAAACAGTTTATTCTCATTCACTTACTTAAGCTCTCTACATTGAAATTCTATTCCTCTGAGCTTAGGCTAAAATACAAAACTCTCTCTGGCTCAAAAGGTTAAGTCCTCTAAAATGCAAATGTGCAGTGGCTAAGATAAAAAAAAAATAGGCAAACCCTTCAGTATAAAAGGGTCAGATGCTGCTTCAGCTGCTGGGAAAATGTCACCATGTTCAAGCGCACAAGAGTAACTTGTCACTGACAGAGCAGCCATCTTCAAGTGTATGTAAAACTCGCAGCTATATTAAACCTGTGTATTAATGTATCACATGCTGATCAAGGGTGGAGCGTTGGTGTTTTAGACGCACGTATTTAGGTCAGAGTTAAACCTATCAAAGGCTGATGAGCTAGTAACTGTTCATTTCAATATTTCCAGACCTGTTTATTTTTTTCACAAACTCTCTCAGGTTACGATCAACAACAAACACAAAGTATTGCCTTGAAAATGTCTTTTGCTGATTCAACAAATAAACAAAAATGCTAACAAGTCACATGAGTAAAATTACATTAGACTGAGGAAGTCTCCATGATTAGGACCATCAGTGATAAAGAGGTGATAAAGAGAGAAATCAGTAAATCTGCACTAGTCTTTCCATGACACGGGACATGGGGGCTGTAAACTGAGCTGCAAGGTTGTTGTAAGGAATTAGGATGTTAAAGGGATATTCCAACATAGAATTAAGTTAGGGTCAAACACACCGTAACACAGAGTTAAACATCCCCTCGAGAGATGAATGTTGCTGACTGCTTGCTTCTCTAGTTATACCAACTTTAGAAATGACCGCAGATAGCAATACACAGCGGTCTGAGGAGCCACACACATAGCTCAACCAAAAACCCACTCTATAGCTGCAAATAATGCTAAGGTTAACATTTAAGACCTGTAGTGGACATTTCACACTGTGGGACTGAACAGAGTAATAATGAATGAATTACTCCCCTTTAAAACTGTCATTGTAGGTGTCAGGGGCTGTGAGCTGAGCTGCCTCTGGGGCTGAGGTCAGAGCTCAGTTACAGCCCAAAATGTCAGACATTGTGTTTCAAAGCTATACTAAACCTGAGTATCAATGTATCAAATGCTGGTCAGGGGTGGAGTGATCATCATATAAATGTACACTTCACATATATTTAGATCAGAGGTTTTCTATATCATTAACCCATCAAAGGCTGGTGAGTTTGCAACCGACTATTTCAAAATATCAACACTTGCTTTTCAAAATATCTCTGCTGTAGTTTAACTACTGGAAAAAATGCTTTAATACATTTCTGTGCTAAACAAACAAGATGTCAACAAGCTCAGATCAAGGATCAACAGCCAGAGAGAAGATGAAATCAGTAGATCCCTAATACCTTTCAGCTAACACAGAACATAGGGGGCTGCTAGCTGTGATGCTAGCTTACTTGAGAGGTTAAGGTGGTGTCAGGCCCAGCGTCTCTTTGTTTCAGTGTAATCAAAATGGCTATGATTGTGGGTCAGGTACCACTGTGGAGTCTGCTCTGTCTTTTGTTAGAGTCACAGCACAGATTTCTGGACTTGTGATCACCTGATCTGACAGTGATCATCGGAAAACAAAAACAAATCTGTGTAGTCTGACCCCAGCATTACTACATCTCTCAGTTAGATCAAATCTTTCACACAGCAAGGTTAGTAGTAGTTTTGTTGTGGCAGCTTGTACCAAACAACTGACTTTGAGTTTCTGACATGCAAACCAAACATGTGACCCAGATACACCTGGCGTTTGGTGCGTAGCTGAGCTGAAGAGCAGAAACAAACAGACTAATCTTAGCATTAACAAACAAAAATCCAAATTTGATTGATGGATTTAATAGTCATGTACTGTGCTACTTGTACTATGGCCAGACTGTTCCTCTATTATTTTTATTTTTTACCAAGCTAAGATACATGTCTGCTGATACCTCTAATAAATTCAGAGCAAAAATAAGACATTGAACCTCAGACAAGAAACAGACTAAGCACATTCCCCCAAAAGTCAAATTCTTCTTTAAGCTCAGCTAACCTTTACTTGCGTCAAGGGAGCATGCTGCCAGAAAAAGTAAAATGATATAAAAGAAGTAAGTCGGCGAATGTGGTTTTCTTCAACCAACAGAGGAGCAAAATAAACCCCAAAGACCAAACCACGTGAAGTAAAAGCAGGGTCTGCAGCAAGATACATATACAACAATGGAATCATTTTTATGAAACTAAGGCTACAAACACTCTCAGTTGAGCTAAAAGTCACCCCAGTGTTTGTCTTTTTCTCTCTCTGCTGGATAAATTTATTCTGTCTGACTGAAAGTTGTTCTCTGGTACCATGAGTTCATTCAAATGCATGCTATCTTTTCCAGGTGTGTTGAACAGAGCTCCACTTTCCCCACAAGGCCTCCTTGTGTATTCATTTATTCTGCATTTACATATAAGGCTGCTTCGGGCCCTGATCTGTGAGCACTGTGAGGCCAGGGCAGCCCATGTTCCATGCTGCCGGTGAGGCCTCTGATCCAGGCCGGGTCAAAGACTCGGCTGAAGCCAATGAGAGGATGGAGGGGGGGCAGGGGAGGAGCTGAGGGTGTCACTGAATGCCTGGGAACCTGTCACTATGCGTCAGTGTTAGCGTCTGCATCTGGCCTGCTCCCGCTTTGACCTGGAGCTAAGTACGACTCGCTCACAGGACTGGACCACAGAGGAGGAAAAAGCAAGTTTCCCTCTCCCACCTTACATCCAGCGCCTTTAACTTGTCACTGTGCCCGTCCCTGTGTTAAAACCATCGCTTCACAACAGGCACTCGCAGGCTCAGCACACAAAATAGCTGCTTAGGAAATGTGCACTTTGCTAAAAATAAGCTGAACTTTTCTTTCCAACCCACCTCTTCTTTACCCAGATGAAGTTAGGGTGACCTTTCTCCAGTTCAGGCTTTTTTTCTGACTACACCTGAACATTTGATTATTTCTAAGGCAAAACAATAGACTGAAACACTCCATATTATTTTTCAGCCTGATAAACACCCTGATACCATGGAATTGCTCCAAGACGTTGCTTCAGTCAACTGAAAAATTGGCTGTTATGGCTGCAACTTGGTCTTTGGGTACAAATGTGCACCCAGCTGACTGACGTCTCCTAAAAATGTAAAAGCTGTGACTGTTAGACTGAGTGTCAAACAACATTATTTGATCAAGTGTCCTGTTTTTATCCAGAAACAGTGCTCTGCTGCCTCTCTCGCAGCCTCCTGACTCAAGTGATAAAAACAGGAAGTTGTTCCCTCAGAGATGTTGGTCTGATGTTGCCTCATTGGTGGATTTGTTAGTCATTGCGTGACTTTGGTGTTACAGACCATTGATTTTAATCCAACAAAATACTTATGTGAGGCACAAACAATATATTTTTTTTTTATGGGGATGTTGAGATCAGATCCCTGATCAGAAAAAAAGTGGAAAAGGTAGGAATTTGGTCGACGATATTTCGATGAAAAGATGTGGAAACAGTCCGGTTGAGATGATAAAAAAAAAATAGTTAAAAAATGCCAAGATCAGCCCTGATTTGATAGTTGAGATCAGGGCCACGACATCCTGCCCTCATCTTATACTACTCATGTATCCGCTCATGGTGCCAGAGTTATTTGCAACAAAAAGAGATTCAGAAAACAAATGATCCCTGAGTGATCTTCAGACATAATATCACTGATTCATGGAGTCATGTGAAGCACTTTTGGCCCTGAGACGATCAGATCCTGTCGTCGTATAAAAATAGTCCTGTTGTTTGGTGCCTCCTCACATGGTCCCAGCAGCCAGGCATGCCAATGAAGACCTTTGTTGTGTGACACAGTTTCAGGCAGTAGGAGTGAATGAATGCCTAATTAAGCAGAACAATGGTCAAAGGGTATTGTGACTGAAGACACAATAACCTTGGTCCACATATATGTCGTGGATGTGGAGATATACATACAGGGTTTGACATTCACCGTAGACCAGAAACTCCCTGCAGCGGCCACCAGTTTTATCCATAAATATCAGTGAGGGCTGTACGACAGTGAAACAAACACAATGATTGCCTTATGTTAGCGCACACTGCAGCTCCAGTAGTGAAAGAGCTTCAGCAGGTGTAACTGAGCACTGCATCCTCGCCCTAGGTTACTATTCTGG
This sequence comes from Xyrichtys novacula, assembly GCA_962446985.1. Lineage (NCBI taxonomy): Eukaryota > Metazoa > Chordata > Actinopteri > Labriformes > Labridae > Xyrichtys > Xyrichtys novacula. Next base: position 30,714,928 of record OY660872.1, read on the forward strand.
TTGATTTTTGCTAAAAAAAGTGAGACAATCCATTCAATATCAAAGGATATCAGGGGATATTGCTGCTGTGTGAGTATGAAGCTTAATTATGGGGTTTGAGAGACATGAACTGAAGAGGCTACCAGAGAGTACATGCACCATTTTACTCAATAGATGTTTGTTTATCAGTCAAATCAAATGGATGAAAAAGTCTTTCGTCATCCTGTTGGTTGTTATTTTATGACTGTGCTGAAACAGGCATGGACAGCAGTGGCAGGTCTGTTGTAATTATTTTTTTTTCCCATCAATTTTTCTATCTTTTTTAGGTTGGGGGGTGTTTATCTATATATATATATATATACAGTATATATATATATATACATATATACGTTGGAGAGGACAGCTGAACAGAGACAAGAAATGTGGGGAGCAGAGAAAAGGGGACAACATGCAGCTAAATAGCTGGATGTAGAGTCAAACCAGCAACCACTGCAACAAAAACACAGCCTTTGTACATAGGATTCACACTTTAACCATTAGGCCCAGAACTGACCACAGAGATAGGGCCCTTTGATTTCCAGGTTAACAGAATCACGAACTGAATCGTGGAATTGGCCAATAAAAACAGAATCTACTGTTAAACCCGGAATTTCGCGGATATTGGCATGTTGTGACTGAATGCTGTTATCACGAGTAGAAACATTTGTCTAGTGAAATGTCCCAGGGGACCGCTCATTCGTGGCACCACCCGTGCATCTCTTCACAAACACTTACCCGCCCCCTCCCTCCTGAATAAACAGCCTGTGGAAGCGGCCACCAGCAACACCAGCTATATCTGTGAAAAAACTTTGAAACTCTTGTCGGTCTCCAAAGTACAGAGCCGAGCAATATCCAAATGACTTTTACATGTCATTTGGATTCTGGCGACATATCATTGACTGGAAACGCAAAAATGGGTGTGACAACCGTTTGTCGTCTAAAACCCATGTGAAAAACAAAGAAAAACACAGTGCTGCTGCTAATGCTAGCTAATGCTAAAAATTATTAAAACTTTGTACATAAAGCACTTTTTGGGACATTGTTATGTTACAACATAATGTTTTGACTTGAAATACTGGGCAATGATGTATTACAGCTATAAATTTAGGAACATTTGCATTTTATTAATTGACATTTTATTTACTGACACTAAAATCACACACCCTACGAAAGTAAATAAATGTAAAAGGTAAAAAACAGCATTCTAAAAAATTAAAACAGAAAAGAACGGAATTTGGAAAAAATAAAACGGATTTCATAGGGCCCTACAAAGATTGTAAATTGGCCAGTGCACTGATTTATTCTTATAGTTTGGATAATGGGGCTCACTAGAGATGAACTGTCAACTGTAACAATTTTTTTTATTTCTCTCCATTTGTAGAAAATAAACATTACTCTTAAATAAACGTACACCATTAAAAAAATATTATTGCGCCTGACAATCACAAAAATGTGATAACGGTCTTGCTCTTTATTTCCCTTTTGTCTATTTTTGTGCACCCTCCCTCTCCTCCTCAAAGGCAGGACTTTCTTCTTTCCCCCTTTTCAGTCAGCTCTCACTTTCTCCTTATCATTACAAGCTAAGTGTGTAATACAGAATCAGTGTGTAATAAAGTTTGGGAGGAATCTGCGAATCAATCTTCAACACATTGCGCAACAGTGGTCCAAACAATCACAATCACAGGTGGAAAGAGGAGAGCAGGGAGAGGAGCAGGAGGAGGAGAGAGGAGAGCAGGAAGAGGCAGGTGTGTGCATCTGTGTGTCTGAAAAGCCAAGGGACAGAGTCAGCATGTTGATAAAGAGGCTGTAGGGATCACAATTGTTGCCATAATGGAGCAGCCCCAACATGGGCTAACCAGCTACTAACAGATTAAATTTAATATGGGCTGCAAAATCATCACTGAGATTTACTGCTGAAAGATTGATGTTACTTTCCTCTAGAGAGGAAGTTGTTACTGTTGTAATTATGCGTAGTTAGCATGCCTTTATCCTACCAGGTAAATCTTTTAAAAGTGCCTGAGTGTTGTGACCTACTCTGGTAAAGATATTTGTTAGATTTGTAAGATTTTAGCCATATATTATTACAGCATGCTTTGGACTAATTTTCTTTTAGAAAGGCAAAGTTCCTTGTATCATTTTTTACTTTATATTTATTTACCCATGCAACCCTTCTCTAAAGAAAACATAAAAAGTTCTATGTATCCATAGAGCACCTCTACATGACAGTTACGAAAGCCTAGTCGTGAGATCCTGGTGGAAAACATGACTCTCCTTTGAGTTATACTTAAGATCCCCCTACTGAAACACCTCATCCTCACCACATACCATCTCAACATGAGTTATCAGCAGCCTGACCATCAATCACCTGTGAAATGACAAAAACTACTGCAGTCAGAATGGGTTTTGACCTAAAATAGTGCAATGATCTGATGTTGAGTTTGAAATAAACCAGTGGCAGTTACAGCAGCTGTTAGCCTTATTTTTTCAAGCGTTTTAAAAAATGCATACGGCTGAGTGGAGGAAGTTTGTGGCACTGATAGCTGCACAAGACAGAAAAAAAACACCCACTAAAGAGCACCCGGTAACACCGTTCAGGCAAAGCATTGATTTAAATTGTAAATCAGGCGTCAGCTGAAATAGTCACTGCTTCACTTCTCCTCCACAGACATCCATCCTGCCTGAATTATACTGAGAGTTCACTAATATTCAAAGGGCTGAAAGGAAGAGGACCGTGAGATTTTGACACTCCACAGGTTTTCCGTCAATCCTGAAACTGACTTTGACAGTGATACGACCATTGCAGGTAATATCCACCAGTCATAAGCAGCTCCTCTCCACAGCAAGAACAGGTTAACATTTAGATGACCAGGCTCTATTTATGGTGGCTGTCAGCACCGTCCACAGCACCCACAGTCTGCTAATTGGGATCGCTCCCAGGTAAGAGGGCCGAGCAGCAGTCCCCCTCTGCCTTTCACACTCACCAGGGACACGATGACCGTACTTCATCATGAAATAATTGGCCGCTCATTTTTTTTTGGCCCGGGTCAGCCTCTTGAGGGAGACTGTGAGAACGCCTTGTCAAAACAGATCGAAGCAGAAGGCCAAGAGGGTGAGCGTGGGCCTCCCCTGGCGCAGCATCTCTGTAATGCGAACAATCTGACATGCCACACATGTTGGATGTCCGAGTGAATTGGGGAGCTCCATGGCGTCAGCTTAAAGGAGATTTAACAGGAAAGGGGTGGGGGCTAATTCAGCTCAATGCAACAGATTTTTGGGCTGCAGTCAGAGTCAAATCCCATGCTTGATTTGGAGCTGCTACCACAGAAATCTGTGTTAAATCGCACCACACTCAGTGCCAGAATTAGCTCCTCACCACTCTCTGCACAGATGGCATCAGCGCTGCTCATTGCAAATGCTTCACATTCTAGTCCAGGCTGCCTGACCCCTTCCTTAATCCTAATTAGGAATGCAATTTCCACACAGCCTTTTTTTTTGAAAGCCTGATGAAAATAAACATTTGTATGTCCATGCAGCGAAGCTTGTGGGTCAAATCATTTCATGGAGTCCCATGATTGTGACACTATTTCAAACCAACCCATACAGAAAGATGTTTCAGAGTAATGCCACTGTGTACTAACCTATATCCTCCCTGTGAGTCTACAATGTACCGGTCAGATAATAATACACGGTGGTAAATCCCTGGATAACATTCGGCCGCCTGACAAACCAGACCCTCCCCCACCTGGTGTACTTACCCCTGCACACACACGTTTGATCTGCAGCAGAAATATTCACCCTTTCTCTAAAGCTGTCCATCAGCACGTCACTGAGGATTAACCAATAATTCCTCTGCCACATATAAAGACCTGGAAACAGTCACATCTGCAGATATCAGGCTAATCTGGATGCTGGCATATTAACATGGATCTTTTTTTCCCCTTTTTTTTGACCTGCCAGCAATTCCTCTACCTGATAATGCTTATTTGGCCGGGACTCGGACAGGGGGATGTGTTAGGGCAGCTGAGCCACCCCGGCCTGCAGAGATAAGCGCTCATTGTTGAGAGCGTGGATGGAGAGCGCAGCAGAGGACGATGAGCTCAGGCTCAGGCTGACAACTGAACAATAATACAACAGCACACAGCAGAGACGTGTTGACTTAACAGGTCCAAAAGGTTTAATCTGCCTCACTTCCTGCTTGCTCCAAGGATGGACACTGAAAAGAGCTGAACTGAAAGGGTTTGGTTTCTAATGCAGACTTAACAGACACATGGGTGATTCTTCTCTAACCTTTACACAGAGCTGTGAAATATGGTTAAAAATAAATAAATAAATAAAAAGCCAGGATGAGTTTCCACTACGTAGTCAAAAATGTTTGAGTGCTTAAAATTTGAAGAGTTTGTTGAAGCTACTGTGAACTTTAGGGAAAAAAAAAAAAAAGGGTGTCAGAGCTCCAGACTCACACCGTCCTGTCCTCCTGAGGGACATAAAAATGTGTTTGGAATGATCAAAGATGTCCCTTTGATCTGTATGTTCCCAGTTGTGTGAGTCACTACAGCTGAGCAAATGAAACCGAAACATTACGTTGATTTAATCCGAGGACGTTTGTTTGTGCTGACACTTTTTTCCCTCACTATCTAAAGCTTCAAGACCTTCAAGAAGGATCTGAAATCTTGTCATGGAATATTGAGGACCCTTCCTTTAGCCGCGTCACCCCACTGCAGACGGTTAAGGACTCGTCCAAGGTCTTCCTACAAACAAGTGGCTGCTGGAAGAGAGTGGGTAAGTTGTGTTTAGCCTCTTTGCTAAAGAAATCAGGCAAGGCTAAAAAGATGTTTGATGGCTAGTACTATGACTGGGACACAATATGTACTGTTGATGCAGTTAGGTGCTGTTCTGAGCATTATTTGTGGCTATAGAGTGGCTTTTTGGTTGAGCGCTTTTCCCTAAGACCGCTGGGTTGTCTAACTTTGTGTTACGGTGTGTTTGACCCTAACTTAATTTTATGCTGGGATATCCCTTTAAGTAACAAGAGTCACGCTTTGGGACACTTTGGGGCTGTTGAAATAGTTTTGGGGACGGCTGAGGAACTTTTAGTTTGTGTCAATTTTGGTGACTTTTAACAACAAATCAATTCTGAGTTACTGAGAAATCAAAAACCAAGTTACTGGCGGTCCTATTTGCTTCTTATCATAAAAAAGTATTCACTAAATTTTAGCCTTTTTAAAAAGTAAAAAAAAAATCCTTATAAGAGCTTTGACAATTAAATTTCTTCCCTCTCTTTTTTTGGTGGTTACACTTCAGATGGTCTGAAATAACAGAATGAAACAGTCATTCCTTTTTTTAATCTGTCTGCAGCTCTTCAGGGGACAGGGCACGAGGAGAGGCTGAGAGCCAAGCTGCTGCTGCTGATGTCACAAGCTCAGCTTTTGGATTTTCTACCAGAACCAAAATTATCAACAGAGGTTGCTTCCTCTCCAAAACAAAGGACTCTGTTAAAACCAGTGGAAACACAGTGTAAAGCGGTTTAATGTTAAAAAATAATCCCTGTGGCTCTTCAGGGGACAGGACCTCAGAAGGGGCTGCTAGCCAAGCTGCTGATAATGACGTTCACTCTGTTTTTAGGTTATAAATCTGTCAGTGTTAAGCTGTTTTCTTCCAGGGGGTTTCAGAAGCTTTGATGTTCACTGCTACGTCGAAAGTTCCGCTTTTTTCTCACGTCATTCCCATGCCATGTGACTTCATTACTACAAAAGACTTATTTTAATGTCAAAAGGGACCAAAACCTGAGACTGTGATGGTGAAAAACAGTGATCAGGACTGCAGTTCCAGTGTCTGATGGCCAATGAAATCCATCCAAGAGTAAACAATGTGAGGTTTTTCTACCAGCTCTACCTGCACACCCTTTCAGCATGGACCAGACCCAAAGTATTATTTTGGAATTCCTTGCAGTGGTGGTTTTCTCGGCTCTTTGCAACCAAACAGTACAACTCAACAATGCATGAACGCCAACAGACAAATGTAACAGCGCATTAAACACACACGAAAAGAGTGCAGCCAAAAGCACTTGTGTCTTGAGCCGTGTGGCTGCACAATTGTGGCACTCGGGAGCATAATGTGTGAGATGGCAGCAGGAAGCTTATAAAGTCTTCATTAAGGGTGTCCCAGCAGCATTCAGCACGCTCATCAAGATGCTATCAGCTCTGAAACAGCGGGCTCAGGACACACAGCTGTGGAAGTCTGCTCTTACAACACTGGTCTCTCACATCCCAGAATATTAACTAGCCTTTGTTTTTGCTCAGGAACAAAAGGTCTGTTTGTGCTCTGCGTGAAGCGTGGTGGATACACTGACATGATGCATGTCTGATCGATGTCCTTTACTCTTCCTCTCTCTCTCCAGCACATAGATGAGCTTACATTTATTTCAAAACAATTTAAATGCTTTTCTTTTTCCTCAAGATGGCTCAGATCTCCTTAAACTTCTCCTAAAAATCAAGTCCTCCATTCCCTACGACCACATGGTCACAGCAATTAGTAGCAACAGGGACGTCTCCTAAATTAACCCTTCAGAAAGAAAAATCCTGATCTCCGCTGGAACAAGGACCACATGGTTTTTAGTGCATACTAATCACAGCAGTTACAGACATCAACAATAATAATCTAGACAAATTAAATCTTGTCCCCAATGTTTTCTTTCTCTTCATTTTTTATTCGTCAAAAAGAGACAAAAACATCAATTTTAGTCTAAACCATAACCTCAGAATAAACTCTGCATAGCAGCTTTACCTTTTTAACTCAGGCAGATTTGGCAGGTAGATGAAAAAAAACACCAGCTGGGCATGTTATTTTTACCAGCCAGAATAAAGAGTGACGTATATGCTTGTCATGTTATTGTACATATCCCAAAAGACTTAATATTAAACAACAACCATTGACTGTTTGGATTTGACTTACTATCATTGGCTATGGAAAAGAAATGTCATTGACCAACCGACCAATGAATCGGTCTATCTCTATTGCCTGCTGTATGTTATGCACATAGAGTACACACATAACACATCTTGTGTTTTAAGATGCTGTGCTGGTGATCTGCATGTTGACAAGGCTTGAGGAAAATGAGGAAACATCTCTAAAAGTTCCAGTAGGGAAAAGTGTTGACTTTGGGACACTTTTAAATTGACTCATTTTATCAGCCATCTGTGAAATACAGCACCAGTTTAGATAATCTGGCAAATTCAATGACTGTGATAATCATTTTTGCCATAATCCTGCAGCCATGCTCCCTCCAAGGTCAAAATCCAGTGTTTTGAGGTTCAATAAACAGCTCTAGTCTTTTTAGTAGTAGTAGTCTCTTTTGCCCTGTGTTGGTAACAAGTTGCACTTCCACACAGTTGTCATCACACCGTTGAACAACAGACCAGTGTAAATGAAAACTGATGCCTCAGCATTTTGAAGGCTGTGGCAGTGAAGGACCTCGAGCAGGTGAAGACCTGTTCTCACAGCGAATGTACTAACCTCTCCTTCTGTTGTTGGTTTGGTGACTGTTGGGCCTTGAGAAATAAGACACACCTCACTCTTTTCTGGTGCACTTATTTGTTCTCACTAGCACTACAGCAGGTTCATCACTGAAATGCAAACTGATTTTTTTGGTTAAAGATTTGTTAAAAAAAAAAAAAAAAAGCTTTTATTCTTGGTTTTGTTTTGTTTTTCTTTGTTGGGGTGAAATATTTTTATTTTTCTTATGGTTTGATTAAATCTTGAAATCTTGTTAAAAATTAAAATAATAAAACCTAATACCTGACTTGCTCCTTTTTTAGCACTTGTTTCCAGCCTAACTTTTAACGTGATTTTGGGTCATAATGAGCTTTAATACAAGCTGCTTGATGAAGAAGAGTCTCTGAGCTGCATTTACATGGTATTTACTTGACTGTTTTCTTCGACCCAGATCAGTGACAGTGGGTGCAGTAAAAGCTGATGAACTGTGTAACAACAGTACATCATGACTGAGGCGTCTAAATGATAAATCAATCTCTGCTAACAGATTCCAGCCACAGTGTATGGGAAAACAATAAGAAACAGACTTTCAGAGAAGTGTGCTCAGCATCTGAATCTTGCAAACATTTTAATATTTACAGTCCCCGAGTGAGGGGAGGGTCTGCTGAGTCTGCAAGAGAGAAAAAACTAAAGTCAATCAACACCAGGAGCAAAGAGTCAGGGGTCAAACATGTTACTGCTGTAAAGATTTACTCTTCTACAAGGATTTCCTTTAGGCAGCCCTTTGCAAACACTAACAACTGGCCTGCTTGTTGTATACTGCTGTGGGAAGCACTTCTGACTGTTTCACTGCTCCTTACTAAGCACTTATACTGAGTGCATGAAGAGGAGGTCAGCTGAACAGTGCGACCACATGGGGACGACTGGTCACAGGTGAGGCTAGTTTTGACAGGCGGCGGGGGGGTTGGGGGGGGTGAGTGGGTCTGGGGTCACTTTATGACCCTCCACTCATTTAAACACAAATCTCAAGGAAAGTGATGGCAGGAGGACTATATAACTTTCTCCTCCGTTTGTTTTTGAAGAGATGTCTGATGTTCATGGTCTAATTGAACTTTGACCAACATGAAACTGAGTTATCCTATTTGCTCAACACTGGCCAACACTTTGTCGCTCCACACGAACTTCAAATTAAAGCATATAAATATACACACCTGTGGAACTGAATAAAGTATGACTTTTAAAACCTGGATTTCAAACAGGTTATCAGACTTTTGACTACTTCAAAAGCAGTAAAAATAAGCAGACATCTGTTGGAGATGATCACCTGAAGGGAGCTAGTTGCACTAGATCCAAAAAAAGAGCTCTTAAGTTTTTTTCAACTTTGCTTCTTTGGGAACATTTCAGCTTACAGTACAATGAAAACGGAGTACCAGCTTTTATGGATTAAGTATGCTGTGAAATCATCACCAACCCTGTGACACAAGGAAACATCAAAATTAAGGTGTCACATAAAAGGTAACCAAGACCGGTAATCAGTAGGGGTGGGAGAAAAAATCCGTACAGCAGAGTATCGCGATAGACCGAGTAACAATTTTTTCAATTTAATTGTTAATAATATGAAGTCATATCTATGATAGTGCAAAGATTAAGTCAGCAGTTTGTCAGGTGAGGCTGGAAGAGGTGACATCATAGAGCAGGAGAAAGTTAGTGCAACAAATATAGCAGCACCTGGGGAAAGACATTAGGAAAGCAAACAGGGCTCAAATGAGATGGACTTGACACATGAGGTTTGCAATCTGAGCTACATGAAAATAAAATACTGTGTAAATAAGACAAACATAAAGGAAAGACAAATGCTAAATTAGCTTGACAGTTGAAAAAATTGTATCGATCACAATATTGTACTGCAATACTCACTGTATTGCAAAATGTTAAAAATAACAATAATATTGTATCGTGGCCCAAGTATCGTGATTGTATCGTATCACGGAGCCACTGGTGATTAGTAACCAGCCCACTCTTAAAGTAAACACCAGCTATCAAAATATGGTTTCAGAGACAAAAACTCACATTATTAATTTAACCAAAATAAATCTTTTTTTACAATAAATGCATCGGTCTCATAAATTAGTTATTAGTCTAGCTAACCACTTATGATCGGTATTGTCTGAAAGAAAACCAATCCTGAGGTGAACACTAGAGCAAAGTCCTGTTCATAGCCATTCAACTTGGTGTTTTGAAATGTGTTTATTCCAGTCTAAAATAACTGCATTTAAAGGGGTGGAGACGCCTCGTCTCATGAGCCACATGCTGTGTGAGGATTTCCAAATTTCATTTAGCAAAACTCATAAATGGACAATAAATCATCAGTGTTGCTCATTTAAAGTGACAGTTGTTTACGAACACCATGTGCTACCATGACAAAAAAATAAATAAATAAATAAATATTGAGACATCAAAGTGTGGGATTTCCTAAGAAGGAATTTGCCGAGGACCAGCCCCCTCAGACAGCAAATGTGCAGAAAGGCATCCTTTGGACTCAAATAGTTTGCACAGGCAGGCTGAGCAACGGGGGAGGGAATGCTGCTTAAACAACAGCTGGGCAGGGAAACCATCTGAGGCTCCTACTGCTGACCCACCAACTCCCTCTCCTCCCCCTTCTCCTTACCCCCGCTGGAGCCGCACTCCCATCACCTGCTCGGAGAGGAATCCTTGATGGGTTTCCGTGGGAAATACCAGAGCAAAGGCATCAGACAGCTCTCTTCATGCCTCCCATTCTGCCTCCTACGTCAGCCATGCCACCCCGTGTGCAGTCACACAAGGCGGAAAGGTGTGCAGTTCACCGTTACAGTCAAAACTACAGTGTGGGAAACAATGACCCAGTGTTTTTTCAGGGTAAGATTAGAGGGCAGCTGGAAACCCCACTCACCTGCTGTCTCTGTAAGTCTGTCTGTGAATGAGGCATACATGTGCTCACTCCATAGAAAGTACTGAAGACAGACTTTGATTCAGCACACAAACACACACACACACAAACAAAAATACCCAAACATCGTTCAATTGAATCTTGAATAAGGGAATATTTCACTAAGCGGATTATGATGCACTTTCTGGTGTTTACATGCATATTCCCAAACAAAACCTGCACACATCTGGCACTCGATTCAAGAGGGAAACCAAATCAATGAGTTTGCCTCTCCTTCTACGTCTGACTGCCTAAATCAGACAAACTTCCTGTGTCCTGTACAGCATCAATGTGGAGTCACTCAGCTGAGAGCAGGAATACTCAACCATAAGCTCTTACACCCCTGAAAAAGTACTAACAGCTGTACACTGTCACCAGTCAACCACCACTAACTATACCATCTAAGGCAGAAATATGGTATTGATGGTTTTATGTGTCATGAAGTGCTCATAAAACCATGATTATTGAAAATGAATATATTGTGTTTTGCATGTCTTTTTTTTTTGAAGTGCACCCCTCCTTTTCTCCAAAACAGCAGAGTGTGTATTCTACCCCCACCCTCCCAAACTGCTCTAACTTTCATGTCATCATCATGAGTTTAGATCGCTGCGCAACAAAGTTTGAGTGCAAGGAAGTCTAGGATTAGAGTATGAACTGCTGTGTCTTTAACATGAGCTACAGCAGAACAAAATACCAGGTAGCAACAGGTGAGGAGAGGAGAGCAGGGAGAGGAGCAGGAGAAGGAGAAAACAAGTCATCACAATCTCGATATCAATAAAAAATAACTGTGATTATGATTTCGTCCACAATCGAGCAACTCTACCTTGAAATTTTTGTAATCATTTTAAATTGGTCCTCAACCCCGACTGTGAATAAATAAAAAAAAGGCTTGATCCCCAAGCTCTGAGAGGATTATGCACACAATGATTCCTGTAACTCTTGTTAATTCAGCTTTTTAAAATTTTTTTTATGTCAGGTGAAACTGAGAAATACAGTGTCTACATCAGTGTACTTGCTTTTTGTCATACTGGCCTTTGTAGTATCTTGAAATGACTCATATCATCAAAATCTGTACAGCCCAGAGGCTGTTTTAGTTTTGTGAAAGGATGCTCTTGCTCTTTATTGTTTTAATATGAGATCAGTTTAAACAAAATTATGCAAACAAGGATCTCCTGTGGTCAATTCAGAGCTGCTGGCAGGTTGTTTCCATGTTTTACACCACATGCGTAACACATTACTGAGGGAATATTAAACAGAAAATATGAAAGGCAGAAGTTGTACCGTCCCCTGCGGCCAGAGTAAAGGCTGGACCGGTTATGAATTTAACTCTGGATTACTTCAAGCGGGATAATATAAATGAATTATTTTATGCAGCTGCCTGTTGGAGGTCTTCTTAGGGTTGACAGTTTAGCTAACAAGCAAATGTTAGTCACAGTATGAAGAATATCCTTTAAAACAGAAACTCCAGTTTGCCTGCCGCCCTCAGTCAGAAACATCCGGACTGCACAGCAGGCCCAGTCATGATAAGACATGACTACCAGCACCGGGCGTGGAGCCAGCTCAATCTAGTTAAACGTATGCCTCTAACACTAAAGGACAACAGCAAAAGTAGCCACAAGTGCTTAAGTCCTCTTCATGAGGACTGCTATCCTCAGATGTGACTGGGACCTTTATGTTGGATACCAGCACATCACAGCAGTCTGCAGAGCTCATCCCTCACTGCAGAGCTCAGCTCCTCACTGAACCACGCTAACAACTGCCCCAAAGGAAGCCGCCCACATATGTGAACACTGATGATCTTCTGGAGCGCTGATGATCTGAGACAAAACCGTACAGTCGCTCAGTTCTGCATGAGTGCTCCTTAGCTAGGCAAGGGAAGACAGAGGGTCGGGCGGGGGGTGCAGGAGGGAGTTTCATTACTGTGATCGCTGGCTTGGACGGAGGCTGAGCAGAGATGCTCGTCAGCACAGAGACACAGATTCCTTCTGAATGTGTGGTCATGAAACCATAAGATTATTGTTCTTGCTCAAACCAGATCGAACCAGAATTGATGTCTGTAAGGGAGCCTGGGGTTCAACTTCAGGGTGGAGTGGGGAGGGTGTAGGGTTGGTGGTCTGTTGTTATGTTTCAATATTTGCTCATAACCCACACACTTACACTCTGAGGCCTCCTGTGCACACTGTAAACTCCACTCCTGCTGACTAAATGGCTTTTGTTCTCGTGTTTTCTCTAGTTGTTTTATTTTCTTAATAAATTATTTGTTGGCTCTTTGCTTTCGTATGTTGAATATTTTACAAAGCACACAGCTGTGCTCTCTGTATTCTCGGATTAAGGAACAGAACTGAAAAAAAGTGACTGTTTCAGTATATGAGAGAGAAAACTGCAACAGAACAAGAAATTAGTTAAGCACCTCAACAAAAAGAGATCAACAGGATGTGTGTTTTCTATGAGGTAGAAAAATAATTTACAAGGCTGGTTTGTGTAATCAAGTATTTTAGTAATTACTCCGGCGGTCTATCCAGTAATCTATTAATAAGCTTTTTTTTTTCCATTGAAAGTATTTTCAACTTTATTTCTGAATCAATATAACCCTTCCTCTTGGGATAGTGATAAACGATTACTTTATCTGTCTTGATGTGACACCCTATCTGAGATCTGAATGCAGTCAGACTGTCAAGTTTGCCCAACAGGAGCAGCTGGAAAACATTTCTCTGCTGATTTTTACAGAATGAAAGGAAACTTCGCCAAACTTTAACTTGTGTCCTCGTAAGGCAGTAAAAGGGTGACTCACGAACAAGCAGGAGATAAGGAAACCACTTCAAGTCGACAATAGTCCTTTAGAAGTTCATCAGAATGACTCTTAAAGGAAAATTTCACTGCAATGAGAGACGGTGAAAGACTCCGCTGCTTTTGCTGGAAATAAACATGGAAATAATGAAAACTAAGTATTTTCTCTATGACTCAAGGGATTTTACAGTGTGACATGAGCATTATATCAACAAATAAAGCATACAGTGAAATGTTTGACAGCTTTACAGCCTGGCATGTCTAGAAACACTGATACATTATCATATTAACAGAGTTTTTTTTTTTTCACTCTTCATCTCAGTGCAGCAGGTTGGCATGCAGAACGTTTACATGCACAGATAACTGGAGTTAAGGTTACAGCTTGATTAGGTGATTTAACTGGACTACTGTCCCTGTTCCAGTATACATGCACCAAACAACAATCAAACTATTGACAAGAGCATGTCTGCCTCGGCTACAGTGGGTGGGAGCATTCTTCCTTTAAGCTTGTTATTATTAGGTCATCTCTTGGATGATGTATAACGTATCAAAACGTGTTAGCAAAAGGCTAACAGGATGTACGTCAATGGATAAAAACACTGTCACTTCTCCAGGTCTGAACTGTTTGTCTGACGGATAGAAAAGTTTTGTCTTTTTCACGTCTTTTCTTTGTTGAGGTTTTGTTTGTTTACAACTTTGCTTCCGAGCAACACATTCATGCTGTTTGACTTCAGGCTCAAACCTTGGTGTGTGGACACATGGATACAGAGTGCTTGGGCCAGTTTCAGTGTGACAGAGCTGTATACATGACAGAGAAAACAGTCCAGTTTCTGTCTAACACTAAGATTATAAATCCAGTATATAAAAGAGCTTACTGATGTCTGTTGTTAATGGTAAATGTGCCTGATAACCTGGGCAATGACGAAGAAAGCCAAAAAGTGGGTCTGGGGAAACATCATATTTGCATCCCTCAAAAATGAATATTTTTAAGTTCATAAAAATCTTGGATTGTATGCTTTCTTTACAGTTTCAATCAGAATGCCTACTGTAAACTCACAGCTACCACTACAACTGACTAGCGAAAGAACCAGGATGAGTTTCCATTAGTGCTGCTAAAACTGATACAAGCCTTCGGCTCTTACACGCGCTTAAAAACAATGGCATCATTCAGAAACCAACCACCAGAGTTTCTGTTTAAATGAGTCTTCATTCCCTCTTCTTGTCCTTTCTTCGTAGTTTCAGAGAGTTAAAAGAGATATGCCAAAGTTTTTGTCCATACTATTGTCCTCTTACAGCACAGAGAGATTGGTTTGTGTTTTAACTTAAACATCCACCCTGACTCTCAAACTATCTGTGACTCCATTATGGGCTTAAGTTTTTCCATTTCTTATACACAAGACCACTTTTAAGTCTTTGAAAATCCCATATAATAATTCTACGTGATTACTGTGGCTCTCTGAAGAACCTCCTTGTCCCTGATGGGTTCTTTTAAGGTAACCTTTTAAGCTCTGGTAATGACCATTGTATAAATATATTAATCTGACTGTGAAAGTGGGGCAGGCTGGTGAAAGGAAATGGCTGAGTAGATAACATGCTCATTTTGGAAATGACTGCTCTTCTACAGGATATGAGGTTTAATGCTGAGAAACTGGCGATTTAGTTTAATTACAATCTTACCGGGAAATCCCTGAACACAAATGGGCTTTGCATTGTTCACCAGCTCACCATCTTTATCGCTGTAATTTCTTACTTTCTTTGTCTATTTTCCATCATTTGACTCGGTTTAGGCCTGCATACGGTATTAACGTTGAAAAGTAAAGCCTTTTCACTCTGCTACAGAATTAGCATTTCTCTTAAGGAGGTGTTGTCGCTTTAAGTAAAACAACAACTCCAGCTCAATAATTTGTCCTTGTGGGCTTAGGCAGTGATCTACACTACAGAGTCATGCCTACCTATTTTAATGTAGTGCCGCTCCAAAGACTAAGGATCACAGGCTTTCAGTATTGGTTTTCAGCTGTTATTTCTCCAGATTCTCTGAGTCTTTAATGATATCATGTACAGTGGCTGAGAGCTTTACAGGTTCTGTCATTTTAAACTAAAACTATTTTTTGGCTCAAACGGTCTCTTTCAGAAAGGTATGGATCCTTTATTGATAGATACGTGTTAATCTACGTGTTAATCTTATTGTGTCAGTCTATTCCCTTTAGAACCAGACACA
Organism: Xyrichtys novacula; assembly: GCA_962446985.1. NCBI lineage: Eukaryota > Metazoa > Chordata > Actinopteri > Labriformes > Labridae > Xyrichtys > Xyrichtys novacula. The sequence continues at coordinate 30,730,407 of OY660872.1, forward strand.
AACAAGACAAACAACATTTGATTTATAAACCCACCTCTTATAACACATTAATGTAACATTTATAAAGCCTCATATGCATTCCTAAGGCTTAATCGGTGTGCCTGTCAGTGAAAACAAGTATATTAAAGAACGTATATAAAGGTTAATTAAGTGTTATAAGCTGTGACGAAGGAAAGATTTTTAAAATATAACACCTTCATGTGAGACTCAAAAGAGCATGTTTTGAATTCTGGGTTCCATAACACAATAAAGCACTCACAACTTTATCCACTTACAAAGGTAATAGACAACTCATTCAGTGTAGCATAAGACATATTACAAGGTTTTTTTAGTAAAATAACTCCATTCATAATAAAAAATTTAATTGCTAATTCACATTTGCCAAAGTATGGCTTTGACAATATTCAAAGGTACACCTAGACAAGCTCAAACAGCAGCAAAAGGGGTCAATATATAATGAAATTATACAGCTGTCAAAGGTCTTTCAACTTGATCAAAGTGAAAAGGTGTGCTACATGTACACAAAAATAGAAAGCCTTTTAAAGGCACAAATGTAGTTGAAATAAAATACATTTTTCGAGTAAAATTGGTACGAAGTGCCCGTTTTGTCTGTGCACTGAATGAGTTATTTGTGAATCTTTATAAGGTGCGTTTTATGTCACAGCTGAATGCTAATCCAGCCAGTACAGGGGTCACCTTTTTGCTTTCTTTCAGGGATAAAAGTTGAAGTTCAGCAAAGTTTTCTTTCACTCTTTTAAAATCAGCAGAGAAATCGCTTCTTAAGTCTTTGTTGAGCAAACAAAAAAGCACTCTGATCCTTCTGTTTACTCTGTGCTGCCATAAAGGGGTGTGTCCAGGCTCTTTGACCGGGGTGGTACATCTGGAGCACTGGCAGAGGTATGAGTGGCCAGGGTATGCGAAATTTTGGTTTGAGGTCACCAGGCATCGTGTTCACTTATTCACAAAATTTTACATGGTGGGTTTAAGTGTTACCTGTCTGCGGTCTGTTTCCAACACTGCCAAACACTTCCACAAAGCCAACATGTGCACACTGTCATGGCTTAGTATAATTGATGCATCACCTTTTGGGCTGATAATTATATCTGCAGGTCATCTGCTGATACTGCTATCATGCTGATAATTTTGCGCATCCCTAGTCACGGCCCACTATGCCTCGCAAACCATCAAATTCTGTATTTGTCCCCACTACACACAGTGTCCCGCCTTTTTCTTGTACAATAAACACACATGCCCTGAAAGGGGCAGATAAGGTGCTTTGATAATCTTCAATAAAATAAAAACAGTGCCTATTTTAGTATTTCTGCTTATTGTGATATAATTTCTTGGACATATTCCTTAAATCTGCCCAGCCTAAATGTTATGTAATCTGCCCTTTGGCTATAATGGTTTATTCCAGATCAATTATATCCGGATTATGCCAAAAACGATCATCATTGGTGAGAGCGTGCTGTCACCATGTTTTAAACAACAAATTACATAACATGATCATGCAAACACAAATGACACCAAAGACAGATAATGGGTTATTCTTGAGATTTTATTTACTTTTTATCCCTTGTGTACAAGAATCTGTGTTTTCCAGGAATAGGCAATCCCCTTTGTATCCCTGTCTGGTGGATGGTGTTTGTGTGATAGTTTCTTGAGGGTCGTGGTGCTAAAATTAAAGGACAGACATACAGTATCCTAATTCTTCAATCTGTAATCAGCTTTAAGGCTGCCGCCCGAACATTTTGGATGACCTGTTACAATGCTGACAAATGCCTGACAAATCATTGAGTCACACTGAAATCCACCCAAATTACTGCCTCTCCTCTTCCCTATTTTTGCTTTCTATGACACAGAAACCGAGCAGACCCACATTCAGATCCGCTCTCTTAGTGCAGCTCAGACAGCGGCGAGCAACCATGTTACAAACTCGCTGTGAATGTCTGGCATCCTGACAAATATCTGAAGCACTTACTTAGCCACAGTATGCCCTCACACACATGTGGCAACAGCGCTGTGTATGCTGAGCTCCCCCTACTCACGTAATTCACAGCCGAGCCTAAAAAGCATGGACGGTACAGGACATATGTAATCATTTCTGACAGAATAAAGGAATCCCATTAAGAAAAGATATCAACCAGTTCAGCTCTCTTTAACTATTTATTCCTGCTCCATCCACCAACACATGAAGAAAGCCAGGACAGTTAAGCTTATATATCAGTCCACCCACTGGGGGAGGACGGCCTACATCATCATCTCGTTTGGATTTTTTCACCATTTGACCCACAGTAAAAGCCACTGGTGTTAGAGATCAATAATCCAGATCAATCCTACTTCAATTACTCACTACCAAAAGTTATTTTGGCAAGCTCTAAAACAGCGAAACAGCACTATCAATTCCAGTCCAATCCCAACATTTCTGCTACTAAGGAGCCCAGAAGGGATATCCCTCATACCATATGGTCTGATGGTCTGGTTACAATCTGTCAGCACTATCTGTCCACTCAACTGAATGCACTCTGACAGCGCTGGTGGGCTTTTTACACCAGATAGGCTATTGATCAGGCAACAATGCAGCTTTTAGACTCTGCATAACAAAGACTTGAGCTGTGTGTCTGTGTGTGCTAAGTCACATTTATGAGTTTAAAGGAACAGTTAAAAAAAAAAAAAAAATGGGGGGGTAAGGGTAGAGTTGAGCTGCATCAAGGAGCTTAGCTTAGCATCAGGTCTGGAAACCTGGCTTGAAGCTGTCTCTGGATTTACTGGGTAACTAGAGCTGGCTCTAGGAGGTGACTGCTCCAGACAAGCGATACTCTATAAACTAACCCCAAGTTAAATTAAGAATATCATTTTTTTTTTACTCTTGAATAATTATTAAAAAAATTTGACTGAGGCAGTATCCAAAGGCAGTATCACACTCTACATACAGCGTGCTGGAACTTGATAAAATGAAGTAAACATCCACATCAAGTAAACAACACAACACGTGCACTAAAAACTTCAGGACATCGCCTGCAGTTTATAGTTAGTTCATGTCACTAAAGTTCACAAACTACAAAACAATAAGATGGTTTGAGTTGACCCAAACTTTCGACTTTTTCTTTTTTTTTTTTTTTATATCAAGAGGTTATTATTTTCTGCCTGCACAGATGATATGGTTTCCAAGTGACAATAAATTGTCCTTTAACCACAAGTAAAAATTGAGTAATCAAACTACTCTATCATTCAGCTTTAGATTAATTCTGTACTTGATGTCCAATCTTTGCGGCAAGCTAACTGGCTGCAGTTTCATTCACATGGGATGGTAATAAACTTTAACATACAATTCTCTTTTAGACAATGAAGCACGTCAAAGTGCCACGTAGCCATTTAAAGATAAGATATTTCTTTATTAGTTCCTTTATTGTTAATTTTGCTGCATGTGACTGCAGGATAATTTGTGATTTGTATTGGTTGAATCCAAGCCACACATGGCCTGACAGATATAAAAGAAAACAAAACGCACTTGTGTTTGGTTTCAAAACATCCTCTTAGTCTTAAACCAGGGATGGATACACTAAAACTCTCATCAACACTTGCTATTAGTTTTAGCGTAATATCTAGAAACTCGTGTCTACTGAAACACTGATGATACCACCTGTACAGGGCTGTCATGATAACAGATTTTTACCTTACCATTATTCAGCCAAGAACTCTTAACATCCTTATTAAGATACTTTAAAAAAAAGCAGCACAAAAGTAGGACAAGCTTACTTACAACGGCTGAAAAATACATGGTTTAAACGTTGCAAAATACAAAAGATTTTTACGTCAAATTTGGTCTTTTCTCAAAAATCTGTCTCAAAAGATGGGCTGTGTTCAGATCAGTGTTGTCCTATATTTAGGTTAGTATGGTATTCGATTTTGTACATGAAGTTTGAATTAGAATAAGAATAATAAGAACTTTATTAATCCCCATAGGGAAATCCAATTGTCTGTCGTCTCATTTGTCATGTCTCTAAAAGTCATCTACTATTTACAGAAGAGTTATAAAGTCTGATGGCTGTTGGTACAAAAGATCGTCTGAATCTTTCTGTCCCGCAGCGAAGAAAGAGGAGCCGTCCACCACCATTGGCCCTTTGGTCCATTAAGGTGTTGTGAAGGATGTGTTGTGAGAAGTCTATGTAAACTTATGCAAAAACATTGCAATTATCGAAACAGTTTATCCTACCTTAAAGATTCACTTTGCACTAACATGAGTTTTGCATTGACTTGAATCCACCCAAAGGCATTTTAAGTAAACTAATTGAAACCTAAATCTAATTTGTGATTTATTTGCAGTCAGCAGCTGTATTTTAAGAAGAACTGGAGAAGGTGTTGAGAACGACGGGAGAAAATCTGATACTTCTTTCTCCTCATTGAACCTCAATAGTTCTGCTGACATGATAACACCACAAGACCAATTCAAAGGCAGCATAATTTAATACAAACACACAAAAACATTGCATCACTATTGTTACACACACACACACACATACAGAGTTAATCACCACTATAACTCATTTGGATAACCACCAAGATTTCTGTGTCATGCCTCACCTCGAGCGCTCTAAAATCCTCTCTCTCTCTCTCTTTTTGCAGATGGCCCTGCTGAGTACTGAGTTACTGAGTCCCTCTTAAAAGAGATGAAGTCTAAAATCAATCTCAGACATGGATTTCTACCCACTAAGAACATGATTAGTTTGTCCTTTTCAATTAGCAAGATGGTTGCAAGAACTTGGTTGTCATTCTGAGCTCCAGCCAGCGCTCGCTGAGTTTGAAAATACAGAGCCTGCCAGCATGTAATAAATAATTTCCTCATTTTATTTATTTTTAAGTTGAGGACATCAAGGTCCAGGTTTTGCTCGCTGACCAAACTCCATCAATCATTTGTGTGATGGGCTGTTTTGAGCACATTTTGTGCAGCTCCCCCCCTTGAAAGGATGTCACAGTAAGTCACGTCAGGTCCAGTACCTGGCATCTGGTGTCCCTGCAAACTGATTGTGTTCAAAAAATATTTCCATTCGTATATTGTTGTATAAGACAAAATACAAGCTACTTTCAAAGTTTAGCTACTCTTATATTGGCCTATGTAAGTGTCATATTTTAATCCTGAAGACTGTTTGTTCATTAGGGTTTTCTTCAAGCTGTTGGCTTGGACTTGGTCTGAGTGCTGTAACTTTTATTGATGTTACAATAACAATATTTAAATCTGAAGATGCAACAAAACCTTGATTACAAGTCCATGGCACACTATTTATCACAAATATAAATTTAAAAAATCAGAGCTTGGAATTAAAAAATATTTATTAACCAATGGCTGAATGTTAAGAGAGAGTGTGGAGAGTGTCAGACAGCCTAAATTGGAACCCTATTTTCTCATGGTTAGAGAAGTGAAATACTGTTTCAACCCCATAACTCAACAAAATGAAACCTGGCAAACTGAAATTAGCAGTAGCTCAGTTAGCAGCCCCGAAGCCTCATTATGCAAACACAGATTTCCCGTTAAACCACTTTGATGACTGTTTTTCGCTGTAATTTTTCTGACTTGATTCATCTACCAGAAAAATCCTTTTGACAATGATGTAACTCTAAACTACAAAAAGCTTATTACAGCTCAGCTTGCAACCTCTCAAGCTGAGGACTAAAGCCTTGTTAGAGCCTATGTAACAATGACCCAACATTTATTTTAAAAATATATATAACAAAGCCTGAAATGTACCAACTGGTCAATAATGTCACACGATTCTGAGCCCAAAACTTCATAACTTTTTGCCCAAAACGTAGAAACTTGTTCCATTTTTGGTCAGTTATTACATTTTGGGTTTTATTTTATATCGAGTCATTGTTACATTTCTGGTCATTGTTACATATCAGGCTCTAACATGCCTGCTCGGGGGAAACAGCCTGCGAACATGACCACTAACGAAAAAATCTTTCAGGGGGTCACACTTTTTGTTTTCAGTTTGATTAGGCACATGTTACAGGAGTCCTGACACCCTCCACCATCTCCACGTTAGCTCTTATCAGGCCTGATGTGAACCCGAAGGTGGTGGGTGGAGATGTGGAAACTGACTAATTAAAGGCCACCAGATGTGAGAAAAGGAAATGAGCTTCCAGCACAACTGCTCCTAATTAACAGAGAGGGTTCCTGTGTTAAAAATAACTAACAAGCACACAGCTTTGATTCGCTCACAAACACAGGTATTCCTCTTTAGAGGACACCCCTCTTCCCACAGGATGTTCCACAAAATCACTACATAGCCATGTGTCAAAATACAAACTCCAAAAAAAACCATGATTTCTTCAAGCAGGTCATTAAGATTATGCAGTCATATTTCCTCTTGTCAAAAATGTTTTGCTTCAGTTGTTTTTATTCTACCCATCCCGAGGTCTCCCTGATTATATCTTTTTATTACTGAAACTCTGCCAACTCCACAGGAACATAAAAGCCTCTCTTCTGTGCCCGACTGATTCAAAATGCTGCAGCAAAGCTTTTAGCCACACACCGGCAACCTGAAAAGTTGATTTTAATATTTTAGTTTCATACTAAGGTACTACAGCTCACCTGCAGCTGCTTCTCTCATTATTAGTCCTTCAAAGCCCCAAAGTCAACTGAGTTCAGCATGCTGGGCTGCAATACCTTACAAATCTGAAATAGAAAGTTGATTGTGCTTTATTGTCATGTCATTTCTTGAATTTAAAAATACTGTATTTTCCAGACTCTAGACTACCTAAGCTTAAAGGTCATCCGGCGTGTAAAGTGTGCTGAAAGCTTGCCGATTCAAACCTGGTCAGCTTTCAGTGCAGGCAAAACGCTGGTCTAGTGGTATTTTGGTAGACCGGCGGCGTATCGGCATATGTCACCAATGCCTCACCGGCAGGTTCCCACAGTGTCAGGCACATTTCAGCGCAATAAATAATCAACAACAACCAATATTCTGAGTCAGCACATACATTTAGATCTATATTGATATATTCTGATCTATATCTGATCTGATGAGCGCGTTTGGCACGCATTTGGACACACAACCTGACCAAATCAACACAGCTGAAACCGCATTAAATTAAATTAAATATCTAGTAAATAGACACACATGATGAAGTTAACAAGATATGTAATTCGTCTCCCTCCTTTTCTTTCTTCCTCTTCCTCTTATTTCTCGCGCAGCTCGACCTGGACATGTCCCCGTGTCCTCTCCCCTTCCTGCTGCTGCTGTGGCGGCTGAACAGATGATCTGTTTCAGTGATCAGATGAGTTATTTACTTCAAGCCTACATACGAATATGATAATATTCAGTTTTGTGAGCCAAATTTATTTTATATACCAACACGTATGAAAGAAAGAGCCAGGCCACGGAGCGCGATGCGTCATCACGCACAGCTGGTTCAGATTTTAATGCCATTTTTGGAATTTTTGTTGTGATCTGTGCGCACAACCCACCTTTGTCACGTGAGGTTTGAATATATGCAACTTTATGTGAGTGTCTTTATTTGTGGAAAGGGTGTTTGTCTTACTAGTGGCTCCAGCATTACACACACCAAATCCATCTGTGCTCATATGAGAGAGTGTGAAGGACGCCCTCTGCAGCGACACTTGTTGAGGAGCTGCCTTCTGTCGCCATCGTGTGGCATTGCTGTCTTCAGTTATCTCCTGATCTCTTTGACTACTTCACGAAAATAGTAATGCGCCTCACCGGTGGCGGATTTAAAGGCGAGGAGAGGAGCTGATTTTATTTTATTTTATTTTATTGGTTTTATTGGTCTCGGCTGTGTTAAATCCACTCCACGCCCTCGCTACGACTTACGCCGCTGAGAGGAGCTGAGTTAGGGAGGGGGGATACTTACGCCGGGCTACGCCACTCACCAAAATACCAAATTGTGCTTGGGAACGCCTTGTCGGCACGGCGGACCTGACTTACGCCGCGCCTGCGGCACGTCTCCAGGGAGGCACGAAAATAGAACCCCTAATGTCCATGGTTATCTCAGCAAGTGACACGTTTCAGATGTATTGGTAAGGAATTAATGTATTTCCATTGCAAATATTGGTTATTGATCTCATGCACTACAAAACTCAGTTGAAGAATCAGCCCTGAGAAAACAGTATCAGTTGTAGCCCCAGTAGCTGGTTATTGATGAAACCAGCAAATCTGTGCATCCTCAGTGGAAAGCAAAGACAAAAACTAGCAAACTGAGGCTTTAGCCCCACTTTGCAGATAGACTTAAGGTTAGAGCTATATTGGTTTGATGTCAATCTCAATAAACTCATGCAAACAAAAATCTCCCACAGCCTGCACTGGGATGAGGTTTTCATTTTTCATTCTGAACTAAGTCATTTGATGGAGCTTTAAAATAATAGACAATATATAATAGGACACAATCTATAAGTTTGTGTATGTTTTGTCCGCCATCATTATCTAATGTATGTTGTTTATGGTGGACCTGATGGTCGGGATGGGCTGTGATCAAACACCTGAGGTCGTCAGATGATTCTGCCTCGTGGATATTTTTAGACGGTAATTGCCCTTTTGTTACAGCCTGGTAAACAAAAGATGAATCTGGAGCGATTATCTGGTTATGACTCTCAGTGGGAGCGCAGCCTCCAGCTCTTTCCTTTCAGAGCGACAGCCACATGTAGTTCACTGCCTCTGCTGTGACGTTAATGAAACCCCTCATTATTTCAGTAAGCTGACAGCATCCCCATGTTTGATCGATGGCAGTCTCTTTTGACCTATTGATGCACTCCGTCAGTGTCCAGCGAACACATGAGCAGGAGGACTGCCTCCTTCCCTCCAGGGACCATGTGATCACAGATAAAGATCATCAAACAGGAAACCTCTCTTTTGCTGCCCTTCGCTCGGACAGCCGGCACATAGGCGTCTTGAGATTATCCTGTTGCTCTAAAGCAGTCTAAACATCCAATAATAATGTCCTGTCAAAACAAACAATCACTTAGCCATCCTTTCCGAAAGCTCATTACTCCAAACACGCAACAATTACCCTCTTTTTCTCATAAATCCTTCTCTTGTCTAAGCCTGAGATTGTACAACTGATACGCCCTTCAAGTAGAAACATTCCCGCTCCACACCGAGGCCACAGGAATATTTTCATATGGAGATTTTGGCGACTACATGCCACCTGCAGGCCGGTTTTACTTTATGGCCGGTGCTTTTTTCACATGCTAGTCTTATTGACATTTGAAGCACGTACAAGCTGTGGCCATTTCTGGAGCGTGAGCAAGTTCTTGTTATTGTTTTGCCTCAGCCTGTGGATGTGGAAACGAGAGAAAATGAGGTCTGAATCCTCCTCTATGTGGAGTTAAAATGGATTTCTGTCTCTGGAGACATAGCGTTACACCCAGCCTGTGTTGTGAACACTGCTGATCTTTCTTCATGACTCTTCCCTTTCTGCTCTGACCCCAGCCAGCTCATCAACAGCGCTGTCTTTTATCTCTCGGTGGAAACAGGTGGTTCTGATTGTTAGTCAGTGCACATATGAGGAGAAGCGTCCATGTGTTTTCTGTTAGGAATGCTGCATTTGCTAACACACACAGCCAGGTTTGGGAGGGACACAGCAGATATTTATGGTTACGCCTGCGACGCAGCTCAAAACACCACCACCTACCCACCCACGCCTGCTCAGCTGTTTCGGGTCATTCCACAGTGAGGGCCATGTGCTGCTTTGACTTGATCCCATGGAGGGGCTGTTTTGGCACATATCTGCTCATGGTTGACTCCAGTAATTGCAAAAAAAAATGATTATGCCTTTTTTTTCTGTAATGTAAACAAACCCACTCTAGCTGCGGCATGCCTCCAGGCTTTGACGCTGTAACTTGGGATCAAAATTGCAGCTCAGTTCAATGTGTTATGCATATGACCCCTCACACTCAGGCGTCTCTCAAGAGAGGAACTTTTGACTTGCAACCAAAATGCTACGTCCTGTTTGTTCACCCTGGTTTCCTGAGCCTTTTTACTGTCTCTGCTGTAAAATGTCAGACTATATGTGACTTGCCCAAAGGAGCCAAACATGCCATTCAGACGGTGCTCCAAACATTTGCTCACGAGCTTTGGGTGTGTAGGGAAACATCTGACAGCATGCACCTCCTGAGGGAGCCACTATATGCAGTTATCTTGGGAGAGCGACGACTCCTGCCATGCCAAACCTTTATGCCACACATACCAAACGCAGAGAAAAGTGCCGACACTTGGCTCTGGTTTAGACAAATGTTTGAAGAGTGTGCTGGGTAACGTCACTTGGTGAGCAGCTCAGTTATGTGAGGGTTAATAGCGGATGTTCAAAGCTCTCGGGTGATGCAACAGCTTATCAGCGGACAGAACACAGGGGAGGCTCAGCAGCAGCCATCGAGTGGAGACGGTCTCTCTTATCTTATCCATTCAGATAAAGACAGAGCCTGATTAGATTAGGCTGACAGCCATGAGTGAAAACAAAGATAATGTCAAGTCATAAAAATGTCAGTTGCCCAGTTAAAGGGATTGATTTCAACACTTGATTAAGTGTGAAAGCTGATTAATGAGGTTCTGGACATGTTGCAGTCTTTGCAACTCTGTTTCAGGTGTAAATAGTGAACCATCAGCCTGTTCTTACCCTGAAACACATAAATACAGCAGCTTGGACTGTGGCCCAGTGCCTCAAAATATGGCCCTGCTAGTACCCCAACAGCATCATTTCTGGGCGGTGTCTATTTGAAACAATGTTCCAGTCAAGAGATGATAAATCAGGAGAAACTGCAAGTGTTCTGTAGCCATGGACTGATCATAAACAAACTTTTCAGCCTGGACGCTATATTTTTTAGTTTTTGGTTATTTTTGGGACATCTTTACATTCATGAGACAAGGAACATGGGGAACAGAGAGTGAAGGATGACATGCAGCCAATGGTGGGTTTCAATTTGTGTGTCATTCCCAATATGACAAAATTTTAAGAAGTTGCCTTTTTGAAGAGCACTCATTGAAAGTCCCCAATTATTCAAGGAGTCTCAATTATAGAGGTTGCAATTAATTCTATCTCTCTATCATTTGGTAGAAAGATGAGACTCATGTTTTTATTTATTAGTATTATATCTTGTTTGAGTATTAGCTTTAAAAAAGGAAAAAGAAATCTTCCTACAAACACCAGGCTTACAGTTCAGAGCCAGAATGACTTGTTGGTTAAACAAATTATTATTTCTACTACTGCAGTCTGGAAGCCTGTCATATGTTGTCTTAACTGTAGCACAGCGGTCCACATCTAGTCAGAGCTACCTCCATGATGATGAGAAATGGCATCTTGATCTGTGATGCGTTTTGTCAGCATTTTGATCTAGAACATGACAATAAAGTTGTATACCTATTGTGTCAGGCCATCTTGGCATATGACCACATGACCAAAGCAGTGGGTAGGCAGCATTGACATGTGGTTATTAACCAAAAAGCTGGTGGTGCTACCTCTGGTAATGGTAGACACATGGCACACCATTTGACATTGTTTATCTGCAGACTCTGTGGTCCCATGTTTGACTGTATCAAAAGGTATGGGCCTGGTGTTTAATGTCTTGATGGCCTGACTGAACTCAGTACAATGTTATGTCATCAATGAGTCAATCAGCCAATATCCCATCTCCAAGCAAATAAAGGTCACTGTGGTTTTTGGATAACCTCTTTCAAGGTGGAGATTTTTAAGATTTGATTTATCTGTACACGAGGGGGACAGCAGAGAGAAAAAGAAAATATTTCAGATCTGCGCATATATTAATGCCATTATGACCTTATAGCCCTTTCTAATTTTTCAAATTGCACTGAACAGCATGTTGGACTGATATGGTTTTGACATCTATGGGTTTTTTTTCTAAAGTAAATAATGAAATTGGCTCTAAACAATTTAGAAAATGCAGAAATCAGGGTGTGTACAGTCTTCGCATCCACAGGTGTTTCTTGTAAGAGTCAAAGCAGTGATCTCAAAGTTTATATTTGCTTGGTAGTAATCCACTTTGAGCATCTTCCAAGCTCCCACATATCTTGGCCAAGCTCTTGGCAGGAGGGCTCTGGCAGATGTCCTCTTAAAAGCGCGTACCACTTGGAATATTTTATGAGAAATGGCTCAGGTGAAGCCAACAATGGAAAATGTTAATGCATTCCATTAGATCAGGATGGAAAGTCTGCTGTAAGCATGTGTACTTAAAATAACAAAGGCCCTCGTTTCTGGCGCTGCTGACAGACGACTGGGCTGATATTTGCAGCTCTGTTCAGTTGTGCTGGCTTCAGCCTTTACTTGGAAAAGGCCGGGGTTTGTGTGGCCATTAGGGTGATGGCTGACCGAAGAATGTCATGAATATAAAATAACAAGTGCACAAAACAGAGTGTGACCTACAGAGCATGAAGTGAAAGCAAATAACACTCATTCATCTCCAAATTCACTTTCTATTGTTTTTCACAATGATTAAACATTTCTGAGTAGTTCTCTTCCAAAAACAAGAGGCAGTGTAATTACAGTCAGTACCTATCAGGAGAAAGAAGTATCATAACACAGCTCGCGGCCAGCTTTAGTCCAGCCAGATTTGTCCCGTGTCCACAGACAGTGGAGATGCTGGCTGTGAGCCAGCAGACCACATGGTTAAGCCCTGTCCAGCAACACAAAAGAAATTCTTAAATCTTCCCCAGCTCGCTACCCCCACCCACACAAAATGTCAATTGTGCTGCTACCATGGCCTGTCACAGATTTACTCAGGGGAACATCATTAAAAAGGACTGACTTTGAAATGTATCGCCTGCATAAAATAATCAGCACACAGCCTGGAGAAAAGTCAAAGAGAGAAAGTGTTGATAGTACAGCAACAGATTTAAAACTCCAAGCTCCATTTCTTTTCCTAATTAAGGCAGAGAATAAGCCAGTTCACATCCATGAGAGATCACAGGAGGTTCTTATGTCTGTGCTTCTCTTTGATCTGAAAGTCTGTCCTGGCACACCTTGCTTAATTCAAATAGGAACAAGAGAGGCACCAATCCGTGGCTAACTCCACCAAGGCACAGTTAGTCATGCTTTCAAATAACAAAATTCAAAACCCAGGCAAACGTAGAAAAAAATTAAAAATGACAATCTAAACCAAATTAAAATCTCCTGAATTAAATTAGTAGTCCAGCCATAGCATTTTGAACACCCGGGCAATCTAATGTTATCCAATACAACAGCTCTACCACAATTTCCACCTTATGGAAGCTTCTATTTGTTTGGGGTTTTTTTTGACACGGTCGGACAAGCGGTTATTGTAGCCCACTTCAAATTTATTACTGCAGACATGGTGGGTGATGGTGGTGGACTCAAGTGTTTTGTATTGAAATGTCCTTTTTATATTTAGTCTACTTGATTTACAAACATGAGGGGAGAAAAATAGGAACACTTTTCAAAATAAAGCACACAACCACACCACCACTCGCTTTATCAATTTCAACAATATACCAAAAAAAAACAATTAGCACCTGCCTGATCATATTAAGAATATTTGAAAATGGTCAAGCTCTGTAAAAGCAGAATTTATGGCAGAACTCCTGTTTTGTTTTGGGTTGCATTAGATTCCCTGGGTGTATGTTATGGCTGGTCAGTTTATGCTCATGGTTTTACCGTCTGTAGAAAGGAAGCACTGGAGGGTAAAGCACTTAATGTGATTAACTAATGCCTGTTCTTTCCAAGCCAACCTGAGGCAGACCTCTTTTCTCTTACAGCGTTTCAACAACAGCTTTACAATGTACATTTTTTTAAAGAAAAGCGTGGCCAAGCAGTTTTACACTGAAAAAAAGAGTGAAAAAAGCTGTAAAGCGCTTAACTAAACAACAAATGGCGACGCAGCAAAGCAACAAGTGGCTTCACTGAACACCTACATGTAATAAAGACCTGTGGGGTAGATGTTTAATTCCATCTTGCATCAAGATAAACATAGCGAGGAATTTAACTTTTTATTTTACTCCAAACGTTGTATAAATGCGTTTAAAACTAACTATCGAGAGTCCGCTTCAAGTCTCTGAAGGGATTTTTAAATTAATGTTCAATCTACGGCCACGCTCCTGTTCGTTCGACTGTCAACGCTTCCATTTGTGCGTCAGATGAAGTGGTGTGGAAATGAGAGGGTTTAAGAGGAGGATATTGGTAACAAATTGATTTCCCGAGCGGTTTCTGTTTAGCACCCCTGCTTTGGTGCGATTCGAAGGGGTCCAGCAGCAGCAGCGGGCGGACAAATGAAGACGAGGGGGGCTGGTGGAGAACACTCGCTGCCTGCCTGACTGGCCTGTCTGGCTCCTCCCGCGGACAGCCTGCTTTATTCCGCCGGAGGAGAAAAAACCGTTATCTCGCATCACTACTTACAAGCATCTCAGCCACCATCACGACCCCGAAAACCGACGGTAAATAGTTAACAGCGCAAGCCACAAAACTGCTTATTCATATTTAATTTAAGAGAACTCTCAACAAACTTAGGAAACTTTTCCAAAGTGAGTACAAAAAACGTGGTGGCTTATCGCCGACTCCGAAAATGTACCAGCTTCATTTCATTTAGCAGGTCATGTACCGATAATATAACTGATACAAAATCTCATTCGTTTAGTCCTTCGTGTAGATAGAGCAGGGCACTTCATTATTTTAAATACAACATAAATTATTCGACTAACAGTGAGGGACCATAGCGATGAATCTGAGATAACACCATCTCCCGAACGAGTCATGCAAACAGTAATTTGTAACAAAAATGGCGACTATTTCGTGATTTGTCAACAGAATTTAAAACAGACATACTTAACGTCAAAGATGTAGGTCTTTACTGTTCGTGTGCCATGAGTTTATCGTTAGTTGCATCCAGATAGGGTTACTTCTCAGCCAGAGTCTATTTTTGCCCAACGCCGGGGTAAAATCACGACCAAACAGATGTAGAAGTAAATATCTTCTGACGGTCACGCAAATCGGAGACGGAAAACAGAGGGATAAAAGCCACTTATGATGATTTTTGTACTTACAGTGAGTTGAGAGGAGAGTCAGGAGACAAGCCAGACGTGTTTTCGCCATCTTGGAATCGGTGCAATGCTCGGTTTGACTAGCCGTACATGCGCAAAGTAGCCTAAAGAGCTTTGGTGTGGATGGAGAGGGGGAGAGAGAGATAGACTTACACTGAGAGAGAGCGCGAGAGAGAGGGAGGGGGAGTGTATTATATTAGGTCTCCATAGCTACCGAAAGCATCACTCACACAGACAAGAATTTATGGTTGACACGATGTGGGAGGCTTTTTACTACTGTGGCTTTATACTGTAGGTAGGAGGCAGCTGTGAACTCAGATAGGAAAACACCAGCAACCTCCAGTCTGTATCTTTTGTCACAAGGCAAAGCAACAACACCCTGCTTTTATTCATTGTAATTCGAAGAAGGATAAGAGTCAAGATGCAACCTCACAGGTAGTCTGCTATAAGTGATATTGTAGTTAAAAACAAGTTGGAAAGCGTGTCCTTCTGTTGTTTCAGACAACCAGACAGGTCTTTGCCCAAAATAGGGGTCACATAAACCCTCAAAAACTGATCAACCAGTTATACTACTGCTGTACCCCCAAATCAGAAATATGATGAGTGTTTGACCTAGAACAGTAGAGAAAATATTTATTATTAAATATTATAACATTTTTAGTTGTTAATGTCCCACAATGAGCAGAAATGACGTGACGTCCATTCTTGAGCTCCTGTCATTGCATTTCAATGTTGTACAACTATAGCAGTTTTTTATAAGGACAACCACTGAATTGTGACAAAAGTTAAACTGGGTCATTTTAAAAATGCCAGGTCATCACCTTGTTAATTGGTAATTTATAAATACACAAGTGGTGATGACATAATACCTCAATAAATAAGAGATGTTTCATAAATTCCTATCGATCTGAAAACATTTTCTGGCACATTTAGTCTTTCAGCCTTTACCAAACTGGTTGTCAGATAAAAATGTGCCCCAAACAGTAAATGTAATCATAAATACAGAGAAAAAACATGTCTTTTATATCTTATGCATTCATTGCATGAGAAATAATTTACCATAAACTCACTACATCCATGGTGGTTTGATTATTTGCATGACAAAGAAACGGTTTGAAAAGTAATTTATTCAAAAACAAAAAGAGTCTGACAGAGCACATTCTGGATTCTTCCCTAAATAAAAAAGGTAAAAATGCCTAAAAGTTAAATCAATCTCAAAGTTATTTTAAGGAGTACTTTAGTGTCAACAGACAAGAAACAGGGGGTACATTACAGTAAGTCCTCAGTAATGCATGACTCACGATAAAATAATGTGTGAGTTTATATTCAGTAGATTTTGATTTTCTGGTGCTTATGACCAAATGACCAAGTCACTGTGATGTAAATCCTTCTGAAAACCCAGGCTTCTGTTTTGAATTTTTTTTTAAACCTTTTCTTACCTATTTGGGAATAGTTAGATCTGATAAATATAAAGGCTTGGGTTTTATCTGTGAGCGGAGAGATTTTATTTTATTCTTTTTTAATGTGAGTCATCAGAATGGGGGAATATGATTTTTGAAAGAGTAACTGAGTAAATCGTTATATAAATGTCTGAACTTTACAGTTCAAAAACAAAGGAGCAAACAGCACAACAAGTCCACAGCTTTGTGATCTGTTAGTTTTCATTCACATTATTTTTCATTCAGTATTTTACTCTGAAAGTGAATGGGACATCTGTAGAAATGTTTATATTTACAGTTTAGGCTTTAGTCAGCTCTTCCTTTTCTACTTCTTCTTTTTCCTCTTCTCAGAGCTCTGTGATTTGCACACCTGTAAACATTGATGAGGAAAATCTCACAACTTGAACATCGCTGTTATCACTGCCACTTATGATTCAAGCTCCTCTGTAGGAGCTTAAACTAAATATTTCACTCACAAGCTTTGCTACAGTTGCACTGACTGCACGACAGGATCAATATCTTCCATGTTGTTCGGCCTTTGGATTTGTAACGCTTTAGGAAATAGACCTTATTCCTTTAGTGTCAACAGGCAGAGGTGACTTGTGTCAGATTTCAGTATGTGGATCATTTGATATGAAATGTTCAGTTTGTCCCCTGCAATAGAGTATCAGGAGTAACAAGAACTTTTTCAAGACAAAAAGTCATTCAAATAAATCAAGTCATAATCTTAAAAGGACAGAGTCTTTGTGAAGTCATAATATATGATAAATTGAATCATTATTTTATGTAAATAAAGTTATGATTAAGTTGTTGTTTTGGTTTACAGTGAGCAGCCGACTGTCTGTTCCAGAATGACAAACATGGAGTGTCTGGTTCAGTTAAGAATAAGAATAAGAACTTTATTAATCCCTGAAGGTAAATTCAATTGTCTGTTGTCTCACATAATATGTCTCTAAAAGTTATCTTCTATTTACACAAGAGTTATAAAGTCTAATGGCTGTTGGTACTAAAGATCTTCTGAATTTTTCTGTCCTGCAGTGAAGAGAGAGGAGCCGTCCACCACCATTGGCCCTTTGGTCCATCAAGGTGTTATGAAGTGGGTGATCCATGTTCTTTGGAATAGTCTCCACCTTCCTCAGAGTAGATCTCTCCTTCACATCCTCCACTGAGTCCAGCTTGAGTCCAATCACAGAGCCAGCCTTTTTCACCAGCTTGTTAAGACGTCTTGCATCTTTGTGTTTGATGCTTCCTCTCCAGCAGACTGCAGCGTAGAACAGAACACTGTAGACACCACAGACTGATAAAACATCTGCAGCATCTTACTACAGATGTCTATTGATCGGAGTCTTCTCAGGCAAAAGAGGTGACTCTGCCCCTCTCTGTAGATGAAGTTTATATTCTTAGACTAATCCAACTTATTATCCAGATGTACACCTAGGTATTTATATGATGTCACCACTTATTTAATTAATTATTAAATAATTATTATCACCAATTATTTCTCATATTTGGCACAGCAGGAAAACATTCAGTCCTTTAAAATGCACTTATCCAAGCAGCTTATCTAATGTGAGTTGTTTGTTTACTCAAACAGTGACAGATGCAAACACTTGAAGAAAAAAAACTTAATTAGTAAGCAATGCACATCTATATGATTCATAGCCAGCTTTCTTTATGTATATTTATTATTGATTCAAGTAATTATCATGCCTTAACAAATGATCTATTAAATGTGAATCAATCACATTAAGTCAGGGTGACTGTTGGTTTATGGTAAGCAACAATAAATTTTATGATAAATTCTGCATCAGTCTGTGCACTAAATCATCATGAGACATGCATCGCATCATTCAAGTGTATTATTGTATGATTAAACCTATGAACAAATATTATAACATTTTTTTCTTTTTTTACCCTGATGGAAATGTAGGATAAGTTCAAATTTGACTCTGGCAGCCTGTCAGCTCTATGACTGATGTCATGCAGCAGGCTTCAATAAAATATTCACTGGCTGTAAATCAGATCTCTGAGGAGGCTGACGGTCCGCTCGTTTGTTGGACACACTGACAGGCACACAGCCATGTCAGCCCAGAGCTCTTTCATCCAGCCTACATGAGAGAAAATCCCTGATCTGTAAGGTCCTGTTTTGTCACAGCAGAGATGAAGCCTTTGGCCTCCAGAAAGAGAGACATGCATCGATAACATGCCACAGATTTATCCCCATGAGCTCTTTTAAATACTCTGTGACGACAGCTGATGCAAAACACACCTGTGACTTCTATATAGTCAGTTTCTTTGACTGGTTCTCAACAGGCAAAGAAGAGTGTAAATTTGTGTAACTGTAAGGCAGAAACATTGAATGTCCATGACTCGTAAATGTTAGCATGAAATAATTTATCTTTCTATACAAATCAAACAAGAATGAATGCAGAACTCTGTGCATATTTTATTACTGCAGTAATTACATCTAAATTTAGAACAAAGTCTAATTATTCTAGCATGCATGAAAAAAGCATTATGTAACTCCTGTGTTTGACCCAGGTGTATTTTTTTTTTTTTTTTTTTTTTAACCACAGCGTTTCCTTCCGGCTCTGCTCTCTAGGTTTGTATTACAGGTCCACAAGTCGCAGAGATTTAAAGAGGGGTGTTATATAAACAGTGTAAAGGGCTGTTGATATATTATTAAACTGGTTATCAGCATAATATCCCGAGAAATCAAGATGACTGTATAGGCAGGTTTCCTGAGTCAGCACTTCATGCATGAAAAAGCATGATCTTGCTCTTGCAGCACTTAAAAAAAACATAACAAGGATTACATTATTTTTATCATGTCTTTAAAAGACAAATCAAGGACACAATAGCAGTCATTATTTATCCATTTTGGAAGTGATTTGTCAACATTATTTGCTTACTACAGTTGGAGAGAAAGGCCAAAGAGACAGACCACTCAGAAGCAGGGTGTGTCCAGACTGTAAAGGGATATTTCAATAATTTTGATGTGGGGTTATACTTTGTACATTGTACACAATAATATGGGCTTGACAGAAGGGTGGACTCCAAGGGGCCTTGCAGATGGGACTGACCGTACTTCACAATAAGCAAACCACTAAAGAGAAAAGCAGAGGAATTTCATCAAGAATTGGATGGAACCCAGGTTACCTGGTGTATAAACAACAAGTTAATGTTCACCAATAGAGAAAATTTTGGGAACTACTTTGAGAATCAAAATAAAGCTGCAGTTCACATGAGGCTTCAGTCTGCGACCATCATTAACCAGAGTCCACTGCTGTACTGAATGCTAAACACTGTTTGTTACTGACTTTCTTCAACATTAAGGTGTTCGGTCAGAAAACCAGAAAATCTGAATGAAAGAGCATCTTCAGAGTAAGAGCTCCGCTTTCACTGTTTTTTATTGCATAATAACACAAAGTCATGGTCCACAGGATATGTTTACAGTATCAAAATACCCTGTGTTAGCTGCTGAAGGGGAAGACTGAGCTGAAATAACAAACCCTACACTCATCACTGTGTACATCAGGTGATTTTTAGTGTTGGTGCTCAAAAATTATACATAACTGAGATGCAAAAATATCAGAAAACTGAAGCAGATCTAGCACCCTGTTTCTACCTGCAGTTTCTCATTTTAGGGGAGAGTAGACCAACAACTTTCATGGCTAATACATGCACTATTGATGTGTAACTTGAAAAACTAATTTCATAAGTATTGAAAGGTTTCTTTAAAGATTGATAAGATAACAAACATCTATAGGTGTTAAAGAGGGAGTATTATGCTCATTTTCAGTCTTTATATTGTCCTTCTGATAGCTTTGTTAGTAGCTTTGTCTGTTTTGAAGTTCAGGTATCGTGTCTTGATATTATGAAAAGGCTTCACTGTGACTTCCAGTCTATTTCACCGGGCTCCCGTGGTAAAATCCTTTACAGAATGATGTACGTTTTTTTATGCAGTGTCGCCTGAGGGGTGAAAGGTTACAGTCATTCAATGTTGGTCTTGGGTCTTGCTGCTTACATGCAGAGATTTCTCTGGTTTTTCTGAATCTTTTGATGATATTATGGACTGTGATGAAATTCCTGCATTTATACATTGAGAAACACTGTTCTTAAACTGTTGGACTAGTTGCTCACGCAGCTGTTGACAAAGTGGTGAACCTGGCCCCATCCTTGCTTGTGAAGGACTGAGTTTTTCAGGGATGCTCCTTTGATACCCAATCATGACCCTCTCCTGTTTTCAGTGAACCTGTTCACCTGGAGAATAATCCAAACAAGTGTATTTGGAGCAGTCCTCAGTTTTCCCAGACTGTTGACCCTGTCTCATTTTTTTCTGGAATGTGTTACAGCATCAAATTCAAAATGAGTGACCATTTGCAGAAAAACAATCACGTTTATCAGTTTAAACATTAAATATCTTGCTTTTGTAGTGAATTTAATTGAGGATAGATGTAAAAAAAATATTTGAAAATCATTAGATTCTGCTTTTTTTTTTTTTTACATTTACTACAATGTCCCAACTTCATTGGAATTGGGTTTTGTAGGCAAGAGCATATTGGTCAGCCAGTCTGCTTGGAACCATCAGTATTAACTCAAGTAACACTTTCAGTCCCAGAGAGTAAGGTGGCTTTCACGCATGATAGTCCAGTAGATTGGGGGTGAAATCACACTTTCATGTTGTTTAGTTTGTTTTCACACTGTACATGTTCAAACAAACCAAACTGTCTGGTCAATGTCACATGGTTATCATGGCCATTTTATTCCATACTGATGTCTCCTGTTGGCTCATTTACCACATCAGCAATGGGTCAACATCAAATTACTGCAGACTTGGACTTTCTGCTTTCACTTTGATATTCATAAGATAGAAGTGTCGGGATGGTACCCAGTATGAGCAGCAGGCGAGGAAGTGAGCTGTTCAGCATGTTGTTCTTTACATGAACACATAAATCACAGAGGAATGTGAGCCCCAATGAAAGTGAAAGACTACAATGTGAAGCATGGCGTTAGTTCTGGCAGGTCACAACGTCAAGCACTGATCCGCAGCCAATGAAAGGTAGCCACCTCAACCAGCTGTTGGCCCAGCTGATTTCCTCTTAGCTCCTATTGGTCCTTTGCCTTTAGAGTGCCCTATTTAAAACTGCCTTAACCCAGCCTCTTCCTCTGCTTCAACAGGCAACCAGCAACCCACCTCCGCCCCAGCTCCACCCTTGTGCTGGCTATACTGCTCCACTACTCTTGTTCTGGGGGGTTCTGTTCATCGCTGCTCTACACCCCATGATGCCTCACGAAGGGCGGGAAGGGGCTCTTCCTGGCCTTTCACGCATGCTTGTGTGGAGAATGGGGGTCCCTGAACAGAACCTTGCGTGCGTTCCCTGCTATTGCTTTTTCACGATGGCTCATGAAGGGCAGGAAGGGGCTCTAGCATCAGTCTCTGGTTCCAAAGAACAAAGCTATGTATAAAAAGTGGAAGGACAATACGCAATCACATTGAAATTATAAAAGACAAAAAAAACGTCTGTTAGAATATATTATAAATTGGAGATTATGGGCTCTATTTTCGTGTATGCCGGTGAGGCTTCGGAGAGACCCCGCGCAGTTGTATTTTCATCTGGCAGAGCCCGGCGTACAGCCAGTTTGGTATTTTCGTGGGCGCACGAGATCTGCCAAGCTGGGTGTGGTGGCGTGGCAGGGGGAGGTGTCGACAGAATCAGCTGGCGCAGTAACTCGAAGTTACTGTCTTTTTCCTTTGTAGGCAAGAAGACTTTTTCTCACCCAGTCAGGATTCTGATTCACATATCATCTGCTCACTGTTCATTATAGCTTAGAAACAAACACAGCTGTAACTATACACCCTTTAAATGTTAGTAAGCAGTATGATGTTTTTGTGGGCAGGGCTTAGTTAAAAAAAAAAAAAAAACAACAACATTAGCTAGCAAGCTGTTTTTGACATTGACAACAAGTGTTACTTGGATAGGCTAACACTAATGTACAACCGCAGACTGACCAACCTGCATGCTCTCTCAGTGGATGGATGACTTGACAGAAAGGTGAGATGGATGAACATTGACAGACAAAGTGTGTATGGCAGAGACAGGCTGAGTTCTTTGATAACTTAAAATCTATAGCTGATTGTCATACAATCCATCCAGTCCTTTGTCTTTTCATTCACCCAGAGTCTTTGTTTTGGTGACTGGCAGGGCTGGCTGGTACACGGTAAAGTTTTAGTTTTTGGACATTATAAAGACTTCCTCTATTCTGGCACCAACAACACTAAAAGATGACATTTAAGATTCCTATTGTGCCTTTTACCCTTTGCTGGTGATATAAGTTTGCCTCCACTTTGACTTTTTTTTCCATGGACCAACACCATGGTCTTACCGCGACATCAGCCCTGAAATGGTCTATGTACAATCTGGTTACTCAAGTGGATGTTGGCGCAACAGTTACTGTGCTGTTACTGATGCTGAAAGGGTGCTATAGGAAATAAGAAAACCCAACACTAAAAATAATGATTCAAACTATTAGGAGCATGAAGAAACAGTCTCAGGATCAAGCATGACCTTGCTAATCCTTCTTTTCATTAGACCTGTTGTTTAATAAACTTTTATTGGACACAAACTTACTTCCTGAGTGTCATTGTGAGGTTTATTACTGACAATGAACTCTCTTTCTACCTCATAAACTTATTGACTTTTTCCCTCCTTACTCAGAAACCTGGAGGAAACTGACTGTGTGATCATAGAAGTGTTTTTGTCTCTCTTTGTCTTGTTGTTGCTAACAGAATTAGACCAAAGGGCTCTCATGCTGCTCCTACAGCCAGCAGGGAGACGGAAGAGAAAGGCTGGTCTGTGTGTGAGACTTTAAACTGATTATTCAATAAGAACCTGTTTAGTCTTTCTGTGGTTTAAATCTGTTCCTGCTGACTTACTGCTGCACTGCTGCTGCTTGAAAAATGACATTTGAGCGAGCATTTACCTGTGTTGCTCATGAATATTTATGTAATTATGCTAAGTGTGCACAGCTCTTTGAGGCTTTTTTCTTTGCCAAGTTTTTCTTAGACAATTAAGAGGCTAAACAGAGTTAATTAATCACTAAAACACAGCATGTTTGTGTCTCATTGTCAGATTTCAACAAAAATGCACATCCTAGTTGGAAATGTGTCAGTATCAATTCACTTACTCCATCAGGGAGCTTCCTGCTGGTATCTACTTCTTTTGTAGTGGTAGGATCTTTTTCAAGAGCTCAGTCTTTAGGTTCAAGAGCACATGGATTGATTTTATGGTCACATTTTATAATGCTCTCCCCCCATATCCTGCATACATTTGAATTTCCACACTGCACACCAGAACATTTACTGCATGTTCATTGCTTAGATCCAATGTCCTGTTTGGTAAACAGGACAGGAAGAAATTTTCTGCTCCACCACAGAAAGTGAGGTTGTGCTGAATCATGTGGTCCATGATAACACCAGTATAATTTCTTATGTAATATAAAAGTCCCATATCAACTTACAGTAGGTCTTATGAAACAATAGATCAGAGCCAGACTGACCCCAATGCTCCTCCATAGCAGGGACTGATCTCTGTTGTGACAGCTCTACCTGCGTGAAGGTGTGTTTCTTGTGGAGACTCACTCATTTAAAGCCAAAGCTGAGTGAAACCGAAGATTTTACATCGGGAATCCAAAATGTTGAATGGAGAAGTGGATGTACCAAATGCACCAAGTACCTCAAGAATAAGTGTTAAATCTTTGACTTCCTGTGACTAAAATTATGCAAGTCCACTCCAGTTCTATTCTCATGTGAATCCATGTCATTTACTCTCAAATACTGTCATAAGCAGTAGGGAATTAACACAACTCTTTAAACAGCCTTGGACAACAAACCAGCCTTGAAGAACATGGCTGCAACAGAGGCATCAAGCAGCCACAAACTGGTTAACTCAAACAAATGAAATCATATTTTTTCCTTTTTTATTTCTGCGAGCAAAGACCACACAAAAAAATAAACAGCTGCTTTCTAAATAAGATGAATTTTCATTATTCTGGGGAGTTGGAAGTGAATTTCTTTTTTCCTCCCTATGACCATCTATTTCTGGAGAAGAACAGCTTTGGCCATAAACCTTCTAAGAGATATGTCTGGAAAAAAAAACAAAAAGGGCTGAAAGTCAAAAACTTAACAGCTTTTCAGAGCCACTGTTATCAACATAGCCAGACATCACTGCAGGTCAAACTGTTACAGGGCTGAGCATAAATGTTTCACTTTCAATGAATACATGAATATATACGAAACATTTCAGGTAATCGTTGTTTTTTCTCCTTCCACATGAATCAGGAATTAAATCATCATGGAGCTAGGTAATTAGGCTTCACATAATAAGATTACTAACATGTGCTGTACATGATACTCATTAACAAACTGCCAATCAAATGGGATGAGTTCATGGGATAAAGAAAAACAGACATGACAGAATATACACTGATTTGGCGAAATGAGGCAACTATGTCAAGACAGTCTGGGAGGACGTGTGCCGTCATCGGCTGTTACAACAACAGTAAAAGACTACAGTTGTGGAAAAAGTCGATATGTGAGACGCACATGCTGTTACTGAAAGCTAATGTAACATCCATTCAGTTCTTAGTTGTGCGCAATCCCACGCCCCGCATTTCGATCTTGGCAGGCATGCATTTCTCGGCATAACACTGATAGCCCACGAAACAAATATTTAATTCCTACATTATTTTTTAATCACGTAGGCTTGTACATAATGATTAATTGCCTGTTAGCTTGTGAGGGTCAGTATAAATGTAGCCTAGCCAGTGTTTACACACACATTTCCTCCTACTTCAGTATTTCGCAATGAAATACTTCACTTTTCATCTTATTAATTCCCAAATTAATATCAGTATTAATTTAAGATACCTTCATCAGTAACCGGAGGCCACTGTCTGACATCGTCAAACCAGGTGACTTTACTCATGCTGTCAATGATGCTCTCAGACACTATTTACTAGCGTAAATTACTACGTTTATTTGGTGATAGCATGACAACTTCATGACGTCGCACACCGCAGCAATGGCACCACCACAAGATGGCGGTGTACACAAACCGCTCACCCGAATCAGTGTATTACGTAACAAATTCCCCTGAAATGAAGCAGTTATTTGTCACCAATCAGTCTACATTTGTCATTTTGTGCCTCTTATACCTTCTTCATAATAGCTCCATCTGATTGAAAGGAACCCCATCCTGCATCCCATTTCATGCAATACACGCCATCCATTGACTGGATGACTAATAATAATAATAATAACAAAAAGAAGAAGAAGAAGAAGAAGAAGAAGAATAGTTATCATTATTATTATTATTACAACATATATTATTATAATATTATCAAAATATTATATATTATGAATATATTACATATTATAATATATATCGTATATACAATAATTAATATTATTATTATTATCATTATTATTATTATTGTTGTTTACAATAATCATGTTTTACTCAGATGTGAATTATACCGAGAGCACATTGCATTCACTGGATATAAAAAAAATCACTTTAATCACATGTAACTACACTAAAACAACAAACTTATTTGGCCACCCTCACTAGCTGTTAGCTCCTCAGTCACACATGTACACACCATAGACTGTATATACTATGGACAACTTAGTTCCACCTTCCGCCTGTATATGGATTTGAAGCAAAAAAGCTCTCTGTATTTCCGGGATTTTTCTTCATTTCCTGAAAACCAGCGCTGCGCAGTAGCGATGCGTGCATTCGGCCGCGCAGTCGCAGAGAGTTGCTGTGATGACGCTCGGCTCAAACAGCGTATCCCCAGGAGAGCTACGCAATCCCTGAATGCCCATAGGCTGTATCAAGTGTCAATCATAGAAAACATGAACCCCCTAATAACTTTTAAAAACAGAGCTTCACAGAAAAAAGAGGACTTGAGCACAAACCAGTCTGACAATAACTACATGTCAACATCACAAGCAGGGGGGAGAAAAAATTATGTTCTGTGTAATAAATTTCTAAAGTTTGTCCACAGCTCCATAAGCTTTGCTGGCGGAGGCGGGATTTATGACCTATACTGCAGCCCATCAACAGAGGGTGCTGTTCTCAGAGTGGCTTCACCCAGCAAGGAGGCAGACTCTGTCCATTCTATATACAGTCTATGGTACACACACACACACCCTGGATCCCTGTCTCTCTCACTAACCCCGCCCCCTTGCTTTCTCATCTAACCACATACATGCCCATGTCATACGCATTCACCAACAGTCAGAAAACACAGAACACTTAAACATTTTAACTGGAACATAGGTCTACTGCAAGTTCGCTACAATATTAATAATAATACTAACTTCTTTTGTAAGAAACTTCAGTATGTCCTAGTGTCTCAAACCGAGAAGGTAAAGAGCAGATTAACCGGAATAGCGCCACCATTGCCATTGAGAGAGGATTTAAAGAGATTCACGTTTTATTTATCTTATCTTTTCTCATAATTACAAGATCAGGATCTCATAAAAAAAATAAACATATTTTCTAGTAATTACAAGACCAGGATCTCATAATAACATCTTTTCTCGTTATTACGAGATCCTGATCTCGTAATTGAGATCTTTTCTTTTAATTACGAGATCAGGATCTCTTAATAACAAGATCAATTTTTTTTTTTTTTTTATCCAGTGAATTCAGTGCACTTCCTTAGAATTGTATCCCAACAGTGTAAAGTCGTGACAAGGTTGTGTTACAGGTAAACTGTAAGAAATCCAGCCAGTGGGAAACATGACTGCACATGTACTTTTTACAGCTCAGTTATCTCCACAGAACAATGATGTCTCAGCCAGCGTAGACAGAGACAACACAGATAAATTATGCACTGCATGCATCTAGCTTTCCAGTGTAAGGTGGATGCAAAGAGTAGAAACCTACAACCCACACACACACATGCACGTCCACACACACACTACATTGACTCTTTTGTTTTCTTTGTGTTCTTCATGTCTCCTGAATAATAGAGGTGGCCTGAGACTTATTGAATCCTCAGATTTACTTCCAGCACTCAGAACAACACCGCCCCTCTTTCCATTCACTCCCAGCTCAAGCTGCTCGCTCTGAGACGAAATCTTTTTTCTTTTTACTTAACTGAGCTTACACTCCACAGCACTTGTAGAGGATCAAAAGGACATGTCAAGATGTCAAGAAATGCATTTAGCCCAGACTCAATAAAACAGCACTGAGAGTAGATGAGAATCATCTCCAGCTTCTTTTCATGAAACATGAGGTCGTATCATACTCCCATCCTCACTGTCAGAACATTTTAAAATATAAAAATGTCCTTGTCACAGATCCTAACAATCCCCTCGTACTTTATTTTTGACAGTAGAGAATGCATTTTCTTTAATTGCAGTTTTTTACTCATTTTTATCTTTTAAGTTGTGTGTTTGCTGACAACTTTTTCAACATTAACTGTATTGACTCAAAAAATATATATATATTATATGATTACCAAGACTAAAACAAAAAGGTGTGTTGAAGACCAAATCTTGTTTTTATTGTTCTGGTTTTAGCATTTAAGAACTTTCCAAAAAAGGACAAACTCAGAGATGCAGATTACTTTTGGTTTGTGAACAAACCTCCTCTATTTTCCATGACTACATTACTGCAGTGGTGTCTACTCCAAACATCTGCACAGTTAGATGAAAATTGTTCCAAGAAGTGATGACAGGTGACTTGACAAAAAGCTAACGTGGAAATTTTTGTTTCTCGACCAGTATTGAAAAACTTAAATTTCATTACCCCCCAAAAACCCACAAAACAAAACAAGTGTTTACCAGGTTACAAAACCACCAGAGCTCATAAGTAGCCATTCTACTCAAGGTCCATGCTTCCACTAAGAACGAATGGAGTTGTATTTCAATGGATCCTGCGCCTGTTGTGCGTTGAGCTGAACAGAGAGGGTTGACTGAGAAAGGGTATGTAAAATAAAAACAGCACAAACCACCTGCTCAACTTCTGCTCAATTCAATAAAACATGTGGACTTCTGACCATGAATCAGGTCATATCAAAAATATTTTTCCCATAAAACCAGCCAAACTCAGGACAGGTCGATGTCTTGATTTGTCAGTTTGGACATCCGGTGACATTCTTAAAACTCTTAGCTTTGCTGTCCCTGCTTGACATCAGCCTGGAAATATGAAAAAAAAGAGCTCACATTGGGTAATGTTGTATTTAATGGCCTTTAGCTGTTGATTTCACCTACTTGAATTTAGAGCTGGGAAAATGCCCAACACATCATCACACTGTTATTGTATCAAACAGCCAACTGAGTTTCAAGGTCTACAGTTTCTTATCACAACACACAGTAGGTTGGGAAACTAACTTGACCTACCTAATTCACTGCTTTCAACCAAACACCATGACACTTTTCAGTGATTGGTGGCAGCACAGTAAAAACAATCTGACTTGGGTGCTTTGAGGTTGTCAAGTTTGCATCAGAAAAGCAGTGGGGCAAGACATCGCCATCATCTTTTGAAGGACCACAGTTGATAAACTAAGCCAAGCTGACTGGCAGGGGTGTCTCCAGAAGGGCAGCTCAGGGTGGCACTGGTCGCCTCTAAAATCTGATCGGCTATCCCAAAACGCTGTAATTATCTATCGGACTGTTAGAGGAGGGGTTCATTTAAAATTAAGTATTTCAAGAATGTTGGTGTCTGTAGTTGGGACTTTGGACCAAGTGGCATCCTCCAGCCTTGGGAGATGAAGCAATTGCAGATGTGCTAAAAACCGCAGTTTCTTGAATGTGCACTTAAAGCTAGCTGTAAAATCCCTGGTGGCTACATATACATCCATTCAAAAGAGCGTGCAAACGTGAACATGTTTACAGCCTGCTTGAAAAAAAAAGATTTTGGTCTGAATTTCTCTCTCCTCACACATTGTAGGTGAATTAATTTTCTATACAAGATACTAGGGTTGTGAGTTTGGCAGCATTAGAGGCATAGCAGACTCGACTAACAGGCGGGCAGAGCAAAAAGCAGGAATTTAAAAAGTTGTATGATGGGATTAAAATGATAATTGTAAAATTAGCACCCCTACAGGACCACAACAGGGAAAAGGCTGTGACACACCCCTGCTAACTGGCATCTCCTGTGGAATTACATTCACTAAACACAAGTGACTCGAACAAATCCACTTGAAATGGAACTGTACTGCCAGTAGTTTGTTCACATGCTAATATTAACATCTATCACAAAAAAACACTGACTAATTGAGCCAAATATAGCTACTAGTATTGCTGTTGGATAGAAGGGCACATCCTCACAAAAACACCCACATTTATAATTTTGATGGTTTGTAATGTGATAAAGAATTGGCAGGTTGACCATCAGTGAGTTGGACTTTTGATGACAACCTCCCCCAGCTCTTTTCACTTGTTTTAATGTGAGAAAACAAAGACTGCAGACCTTGGCTTATCTGCCTTATTTCTCATTGACCTTGCATTGCACTGCTCTCTGTAAACACTGTAATCTGTGGCCGTGTGTGTCTTACAGACATGCACCAGCAGACTGAACACAAGCAAAGCCTTCCGTTTCCCCCTTACCGCAGGCAAGCCATTTGTTTCTCCTCCCACAGTTGCCTACAGCTCAAGTCTGCTCTCTGAAGTCCTCATGACGATCGAACACGCTGCAATATTGTGATTTGACCAGCAGCTCAGTGTGCAGCTTTTTAAATACCAGATGGAAACCATTTAAAACATTTAAAGATAGGAGAAGAAGAAAAATCTCCTCAGCATGTTGAACTTAAATACGAGCACACGTTGTCCAGCACTGTGAGTATCTGCAGCAAATATTTACACTTCAGAAAAGATCAGGGAGTGCAGAGTCATCAAACATGTGATGGTGGAGATTATATATAGCTTCATGTATCTGATTCAGTTTTCAGCATAGACATGCAAATAAAAACTTCTCAGACTGTAAAACTGTGGTTTTAAACTAAGTACATCAACCAAAAGGTTTGAATCTAAGTCTTTTTACATTCACACAAATGTCTTTTCTAGCACACCTTTTTTCTGCCTTTCTTTCTAAATTCTAACAGCAGAGACAATCGGATAACAACACTGGATTATGCTCCAGCAGAGAATGAAGCGTCTTCGTCTATTATGTCTGTGTCTGGAATAGGGATGTGCTATTATATGATTTAATCGCGATATGCGATATTAAGCGGCTGCGATTATAAAATCGTAAGGTACTGTAAAAATCGTTCCACAATTATAATTTAAAGACAAGCGGCAGCGTCACTCAGTGGAGGTGAATGAAGCCGAGTAGTTAGCAACCTAACCTGCTTGTAGTCTTACCCACGGTGTCAAAGCCTCGGTAGCAAAATGTACAAACAAACCACCACATAAGTAGTCCCAAATCCAGAAAAACTCTCGAGTTAAGTACATTAATGCCAGCCTAACAAAAACGGGAACATTAAAAGAGAAAATGAAGAAATTTTACAACAAAATGTGTGGCCACCCACAATGCATTGCGGTCACTCAAAGCACTGTTGGAGTGTGTCCACAATGCATCCTATCTGCTCATTAGCTTCTTAAAGTGGAGGAGATATTATCTGATATTTTAAAAAACACGAGTATTGGATCATGACAACATGTCAAATGGAGCAGCAAACTTTCATTCTGTTTTTATGTGTCCCAAAAATGCACAAATAGAGATGTACTTGGGTACATAAACTGTACAGTAAGCTGTCAAGGTAGAGAACATTATATTTTCGGGACAGCAAATATTCTGAATCAGAGGGCTATTGTTTTCGGCTTATCTGAATAGTCTGAATGAAATCATTAGAGGCACACGCTTTTGAATCCACCCAACAGTGAGGAAAACTTGGATTATTTCGCCTTGTTATGTACTTTCAACCGCACTCTTGTCAGGGGTGCATTCAACAGCAGGGGTGCATTCAACGGCATAACACTGGAGCAAGAATAGTCGGAGACTGAGAATGATGAAACGCCTCGGCTGTATCCTCCTGTTAAAAAGGTTTTGTCGGCAGTCTGGACGTTTTAGGGTTTCACAAAACAGACGGAGCAGGTAAACCTGACACCAATCTGCAGGTTATGCCGTAAGAAAGTTGCAGCGCCGTTGTCTAACACTTCAACCCTACGTTCCCACCTCCGTGAACCCCATCAGCATTGTTTGCCCAAATCTAGGTAAAAACAACATGACAAAGTTTGGTCTACTCTACTGCTTATTATTGACAGTTAGTGACGTTTCTGCTAACTTTAGCTCAGAAAAGCTAATGCTCTCAACATCGCGTTAGCTGCTTTTTGCTCTTATTCGTTTGTGAGTGTCATGCTGTGCACAGAGAAGTGATTTCGCAGTTTTCTGCCATTTTTAATAACGTTAAAAGCAATGCGCTAATATCGTTATAATATCGTGAATCATGATATTTTGGGCCACCAATATTATGTTATCAAATTTTTCATATCGGCACATGCCTAGTCTGGAAAAACCCCTCTGAGGAGACTGGGACTCAAGAATGAACTTCCTAACGAAACAAGGGCTTTTGGACAACCTTCCTATCAGGTAAGCACTGAAGAAAGACCTTCCTGAGGAGATAGAGACTTTGGAACAACCTTTTTGAGGGGTAAGGGCTAAGGAAATAAGGACCCTGGACCCCCTCCTTGAGAAGGTGGGCCTTTAGGAAGACCTTCCTGAGTAAATAAAGACTTTGGAACAACCCACCTGAGGGGTACAGACTTTGGAATTACCTTCATGAGGAGATAAGTCCCACCTAAGAATCAGAGACTGTCTATGTGAGACATTCTGTTTCAGGTTCAGTTATATAAGATTGACTTTCTCTGCCAGGAGTCTCTGGCAGAACTTTCAAGAAGCATCTGCTCAGACATAAGTCGAGAAGGTGATGTTACGTCAACATGGATAAATCTGAGGGTGCTTTGATCTGAAATGTGTTTCAGACTTAGAAGATGTTTTTGACTTACACTACCTTTACTCTGTCATATTGAAGTAATAAAGTCAGACTAACTCAGGTCATTGTTGGACTGTGGATTGTTTTTGGAGTTTTGAATGAGGTTTTGAAGCTCCATAGTGATAGTGAGGTTGTCGAGGTGGACTGAAAGGATACAGAGTGTTGTGTTCAAATCCTAAGTGCTGTGCTTTCATCCTAAAAGAACAAAAGCTCATCGCTTAAATCTTCTGTAAGGAGTTTTTACTGGTTATGAAACTTTCTAAATGTAACGCTGATAACTCCAAATGACCTTCAAAATGAGACTATCAGATAGAAGATTTGTCCTCTATGTATCTATTTTTAGTACCTGCCATCAGTGTTATCAGGCTAAAATGTACTGAAGTGATTTACTGCACTCAGACATTGAAGCTTATTTCTAAATGTTCCACAGAAAGTTTTACGGAGCAGTGTGAGCCAGATAAAAAGGAACAACTGGATAAAATCTAACATACATGTGCATGGGGGATCAGCAAAGAGAAAAAAAGCAAAGAACTGACTAAAGATGAATCCTGTAATGGTCCATTCATATCTTAAGTGTGTCTGCATGGAGAGACCTAGATGCAGTCCACATGCAACAAACTGCCGCTTATACCCTCTGATTGTTCATCTTATAATATTAAATTGTATGTTGCCCATCATACCTTATCTATTTCATTGTATCATATCACATAATAATCACACTGTATCGTATCACATCACACCATAGCATATTGCACCTTATATTGGGTAATATAACTAATTACTATTTCCATTGTTACAATACTGTTGCTGTTACAGTTGCCATTACCGTTACCGACAATTAAATAAGGCGCGTTACAAACTACTCAGTGAAGCCATTGTCCTTCAACTTGGCTCACTTCAGACACACTGCAAATTACTGTTTGTTTTTGCCTTTGGTGAGGGGAGGAGGAAGGAGGGAGGGAAATGACAAACGCATAAGTGATGATGATTGGTTAAGGCAGAGTTAGATTTTATGCTAAGCCAATCAGAGGCAGTGTTCAGTTTGTACATAAACCACACACGCACGCAGTAGCCTCACACACACAGACTAGCAGAGGGAAGCTGCGGCAATAGCGAGTTGGGAGGGAAAGTTGGTATTTTAAAGGGGAAATACAGACACTACTTCAATCTCCTTGAGGTAAAAGGCAAGAACATACGTACATGTGAGGCTATGTCCCGGAGCTAAGTGTTTGTCCATGTCCATTGTTAGCAACTCTAATCTATTAAAGCATCTCTCAATGGCACACGCTTCTACAAAACTAGTGTCCCAAAACACAGTTGTTGACACTGTTGGTGATGATAGCAGGCTAGGTGTAGCTAACATGAGCTCCGCTAATAAAGACAGACTGTCTTTACAAACCTGCTTAGAAAAAAAAAAATCCACATTCTTCTACATATTTAAACAAAAAAAAACAAAAAAGTTTAAAAAAGTAACACATTAGTTACCTTCCCTGGTAACTAGTTCCTTTTATAGTGGAGTAATTCAGTTACTAACTCGGCAACTTTTTGGGAGAAGTAATTAGTAACTATAACTAATTACTTTTTAAAAGTAACATGCCCAACACTGTGTATCACTTAATACCATATCATATTGCACCACAAGAATTGCATCACACTGTACCACTTTGTTCCATATTATGTAGCTATAATTTTGCAAAGTTACATATAATAATGACATATTAAATTGCACTGTAATAATCATACAGTGTCCTTTCCTATTGTATCATATAACATTCAGTGTAATAATCACACTGTATCTAACCACATTGAACTATGGATTGTTGAATTATAACACTTGCACTGTCTTATTATATTGTATTGCAGTATACAGTACTGCATGTGTTATTATGGAATTCTATTATGGAAGTATGTCTCTTTGTTCCTCGCCATATGATATTGTAACTTTCAGATCAAATCGCATCCCAATCTACTGTACTTTACCTTCTATATCGTCCTGTCAGATTTAGGGTATTTTCCTGTATTTTATTCTATTGTAATAATTGCACTGTATTACATCAATTGTATTGTATAGTTTCGCTAAGTACTATAGATATTAAGCCCTACAGCCTGGTACATTATAGTGTCACATAGTTTGTACTCTAATCAATGGTGGGAGGATCCCAAGCATTTCAAACCTGAAAACCAAAACATATATATCTGTGACAGCTTGGTATCAGAGTGTGTTTATTAAACAATGGTTGTCAATTATTTTGGAAACTTCTTCCAGTATTATGGACATATTTCATGACTTTAATAGTACTTTATAAAGTCTGATGTATAGGCACAAACAAAATAGCTAATGTGCACTAGAATAGTTAATCAGTTATTCAGATCATCAGCACTTCCTCCTGTGATTTTGCTAAATGTGCGGAAATGTATCTTTGCTGATATGATACCCATTGATTTGATGAGTGAAGCTAAAGAAGAGTTTCAGACAGTAAAACACGCCTCACAAACTTGTGTTATTGATCTGCTCTGTGCTCGTAAAGGAGCAGACAGCAGATCAGTGGACTCTGCTGGTCTGAATCCTTACCCCCTGAGAGCATCTGATTGATAAAGATCCAGCAACTGAGTGATTCAGTCATTCGTTAACTCAGGCTGACATGCTGTTTCACATGATGCAGCCTGGATCCATCTCTCCTCCCCTCAGAGCCTCAGTTTGTGTGATGTGTGAACTCGGAGGTCCATACCAAATGTGGCTGTGAACGAGGCCTGATTCCTGCTGTAAACGTCTGGCTCTGTGCTCCAGCTCTGCAAGAAAACTGTCATTTCTGCACCACACATTAATACTGCAGGTCTCTTTGCACCTTGCAAGCACATTTCTGTGAAAAATGAAACCTTTTCTCTGCCTGAGGGGGAGAAGTTGTCAGTTATCCAGGCATGCGTCCACCAGATCTCAATTTCACTTAATTTATTGCTTCTCTTGTGGTTTGATGGAGCCTGAGTTGCAGGTTGTATTGAAAAATTGATGGTTTTACATATTATAAAGCATCTTTTTCTCCTTCTATTGTTGTGTCAGGATGTTTTAAAGTAATTTGAGTCAGTGCACACACACAGGGAGCCTCTTGAGTGGTTTCAACTCACAATACAGCTGAAGAAGAGTGATGACAAGTGAAAACATTTAAGTCTGAGGATAAAATGAACTTTAGTGGGCAGGTTTGAAAATGCCCAACCTGCCCTGTGGACCAGGATGACAACGGAGGGGCTCAAACACTGTAATGAGTGGTCCATGCCGAGTAGAGACTTAAAAAAAATTCCACCCACGGGTGGTTCCTTTTGCAGAGGTTTGTGTGCCTGTTTTCTTCTGCTTAAACTGGGTCATCTTTCACTTTGGAGACGGCAGAACTGCAACCTAAAAAAGATGTCAAACTCCAACTTTATACCTACAACCAAAATCCTTCTCACTTTTAACTTTTAAGTGTTTTTATCCTTGTTAAAGGCAGGTACTGATGGTAACAGTCTTTTAAAAAATGAATGTGAAAAATGAAAAAATATTGTGCTTGAAATAAGCATATGGTATATACAGTGATGTTATAGTATTGGTCCTTTTCACTGTTCGCCACATGTATCAAAACAGAGGAAAGATGAAGAAGCAGTAGCTGCCAGAGAGCTAGCTGTCACTTAATGACTTTTAAAACAGACAATTAGAGATAGATGAATCCGAAGACTGATTAGAGTTTATGCCTCTGCAGCAATCATTTTAAGAGTCCATATCTGCTCCAAACAAGTTTCAGCCACAGGGCTGGTGATATGGATAAATCTGTTGGGAGTAAATTCAAGTTTTTTTTCCACAATGCTTTTTTTAAAATCCAGAATGAGTTTTATGTATTTTGGGATGTATTTACTCCATGATCAGATGTTGCTTTCATGGAAATGCACCATTTTACTCCATTTACCTTTAGATATACATTGATGTTAACAGACCATTGCTAAAATATATGTCAGCAAAAGATAATAAGGGCTTAGTTTTAGGATCAAAAACATTTGCAAGAGTCACAACTTCAGTGCAAAAGCAAAAAAACAAATCACAGTTGGATTATTCACTTCAACTTTTTGGCTTTTGAGAGCCTGCATACAAAAATCCTGATAAATCTCAACTGCATTCAAACTACCGCAAAAATGGCTAGAAAGAAGCAACTGAGTAAAGAAACAAAAGTACATATTTGTACATTGAGGAGAGAAGGATACACAGAAAGAGAAATTGCAAAACGCCTAATGGTGTCTAACAAAGGAGTCCGCTACACTCTGAAGAGACTAGAGGAACCTGGAAGTTATAATGATAGAAAAAGACCTGGACGAAAGAGAATTACTACAAAAGCAGAGGACAAACATAGCATTGTCACCAGTAAGAGAGATCGGCGAAAGACAAAAAAAAAGACGGCGAAGAGAGGAAGAAGAAGAGAATATCTTATTTAAAGATATCACTGGTCAAAATTAGACAAAAATTGAATCTAATGAGTTAAATATATCTGCCAACTGGATTAGAAAATGACTTTTAAAGTTTGATGAAATGAGAGTCAAGTTAATTGAAAAAAAGGAAAAGTTTTGTCTGATAAGTATATATTTTTCTTTTTTTCAATGGAGGATTTATTTCTGACTCATTAAAAGCATTTCAGGTCTTACTTTTGCTGTGTACCTTCTTTAAATAAGACATTGTTGAGACTTGTTGGGAGAATTTGGCTTGAATAGAAGAAGAAGAAGAAGAAGAAGAAGAAGAAGAAGAAGAAGAAGAAGAAGAAGAAGAAGAAGAAAAAGAAAAAGAAAAAGAAAAAGAAAAACTATTGATTCCCGGAGGGAAATTCAAAATTAAGGCTGATAAAATATTTTTAGTAAAAATAAAACAAAAAACTTTGTGGATTAGAGCCTTGACAGGGTGGGCAGGACTCTGATGATAATATGTAAGAATGCTAACAGTTAACAGTTAGCACATAAAAAATAAAAAAAAACATTTGGAAGATTTGTCCAGATTTCCTCTGTACTCTGTCCTTTTTCTTTACCTTGCTTTTAATATTAGTATTAATTCTTCTCATTGTTAAAACATTAAAACACTAAACATTCATTTCTGTACTGTTTTAGTTGCATCAGTGATAATATATTGCATTATGTCTCACCCATTATTACCTAAGCCAATATAAAAACGTAAACAAAGCCCAACTGGACGGAGATCACCTCTGATTTGTTCGTACGTCAATCAATCAGTGTGTTGTTGTCCAGGCTGTTGCTCGCCCGTGAGTCAGAAGCTGTCAGTATGCTAACAGTTAGCTATCATGCTGCAGAGAAAATCTGTCTTTCCAGAGGGATTCAGGAGGCTTGATCCATCCTTTAAAAGGCAAAAAAACTCCTGTGTTACAGGCAGTCAAATGATGGTTCTCCCTCCTGATGAAATTCAGATCTCACTCTTTAGCTCATCATAGTACAGTTAGTGTTTCTTTGGCAATTTTAAAGAACGCTACCCCAAAAACAGTCCTCACGTCATTCCTATTAGTTAAATTAGGCAGGCATGTTCAGTCAGATCTTGTGCATGCATTAAGTGTTGGATAGAAAAATGGACAGAGGTGGAGGTCAGGTTAGGGAGAGAAACAAGGACAAAAGGTCTTTGCAGGAGAAGCTTCCAAATATAAAAGGCTCATTTTAGGTAAACGAAAACAGATTTTATATTCAGGCAATTATGCTCTCATTTAAACAAATTTATGGGAGTTATACTCCATTTTAACCACGTCTGTCCTGGTTAATGCAGCTAACTTCTTCACACAGCACCTTTAATTCAGCTCATGTTTTTATGATCCAAACAGAGGAATCATGAATAGGAACAAACACTGAAAATAATCCTCCACCCTGTATGGAAACTGTTAAAATGCTCAGTGAAACACACGTTCCCCCTCTCTGTTGATAGATGGTGTTTTTTGTGCCATCATCCCCCTCTGGCCTCAGGTGTCTGATCTGGGTCACTGCCTCAGTGTGTGGCTCAGTTTGTCGGCTCTCACTGCCAAGACATTTGTTTGACCAGCAAAGTGGACAGAGAGGCTGAACTGAGCAAATCTGAGCTACAAGGTCACAACTCTGCCTCAAAGCTATCAGGCTGATAATCAATCAAATTAAGTGGAGAGTGCAGTCCGCCAGCCTGATGTCTTACAGATTCATCTTGTCGTCTTAGCCATTGTCCCTCTCAAGAGGGGCCTAATGAAATAAAAACTCTGGATCTGTCCTGTATGTGGTTTTGCTCATTGGCCAATTTGTGGATGATGAAGGCTTTGGCTATTTCAGGGTCTTTATCAGAGGCTGGAGCACTCATTTGGACCTCTAGCCTCCATGAGGGGCTGGGGAGGCGGGCAAAGTGCAATCAGAGCAACCATGTGAGAGGACACAGGCGAAGGATGGGGACAAGGGTATCCAGGCGGTGTATTTATATCCCTCATGTCTCACGTCTTACTAAGTGATAGACAGGCCAACTGAGAGCTTCTGTCACACAAAATCCTCCACGGCAGCATCTCGCCTCTTTAAGAAGAAAACAGAAAAATAATCTGCAGCAGAGAGGAGACTCATGGATTTGTTAGGGTTCATAATAGTTTTCTCTGCAGTCTTAGTAATTCCCACTCAGGCCTGTAATGTCAGGCTCCAGGGAATCCAAAGCCTGGGCCGAGAAAATAAATAGAAAGTATAGAGTAAATTCAGATCAGAGGCCGAGGACGCTTTCTCTCAGGGGGACACAATATGTCTGAAGTAATCATTTCTCAAGCTTTGAAGATCCGTCATGGAAACATCAAGTCTGATTCTGAACGTAGTTATCTTACAGTAGCTGAACTACTGTATTTATGCAACCACCACCCCGAGGCTAAACCCTGATCCCGAGGGGGAGAAGAAGAATCAAGGCTAAAATTAGATCTGCAAACCGAGTGTGAAGCAGGAGACCTTAAGACAACAACAGGCCTTCATTGTGTAAAGGTTATTTTCATGGTGGATTGAAGCTACGCCCACAAACCAGAACACATCAGGCTAATTAGGGCTTGAAATATACACTGCAAATCAAACATTGTCGAGTATATTTCTGATTTATCTTCCAGCAATGATCCTTGGTTATATTCAGGGGTCATTTAAAAGTCTGTCAAAGATCTGGTTTATTTGCTAGATGCTCATTTTACAATGCATAGTTCCATTTGGATTCATTTGAAGTGATAGGCATGATCAGACATGTCACTGGGAATCCTGGGCCCTACACCACAGCCAATTTCTGTATCTTCATCATCTTCCTCTGCCCCCTCTATATAATTCTCACTATTTGCCTTTCTTCCCTTATTTCCCTTCGCATTTCATCTCCTTCATCCATATACACCTGCTGCATACTAAATGACAATCAGAGTCTAGTTTAAAGTCTCTTATGTACCTTGTTTATTTCTTTCTGCTTCAAGGTCTAAATCTCCGACCAGCATGGAGCAAACAGGATGAATCTCAGCATTAATGTTTGCAAGCTCTTTTCTCAAAGGTTCAGGATATGTGGCCACACCTAAGAGTAAGATTCTAGAATGTAACACTCCCTCGCCAACCTCTACCGTCACTGAGGCAATGGTTTCCATAAAAGACCAAAAGAGATTTACGCTATATCAAGAGTTTCTCATTTTTTTTAGTAACACAAGCTGAAACACAACCTGCTAGTTTGTTATTCTGAGTTGTTTTAGAAAAACATGGCGGTCCATCGTGTCAACCTCTAGAGGGAGGACCTGCTGCTTCTTTAATCTAAAAGCCTTTTCTAGGTCATCAGAAATGAAATGATCATGGTACTTCATTCAATATGATCTCATTCAAACCTAACCCTTCAGCACTGATAGACAAGCGCTCTAAACGCCCATGAGGCTAACTACACTGACTCTTAAGAAACAAAAACATAGATACCTGAATACCAGCGGCCTCAAACCCAATCATATGTCACTAAAATAACAAAACACCCCAGGTTCAGTTCTCTTCTTATCACTGGAGATCTGAGTGTTTATTATGCAGTAGCCCTGAAAAAGTTCTACTGAGTTGCTGGGTGCAACTTCTCTCAGCTACAGAAGCCAGTTAGCTGACTGTGCTACAAAGCTCCATTAGCTGTTAGTACATTAGCAGAAGCTCCAGACATCCGGAAGCAGCCACACAGAACCCCCATTTAGGTCTCCCATGGTGAGAGGAATATCACTCTTGATATCCCCACCTCCTCTTCACCTTTCACCGTGTCAGAGTCTAGTTCTGTATCTCCTCACTGCTGTGATTTTAACATGGAATTGTGCTTCTGTCTTTGTAAATAACAAAGTACCATGTAATTTGGCTAGTTCTGAAATACTTTGACCGGAGTACTCATCTTAGTTCAAGTGTGTGCTACATTGAGAAGTTTTCCAGCACTTTGTCACCAAAAAGCCAATTTGTTTTTACACATGGATGTCCTGGGCACTGGGCTGTTTGGTCAGCAGGCCTCAAAAAGACAAAAATACATCCAAACTAAATAATGAGTGATCCTACCAGCAGCAACGTGGACACTTTTATGAAGTTGAGTTCATAAAGTCCAAAACAAAGTAAACTGCTGTCTGTTAGAAGTTAGACTTGGTAAGAACAGCAACTCTGAATCTTTGGAAATCCAAATATACCATCAGTTCACACGAGGCTGCAGTCTGCAACCATCAGTAACCAGAGTCCACTGCTGTACCAAACACTAAACCCTGAATCAGAAAAGATGAAGGGAAGTAGGTTGTCACTTTAAGTATTTGGCTTTTATTGTTTTTCACATCACATTGACACAATCCCTGGTCCACAAGACATGTTTATCAAAATCTACTGTATTAGCTGCCAAAGGGGAAATCAAAATTCATGATATATCAGTGATTCCTAAATCAAAGATCTAGCCGGTAGCACTGCATGCATAGCAGCAGGTTTGTGTTGTGACTGCAAATAGTGCAAAAACAAATGAGTTTTGGCAAAGTGCTGAAAAATGTCTTACACTTAAACTAGATGAATATAAGAAAGTTGACCTGTCT
This sequence comes from Xyrichtys novacula, assembly GCA_962446985.1. Taxonomy (NCBI): domain Eukaryota; kingdom Metazoa; phylum Chordata; class Actinopteri; order Labriformes; family Labridae; genus Xyrichtys; species Xyrichtys novacula. The sequence goes on from OY660872.1 coordinate 30,771,915, forward strand.
GTTGACCTGTCTGCAGCCTGTCAACTGTAGCCTGGCTTGTGAGCTGGTTCCTCTCTCAGTTCCTCATCAAAGGGGCAGAGATGACCAGCATCCACTGCAACTACACTTTGTTGTGACATGTAACTTATACAACCTGGCTTCAAAAATGAATTATCCCTTTAAAAACTCCCCACACTGCTTTTAACATAAACTGTAAATAATGACTAAAATAAACTCACGGGTCTGAGTTTGATTACAAGGCCAACAAATGGCAAATATGAATAAATAAATAAAAAAACACTGCTTCTGTGTGAGTGGAGACTTTCCTGTTTTTTTTTTTTTTGTTTTTTTTTCCGTCAAACTAAAACTCATGTTTGAATAAATAGCTGCTGGTGAAAAAGTGTACAGATAAAAGGTGAGATCAATAAATCATGACACAGCCGTGTTTACATGTCTAATACTGGAGAGCTGCTGCCTGCCTCAGTGCACACGGCCGAGTCACGCAGTCACACACACTCACACACTGAAAAACAAAAAGGCTGATAGAGAGTCAGGGCCTCCGTCATGTGAGGGAAGGTGCCAGATGGCTCTGTGTGAGGTGGTCAGCAAGAATGAGGAGGGTGAAGCCCCTCATTGAGCTTACGTGAGATCATCCATGCGCACACTCATTTAGCCTCACACACAAGACGAGTCATTAGGAGAGAGGAAGACGAGGGGGTGTGTGAGAGCAAGGCGCTGCTGCCTTTTCAGGAAATGCTGAGTTGTTCAATTCGAGTAAGAAAAATGTGTTTTAATTTCTTAAACCTGAAGACAGTGAGAGTCCCATAGTTGTTCAGCCTTGGCTCCTGTACGTTTATTGCAGTCATTAACATAACCACAAACTATCCTCACTCAGAAACAGATTTAGCACCAAAGAGATTGCAAAAAAATTGCATCAGATTTTATAGCATTTTATCAGGAACCCTCAAAGTGTGCTTTACATTGGATACATCTTACATTCGCTCATGCAGTCACACCTTGGTGGTGGTAAACTACCTAAGTGGTCACAGCAGCCCTGGGGCAGACTGACGGAAACGTGGCTGCCAATGCATGCCAACGACCTCTCTGACCACCACCACTCATCAATCCAGGGACAGGAGTCTGGACCACCCTGACACTTAAGTAACACACTAGCGTTCATGTCATGCTTATCCTCCGAGTAAGGAAACACAAATATGAGAGCATCCTGAGGAGCTACTGAACCCCAAACATCTTTGATTGGGAAAATGGAGTAATATCCTGTCCTGCAGTACACAGAAAATATTTACAATAAATAAAACATTTGATTGTCAAAAGTCAGCAGGATGAGTTTGTTTTTTGCCAGAGGACACCTCTGATATTGTCCTCTATACATGTAGAAGTCCAGAGATGCAAAGGCTACTTTTGGAAGTCACCTAAATTGACATTAATTGAGAGTTCTTCACAGGTGCTTTAAAAAATAGTCCTCTCTCTCTTCAGATTTTCACCATGTATGGTCTTTGTGGCTGTTTATTTATCCTGGAGGTGCAAAATTATTGTTTATCGCATTGTCAACATTTGCTAGACTTTCAACCTGGAACACAATAAGATACAACCAAAATTGTGCACGACATGTAACATCACACTCAGGGTGTTTACTGTTTACTGTTACCTGGTTCAGGTTTGATCTATTAAAGCTTTAGTCCATGTTGTTGTTATCTCATCGCACTTTACAGGTACCTTTTCAAACACTGCACACACCTCCTACACTTACCACACTGATAAAACACTATAGGATCCCATTACCATGGTAACCTGAATGGGGAATTGAATGTACCATGTATGTAAGTGTACAGACAGATTGAAAGTAATGAATATTTTACTCCCATTTTCAGTGAATGCATATGCAATGTCACGAACAAGCTAAAAGTGTTCACAACAATCTTAGTCCATGTTAGTCAAACGTGTGTTTAAGCAAAGTGCGACAGCTATTTCAGCTCAAGCTGAGATAATCCAAACAGTGAGAGTCAGTCATTATTCTTACTCAGAGCAGACTGAGTCAGACATCAGGTAATGATGAGCTGCTGCTTTCCGCAGGCTCCACCAGTCCAGAGTGATAGCCAGTGAGAAAATGGAAACTTCTGGAAGGTCTCTGGATAAATAGATTTCTCTGACAGAAACCAGAGGTGGAGTGAGAGCGCTAAAAATAACCTGAAGAACTGTGCTGAAGTTAAACGTAGGCACTTTTCTCAGCAGCTGTTGTTGTCCCTGATGTTTAATTCTTTCAGAATACATTTAAACATTTAAGAACAAAGGTGTACAGCTTAGATACCACTGATTTTAAAATGCTATGCTCTGTAAAAATCCCCACTTAGTTTATAAAACTCATTACGAAGGAAGCACTCATCAGAAATAAACAACTCAAGGATGTTGAAAGTAAACAGCTGTATTCCCTGGGGCTGTCACGATTCTCACCACAAAATTAGCCTGGCCAAAAGATATCACCATAACAATATCACAACATTTATGGAAAACTTGAAAAGAAAACATTTTTAAAAGGCAAGACACGGGTGGAGCAACATGTGACTTTATAAACCTTTCTAATTGAGTATCTCACAAATGTCACAATCCATCTCGAACGATACCAAACTTACTATTTATCATCAGTCCTGTGACAGAAACCTCTTTTCAGAAGACATTGCCTTATTAGAGGATTGTTTGTCATGCTTTTATTTTTAATATTTTCCTGTCTTGTGTTTAGGTTGCTGTATTCCCTGTTTTGGCAAACTTTTATACTGCAGTGTACTACTGTACCCCTGGTGATTTATAAGTTGAAGAACTAAATAAAAACAGTTAAAGAATAGTCAGAAAGTATGAATGTATGGTTGATCAGTAACCTAAGGAGGCACAAATTCTAATGTTTTTTGAATTACTGTAAAACTCGAACATCGCTTTTTAAATGTGCCTAATTATCTCTTAGTGCTATCACTAGCTCACAAGCAGTCACGAATAAATTCACAAATAAACTGTGGAACTGTTATGCTAGGTACAACAGACAACATATCATCAAATCATCAACCACCCTGTGGAGGAAAGTTTTCTGGCTAGGTGGGGGAAAGTGTCGTCAGCACGGCAGTGAGAGGAGTAAAAGAGGCATCAGGAGACAGAGAAGAATCTCACGCAACTGGCTTTGAACATCTATGTTACAATTCATAGGATACTCAATCTCACATGGAGCAGCCTGCAGCTGTATATTTTTCTTGTATGCATTTCTGAAAGAAATCTGCTTTGCATGTCCTCAATATCAGCTGTGAGCTTTTCACATGCTAGTCTTAGAGGACAACAGAACTTCATGTTTCATACAGGAGACAGATTTCCTCTTATTTAAGAATCATTTGGTGCTGCTGACCAACTGTGATGTACGTCAGTGTCTTAGTCCAGATTTAAAATGTATTATCCTCACAGATTAGTCCAAATCATGCCATTGCTGCCTGCTGGGAGAGCTCAGTCTTTCTAAAGGCCTGAGTAATAATCATTCAGTCTTTTGTGTTGCGTAAATTATGGTCTGTCTTCACAGAAGGACGACACATTTGTTCTCAGTGAAATGAAAGTCAGATATCGGCGTATTGCTCTATGGACTGAAGGCTGCACAGTGTTCAGGCAAGGTTGTAAATCTCACTGAGACTCTCTGTGTTTCACTTTTTCATTCAGAAACTATTTCTGGATCCTTTATGTCCAAAGGAACCGGGTAAAACTGATACATCAAGGATAAAGAGGAATAAAAGTGCTTCTTTTTTGATACATGACCCTTTAATTTTAACATTTGTCAGAGAACACAAAGTATGTAGCCTTCAATCAAAAACCTTTCTTATAATCTTTGTTCTGCATTATTTATTTCCATTTTTTAAAAAAGGATTTGATTTCCCAATAAAATTAAGAGCTTTTACAAAGTGTACTTCAGTCACAAACCTTTTATGGATGATCTCTTTTTATTTCAAATTTACACCCTCTTAATAATCTGACTCACATAGCAAAGGGTGCTCAAAATTAACCAAAACAAAAGACCGCATTTGCACAGCAGCCATTTTGCTTGTGACGTCATGCTCAGGATGGAAAACACTAAAACTACAAAATACTTCCTCAAGCCACAGAAAAAGCCACAGGAGGGTGGCGGACCCCGCGCAGTGAAATTTTCGAATGGCGGAGCCCGGCATACAGCCAGTTTGGTATTTTCGTGGACTGAGGCGCACCGAGGTCCGCCAAGCTGGGCATGGTGGCGTGACAGAGGGAGGTGTCGAAAGAATCAGCTGGCGCAGTGACATTTTCGTGCTCGCCCATGGCGTATAAAGTGCGCTGAAAGCTCGCCGATTCAAACCTGGTCAGCTTTCAGCGCAGGCAAAACGCAGCTGGTCTAGTGGTATTTTGGTAGACCGGCGGCGTATCTGCATACGTCACCAATGCCTCACCGGCAGGTTTCCACAGTGTCAGGCACATTTCCGTGCAATAATTAATAATGAACAACTAATAATCTGAGTCAGCACATACATTTAGATCTACATTTATTGATATATTCTGATCTATATCTGATCTGATGAGCGCATTTGGCACGCGTTTGGACACACAACCTGACTCAATCAATACAGCTGAAACCGCATTAAATTAAATATCTAGTAAATAGACACACATGATGATATGTAATTCGTCTCCCTCCTTTTCTTTCTTCCTCTTCCTCTTATTTCTCGCACAGCTCGACCTGGACACGTCTCTATGTCCTCTTCCTGTGCTGCTGCAGCTGCAGCGGCTGAACAGATGATTTGTTTCAGTGCTCAGATGAGTTATCTACTTTAAGCCAACATACAAATATTATAATATTCAGTCTTGTGAGCCAAATTTATTTTATATGCCAACATCTATGAAAGAAAGAGCCAGGCCACGGAGCGCAATGCGTCATTTATGCACAGATGGTTCCGATTTTAATGCCATTTTTGGAGTTTATGTTGTGATCTGTACGCGCAACCCACCTTTGTCACGTGAGGTTTGAATATATGCAACTTTATGTGAGTGTCTTTATTTGTGGAAAAGGGTGTTTGCCTTACCAGTGGGTCCAACATTACACACACCAAATCCATCTGTGCTCATATGAGAGAGTGTGGAGGAACCCTCTGCAGCGTTTACAGCGACACTTGTTGAGGAGCTGCCTTCTGTCGCCATCATGTGGCATTACTGTCTTAAGACATCTATTGATATTTTTGACTACTTCACTAAAATTGGAATACGCCTCGCCGGTGGCAGATTTAAAGGCAAGGAGAGGAGCTTATGTGATCGGTGAAAACAGGTCTCGGCTGTGTTAAATCCACTCCACGCCCTCTCTCCTCCCTCGCTATGACTTATGCCGCTGGGAGGAGCTGAGCTAGGGAGGGGGGGCCGCTCAACAAAATACCAAATTGCGCTTGGGAACTCCTTGTCGGTGCGGTGGATCGGTGACTCAGGGTCAGTTTATGAATTTGAAGAAACCATAAATCAGATTTTAGTAGAAGGAGGTGGACTTGTTTGTTGTAATGTGACTCAGCTCTGCTGATGTAAATGATCAGTTCACCATTACTGTATGCTGAGTTATGCTACCTTTGTTTTCCTACAATAGCCCAAACCAATAGAAACCAAATTACATAAGAAACATTTGGTAAACATTAAATTGGAGAGTTATTGTGTAGTCATGTCAGCTAATCATGAAAAATATTTGTTATTACCTGAACAGATACTGGAGGGTGCTTCGTTTTCCTGAATTGCTGACTATTTACATCATCGTTTTAATTTAGTCATTAAAAGTTTGTGCGCCAACGAACACTACCTCGTTGTTTTCGTCTGCAAAATTAACATCAAATAGCAACATTAGTATTTATACTTACGAAGTAGCCATCTTTAAAATAGTTCATTTAATTATTTATTGCAACAGTCTCTCCCACTTGAACTGAGCCTTGGCTTCATTTGGCATCTTGGACGCAGCTTCACTTAGTGCAAGTGCAGCCTGTACATATGACATTTACCTATAGAGTGGGAAAAAAGGGGGCTGTGGTGAAATGATGAAAGGGCAGAGGGCAGCCCTATGCTGATCTGTGCTTTTGTTAGCATCACAGAACTACAGTGTGACCACAAAACCCAAAGGAAAACCACTGGACCATTTGTTTCACCTGAAATTGACCAAAGCAAATAAGCCATAGGTGAAAATCTGCAAAGGCTTTTGAGCAAAGACAATATGACAGACAAGCTGGAGGGAGGAACTAAATTATATCTTTTGATTAAACATGCCACAGAGCCCTTATTTCTATCTGAAACTGTCCTCAACTCTGTTAATTTGGGTCATTTGCCGGCACATTCTCTGCTAGGTGAATGGAAATTAATGAGCTTTAATCCATTTGAAGTGACAGGCTGCTCGTATTCACCCTCAGAGAAGAATGAATCATGAGACAAATCATTCTTCTTAAGCGATAGTGAAAATAATCCACCATCAATAACGTGATCAGTGCTTTTATATCATGCATGTTGATTTCAAACATCCAGCCTCAAGATACATCACCCTGGATCTCAGACCTTGATATATAAGGTAGCAACTGCTAACAGATGAAGAGTCTGAAGTTCAGAAGCTGCTGTGACGATAGAGCTGCTGTTGCATGACAGATTTCATGAATTAAACAGCACTCTTATTAGCTGGAGTGAACTGCAGCACTCACCTTCCTACTGATCTTCACAGTGCCACTCCTCTTTTTATTTAGAAAAAAACAGTTTTTGACAGCATATCATGGGAGGACAGCTAGCAGGTTTGTTTGAAAACTACCACTTATTTATGAGATAAAGGTGGAGGAGAAGGAGAAGGAGGAGAGGAGGGAATCATACAGGAGGAGTGCAGCGCAGACAAAAACATAGGCCCAATGCATCTCAATTCCAATTAGGTAATGGGAGCTGACAGCAGGCATGAGAGAGCCACACGTGGACTCTGAGCCAGAGGGAAGAGCCGGATGGATCTTTACAAGCTATATTTTAGAGGATCCTTGAACCGGGGTCTCCAGGAGAGGAAGGAAGGTGGTTACACCAACATCAAAAATTAATGGTGAGGAAGACAGGAGAGATATGAGATAACACCGGAATAAATACACAGAGAGGCTGTGATATTCAAGATGGTCACACATATTTGTAAAAGATACAGTTTACATTGGATTATTGGAGTAATAGCCTAATCATTTTTTGGGAGACTCTCTGTCAGAGAACAAGATTGAGATCAGAAATTATACAAAACCTAGTAAAAAAAAAAAGTCCAAGGTCCAATTGAGGTTCATTTCCAACAAAAGAGAATAAATTGTTTTCTTCATAAATAAATAGATATGTATGTATATATATATATATATATATATATATGTTTGTTTGTGTGTGTGTGTGTGTTATATGAATAATATTGAATTTTTGTATAATTGACATGGGAGTTTTGCTTGTTAAAGCACCTTCTGCAAGTGTTGAATGGATACAGTCAGTGAATAAATAACAGTGGACTAAAATAATGCATGAAGAAGCAATTTGTTACATTCGGTGGGTCAGCACCAAATTAATACTGGAAATGAAATAGACTGAGATTTGAAAATGCACAGTGTCATGACTGGATCATACGTTTAAGACCTCCTTTATAAAAAGTTAATCTTCCAAGGATTGGAAGGAAGGGTCAACCCACCTGGTGCTGAGAGCTGGTATGATTCTTGCTTAGAGTGCGAGAGGTCCCGGATTCAAATCCCGGATGAGCCCGTCACATGTGGAAGAAGTAGGAGGTCACTGGCATAGACAGTTTCAACAGTCAGATGCACAAGTGCATGTCTCCCAAGTGCCTCTCTGTCAGTCCCACCCAACCATCAAATTGAATGCAACTTATAACAATGCTGGCTGGCAAACTCTCGGGTGTCAAAATCATCTTCAACTTCATGCCTTTTGTCCAAACGGATATTGGTCCATTTTGTCCCCCTGCAAACCAGCCTCTGGTGGCTCGTTGGTCTACGGGCATGATTCTTGCTTCGGGTGTGAGAGGTCCCGGGTTCAAATCCCAGACGAGCCCCCACCTGTTGAAATGGGACTTAAATCTTTGCCTGTGTACATTTATCATGTGGGGCACAAAAATGAAGGCCTCTACAGGGTCTCCATGAAATATGTTTCTCTGGAAAACACAATCATTTTCTGGCAAATATCTATCCTGATCAGCATGCTGTGAGCAAATTACGGACACATTTCATACAGTTGTAGCGTTGGAAGTGCATAATGAGCAGTTGAGCGCGCAAAAGTCTTTTGCGTCGATTTAGAGGACTGAGGAGCTGTTTTCATTCCACCCCCAGAGTTGCTCAGCCCAGATTGTGGCTCGTTGGTCTAGGGGTATATTCTCGCTTTGGGTGCGAGAGGTCCCGGGTTCAAATCCCGGACGAGCCCACTCTGTTCACTTAATACCCTGACATCCACCATGTCAAGAGGCTACATACTTTAGACTGAGATTTGAAAATGCACAGTGTCATGACCTAATCCAATGTTACAAGACAAACTTTGTAAAACATCATTCCTTGGATTGGAAGAAAGGGTCATCCACCGGGGGCCTGTTCTACGAAGCAGGTTCAACCTAGCGAGGTAGCCTTGCAGCTACCTCGCTCAACTTAGCGCGGTAGCCAGCGGTCTCGCTGAGCGGTTTTACGACGCTGGTCATCAACCTCATAAGTGGATCCAGCTCTGCTATGAGCGCGTGCACGCATATAAGGTGGAGCCCGCCGCATCTGACCAATCGCGAACATGGATCAGTCTGGAGCGTCAGAGCAGGCTGGAGAGTGAAGGACCGCGGACTTTACAAACGAGGAACAGGAGATGATCATGAGAAAGTATGAAGAATTCAAAGCTACCACAAACCTCAAAAGCAACACCGGCGCCGCCGCAAAAGCACGGAGGGAATGCTGGCAGAAAAGTAATTTGATGCCATTATCACCCTGAAATAGCACTGTTCAACATGCGCTTTTAACTAAGGTGACAGTCCCCGAATTGGATGATCTGTCCCCGGCTAAAGCTGTCCCCGAAAATGTCCCTGATTTAAGCGTTTCATGAATGAGAACAAAAATGTTGCATGTGGGCAAGAACAACGGTTGTTACAGTCGGTAGGAAGCACAAGTAAGCAGTCCTGAACAACAGTATTTACGGGGGTTGTTATAAGGAGCGTGCGCTGCTAATATATAGTACCGAGATGTTGTCTGTGATCGCGCAGCCCATGCCCATTCATTCCCAAGATGAATCATTCATTTGTTCATTCCTATCGTGTTTACATGTTTTGTGTAATATGTCGGCCATATGAGCCTTTCATAAAGGTGGTCATCCGGAGAAAACTCTCCCTGAAAACTCTCGCGAGCCGGAGTGCTCCTTGGACAATGCGAGCACCGAGGTCTACAGGATCCTCCTTGAACGGACAAGCCGTTTTTCGAGAGAGCTCATTGGTCAGTGGGCGGGGTTTTTATACTCTGTGAGTTCAATCTGGAACTTAACCTGCCCCGGAGCAGGTTAGCCGTTCAGCGCATGTTGCTATGGAGACTCGCCTCGCTAAGAAGTGAACCCGCGTCGTAGAACAGGAAACCCCGAACTTACCCTCGAAGTTATCTCGCTAAGCAGTAATCCTGCTTCGTAGAACAGGCCCCTGGTGCTGAAAGATGGACAAAACTCTCAGAATTAAGGTAGTCAAATGCCTGGACAAGGTACAGTGGCGTCATGTTGCAAAGCAAAGGCACCTGCTTTCAATATGAGTAGAGCTGCAACCACTTCTCCCAGACGATCGCTTCACACTTGTCGTAGCATCAGAGTGCTATTGTTTGTCTTGGCATGTATCCTAACGATCCAAATGATCCCAGCCAAGGGGTCGTTAAAGAACGATCCTCTCACAAAGGTCCAAGTGTGACGATGCCATGGATGTGATAGAGGACATGTCTGGGTACCAAAATGGGTCAAATGTTGCTCTTGGCTTAAGCAACGGGCTCTTAGCCTGTAGCTGTGTGCATCCACTTTGATGATTTAGTGCAGATCCAAGCCTCCTTTTTCTCATTTGCAGCTGTGTCTGAACCCTTTTAGTTTGCATTTCAGTAAGCCAAGACTTTGAAAGTGAAAGCTGGGGGTCTGCGTGAGGATTTTGGATCAAATGGAACTCTGCTAGAGTTGTCTTTGTTGCGAGAGATTGTGGCTCGTTGGTCTAGGGGTATGATTCTCGCTTAGGGTGCGAGAGGTCCCGGGTTCAAATCCCGGACGAGCCCGTCACATGTGGAAATGAGTAGGAGGTCATTGGCACAAACGGTTTCAACAGTCAGATGCACAAGTGCATGTCTCCCAAGTGCCTCTCTGTCAGTCCCACCCAACCATCAAATTGTCTGCAACTTATAACAATGCTGGCTGGCAAACTTTCCAGTGTCAAGATCATCTTCAACTTCATGCCTTTTGTCCAAACGGATATTGGTCCATTTTGTCCCCCTGCAAACCAGCCTCTGGTGGCTCGTTGGTCTAGGGGCATGATTCTTGCTTCGGGTGTGAGAGGTCCCGGGTTCAAATCCCGGATGAGCCCCCACCTGTTGAAATGGGACTTAAATCTTTGTCTGTGTACATTTATCATGTGGCGCACAAAAGTGAAGGCCTCTACAGGGTCTCCATGAAATATGTTTCTGTGGAAAACACAATCATTTTCTGGCAAATATCTGTCCTGATCAGCATGCTGTGAGCACCTTTTCAGGCAAAAAGCAGGACGAATGCATGATCTTAGACCAGATACGCAAATTACGGACACATTTCATACAGTTGTAGCGTTGGAAGTGCATAATGAGCAGTTGAGCGCGCAAAAGTCTTTTGCGTTGATTTAGAGGACTGAAGAGCTGTTTTCATTCCACCCCCAGAGTTGCTCCATCATTTTCTCAGCCCAGATTGTGGCTCGTTGGTCTAGGGGTATGATTCTCGCTTTGGGTGCGAGAGGTCCCGGGTTCAAATCCCGGACGAGCCCACTCTGTTCACTTAATACCCTGACATCCACCATGTTAAGAGGCTACATATTTTAGACTGAGATTTGAAAATGCACAGTGTCATGACCTGATCCAACGTTACAAGACAAACTTTGTAAAACATCATTCCTTGGATTGGAACAAAGGGTCAACCCACCTGGTGCTGAAAGATGGACAAAACTCTCAGAATTAAGGTAGTCAAATGCCTGGACAAGGTACAGTGGTGTCATGTTGCAAAGCAAAGGCACCTGCTTTCAATATTAGTAGAGCTGCAACCACTTCTCCCAGACGATCGCTTCACACTTGTCGTAGCATCAGAGTGCTATTGTTTGTCTTGGCATATATCCTAACGATCCAAATGATCCCAGCCAATGGGTCGTTAAAGAACGATCCTCTCACAAAGGTCCAAGTGTGACGATGCCATGGATGTGATAGAGGACATGTCTGGGTACCAAAACGGGTCAAATGTTGCTCTTGGCTTAAGCAACGGGCTCTTAGCCTGTAGCTGTGTGCATCCACTTTGATGATTTAGTGCAGATCCAAGCCTCCTTTTTCTCATTTGCAGCTGTGTGTGAACCCTTTCAGTTTGCATTTTAGTAAGCCAAGACTTTGAAAGTGAAAGCTAGGGGTCTGCGTGAGGATTTTGGATCAAATGGAACTCTGCTAGAGTTGTCTTTGTTGCGAGAGATTGTGGCTCGTTGGTCTAGGGGTATGATTCTCGCTTAGGGTGCGAGAGGTCCCGGGTTCAAATCCCGGACGAGCCCGTCACATGTGGAAGGAGTAGGAGGTCATTGGCACAAACGGTTTCAACAGTCAGATGCACAAGTGCATGTCTCCCAAGTGCCTCTCTGTCAGTCCCACCCAACCATCAAATTGTCTGCAACTTATAACAATGCTGGCTGGCAAACTTTCCAGTGTCAAGATCATCTTCAACTTCATGCCTTTTGTCCAAACGGATATTGGTCCATTTTGTCCCCCTGCAAACCAGCCTCTGGTGGCTCGTTGGTCTAGGGGCATGATTCTTGCTTCGGGTGTGAGAGGTCCCGGGTTCAAATCCCGGATGAGCCCCCACCTGTTGAAATGGGACTTAAATCTTTGTCTGTGTACATTTATCATGTGGGGCACAAAAATGAAGGCCTCTACAGGGTCTCCATGAAATATGTTTCTCTGGAAAACACAATCATTTTCTGGCAAACATCTGTCCTGGTCAGCATGCTGTGAGCACCTTTTCAGGCAAAAAGCAGGACGAATGCATGATCTTAGACCAGATACGCAAATTACGGACACATTTCATACAGTTGTAGCGTTGGAAGTGCATAATGAGCAGTTGAGCGCGCAAAAGTCTTTTGCGTTGATTTAGAGGACTGAAGAGCTGTTTTCATTCCACCCCCAGAGTTGCTCCATCATTTTCTCAGCCCAGATTGTGGCTCGTTGGTCTAGGGGTATGATTCTCGCTTTGGGTGCGAGAGGTCCCGGGTTCAAATCCCGGACGAGCCCGTCACATGTGGAAGGAGTAGGAGGTCATTGGCACAAACGGTTTCAACAGTCAGATGCACAAGTGCATGTCTCCCAAGTGCCTCTCTGTCAGTCCCACCCAACCATCAAATTGTCTGCAACTTATAACAATGCTGGCTGGCAAACTTTCCAGTGTCAAGATCATCTTCAACTTCATGCCTTATGTCCAAACGGATATTGGTCCATTTTGTCCCCCTGCAAACCAGCCTCTGGTGGCTCGTTGGTCTAGGGGCATGATTCTTGCTTCGGGTGTGAGAGGTCCCGGGTTCAAATCCCGGATGAGCCCCCACCTGTTGAAATGGGACCTAAATCTTTGTCTGTGTACATTTATCATGTGGCGCACAAAAATGAAGGCCTCTACAGGGTCTCCATGAAATATGTTTCTGTGGAAAACACAATCATTTTCTGGCAAATATCTGTCCTGATCAGCATGCTGTGAGCACCTTTTCAGGCAAAAAGCAGGACGAATGCATGATCTTAGACCAGATACGCAAATTACGGACACATTTCATACAGTTGTAGCGTTGGAAGTGCATAATGAGCAGTTGAGCGCGCAAAAGTCTTTTGCGTTCATTTAGAGGACTGAGGAGCTGTTTTCATTCCACCCCCAGAGTTGCTCCATCATTTTCTCAGCCCAGATTGTGGCTCGTTGGTCTAGGGGTATGATTCTCGCTTTGGGTGCGAGAGGTCCCGGGTTCAAATCCCGGACGAGCCCACTCTGTTCACTTAATACCCTGACATCCACCATGTTAAGAGGCTACATACTTTAGACTGAGATTTGAAAATGCACAGTGTCATGACCTGATCCAACGTTACAAGACAAACTTTGTAAAACATCATTCCTTGGATTGGAAGAAAGGGTCAACCCACCTGGTGCTGAAAGATGGACAAAACTCTCAGAATTAAGGTAGTCAAATGCCTGGACAAGGTACAGTGGCGTCACGTTGCAAAGCAAAGGCACCTGCTTTCAATATGAGTAGAGCTGCAACCACTTCTCCCAGACGATCGCTTCACACTTGTCGTAGCTTTAGAGTGCTATTGTTTGTCTTGGCATATATCCTAACGATCCAAATGATCCCAGCCAATGGGTCGTTAAAGAACGATCCTCTCACAAAGGTCCAAGTGTGACGATGCCATGGATGTGATAGAGGTAAAACTGGCTAAATACTTTTCAATCAGTGTAGACTCGTCACCAGATGTGTCTCATATTGATCAGCTGACATTTATTATGCGCTACGTGTCTCCAGAGGGCCAAGTCGAAGAACGGTTCCTAGAATTCCTTCCAATAACAAGCCATGTGGGTGAATCACTTTTCAATGCTGTGATGGGAGTGTTGAATGAATTGGGCATTGACATCCAAAACTGTCGTGGTCAGTGTTACGACAATGCAAGTAATATGTCTGGCATATACAAGGGTGTACAAGCTCGCATACGCCAAATAAATCCCCTTGCAGAGTGGGTCCCCTGCGCAGCGCATTCTCTAAATTTGGTGGGAGTCAATGCTGTTAACTGCTGCATGGAATCAAATGATTTCTTCAATCTTGTTCAGAACCTGTTTAATTTCTGTTCTGCATCACCATCACGATGGGAAATCATCAGCAGTAACCTTGGCCAAAATGAGAATAGAAGAATTGAACACCTGAAATCTCTGTCAGACACTAGATGGTCAGCACATGCAGCGGCAACAAGGGCTTTGACCCTCAATTATGCAAACATCCACCAATCATTGGTGCAGTTGTCGGGAGAGGAAACGCAAAATGTATCGACCCAAAATGAAGCAAAGGCTCTGGCAAACAACATGAAAAAATTAGAGAATGCGATTCTGTGTCAATTCTGGGATTGTGTGTTACAAAGGGTTGATAAAGTAAGTGTCCACTTGCAAGCTGTCGATCGAGATCTCATGAATGCAGATACCTTGATTTCCTCATTAAGTGACTTTATTGGGACACTTAGAGATGACTTTGCACGATTTGAGACTGCAGCACGCGATGCGTTTCCTGATGTGTCTGAGACATACAAGCAGGACACTCAGAGGAAACGCATGCGTAAAAAACATGCTGATGAATCAAACGAACCAGATGTATCTTTGACAGGCAGGAACAGATTTATTGTGGATGTATTTAATGTCATTATTGACAGGTTAATGGCAGAACTAAAAAGCAGATCCGCGTCCTACAAAGCTGTGAGCAAGCTCTTTTCTTTCTTGAGTACCATCAAAACAGATTCTGAACAGAAACTAAGGTCAGCAGCTATGCGATTGCAAGAAAAATATGCTGGAGATTTGAATTTGGATTTTCCTGATGAGATTGTGCAGTTTCAAAGCTTCTGCAGGAATGAAGACACCATGTCATCAAAGCAGTTAATGCAATTTATTCGTAGTAGAAGCTTGCAAAGTGTATTCCCAAATGTAGACATAGCACTGCGACTATATCTCACATTGCCCATCACCAATGCTTCAGGAGAGCGGTCCTTTAGCAAGCTGGCATTGGTTAAGAGTCGTTTGCGGTCAACGATGGTACAAGACAGATTGTGCAATCTTACTCGCATGTCCCTTTCGTCTGACATTGTCAGAAAAATGGACTTTACAGATACAGTGAAGGATTTCGCAGTACGCAAAGCCAGGAAGAAAGCATTTTAGTTATGAGGCCTTGCCCTACTGGGCTACTGTGGTTTTGTTAAAGTGATAGCGGTGAGATAGCAGTGATTTTATGTTTAATGCCTTGCACTTTTATTTATAATGCCGCACTGTTTTTGACTTTATTATTGTTTTTGTATTGGTTTCTCTGGCATATCTGTATTTTATTTATTGCACTGATGGCATTGTATAACCATAATAGGCCTTCATACCATGCCTTGCACTTTTATTTATTATGCCGCACTGTTTTTGACTTTATTATTGTTTTTGTATTGGTTTCTCAGTAAAAAAGTGAACTGTACACCAGCCTCTGTGCTTTCCTTGAAGACTTTTTTCACTACCTCTTGTTAAATTGAGTTCAGACACACAGTTGTATTAACCCAGTGGTTTGGCTAGAGGTGGTGGCTAGTGGAACTGTTAAATAACCACCCATAACTGCAGTAATTTCCACAAAATGACCAATAAAAACTGCCAATTTTTGACGCGCACGGGACAGAGGGGGGCCATTAGGTTTGCTTAGCCTCAGGGGCCACAGAAGGTTTAATCCGGGCCTGGATAGAGGACATGTCTGGGTACCAAAACGGGTCAAATGTTGCTCTTGGCTTAAGCAACGGGCTCTTAGCCTGTAGCTGTGTGCATCCACTTTGATGATTTAGTGCAGATCCAAGCCTCCTTTTTCTCATTTGCAGCTGTGTGTGAACCCTTTCAGTTTGCATTTCAGTAAGCCAAGACTTTGAAAGTGAAAGCTAGGGGTCTGCGTGAGGATTTTGGATCAAATGGAACTCTGCTAGAGTTGTCTTTGTTGCGAGAGATTGTGGCTCGTTGGTCTAGGGGTATGATTCTCGCTTAGGGTGCGAGAGGTCCCGGGTTCAAATCCCGGACGAGCCCGTCACATGTGGAAGGAGTAGGAGGTCATTGGCACAAACGGTTTCAACAGTCAGATGCACAAGTGCATGTCTCCCAAGTGCCTCTCTGTCAATCCCACCCAACCATCGAATTGTCTGCAACTTATAACAATACTGGCTGGCAAACTTTCCAGTGTCAAAATCATCTTCAACTTCATGCCTTTTGTCCAAACGGATATTGGTCCATTTTGTCCCCCTGCAAACCAGCCTCTGGTGGTTCGTTGGTCTAGGGGCATAATTCTTGCTTCGGGTGTGAGAGGTCCCGGGTTCAAATCCCGGACGAGCCCCCACCTGTTGAAATGGGACTTAAATCTTTGTCTGTGTACATTTATCATGTGGGGCACAGAAATGAAGGCCTCTACAGGGTCTCCATGAAATATGTTTCTCTGGAAAACACAATCATTTTCTGGCAAATATCTGTCCTGATCAGCATGCCGTGAGCACCTTTTCAGGCAAAAAGCAGGACGAATGCATGATCTTAGACCAGATACGCAAATTACGGACACATTTCATACAGTTGTAGCGTTGGAAGTGCATAATGAGCAGTTGAGCGCGCAAAAGTCTTTTGCGTTGATTTAGAGGACTGAAGAGCTGTTTTCATTCCACCCCCAGAGTTGCTCCATCATTTTCTCAGCCCAGATTGTGGCTCGTTGGTCTAGGGGTATGATTCTCGCTTTGGGTGCGAGAGGTCCCGGGTTCAAATCCCGGACGAGCCCACTCTGTTCACTTAAGAGGCTACATACTTTAGACTGAGATTTGAAAATGCACAGTGTCATGACCTGATCCAACGTTACAAGACAAACTTTGTAAAACATCATTCCTTGGATTGGAAGAAAGGGTCAACCCACCTGGTGCTGAAAGATGGACAAAACTCTCAGAATTAAGGTAGTCAAATGCCTGGACAAGGTACAGTGGCGTCATGTTGCAAAGCAAAGGCACCTGCTTTCAATATGAGTAGAGCTGCAACCACTTCTCCCAGACGATCGCTTCACACTTGTCGTAGCATCAGAGTGCTATTGTTTGTCTTGGCATATATCCTAACGATCCAAATGATCCCAGCCAAGGGGTCGTTAAAGAACGATCCTCTCACAAAGGTCCAAGTGTGACGATGCCATGGATGTGATAGAGGACATGTCTGGGTACCAAAATGGGTCAAATGTTGCTCTTGGCTTAAGCAACGGGCTCTTAGCCTGTAGCTGTGTGCATCCACTTTGATGATTTAGTGCAGATCCAAGCCTCCTTTTTCTCATTTGCAGCTGTGTGTGAACCCTTTCAGTTTGCATTTCAGTAAGCCAAGACTTTGAAAGTGAAAGCTAGGGGTCTGCGTGAGGATTTTGGATCAAATGGAACTCTGCTAGAGTTGTCTTTGTTGCGAGAGATTGTGGCTCGTTGGTCTAGGGGTATGATTCTCGCTTAGGGTGCGAGAGGTCCCGGGTTCAAATCCCGGACGAGCCCGTCACATGTGGAAGGAGTAGGAGGTCATTGGCACAAACGGTTTCAACAGTCAGATGCACAAGTGCATGTCTCCCAAGTGCCTCTCTGTCAATCCCACCCAACCATCGAATTGTCTGCAACTTATAACAATACTGGCTGGCAAACTTTCCAGTGTCAAAATCATCTTCAACTTCATGCCTTTTGTCCAAACGGATATTGGTCCATTTTGTCCCCCTGCAAACCAGCCTCTGGTGGTTCGTTGGTCTAGGGGCATAATTCTTGCTTCGGGTGTGAGAGGTCCCGGGTTCAAATCCCGGACGAGCCCCCACCTGTTGAAATGGGACTTAAATCTTTGTCTGTGTACATTTATCATGTGGGGCACAGAAATGAAGGCCTCTACAGGGTCTCCATGAAATATGTTTCTCTGGAAAACACAATCATTTTCTGGCAAATATCTGTCCTGATCAGCATGCCGTGAGCACCTTTTCAGGCAAAAAGCAGGACGAATGCATGATCTTAGACCAGATACGCAAATTACGGACACATTTCATACAGTTGTAGCGTTGGAAGTGCATAATGAGCAGTTGAGCGCGCAAAAGTCTTTTGTGTTGATTTAGAGGACTGAAGAGCTGTTTTCATTCCACCCCCAGAGTTGCTCCATCATTTTCTCAGCCCAGATTGTGGCTCGTTGGTCTAGGGGTATGATTCTCGCTTTGGGTGCGAGAGGTCCCGGGTTCAAATCCCGGACGAGCCCACTCTGTTCACTTAATACCCTGACATCCACCATGTTAAGAGGCTACATACTTTAGACTGAGATTTGAAAATGCACAGTGTCATGACCTGATCCAACGTTACAAGACAAACTTTGTAAAACATCATTCCTTGGATTGGAACAAAGGGTCAACCCACCTGGTGCTGAAAGATGGACAAAACTCTCAGAATTAAGGTAGTCAAATGCCTGGACAAGGTACAGTGGCGTCATGTTGCAAAGCAAAGGCACCTGCTTTCAATATGAGTAGAGCTGCAACCACTTCTCCCAGACGATCGCTTCACACTTGTCGTAGCATCAGAGTGCTATTGTTTGTCTTGGCATATATCCTAACGATCCAAATGATTCCAGCCGATGGGTCGTTAAAGAACGATCCTCTCACAAAGGTCCAAGTGTGACGATGCCATGGATGTGATAGAGGACATGTCTGGGTACCAAAACGGGTCAAATGTTGCTCTTGGCTTAAGCAACGGGCTCTTAGCCTGTAGCTGTGTGCATCCACTTTGATGATTTAGTGCAGATCCAAGCCTCCTTTTTCTCATTTGCAGCTGTGTGTGAACCCTTTCAGTTTGCATTTCAGTAAGCCAAGACTTTGAAAGTGAAAGCTAGGGGTCTGCGTGAGGATTTTGGATCAAATGGAACTCTGCTAGAGTTGTCTTTGTTGCGAGAGATTGTGGCTCGTTGGTCTAGGGGTATGATTCTCGCTTAGGGTGCGAGAGGTCCCGGGTTCAAATCCCGGACGAGCCCGTCACATGTGGAAGGAGTAGGAGGTCATTGGCACAAACGGTTTCAACAGTCAGATGCACAAGTGCGTGTCTCCCAAGTGCCTCTCTGTCAGTCCCACCCAACCATCAAATTGTCTGCAACTTATAACAATGCTGGCTGGCAAACTTTCCAGTGTCAAAATCATCTTCAACTTCATGCCTTTTGTCCAAACGGATATTGGTCCATTTTGTCCCCCTGCAAATGAGCCTCTGGTGGCTCGTTGGTCTATGGGCATGATTCTTGCTTCGGGTGTGAGAGGTCCCGGGTTCAAATCCCGGACGAGCCCCCACCTGTTGAAATGGGACTTAAATCTTTGTCTGTGTACATTTATCATTTGGGGCACAAAAATGAAGGCCTCTACAGGGTCTCCATGAAATATGTTTCTCTGGAAAACACAATCATTCTCTGGCAAATATCTGTCCTGATCAGCATGCTGTGAGCACCTTTTCAGGCAAAAAGCAGGACGAATGCATGATCTTAGACCAGATACGCAAATTACGGACACATTTCATACAGTTGTAGCGTTGGAAGTGCATAATGAGCAGTTGAGCGCGCAAAAGTCTTTTGCGTTGATTTAGAGGACTGAGGAGCTGTTTTCATTCCACCCCCAGAGTTGCTCCATCATTTTCTCAGCCCAGATTCTGGCTCGTTGGTCTAGGGGTATGATTCTCGCTTTGGGTGCGAGAGGTCCCGGGTTCAAATCCCGGAACTAGCCCACTCTGTTCACTTAATACCCTGACATCCACCATGTTAAGAGGCTACATACTTTAGACTGAGATTTGAAAATGCACAGTGTCATGACCTGATCCAACGTTACAAGACAAACTTTGTAAAACATCATTCCTTGGATTGGAAGAAAGGGTCAACCCACCTGGTGCTGAAAGATGGACAAAACTCTCAGAATTAAGGTAGTCAAATGCCTGGACAAGGTACAGTGGCGTCATGTTGCAAAGCAAAGGCACCTGCTTTCAATATGAGTAGAGCTGCAACCACTTCTCCCAGACGATCGCTTCACACTTGTCGTAGCATCAGAGTGCTATTGTTTGTCTTGGCATATATCCTAACGATCCAAATGATCCCAGCCAAGGGGTCGTTAAAGAACGATCCTCTCACAAAGGTCCAAAGGTGTGACGATGCCATGGATGTGATAGAGGACATGTCTGGGTACCAAAACGGGTCAAATGTTGCTCTTGGCTTAAGCAACGGGCTCTTAGCCTGTAGCTGTGTGCATCCACTTTGATGATTTAGTGCAGATCCAAGCCTCCTTTTTCTCATTTGCAGCTGTGTGTGAACCCTTTCAGTTTGCATTTCAGTAAGCCAAGACTTTGAAAGTGAAAGCTAGGGGTCTGCGTGAGGCTTTTGGATCAAATGGAACTCTGCTAGAGTTGTCTTTGTTGTGAGAGATTGTGGCTCGTTGGTCTAGGGGTATGATTCTCGCTTAGGGTGCGAGAGGTTCCGGGTTCAAATCCTGGACGAGCCCGTCACATGTGGAAGGAGTAGGAGGTCATTGGCACAAACGGTTTCGACAGTCAGATGCACAAGTGCATGTCTCCCAAGTGCCTCTCTGTCAGTCCCACCCAACCATCAAATTGTCTGCAACTTATAACAATGCTGGCTGGCAAACTTTCCATTGTCAAAATCATCTTCAACTTCATGCCTTTTGTCCAAACGGATATTGGTCCATTTTGTCCCCCTGCAAACCAGCCTCTGGTGGCTCGTTGGTCTAGGGGCATGATTCTTGCTTCGGGTGTGAGAGGTCCCGGGTTCAAATCCCGGACGAGCCCCCACCTGTTGAAATGGGACTTAAATCTTTGTCTGTGTACATTTATCATGTGGGGCACATAAATGAAGGCCTCTACAGGGTCTCCATGAAATATGTTTCTCTGGAAAACACAATCATTTTCTGGCAAATATCTGTCCTGATCAGCATGCTGTGAGCACCTTTTCAGGCAAAAAGCAGGACGAATGCATGATCTTAGACCAGATACGCAAATTACGGACACATTTCATACAGTTGTAGCGTTGGAAGTGCATAATGAGCAGTTGAGCGCACAAAAGTCTTTTGCGTTGATTTAGAGGACTGAGGAGCTGTTTTCATTCCACCCCCAGAGTTGCTCCATCATTTTCTCAGTCCAGATTGTGGCTCGTTGGTCTAGGGGTATGATTCTCGCTTTGGGTGCGAGAGGTCCCGGGTTCAAATCCCGGACGAGCCCTCTCTATTCACTTAATACCCTGACATCCACCATGTTAAGAGGCTACATACTTTAGACTGAGATTTGAAAATGCACAGTGTCATGACCTGATCCAACGTTACAAGACAAACTTTGTAAAACATCATTCCTTGGATTGGAAGAAAGGGTCAACCCACCTGGTGCTGAAAGATGGACAAAACTCTCAGAATTAAGGTAGTCAAATGCCTGGACAAGGTACAGTGGCGTCATGTTGCAAAGCAAAGGCACCTGCTTTCAATATGAGTAGAGCTGCAACCACTTCTCCCAGACGATCGCTTCACACTTGTCGTAGCATCAGAGTGCTATTGTTTGTCTTGGCATATATCCTAACGATCCAAATGATTCCAGCCAATGGGTCGTTAAAGAACGATCCTCTCACAAAGGTCCAAGTGTGACGATGCCATGGATGTGATAGAAGACATGTCTGGGTACCAAAACGGGTCAAATGTTGCTCTTGGCTTAAGCAACGGGCTCTTAGCCTGTAGCTGTGTGCATCCACTTTGATGATTTAGTGCAGATCCAAGCCTCCTTTTTCTCATTTGCAGCTGTGTGTGAACCCTTTCAGTTTGCATTTCAGTAAGCCAAGACTTTGAAAGTGAAAGCTAGGGGTCTGCGTGAGGATTTTGGATCAAATGGAACTCTGCTAGAGTTGTCTTTGTTGCGAGAGATTGTGGCTCGTTGGTCTAGGGGTATGATTCTCGCTTAGGGTGCGAGAGGTCCCGGGTTCAAATCCCGGACGAGCCCGTCACATGTGGAAGGAGTAGGAGGTCATTGGCACAAACGGTTTCAACAGTCAGATGCACAAGTGCATGTCTCCCAAGTGCCTCTCTGTCAGTCCCACTCAACCATCAAATTGTCTGCAACTTATAACAATGCTGGCTGGCAAACTTTCCATTGTCAAAATCATCTTCAACTTCATGCCTTTTGTCCAAACGGATATTGGTCCATTTTGTCCCCCTGCAAACCAGCCTCTGGTGGCTCGTTGGTCTAGGGGCATGATTCTTGCTTCGGGTGTGAGAGGTCCCGGGTTCAAATCCCGGACGAGCCCCCACCTGTTGAAATGGGACTTAAATCTTTGTCTGTGTACATTTATCATGTGGGGCACAAAAATGAAGGCCTCTAAAGGGTCTTCATGAAATATGTTTCTCTGGAAAACACAATCATTTTCTGGCAAATATCTGTCCTGATCAGCATGCTGTGAGCACCTTTTCAGGCAAAAAGCAGGACGAATGCATGATCTTAGACCAGATACGCAAATTACGGACACATTTCATACAGTTGTAGCGTTGGAAGTGCATAATGAGCAGTTGAGCGCGCAAAAGTCTTTTGCGTTGATTTAGAGGACTGAGGAGCTGTTTTCATTCCACCCCCAGAGTTGCTCCATCATTTTCTCAGCCCAGATTCTGGCTCGTTGGTCTAGGGGTATGATTCTCGCTTTGGGTGCGAGAGGTCCCGGGTTCAAATCCCGGACGAGCCCACTCTGTTCACTTAATACCCTGACATCCACCATGTTAAGAGGCTACATACTTTAGACTGAGATTTGAAAATGCACATTGTCATGACCTGATCCAACGTTACAAGACAAACTTTGTAAAACATCATTCCTTGGATTGGAAAAAAGGGTCAACCCACCTGGTGCTGAAAGATGGACAAAACTCTCAGAATTAAGGTAGTCAAATGCCTGGACAAGGTACAGTGGCGTCATGTTGCAAAGCAAAGGCACCTGCTTTCAATATGAGTAGAGCTGCAACCACTTCTCCCAGACGATCGCTTCACACTTGTCGTAGCATCAGAGTGCTATTGTTTGTCTTGGCATATATCCTAACGATCCAAATGATCCCAGCCAATGGGTCGTTAAAGAACGAACCTCTCACAAAGGTCCAAGTGTGACGATGCCATGGATGTGATAGAGGACATGTCTGGGTACCAAAACGGGTCAAATGTTGCTCTTGGCTTAAGCAACGGGCTCTTAGCCTGTAGCTGTGTGCATCCACTTTGATGATTTAGTGCAGATCCAAGCCTCCTTTTTCTCATTTGCAGCTGTGTGTGAACCCTTTCAGTTTGCATTTCAGTAAGCCAAGACTTTGAAAGTGAAAGCTAGGGGTCTGCGTGAGGATTTTGGATCAAATGGAACTCTGCTAGAGTTGTCTTTGTTGCGAGAGATTGTGGCTCGTTGGTCTAGGGGTATGATTCTCGCTTAGGGTGCGAGAGGTCCCGGGTTCAAATCCCGGACGAGCCCGTCACATGTGGAAGGAGTAGGAGGTCATTGGCACAAACGGTTTCAACAGTCAGATGCACAAGTGCATGTCTCCCAAGTGCCTCTCTGTCAGTCCCACTCAACCATCAAATTGTCTGCAACTTATAACAATGCTGGCTGGCAAACTTTCCAGTGTCAAAATCATCTTCAACTTCATGCCTTTTGTCCAAACGGATATTGGTCCATTTTGTCCCCCTGCAAACCAGCCTCTGGTGGCTCGTTGGTCTAGGGGAATGATTCTAGCTTAGGGTGTGAGAGGTCCCGGGTTCAAATCCCGGACGAGCCCCCACCTGTTGAAATGGGACTTAAATCTTTGTCTGTGTACATTTATCATGTGGGGCACAAAAATGAAGGCCTCTACAGGGTCTTCATGAAATATGTTTCTCTGGAAAACACAATCATTTTCTGGCAAATATCTGTCCTGATCAGCATGCTGTGAGCACCTTTTCAGGCAAAAAGCAGGACGAATGCATGATCTTAGACCAGATACGCAAATTACGGACACATTTCATACAGTTGTAGCGTTGGAAGTGCATAATGAGCAGTTGAGCGCGCAAAAGTCTTTTGCGTTGATTTAGAGGACTGAGGAGCTGTTTTCATTCCACCCCCAGAGTTGCTCCATCATTTTCTCAGCGCAGATTCTGGCTCGTTGGTCTAGGGGTATGATTCTCGCTTTGGGTGCGAGAGGTCCCGGGTTTAAATCCCGGACGAGCCCTCTCTATTCACTTAATACCCTGACATCCACCATGTTAAGAGGCTACATACTTTAGACTGAGATTTGAAAATGCACATTGTCATGACCTGATCCAACGTTACAAGACAAACTTTGTAAAACATCATTCCTTGGATTGGAAGAAAGGGTCAACCCACCTGGTGCTGAAAGATGGACAAAACTCTCAGAATTAAGGTAGTCAAATGCCTGGACAAGGTACAGTGGCGTCATGTTGCAAAGCAAAGGCACCTGCTTTCAATATGAGTAGAGCTGCAACCACTTCTCCCAGACGATCGCTTCACACTTGTCGTAGCATCAGAGTGCTATTGTTTGTCTTGGCATATATCCTAACGATCCAAATGATTCCAGCCAATGGGTCGTTAAAGAACGA
This sequence comes from Xyrichtys novacula, assembly GCA_962446985.1. Classification (NCBI taxonomy): domain Eukaryota; kingdom Metazoa; phylum Chordata; class Actinopteri; order Labriformes; family Labridae; genus Xyrichtys; species Xyrichtys novacula. The sequence continues at coordinate 30,796,538 of OY660872.1, forward strand.
TCCTCTCACAAAGGTCCAAGTGTGACGATGCCATGGATGTGATAGAGGACATGTCTGGGTACCAAAACGGGTCAAATGTTGCTCTTGGCTTAAGCAACGGGCTCTTAGCCTGTAGCTGTGTGCATCCACTTTGATGATTTAGTGCAGATCCAAGCCTCCTTTTTCTCATTTGCAGCTGTGTGTGAACCCTTTCAGTTTGCATTTCAGTAAGCCAAGACTTTGAAAGTGAAAGCTAGGGGTCTGCGTGAGGATTTTGGATCAAATGGAACTCTGCTAGAGTTGTCTTTGTTGCGAGAGATTGTGGCTCGTTGGTCTAGGGGTATGATTCTCGCTTAGGGTGCGAGAGGTCCCGGGTTCAAATCCCGGACGAGCCCGTCACATGTGGAAGGAGTAGGAGGTCATTGGCACAAACGGTTTCAACAGTCAGATGCACAAGTGCATGTCTCCCAAGTGCCTCTCTGTCAGTCCCACTCAACCATCAAATTGTCTGCAACTTATAACAATGCTGGCTGGCAAACTTTCCATTGTCAAAATCATCTTCAACTTCATGCCTTTTGTCCAAACGGATATTGGTCCATTTTGTCCCCCTGCAAACCAGCCTCTGGTGGCTCGTTGGTCTAGGGGCATGATTCTTGCTTCGGGTGTGAGAGGTCCCGGGTTCAAATCCCGGACGAGCCCCCACCTGTTGAAATGGGACTTAAATCTTTGTCTGTGTACATTTATCATGTGGGGCACAAAAATGAAGGCCTCTAAAGGGTCTTCATGAAATATGTTTCTCTGGAAAACACAATCATTTTCTGGCAAATATCTGTCCTGATCAGCATGCTGTGAGCACCTTTTCAGGCAAAAAGCAGGACGAATGCATGATCTTAGACCAGATACGCAAATTACGGACACATTTCATACAGTTGTAGCGTTGGAAGTGCATAATGAGCAGTTGAGCGCGCAAAAGTCTTTTGCGTTGATTTAGAGGACTGAGGAGCTGTTTTCATTCCACCCCCAGAGTTGCTCCATCATTTTCTCAGCCCAGATTCTGGCTCGTTGGTCTAGGGGTATGATTCTCGCTTTGGGTGCGAGAGGTCCCGGGTTCAAATCCCGGACGAGCCCACTCTGTTCACTTAATACCCTGACATCCACCATGTTAAGAGGCTACATACTTTAGACTGAGATTTGAAAATGCACATTGTCATGACCTGATCCAACGTTACAAGACAAACTTTGTAAAACATCATTCCTTGGATTGGAAAAAAGGGTCAACCCACCTGGTGCTGAAAGATGGACAAAACTCTCAGAATTAAGGTAGTCAAATGCCTGGACAAGGTACAGTGGCGTCATGTTGCAAAGCAAAGGCACCTGCTTTCAATATGAGTAGAGCTGCAACCACTTCTCCCAGACGATCGCTTCACACTTGTCGTAGCATCAGAGTGCTATTGTTTGTCTTGGCATATATCCTAACGATCCAAATGATCCCAGCCAATGGGTCGTTAAAGAACGATCCTCTCACAAAGGTCCAAGTGTGACGATGCCATGGATGTGATAGAGGACATGTCTGGGTACCAAAACGGGTCAAATGTTGCTCTTGGCTTAAGCAACGGGCTCTTAGCCTGTAGCTGTGTGCATCCACTTTGATGATTTAGTGCAGATCCAAGCCTCCTTTTTCTCATTTGCAGCTGTGTGTGAACCCTTTCAGTTTGCATTTCAGTAAGCCAAGACTTTGAAAGTGAAAGCTAGGGGTCTGCGTGAGGATTTTGGATCAAATGGAACTCTGCTAGAGTTGTCTTTGTTGCGAGAGATTGTGGCTCGTTGGTCTAGGGGTATGATTCTCGCTTAGGGTGCGAGAGGTCCCGGGTTCAAATCCCGGACGAGCCCGTCACATGTGGAAGGAGTAGGAGGTCATTGGCACAAACGGTTTCAACAGTCAGATGCACAAGTGCATGTCTCCCAAGTGCCTCTCTGTCAGTCCCACTCAACCATCAAATTGTCTGCAACTTATAACAATGCTGGCTGGCAAACTTTCCATTGTCAAAATCATCTTCAACTTCATGCCTTTTGTCCAAACGGATATTGGTCCATTTTGTCCCCCTGCAAACCAGCCTCTGGTGGCTGGCCCGTTGGTCTAGGGGCATGATTCTTGCTTCGGGTGTGAGAGGTCCCGGGTTCAAATCCCGGACGAGCCCCCACCTGTTGAAATGGGACTTAAATCTTTGTCTGTGTACATTTATCATGTGGGGCACAAAAATGAAGGCCTCTAAAGGGTCTTCATGAAATATGTTTCTCTGGAAAACACAATCATTTTCTGGCAAATATCTGTCCTGATCAGCATGCTGTGAGCACCTTTTCAGGCAAAAAGCAGGACGAATGCATGATCTTAGACCAGATACGCAAATTACGGACACATTTCATACAGTTGTAGCGTTGGAAGTGCATAATGAGCAGTTGAGCGCGCAAAAGTCTTTTGCGTTGATTTAGAGGACTGAGGAGCTGTTTTCATTCCACCCCCAGAGTTGCTCCATCATTTTCTCAGCCCAGATTCTGGCTCGTTGGTCTAGGGGTATGATTCTCGCTTTGGGTGCGAGAGGTCCCGGGTTCAAATCCCGGACGAGCCCACTCTGTTCACTTAATACCCTGACATCCACCATGTTAAGAGGCTACATACTTTAGACTGAGATTTGAAAATGCACATTGTCATGACCTGATCCAACGTTACAAGACAAACTTTGTAAAACATCATTCCTTGGATTGGAAAAAAGGGTCAACCCACCTGGTGCTGAAAGATGGACAAAACTCTCAGAATTAAGGTAGTCAAATGCCTGGACAAGGTACAGTGGCGTCATGTTGCAAAGCAAAGGCACCTGCTTTCAATATGAGTAGAGCTGCAACCACTTCTCCCAGACGATCGCTTCACACTTGTCGTAGCATCAGAGTGCTATTGTTTGTCTTGGCATATATCCTAACGATCCAAATGATCCCAGCCAATGGGTCGTTAAAGAACGATCCTCTCACAAAGGTCCAAGTGTGACGATGCCATGGATGTGATAGAGGACATGTCTGGGTACCAAAACGGGTCAAATGTTGCTCTTGGCTTAAGCAACGGGCTCTTAGCCTGTAGCTGTGTGCATCCACTTTGATGATTTAGTGCAGATCCAAGCCTCCTTTTTCTCATTTGCAGCTGTGTGTGAACCCTTTCAGTTTGCATTTCAGTAAGCCAAGACTTTGAAAGTGAAAGCTAGGGGTCTGCGTGAGGATTTTGGATCAAATGGAACTCTGCTAGAGTTGTCTTTGTTGCGAGAGATTGTGGCTCGTTGGTCTAGGGGTATGATTCTCGCTTAGGGTGCGAGAGGTCCCGGGTTCAAATCCCGGACGAGCCCGTCACATGTGGAAGGAGTAGGAGGTCATTGGCACAAACGGTTTCAACAGTCAGATGCACAAGTGCATGTCTCCCAAGTGCCTCTCTGTCAGTCCCACTCAACCATCAAATTGTCTGCAACTTATAACAATGCTGGCTGGCAAACTTTCCATTGTCAAAATCATCTTCAACTTCATGCCTTTTGTCCAAACGGATATTGGTCCATTTTGTCCCCCTGCAAACCAGCCTCTGGTGGCTCGTTGGTCTAGGGGCATGATTCTTGCTTCGGGTGTGAGAGGTCCCGGGTTCAAATCCCGGACGAGCCCCCACCTGTTGAAATGGGACTTAAATCTTTGTCTGTGTACATTTATCATGTGGGGCACAAAAATGAAGGCCTCTAAAGGGTCTTCATGAAATATGTTTCTCTGGAAAACACAATCATTTTCTGGCAAATATCTGTCCTGATCAGCATGCTGTGAGCACCTTTTCAGGCAAAAAGCAGGACGAATGCATGATCTTAGACCAGATACGCAAATTACGGACACATTTCATACAGTTGTAGCGTTGGAAGTGCATAATGAGCAGTTGAGCGCGCAAAAGTCTTTTGCGTTGATTTAGAGGACTGAGGAGCTGTTTTCATTCCACCCCCAGAGTTGCTCCATCATTTTCTCAGCCCAGATTCTGGCTCGTTGGTCTAGGGGTATGATTCTCGCTTTGGGTGCGAGAGGTCCCGGGTTCAAATCCCGGACGAGCCCACTCTGTTCACTTAATACCCTGACATCCACCATGTTAAGAGGCTACATACTTTAGACTGAGATTTGAAAATGCACATTGTCATGACCTGATCCAACGTTACAAGACAAACTTTGTAAAACATCATTCCTTGGATTGGAAAAAAGGGTCAACCCACCTGGTGCTGAAAGATGGACAAAACTCTCAGAATTAAGGTAGTCAAATGCCTGGACAAGGTACAGTGGCGTCATGTTGCAAAGCAAAGGCACCTGCTTTCAATATGAGTAGAGCTGCAACCACTTCTCCCAGACGATCGCTTCACACTTGTCGTAGCATCAGAGTGCTATTGTTTGTCTTGGCATATATCCTAACGATCCAAATGATCCCAGCCAATGGGTCGTTAAAGAACGATCCTCTCACAAAGGTCCAAGTGTGACGATGCCATGGATGTGATAGAGGACATGTCTGGGTACCAAAACGGGTCAAATGTTGCTCTTGGCTTAAGCAACGGGCTCTTAGCCTGTAGCTGTGTGCATCCACTTTGATGATTTAGTGCAGATCCAAGCCTCCTTTTTCTCATTTGCAGCTGTGTGTGAACCCTTTCAGTTTGCATTTCAGTAAGCCAAGACTTTGAAAGTGAAAGCTAGGGGTCTGCGTGAGGATTTTGGATCAAATGGAACTCTGCTAGAGTTGTCTTTGTTGCGAGAGATTGTGGCTCGTTGGTCTAGGGGTATGATTCTCGCTTAGGGTGCGAGAGGTCCCGGGTTCAAATCCCGGACGAGCCCGTCACATGTGGAAGGAGTAGGAGGTCATTGGCACAAACGGTTTCAACAGTCAGATGCACAAGTGCATGTCTCCCAAGTGCCTCTCTGTCAGTCCCACTCAACCATCAAATTGTCTGCAACTTATAACAATGCTGGCTGGCAAACTTTCCAGTGTCAAAATCATCTTCAACTTCATGCCTTTTGTCCAAACGGATATTGGTCCATTTTGTCCCCCTGCAAACCAGCCTCTGGTGGCTCGTTGGTCTAGGGGCATGATTCTTGCTTCGGGTGTGAGAGGTCCCGGGTTCAAATCCCGGACGAGCCCCCACCTGTTGAAATGGGACTTAAATCTTTGTCTGTGTACATTTATCATGTGGGGCACAAAAATGAAGGCCTCTACAGGGTCTTCATGAAATATGTTTCTCTGGAAAACACAATCATTTTCTGGCAAATATCTGTCCTGATCAGCATGCTGTGAGCACCTTTTCAGGCAAAAAGCAGGACGAATGCATGATCTTAGACCAGATACGCAAATTACGGACACATTTCATACAGTTGTAGCGTTGGAAGTGCATAATGAGCAGTTGAGCGCGCAAAAGTCTTTTGCGTTGATTTAGAGGACTGAGGAGCTGTTTTCATTCCACCCCCAGAGTTGCTCCATCATTTTCTCAGCGCAGATTCTGGCTCGTTGGTCTAGGGGTATGATTCTCGCTTTGGGTGCGAGAGGTCCCGGGTTTAAATCCCGGACGAGCCCTCTCTATTCACTTAATACCCTGACATCCACCATGTTAAGAGGCTACATACTTTAGACTGAGATTTGAAAATGCACATTGTCATGACCTGATCCAACGTTACAAGACAAACTTTGTAAAACATCATTCCTTGGATTGGAAGAAAGGGTCAACCCACCTGGTGCTGAAAGATGGACAAAACTCTCAGAATTAAGGTAGTCAAATGCCTGGACAAGGTACAGTGGCGTCATGTTGCAAAGCAAAGGCACCTGCTTTCAATATGAGTAGAGCTGCAACCACTTCTCCCAGACGATCGCTTCACACTTGTCGTAGCATCAGAGTGCTATTGTTTGTCTTGGCATATATCCTAACGATCCAAATGATTCCAGCCAATGGGTCGTTAAAGAACGATCCTCTCACAAAGGTCCAAGTGTGACGATGCCATGGATGTGATAGAGGACATGTCTGGGTACCAAAACGGGTCAAATGTTGCTCTTGGCTTAAGCAACGGGCTCTTAGCCTGTAGCTGTGTGCATCCACTTTGATGATTTAGTGCAGATCCAAGCCTCCTTTTTCTCATTTGCAGCTGTGTGTGAACCCTTTCAGTTTGCATTTCAGTAAGCCAAGACTTTGAAAGTGAAAGCTAGGGGTCTGCGTGAGGATTTTGGATCAAATGGAACTCTGCTAGAGTTGTCTTTGTTGCGAGAGATTGTGGCTCGTTGGTCTAGGGGTATGATTCTCGCTTAGGGTGCGAGAGGTCCCGGGTTCAAATCCCGGACGAGCCCGTCACATGTGGAAGGAGTAGGAGGTCATTGGCACAAACGGTTTCAACAGTCAGATGCACAAGTGCATGTCTCCCAAGTGCCTCTCTGTCAGTCCCACTCAACCATCAAATTGTCTGCAACTTATAACAATGCTGGCTGGCAAACTTTCCAGTGTCAAAATCATCTTCAACTTCATGCCTTTTGTCCAAACGGATATTGGTCCATTTTGTCCCCCTGCAAACCAGCCTCTGGTGGCTCGTTGGTCTAGGGGCATGATTCTTGCTTCGGGTGTGAGAGGTCCCGGGTTCAAATCCCGGACGAGCCCCCACCTGTTGAAATGGGACTTAAATCTTTGTCTGTGTACATTTATCATGTGGGGCACAAAAATGAAGGCCTCTACAGGGTCTTCATGAAATATGTTTCTCTGGAAAACACAATCATTTTCTGGCAAATATCTGTCCTGATCAGCATGCTGTGAGCACCTTTTCAGGCAAAAAGCAGGACGAATGCATGATCTTAGACCAGATACGCAAATTACGGACACATTTCATACAGTTGTAGCGTTGGAAGTGCATAATGAGCAGTTGAGCGCGCAAAAGTCTTTGTTTTGGACAAATCTTTGCTTGATTTAGAGGACTGAGGAGCTGTTTTCATTCCACCCCCAGAGTTGCTCCATCATTTTCTCAGCGCAGATTCTGGCTCGTTGGTCTAGGGGTATGATTCTCGCTTAGGGTGCGAGAGGTCCCGGGTTCAAATCCCGGACGAGCCCGTCACATGTGGAAGGAGTAGGAGGTCATTGGCACAAACGGTTTCAACAGTCAGATGCACAAGTGCATGTCTCCCAAGTGCCTCTCTGTCAGTCCCACTCAACCATCAAATTGTCTGCAACTTATAACAATGCTGGCTGGCAAACTTTCCAGTGTCAAAATCATCTTCAACTTCATGCCTTTTGTCCAAACGGATATTGGTCCATTTTGTCCCCCTGCAAACCAGCCTCTGGTGGCTCGTTGGTCTAGGGGCATGATTCTTGCTTCGGGTGTGAGAGGTCCCGGGTTCAAATCCCGGACGAGCCCCCACCTGTTGAAATGGGACTTAAATCTTTGTCTGTGTACATTTATCATGTGGGGCACAAAAATGAAGGCCTCTACAGGGTCTTCATGAAATATGTTTCTCTGGAAAACACAATCATTTTCTGGCAAATATCTGTCCTGATCAGCATGCTGTGAGCACCTTTTCAGGCAAAAAGCAGGACGAATGCATGATCTTAGACCAGATACGCAAATTACGGACACATTTCATACAGTTGTAGCGTTGGAAGTGCATAATGAGCAGTTGAGCGCGCAAAAGTCTTTTGCGTTGATTTAGAGGACTGAGGAGCTGTTTTCATTCCACCCCCAGAGTTGCTCCATCATTTTCTCAGCGCAGATTCTGGCTCGTTGGTCTAGGGGTATGATTCTCGCTTTGGGTGCGAGAGGTCCCGGGTTTAAATCCCGGACGAGCCCTCTCTATTCACTTAATACCCTGACATCCACCATGTTAAGAGGCTACATACTTTAGACTGAGATTTGAAAATGCACATTGTCATGACCTGATCCAACGTTACAAGACAAACTTTGTAAAACATCATTCCTTGGATTGGAAGAAAGGGTCAACCCACCTGGTGCTGAAAGATGGACAAAACTCTCAGAATTAAGGTAGTCAAATGCCTGGACAAGGTACAGTGGCGTCATGTTGCAAAGCAAAGGCACCTGCTTTCAATATGAGTAGAGCTGCAACCACTTCTCCCAGACGATCGCTTCACACTTGTCGTAGCATCAGAGTGCTATTGTTTGTCTTGGCATATATCCTAACGATCCAAATGATTCCAGCCAATGGGTCGTTAAAGAACGATCCTCTCACAAAGGTCCAAGTGTGACGATGCCATGGATGTGATAGAGGACATGTCTGGGTACCAAAACGGGTCAAATGTTGCTCTTGGCTTAAGCAACGGGCTCTTAGCCTGTAGCTGTGTGCATCCACTTTGATGATTTAGTGCAGATCCAAGCCTCCTTTTTCTCATTTGCAGCTGTGTGTGAACCCTTTCAGTTTGCATTTCAGTAAGCCAAGACTTTGAAAGTGAAAGCTAGGGGTCTGCGTGAGGATTTTGGATCAAATGGAACTCTGCTAGAGTTGTCTTTGTTGCGAGAGATTGTGGCTCGTTGGTCTAGGGGTATGATTCTCGCTTAGGGTGCGAGAGGTCCCGGGTTCAAATCCCGGACGAGCCCGTCACATGTGGAAGGAGTAGGAGGTCATTGGCACAAACGGTTTCAACAGTCAGATGCACAAGTGCATGTCTCCCAAGTGCCTCTCTGTCAGTCCCACCCAACCATCAAATTGTCTGCAACTTATAACAATGCTGGCTGGCAAACTTTCCAGTGTCAAAATCATCTTCAACTTCATGCCTTTTGTCCAAACGGATATTGGTCCATTTTGTCCCCCTGCAAACCAGCCTCTGGTGGCTCGTTGGTCTAGGGGCATGATTCTTGCTTCGGGTGTGAGAGGTCCCGGGTTCAAATCCCGGACGAGCCCCCACCTGTTGAAATGGGACTTAAATCTTTGTCTGTGTACATTTATCATGTGGGGCACAAAAATGAAGGCCTCTACAGGGTCTCCATGAAATATGTTTCTCTGGAAAACACAATCATTTTCTGGCAAATATCTGTCCTGATCAGCATGCTGTGAGCACCTTTTCAGGCAAAAAGCAGGACGAATGCATGATCTTAGACCAGATACGCAAATTACGGACACATTTCATACAGTTGTAGCGTTGGAAGTGCATAATGAGCAGTTGAGCGCGCAAAAGTCTTTTGCTTTGATTTAGAGGACTGAGGAGCTGTTTTCATTCCACCCCCAGAGTTGCTCCATCATTTTCTCAGCCCAGATTGTGGCTCGTTGGTCTAGGGGTATGATTCTTGCTTTGGGTGCGAGAGGTCCCGGGTTCAAATCCCGGACGAGCCCACTCTGTTCACTTAATACCCTGACATCCACCATGTTAAGAGGCTACATACTTTAGACTGAGATTTGAAAATGCACAGTGTCATGACCTGATCCAACGTTACAAGTCAAACTTTGTAAAACATCATTCCTTGGATTGGAAAAAAGGGTCAACCCACCTGGTGCTGAAAGATGGACAAAACTCTCAGAATTAAGGTAGTCAAATGCCTGGACAAGGTACAGTGGCGTCATGTTGCAAAGCAAAGGCACCTGCTTTCAATATGAGTAGAGCTGCAACCACTTCTCCCAGACGATCGCTTCACACTTGTCGTAGCATCAGAGTGCTATTGTTTGTCTTGGCATATATCCTAACGATCCAAATGATTCCAGCCAATGGGTCGTTAAAGAACGATCCTCTCACAAAGGTCCAAGTGTGACGATGCCATGGATGTGATAGAGGACATGTCTGGGTACCAAAACGGGTCAAATGTTGCTCTTGGCTTAAGCAACGGGCTCTTAGCCTGTAGCTGTGTGCATCCACTTTGATGATTTAGTGCAGATCCAAGCCTCCTTTTTCTCATTTGCAGCTGTGTGTGAACCCTTTCAGTTTGCATTTCAGTAAGCCAAGACTTTGAAAGTGAAAGCTAGGGGTCTGCGTGAGGATTTTGGATCAAATGGAACTCTGCTAGAGTTGTCTTTGTTGCGAGAGATTGTGGCTCGTTGGTCTAGGGGTATGATTCTCGCTTAGGGTGCGAGAGGTCCCGGGTTCAAATCCCGGACGAGCCCGTCACATGTGGAAGGAGTAGGAGGTCATTGGCACAAACGGTTTCAACAGTCAGATGCACAAGTGCGTGTCTCCCAAGTGCCTCTCTGTCAGTCCCACCCAAATATAAAATTGTCTGCAACTTATAACAATGCTGGCTGTCAAACTTTCCAGTGTCAAAATCATCTTCAACTTCATGCCTTTTGTCCAAACGGATATTGGTCCATTTTGTCCCCCTGCAAACCAGCCTCTGGTGGCTCGTTGGTCTAGGGGCATGATTCTTGCTTCGGGTGTGAGAGGTCCCGGGTTCAAATCCCGGACGAGCCCCCATCTGTTGAAATGGGACTTAAATCTTTGTCTGTGTACATTTATCATGTGGGGCACATAAATGAAGGCCTCTACAGGGTCTCCATGAAATATGTTTCTCTGGAAAACACAATCATTTTCTGGCAAATATCTGTCCTGATCAGCATGCTGTGAGCACCTTTTCAGGCAAAAAGCAGGACGAATGCATGATCTTAGACCAGATACGCAAATTACGGACACATTTCATACAGTTGTAGCGTTGGAAGTGCATAATGAGCAGTTGAGCGCGCAAAAGTCTTTTGCGTTGATTTAGAGGACTGAGGAGCTGTTTTCATTCCACCCCCAGAGTTGCTCCATCATTTTCTCAGCCCAGATTGTGGCTCGTTGGTCTAGGGGTATGATTCTCGCTTTGGGTGCGAGAGGTCCCGGGTTCAAATCCCGGACGAGCCCACTCTGTTCACTTAATACCCTGACATCCACCATGTTAAGAGGCTACATACTTTAGACTGAGATTTGAAAATGCACAGTGTCATGACCTGATCCAACGTTACAAGACAAACTTTGTAAAACATCATTCCTTGGATTGGAAGAAAGGGTCAACCCACCTGATGCTGAAAGATGGACAAAACTCTCAGAATTAAGGTAGTCAAATGCCTGGACAAGGTACAGTGGCGTCATGTTGCAAAGCAAAGGCACCTGCTTTCAATATGAGTAGAGCTGCAACCACTTCTCCCAGACGATCGCTTCACACTTGTCGTAGCATCAGAGTGCTATTGTTTGTCTTGGCATATATCCTAACGATCCAAATGATCCCAGCCAAGGGGTCGTTAAAGAACGATCCTCTCACAAAGGTCCAAGTGTGACGATGCCATGGATGTGATAGAGGACATGTCTGGGTACCAAAATGGGTCAAATGTTGCTCTTGGCTTAAGCAACGGGCTCTTAGCCTGTAGCTGTGTGCATCCACTTTGATGATTTAGTGCAGATCCAAGCCTCCTTTTTCTCATTTGCAGCTGTGTGTGAACCCTTTCAGTTTGCATTTCAGTAAGCCAAGACTCTGAAAGTGAAAGCTAGGGGTCTGCGTGAGGATTTTGGATCAAATGGAACTCTGCTAGAGTTGTCTTTGTTGCGAGAGATTGTGGCTCGTTGGTCTAGGGGTATGATTCTCGCTTAGGGTGCGAGAGGTCCCGGGTTCAAATCCCGGACGAGCCCGTCACATGTGGAAGGAGTAGGAGGTCATTGGCACAAACGGTTTCAACAGTCAGATGCACAAGTGCATGTCTCCCAAGTGCCTCTCTGTCAGTCCCACTCAACCATCAAATTGTCTGCAACTTATAACAATGCTGGCTGGCAAACTTTCCAGTGTCAAAATCATCTTCAACTTCATGCCTTTTGTCCAAACGGATATTGGTCCATTTTGTCCCCCTGCAAACCAGCCTCTGGTGGCTCGTTGGTCTAGGGGCATGATTCTTGCTTCGGGTGTGAGAGGTCCCGGGTTCAAATCCCGGACGAGCCCCCACCTGTTGAAATGGGACTTAAATCTTTGTCTGTGTACATTTATCATGTGGGGCACAAAAATGAAGGCCTCTACAGGGTCTTCATGAAATATGTTTCTCTGGAAAACACAATCATTTTCTGGCAAATATCTGTCCTGATCAGCATGCTGTGAGCACCTTTTCAGGCAAAAAGCAGGACGAATGCATGATCTTAGACCAGATACGCAAATTACGGACACATTTCATACAGTTGTAGCGTTGGAAGTGCATAATGAGCAGTTGAGCGCGCAAAAGTCTTTTGCGTTGATTTAGAGGACTGAGGAGCTGTTTTCATTCCACCCCCAGAGTTGCTCCATCATTTTCTCAGCCCAGATTGTGGCTCGTTGGTCTAGGGGTATGATTCTCGCTTTGGGTGCGAGAGGTCCCGGGTTCAAATCCCGGACGAGCCCTCTCTATTCACTTAATACCCTGACATCCACCATGTTAAGAGGCTACATACTTTAGACTGAGATTTGAAAATGCACAGTGTCATGACCTGATCCAACGTTAAAAGACAAACTTTGTAAAACATCATTCCTTGGATTGGAAGAAAGGGTCAACCCACCTGGTGCTGAAAGATGGACAAAACCCTTAGAATTAAGGTAGTCAAATGCCTGGACAAGGTACAGTGGCGTCATGTTGCAAAGCAAAGGCACCTGCTTTCAATATGAGTAGAGCTGCAACCACTTCTCCCAGACGATCGCTTCACACTTGTCGTAGCATCAGAGTGCTATTGTTTGTCTTGGCATATATCCTAACGATCCAAATGATCCCAGCCAAGGGGTCGTTAAAGAACGATCCTCTCACAAAGGTCCAAGTGTGACGATGCCATGGATGTGATAGAGGACATGTCTGGGTACCAAAACGGGTCAAATGTTGCTCTTGGCTTAAGCAACGGGCTCTTAGCCTGTAGCTGTGTGCATCCACTTTGATGATTTAGTGCAGATCCAAGCCTCCTTTTTCTCATTTGCAGCTGTGTGTGAACCCTTTCAGTTTGCATTTCAGTAAGCCAAGACTTTGAAAGTGAAAGCTAGGGGTCTGCGTGAGGATTTTGGATCAAATGGAACTCTGCTAGAGTTGTCTTTGTTGCGAGAGATTGTGGCTCGTTGGTCTAGGGGTATGATTCTCGCTTAGGGTGCGAGAGGTCCCGGGTTCAAATCCCGGACGAGCCCGTCACATGTGGAAGGAGTAGGAGGTCATTGGCACAAACGGTTTCAACAGTCAGATGCACAAGTGCATGTCTCCCAAGTGCCTCTCTGTCAGTCCCACCCAACCATCAAATTGTCTGCAACTTATAACAATGCTGGCTGGCAAACTTTCCAGTGTCAAAATCATCTTCAACTTCATGCCTTTTGTCCAAACGGATATTGGTCCATTTTGTCCCCCTGCAAACCAGCCTCTGGTGGCTCGTTGGTCTAGGGGCATGATTCTTGCTTCGGGTGTGAGAGGTCCCGGGTTCAAATCCCGGACGAGCCCCCACCTGTTGAAATGGGACTTAAATCTTTGTCTGTGTACATTTATCATGTGGGGCACAAAAATGAAGGCCTCTACAGGGTCTCCATGAAATATGTTTCTCTGGAAAACACAATCATTTTCTGGCAAATATCTGTCCTGATCAGCATGCTGTGAGCACCTTTTCAGGCAAAAAGCAGGACGAATGCATGATCTTAGACCAGATACGCAAATTACGGACACATTTCATACAGTTGTAGCGTTGGAAGTGCATAATGAGCAGTTGAGCGCGCAAAAGTCTTTTGTGTTGATTTAGAGGACTGAGGAGCTGTTTTCATTCCACCCCCAGAGTTGCTCCATCATTTTCTCAGCCCAGATTGTGGCTCGATGGTATGATTCTCGCTTTGGGTGCGAGAGGTCCCGGGTTCAAATCCCGGACCAGCCCACTCTGTTCACTTAATACCCTGACATCCACCATGTTAAGAGGCTACATACTTTAGACTGAGATTTGAAAATGCACAGTGTCATGACCTGATCCAACGTTACAAGACAAATGTAGTGATTTGAAATGAGCCTCACAAGGCCGCACCAAAATAATACTGCAGCGATTGGAATTTATAATAAATGTCTGAAGATTAATAATCTCAAATTATGACATTTATGCACTCGTTAAAAGGGGCACCACCCACCCTTAATGGTGGGAAAATAAAGAAAACATAAGTTTAATTCAGAAATCAAACATCAAGTCAGTTTTAATTAATCAGTCTTAATTAATCAGTCTCATATCTTAAGTCGAAATTCTAATTTCAGGGACTTCACTTCTGGAAGAACACTAACAGTCAAGAACTTAGAAAAATAATGATCTGTTTATTACAGGATAAATGATGGTACAACACACATGCAATAAATGATGATAAGATAATGAGGATAAATAATAATAGGTGAATAAATAAAGATTCTGAGTCAGGCTAGGAGCACTAAAGTTAATGATAGTGAGTGAATATGCGCTAACATATTAACCTACACTAACTTTGGTGTCGAGATAAACTCAGATGTGGATTTGGAGGAATCTAAGATTACCAGAATAAGAGGATATCTGAGCTATGAACGCAGGAGACAGCACCAGCCCTCTTTGGAGCTCTGGAGGTTTGCATACTTAAGTGAGACTGGTCCTTGGAGAAGATGGAGCAGGTTCCGAAGGTCCGGGGCTACTGGCAGTTCAAGGGGTTCAGCTCAGAAGACGACTGAGGTCAGCCGAAGGATGAGCCAGGAGTTGCAGCACTCGGGCCCGAAGCAAAGCCAGCGCCTGTGGATCCTGTGGATGCTCCTTTGGGTACTTCTTTAGTCTCACTCAAAAACTCTGGCACAGAGGATGACCTGGGCCTGCTGGGTTGCGTTCAGAGGTGACTTTTGAAATCACGCAGATAACTCAGAAAAACGAGACTCGAGCAGAGAAAACTTTCAAAAATGGCTTCGCGAAATTAAAGAAAAATCAATCAAAGGCTTAATCTTGGATTGCTATGCGCACAAAAAGTTGAAGTTTCAAAACTTGAACTAAGACATGTTAAAGAAAAATCAACGTGAATCAACACGTGGCGTAAAACTTAGTAGACTAAGAAAAAGTTCTAAGAGAAAATAAAGAAGCGCACCACAGAAGGGTGTGGGCAGAAGAGAAGGGGCATAAGAGCCGGGGACAAGAGCGTCAGCAGAAGAGTGAACAAGAGAGTGAAGATAGTGAGCAACCCCACTTCACTGGTTTTATCTTCTCACACTGGGAGTGTCTGAGGAGAAAGAGGAGGGGGTCATCGGGTCTCTGATTATTTGATCTAACTTATTCTTTTGGCTGGTAAAAGAGTCAGATCTGATACTCACTCACTATGATTAATATCATTGAATGCTTGGTTTCATGATAAATAATTTGATACTAAACACATATGAATGAAGTGTAGGATCACATCAAACTTCTCATTATGTTTTAAGTATCACATTGAACATGCTAAATTACTCTGAAATGAAACAGATAGTAACACATGTAAACTGTGAACAACAAAAGAGTAAATACATGTGAATGAACTTCATCATGATTAATAATGGATTCTAAATACTCACATTCAGATTATTCAATGACATTATAACCACCTAATGGTTAAAAATACTAAATAAACAACTAAAATATAAACCAAACCTTTCTAAACTATTTCTGTTACCTAGAGTTAAGTTATGATCCATAGTCAATAAATTTAACTCTTAAAAGTTCATGAAACAGTCTGAAAAGCTGTTGGTCTAAAGAAACTAAAGAGCGATAACTCGGCTTCTGGAGCACATAGAAAAATGGGAAACATCTCATTTTAACACAAATTTCATGATTAGACAGATTAGTACATTGCTGAATGCATAAGATGTCAGGATCAGTCACTTGTATTCTTTCACCAAAGGAATGTAGTCTTTATCAGTGTATGGTCGAACAGGGTTTTACGACCGAGGTCTGGAGGTCAGTGTCCCCCCTTATCCTGGGGTCCGTATGTTCACACACTTTAAGAAGGTAAATCTCAAATGGGAGATCTGGGTTGAGACGTTAATGTTTATTTAGATGGTCAGCAAATGGAGTCAGTTCTAAAGGTAATAAAAACTCTGTCTCTGTTCTCCGAATCGACCAATCGTGAAGAGTCAGAGGTTTAGTCAACCTCCGGTTGGGTCACTTATTTAACCTGAAAGTGTAAACGAGTCTGGAAAGATTTATATCCTGTTTCCTGGGACCAGATAAGGAAACTTTCCTCTGAGGAATGTGTGGGTTTCACACCCAGGGTTGTCTTGATTGCTACACAAACTTTGTAAAACATCATTCCTTGGATTGGAAGAAAGGGTCAACCCACCTGGTGCTGAAAGATGGACAAAACTCTCAGAATTAAGGTAGTCAAATGCCTGGACAAGGTACAGTGGCGTCATGTTGCAAAGCAAAGGCACCTGCTTTCAATATGAGTAGAGCTGCAACCACTTCTCCCAGACGATCGCTTCACACTTGTCGTAGCATCAGAGTGCTATTGTTTGTCTTGGCATATATCCTAACGATCCAAATGATCCCAGCCAAGGGGTCGTTAAAGAACGATCCTCTCACAAAGGTCCAAGTGTGACGATGCCATGGATGTGATAGAGGACATGTCTGGGTACCAAAATGGGTCAAATGTTGCTCTTGGCTTAAGCAACGGGCTCTTAGCCTGTAGCTGTGTGCATCCACTTTGATGATTTAGTGCAGATCCAAGCCTCCTTTTTCTCATTTGCAGCTGTGTGTGAACCCTTTCAGTTTGCATTTCAGTAAGCCAAGACTTTGAAAGTGAAAGCTAGGGGTCTGCGTGAGGATTTTGGATCAAATGGAACTCTGCTAGAGTTGTCTTTGTTGCGAGAGATTGTGGCTCGTTGGTCTAGGGGTATGATTCTCGCTTAGGGTGCGAGAGGTCCCGGGTTCAAATCCCGGACGAGCCCGTCACATGTGGAAGGAGTAGGAGGTCATTGGCACAAACGGTTTCAACAGTCAGATGCACAAGTGCATGTCTCCCAAGTGCCTCTCTGTCAGTCCCACTCAACCATCAAATTGTCTGCAACTTATAACAATGCTGGCTGGCAAACTTTCCAGTGTCAAAATCATCTTCAACTTCATGCCTTTTGTCCAAACGGATATTGGTCCATTTTGTCCCCCTGCAAACCAGCCTCTGGTGGCTCGTTGGTCTAGGGGCATGATTCTTGCTTCGGGTGTGAGAGGTCCCGGGTTCAAATCCCGGACGAGCCCCCACCTGTTGAAATGGGACTTAAATCTTTGTCTGTGTACATTTATCATGTGGGGCACAAAAATGAAGGCCTCTACAGGGTCTTCATGAAATATGTTTCTCTGGAAAACACAATCATTTTCTGGCAAATATCTGTCCTGATCAGCATGCTGTGAGCACCTTTTCAGGCAAAAAGCAGGACGAATGCATGATCTTAGACCAGATACGCAAATTACGGACACATTTCATACAGTTGTAGCGTTGGAAGTGCATAATGAGCAGTTGAGCGCGCAAAAGTCTTTTGCGTTGATTTAGAGGACTGAGGAGCTGTTTTCATTCCACCCCCAGAGTTGCTCCATCATTTTCTCAGCCCAGATTGTGGCTCGTTGGTCTAGGGGTATGATTCTCGCTTTGGGTGCGAGAGGTCCCGGGTTCAAATCCCGGACGAGCCCTCTCTATTTCACTTAATACCCTGACATCCACCATGTTAAGAGGCTACATACTTTAGACTGAGATTTGAAAATGCACAGTGTCATGACCTGATCCAACGTTACAAGACAAACTTTGTAAAACATCATTCCTTGGATTGGAAGAAAGGGTCAACCCACCTGGTGCTGAAAGATGGACAAAACTCTCAGAATTAATGTAGTCAAATGCCTGGACAAGGTACAGTGGCGTCATGTTGCAAAGCAAAGGCACCTGCTTTCAATATGAGTAGAGCTGCAACCACTTCTCCCAGACGATCGCTTCACACTTGTCGTAGCATCAGAGTGCTATTGTTTGTCTTGGCATATATCCTAACGATCCAAATGATTCCAGCCAATGGGTCGTTAAAGAACGATCCTCTCACAAAGGTCCAAGTGTGACGATGCCATGGATGTGATAGAGGACATGTCTGGGTACCAAAACGGGTCAAATGTTGCTCTTGGCTTAAGCAACGGGCTCTTAGCCTGTAGCTGTGTGCATCCACTTTGATGATTTAGTGCAGATCCAAGCCTCCTTTTTCTCATTTGCAGCTGTGTGTGAACCCTTTCAGTTTGCATTTCAGTAAGCCAAGACTTTGAAAGTGAAAGCTAGGGGTCTGCGTGAGGATTTTGGATCAAATGGAACTCTGCTAGAGTTGTCTTTGTTGCGAGAGATTGTGGCTCGTTGGTCTAGGGGTATGATTCTCGCTTAGGGTGCGAGAGGTCCCGGGTTCAAATCCCGGACGAGCCCGTCACATGTGGAAGGAGTAGGAGGTCATTGGCACAAACGGTTTCAACAGTCAGATGCACAAGTGCGTGTCTCCCAAGTGCCTCTCTGTCAGTCCCACCCAACCATCAAATTGTCTGCAACTTATAACAATGCTGGCTGGCAAACTTTCCAGTGTCAAAATCATCTTCAACTTCATGCCTTTTGTCCAAACGGATATTGGTCCATTTTGTCCCCCTGCAAACCAGCCTCTGGTGGCTCGTTGGTCTAGGGGCATGATTCTTGCTTCGGGTGTGAGAGGTCCCGGGTTCAAATCCCGGACGAGCCCCCACCTGTTGAAATGGGACTTAAATCTTTGTCTGTGTACATTTATCATGTGGGGCACAAAAATGAAGGCCTCTACAGGGTCTCCATGAAATATGTTTCTCTGGAAAACACAATCATTTTCTGGCAAATATCTGTCCTGATCAGCATGCTGTGAGCACCTTTTCAGGCAAAAAGCAGGACGAATGCATGATCTTAGACCAGATACGCAAATTACGGACACATTTCATACAGTTGTAGCGTTGGAAGTGCATAATGAGCAGTTGAGCGCACAAAAGTCTTTTGCGTTGATTTAGAGGACTGAGGAGCTGTTTTCATTCCACCCCCAGAGTTGCTCCATCATTTTCTCAGCCCAGATTTGGCTCGTTGGTCTAGGGGTATGATTCTCGCTTTGGGTGCGAGAGGTCCCGGGTTCAAATCCCGGACGAGCCCTCTCTATTCACTTAATACCCTGACATCCACCATGTTAAGAGGCTACATACTTTAGACTGAGATTTGAAAATGCACAGTGTCATGACCTGATCCAACGTTACAAGACAAACTTTGTAAAACATCATTCCTTGGATTGGAAGAAAGGGTCAACCCACCTGGTGCTGAAAGATGGACAAAACTCTCAGAATTAAGGTAGTCAAATGCCTGGACAAGGTACAGTGGCGTCATGTTGCAAAGCAAAGGCACCTGCTTTCAATATGAGTAGAGCTGCAACCACTTCTCCCAGACGATCGCTTCACACTTGTCGTAGCATCAGAGTGCTATTGTTTGTCTTGGCATATATCCTAACGATCCAAATGATTCCAGCCAATGGGTCGTTAAAGAACGATCCTCTCACAAAGGTCCAAGTGTGACGATGCCATGGATGTGATAGAGGACATGTCTGGGTACCAAAACGGGTCAAATGTTGCTCTTGGCTTAAGCAACGGGCTCTTAGCCTGTAGCTGTGTGCATCCACTTTGATGATTTAGTGCAGATCCAAGCCTCCTTTTTCTCATTTGCAGCTGTGTGTGAACCCTTTCAGTTTGCATTTCAGTAAGCCAAGACTTTGAAAGTGAAAGCTAGGGGTCTGCGTGAGGATTTTGGATCAAATGGAACTCTGCTAGAGTTGTCTTTGTTGCGAGAGATTGTGGCTCGTTGGTCTAGGGGTATGATTCTCGCTTAGGGTGCGAGAGGTCCCGGGTTCAAATCCCGGACGAGCCCGTCACATGTGCAAGGAGTAGGAGGTCATTGGCACAAACGGTTTCAACAGTCAGATGCACAAGTGCATGTCTCCCAAGTGCCTCTCTGTCAGTCCCACCCAACCATCAAATTGTCTGCAACTTATAACAATACTGGCTGGCAAACTTTCCAGTGTCAAAATCATCTTCAACTTCATGCCTTTTGTCCAAACGGATATTGGTCCATTTTGTCCCCCTGCAAACCAGCCTCTGGTGGTTCGTTGGTCTAGGGGCATAAATCTTGCTTCGGGTGTGAGAGGTCCCGGGTTCAAATCCCGGACGAGCCCCCACCTGTTGAAATGGGACTTAAATCTTTGTCTGTGTACATTTATCATGTGGGGCACAGAAATGAAGGCCTCTACAGGGTCTCCATGAAATATGTTTCTCTGGAAAACACAATCATTTTCTGGCAAATATCTGTCCTGATCAGCATGCTGTGAGCACCTTTTCAGGCAAAAAGCAGGACGAATGCATGATCTTAGACCAGATACGCAAATTACGGACACATTTCATACAGTTGTAGCGTTGGAAGTGCATAATGAGCAGTTGAGCGCGCAAAAGTCTTTTGCGTTGATTTAGAGGACTGAGGAGCTGTTTTCATTCCACCCCCAGAGTTGCTCCATCATTTTCTCAGCCCAGATTGTGGCTCGTTGTTCTAGGGGTATGATTCTCGCTTTGGGTGCGAGAGGTCCCGGTTTCAAATCCCGGACGAGCCCACTCTGTTCACTTAATACCCTGACATCCACCATGTTAAGAGACTACATACTTTAGACTGAGATTTGAAAATGCACAGTGTCATGACCTGATCCAACGTTACAAGACAAACTTTGTAAAACATCATTCCTTGGATTGGAAGAAAGGGTCAACCCACCTGGTGCTGAAAGATGGACAAAACCCTCAGAATTAAGGTAGTCAAATGCCTGGACAAGGTACAGTGGCGTCATGTTGCAAAGCAAAGGCACCTGCTTTCAATATGAGTAGAGCTGCAACCACTTCTCCCAGACGATCGCTTCACACTTGTCGTAGCATCAGAGTGCTATTGTTTGTCTTGGCATATATCCTAACGATCCAAATGATTCCAGCCAAGGGGTCGTTAAAGAACGATCCTCTCACAAAGGTCCAAGTGTGACGATGCCATGGATGTGATAGAGGACATGTCTGGGTACCAAAATGGGTCAAATGTTGCTCTTGGCTTAAGCAACGGGCTCTTAGCCTGTAGCTGTGTGCATCCACTTTGATGATTTAGTGCAGATCCAAGCCTCCTTTTTCTCATTTGCAGCTGTGTGTGAACCCTTTCAGTTTGCATTTCAGTAAGCCAAGACTTTGAAAGTGAAAGCTAGGGGTCTGCGTGAGGATTTTGGATCAAATGGAACTCTGCTAGAGTTGTCTTTGTTGCGAGAGATTGTGGCTCGTTGGTCTAGGGGTATGATTCTCGCTTAGGGTGCGAGAGGTCCCGGGTTCAAATCCCGGACGAGCCCGTCACATGTGGAAGGAGTAGGAGGTCATTGGCACAAACGGTTTCAACAGTCAGATGCACAAGTGCGTGTCTCCCAAGTGCCTCTCTGTCAGTCCCACCCAACCATCAAATTGTCTGCAACTTATAACAATGCTGGCTGGCAAACTTTCCAGTGTCAAAATCATCTTCAACTTCATGCCTTTTGTCCAAACGGATATTGGTCCATTTTGTCCCCCTGCAAACCAGCCTCTGGTGGCTCGTTGGTCTAGGGGCATGATTCTTGCTTCGGGTGTGAGAGGTCCCGGGTTCAAATCCCGGACGAGCCCCCACCTGTTGAAATGGGACTTAAATCTTTGTCTGTGTACATTTATCATGTGGGGCACAAAAATGAAGGCCTCTACAGGGTCTCCATGAAATATGTTTCTCTGGAAAACACAATCATTTTCTGGCAAATATCTGTCCTGATCAGCATGCTGTGAGCACCTTTTCAGGCAAAAAGCAGGACGAATGCATGATCTTAGACCAGATACGCAAATTACGGACACATTTCATACAGTTGTAGCGTTGGAAGTGCATAATGAGCAGTTGAGCGCGCAAAAGTCTTTTGCGTTGATTTAGAGGACTGAGGAGCTGTTTTCATTCCACCCCCAGAGTTGCTCCATCATTTTCTCAGCCCAGATTGTGGCTCGTTGGTCTAGGGGTATGATTCTCGCTTTGGGTGCGAGAGGTCCCGGGTTCAAATCCCGGACGAGCCCTCTCTATTCACTTAATACCCTGACATCCACCATGTTAAGAGGCTACATACTTTAGACTGAGATTTGAAAATGCACAGTGTCATGACCTGATCCAACGTTACAAGACAAACTTTGTAAAACATCATTCCTTGGATTGGAAGAAAGGGTCAACCCACCTGGTGCTGAAAGATGGACAAAACTCTCAGAATTAAGGTAGTCAAATGCCTGGACAAGGTACAGTGGCGTCATGTTGCAAAGCAAAGGCACCTGCTTTCAATATGAGTAGAGCTGCAACCACTTCTCCCAGACGATCGCTTCACACTTGTCGTAGCATCAGAGTGCTATTGTTTGTCTTGGCATATATCCTAACGATCCAAATGATTCCAGCCAATGGGTCGTTAAAGAACGATCCTCTCACAAAGGTCCAAGTGTGACGATGCCATGGATGTGATAGAGGACATGTCTGGGTACCAAAATGGGTCAAATGTTGCTCTTGGCTTAAGCAACGGGCTCTTAGCCTGTAGCTGTGTGCATCCACTTTGATGATTTAGTGCAGATCCAAGCCTCCTTTTTCTCATTTGCAGCTGTGTGTGAACCCTTTCAGTTTGCATTTCAGTAAGCCAAGACTTTGAAAGTGAAAGCTAGGGGTCTGCGTGAGGATTTTGGATCAAATGGAACTCTGCTAGAGTTGTCTTTGTTGCGAGAGATTGTGGCTCGTTGGTCTAGGGGTATGATTCTCGCTTAGGGTGCGAGAGGTCCCGGGTTCAAATCCCGGACGAGCCCGTCACATGTGGAAGGAGTAGGAGGTCATTGGCACAAACGGTTTCAACAGTCAGATGCACAAGTGCATGTCTCCCAAGTGCCTCTCTGTCAGTCCCACCCAACCATCAAATTGTCTGCAACTTATAACAATGCTGGCTGGCAAACTTTCCAGTGTCAAAATCATCTTCAACTTCATGCCTTTTGTCCAAACGGATGTTGGTCCATTTTGTCCCCCTGCAAACCAGCCTCTGGTGGCTCGTTGGTCTAGGGGCATGATTCTTGCTTCGGGTGTGAGAGGTCCCGGGTTCAAATCCCGGACGAGCCCCCACCTGTTGAAATGGGACTTAAATCTTTGTCTGTGTACATTTATCATGTGGGGCACAAAAATGAAGGCCTCTACAGGGTCTCCATGAAATATGTTTCTCTGGAAAACACAATCATTTTCTGGCAAATATCTGTCCTGATCAGCATGCTGTGAGCACCTTTTCAGGCAAAAAGCAGGACGAATGCATGATCTTAGACCAGATACGCAAATTACGGACACATTTCATACAGTTGTAGAGTGGGAAGTGCATAATGAGCAGTTGAGCGCGCAAAAGTCTTTTGCGTTGATTTAGAGGACTGAAGAGCTGTTTTCATTCCACCCCCAGAGTTGCTCCATCATTTTCTCAACCCAGATTGTGGCTCGTTGGTCTAGGGGTATGATTCTCGCTTTGGGTGCGAGAGGTCCCGGGTTCAAATCCCGGACGAGCCCACTCTGTTCACTTAATACCCTGACATCCACCATGTTAAGAGGCTACATACTTTAGACTGAGATTTGAAAATGCACAGTGTCATGACCTGATCCAACGTTACAAGACAAACTTTGTAAAACATCATTCCTTGGATTGGAAGAAAGGGTCAACCCACCTGGTGCTGAAAGATGGACAAAACTCTCAGAATTAAGGTAGTCAAATGCCTGGACAAGGTACAGTGGCGTCATGTTGCAAAGCAAAGGCACCTGCTTTCAATATGAGTAGAGCTGCAACCACTTCTCCCAGACGATCGCTTCACACTTGTCGTAGCATCAGAGTGCTATTGTTTGTCTTGGCATATATCCTAACGATCCAAATGATCCCAGCCAAGGGGTCGTTAAAGAACGATCCTCTCACAAAGGTCCAAGTGTGACGATGCCATGGATGTGATAGAGGACATGTCTGGGTACCAAAATGGGTCAAATGTTGCTCTTGGCTTAAGCAACGGGCTCTTAGCCTGTAGCTGTGTGCATCCACTTTGATGATTTAGTGCAGATCCAAGCCTCCTTTTTCTCATTTGCAGCTGTGTGTGAACCCTTTCAGTTTGCATTTCAGTAAGCCAAGACTTTGAAAGTGAAAGCTAGGGGTCTGCGTGAGGATTTTGGATCAAATGGAACTCTGCTAGAGTTGTCTTTGTTGCGAGAGATTGTGGCTCGTTGGTCTAGGGGTATGATTCTCCCTTAGGGTGCGAGAGGTCCCGGGTTCAAATCCCGGACGAGCCCGTCACATGTGGAAGGAGTAGGAGGTCATTGGCACAAACGGTTTCAACAGTCAGATGCACAAGTGCATGTCTCCCAAGTGCCTCTCTGTCAGTCCCACCCAACCATCAAATTGTCTGCAACTTATAACAATGCTGGCTGGCAAACTTTCCAGTGTCAAAATCATCTTCAACTTCATGCCTTTTGTCCAAACGGATATTGGTCCATTTTGTCCCCCTGCAAACCAGCCTCTGGTGGCTCGTTGGTCTAGGGGCATGATTCTTGCTTCGGGTGTGAGAGGTCCCGGGTTCAAATCCCGGACGAGCCCCCACCTGTTGAAATGGGACTTAAACTTTGTCTGTGTACATTTATCATGTGGGGCACAAAAATGAAGGCCTCTACAGGGTCTCCATGAAATATGTTTCTCTGGAAAACACAATCATTTTCTGGCAAATATCTGTCCTGATCAGCATGCTGTGAGCACCTTTTCAGGCAAAAAGCAGGACGAATGCATAATCTCAGACCAGATACGCAAATTACGGACACATTTCATACAGTTGTAGCGTTGGAAGTGCATAATGAGCAGTTGAGCGCGCAAAAGTCTTTTGCGTTGATTTAGAGGACTGAGGAGCTGTTTTCATTCCACCCCCAGAGTTGCTCCATCATTTTCTCAGCCCAGATTGTGGCTCGTTGGTCTAGGGGTATGATTCTCGCTTTGGGTGCGAGAGGTCCCGGGTTCAAATCCCGGACGAGCCCACTCTGTTCACTTAATACCCTGACATCCACCATGTCAAGAGGCTACATACTTTAGACTGAGATTTGAAAATGCACAGTATCATGACCTAATCCAATGTTACAAGACAAACTTTGTTAAACATCATTCCTTGGATTGGAAGAAAGGGTCAACCCACCTGGTGCTGAAAGATGGACAAAACTCTCAGAATTAAGGTAGTCAAATGCCTGGACAAGGTACAGTGGCGTCATGTTGCAAAGCAAAGGCACCTGCTTTCAATATGAGTAGAGCTGCAACCACTTCTCCCAGACGATCGCTTCACACTTGTCGTAGCATCAGAGTGCTATTGTTTGTCTTGGCATATATCCTAACGATCCAAATGATCCCAGCCAAGGGGTCGTTAAAGAACGATCCTCTCACAAAGGTCCAAGTGTGACGATGCCATGGATGTGATAGAGGACATGTCTGGGTACCAAAATGGGTCAAATGTTGCTCTTGGTTTAAGCAACGGGCTCTTAGCCTGTAGCTGTGTGCATCCACTTTGATGATTTAGTACAGATCCAAGCCTCCTTTTTCTCATTTGCAGCTGTGTGTGAACCCTTTCAGTTTGCATTTCAGTAAGCCAAGACTTTGAAAGTGAAAGCTAGGGGTCTGCGTGAGGATTTTGGATCAAATGGATCTCTGCTAGAGTTGTCTTTGTTGCGAAAGATTGTGGCTCGTTGGTCTAGGGGTATGATTCTCGCTTAGGGTGCGAGAGGTCCCGGGTTCAAATCCCGGACGAGCCCGTCACATGTGGAAGGAGTAGGAGGTCATTGGCACAAACGGTTTCAACAGTCAGATGCACAAGTGCATGTCTCCCAAGTGCCTCTCTGTCAGTCCCACCCAACCATCAAATTGTCTGCAACTTATAACAATGCTGGCTGGCAAACTTTCCAGTGTCAAAATCATCTTCAACTTCATGCCTTTTGTCCAAACGGATGTTGGTCCATTTTGTCCCCCTGCAAACCAGCCTCTGGTGGCTCGTTGGTCTAGGGGCATGATTCTTGCTTCGGGTGTGAGAGGTCCCGGGTTCAAATCCCGGACGAGCCCCCACCTGTTGAAATGGGACTTAAATCTTTGTCTGTGTACATTTATCATGTGGGGCACAGAAATGAAGGCCTCTACAGGGTCTCCATGAAATATGTTTCTCTGGAAAACACAATCATTTTCTGGCAAATATCTGTCCTGATCAGCATGCTGTGAGCACCTTTTCAGGCAAAAAGCAGGACGAATGCATGATCTTAGACCAGATACGCAAATTACGGACACATTTCATACAGTTGTAGCGTTGGAAGTGCATAATGAGCAGTTGAGCGCGCAAAAGTCTTTTGCGTTGATTTAGAGGACTGAGGAGCTGTTTTCATTCCACCCCCAGAGTTGCTCCATCATTTTCTCAGCCCAGATTGTGGCTCGTTGTTCTAGGGGTATGATTCTCGCTTTGGGTGCGAGAGGTCCCGGTTTCAAATCCCGGACGAGCCCACTCTGTTCACTTAATACCCTGACATCCACCATGTTAAGAGGCTACATACTTTAGACTGAGATTTGAAAATGCACAGTGTCATGACCTGATCCAACGTTACAAGACAAACTTTGTAAAACATCATTCCTTGGATTGGAAGAAAGGGTCAACCCACCTGGTGCTGAAAGATGGACAAAACCCTCAGAATTAAGGTAGTCAAATGCCTGGACAAGGTACAGTGGCGTCATGTTGCAAAGCAAAGGCACCTGCTTTCAATATGAGTAGAGCTGCAACCACTTCTCCCAGACGATCGCTTCACACTTGTCGTAGCATCAGAGTGCTATTGTTTGTCTTGGCATATATCCTAACGATCCAAATGATTCCAGCCAAGGGGTCGTTAAAGAACGATCCTCTCACAAAGGTCCAAGTGTGACGATGCCATGGATGTGATAGAGGACATGTCTGGGTACCAAAATGGGTCAAATGTTGCTCTTGGCTTAAGCAACGGGCTCTTAGCCTGTAGCTGTGTGCATCCACTTTGATGATTTAGTGCAGATCCAAGCCTCCTTTTTCTCATTTGCAGCTGTGTGTGAACCCTTTCAGTTTGCATTTCAGTAAGCCAAGACTTTGAAAGTGAAAGCTAGGGGTCTGCGTGAGGATTTTGGATCAAATGGAACTCTGCTAGAGTTGTCTTTGTTGCGAGAGATTGTGGCTCGTTGGTCTAGGGGTATGATTCTCGCTTAGGGTGCGAGAGGTCCCGGGTTCAAATCCCGGACGAGCCCGTCACATGTGGAAGGAGTAGGAGGTCATTGGCACAAACGGTTTCAACAGTCAGATGCACAAGTGCGTGTCTCCCAAGTGCCTCTCTGTCAGTCCCACCCAACCATCAAATTGTCTGCAACTTATAACAATGCTGGCTGGCAAACTTTCCAGTGTCAAAATCATCTTCAACTTCATGCCTTTTGTCCAAACGGATATTGGTCCATTTTGTCCCCCTGCAAACCAGCCTCTGGTGGCTCGTTGGTCTAGGGGCATGATTCTTGCTTCGGGTGTGAGAGGTCCCGGGTTCAAATCCCGGACGAGCCCCCACCTGTTGAAATGGGACTTAAATCTTTGTCTGTGTACATTTATCATGTGGGGCACAAAAATGAAGGCCTCTACAGGGTCTCCATGAAATATGTTTCTCTGGAAAACACAATCATTTTCTGGCAAATATCTGTCCTGATCAGCATGCTGTGAGCACCTTTTCAGGCAAAAAGCAGGACGAATGCATGATCTTAGACCAGATACGCAAATTACGGACACATTTCATACAGTTGTAGCGTTGGAAGTGCATAATGAGCAGTTGAGCGCGCAAAAGTCTTTTGCGTTGATTTAGAGGACTGAGGAGCTGTTTTCATTCCACCCCCAGAGTTGCTCCATCATTTTCTCAGCCCAGATTGTGGCTCGTTGGTCTAGGGGTATGATTCTCGCTTTGGGTGCGAGAGGTCCCGGGTTCAAATCCCGGACGAGCCCACTCTGTTCACTTAATACCCTGACATCCACCATGTTAAGAGGCTACATACTTTAGACTGAGATTTGAAAATGCACAGTGTCATGACCTGATCCAACGTTACAAGACAAACTTTGTAAAACATCATTCCTTGGATTGGAAGAAAGGGTCAACCCACCTGGTGCTGAAAGATGGACAAAACCCTTAGAATTAAGCTAGTCAAATGCCTGGACAAGGTACAGTGGCGTCATGTTGCAAAGCAAAGGCACCTGCTTTCAATATGAGTAGAGCTGCAACCACTTCTCCCAGACGATCGCTTCACACTTGTCGTAGCATCAGAGTGCTATTGTTTGTCTTGGCATATATCCTAACGATCCAAATGATCCCAGCCAAGGGGTCGTTAAAGAACGATCCTCTCACAAAGGTCCAAGTGTGACGATGCCATGGATGTGATAGAGGACATGTCTGGGTACCAAAATGGGTCAAATGTTGCTCTTGGCTTAAGCAACGGGCTCTTAGCCTGTAGCTGTGTGCATCCACTTTGATGATTTAGTGCAGATCCAAGCCTCCTTTTTCTCATTTGCAGCTGTGTGTGAACCCTTTCAGTTTGCATTTCAGTAAGCCAAGACTTTGAAAGTGAAAGCTAGGGGTCTGCGTGAGGATTTTGGATCAAATGGAACTCTGCTAGAGTTGTCTTTGTTGCGAGAGATTGTGGCTCGTTGGTCTAGGGGTATGATTCTCGCTTAGGGTGCGAGAGGTCCCGGGTTCAAATCCCGGACGAGCCCGTCACATGTGGAAGGAGTAGGAGGTCATTGGCACAAACGGTTTCAACAGTCAGATGCACAAGTGCATGTCTCCCAAGTGCCTCTCTGTCAGTCCCACCCAACCATCAAATTGTCTGCAACTTATAACAATGCTGGCTGGCAAACTTTCCAGTGTCAAAATCATCTTCAACTTCATGCCTTTTGTCCAAACGGATGTTGGTCCATTTTGTCCCCCTGCAAACCAGCCTCTGGTGGCTCGTTGGTCTAGGGGCATGATTCTTGCTTCGGGTGTGAGAGGTCCCGGGTTCAAATCCCGGACGAGCCCCCACCTGTTGAAATGGGACTTAAATCTTTGTCTGTGTACATTTATCATGTGGGGCACAAAAATGAAGGCCTCTACAGGGTCTCCATGAAATATGTTTCTCTGGAAAACACAATCATTTTCTGGCAAATATCTGTCCTGATCAGCATGCTGTGAGCACCTTTTCAGGCAAAAAGCAGGACGAATGCATGATCTTAGACCAGATACGCAAATTACGGACACATTTCATACAGTTGTAGAGTGGGAAGTGCATAATGAGCAGTTGAGCGCGCAAAAGTCTTTTGCGTTGATTTAGAGGACTGAAGAGCTGTTTTCATTCCACCCCCAGAGTTGCTCCATCATTTTCTCAACCCAGATTGTGGCTCGTTGGTCTAGGGGTATGATTCTCGCTTTGGGTGCGAGAGGTCCCGGGTTCAAATCCCGGACGAGCCCACTCTGTTCACTTAATACCCTGACATCCACCATGTTAAGAGGCTACATACTTTAGACTGAGATTTGAAAATGCACAGTGTCATGACCTGATCCAACGTTACAAGACAAACTTTGTAAAACATCATTCCTTGGATTGGAAGAAAGGGTCAACCCACCTGGTGCTGAAAGATGGACAAAACCCTTAGAATTAAGCTAGTCAAATGCCTGGACAAGGTACAGTGGCGTCATGTTGCAAAGCAAAGGCACCTGCTTTCAATATGAGTAGAGCTGCAACCACTTCTCCCAGACGATCGCTTCACACTTGTCGTAGCATCAGAGTGCTATTGTTTGTCTTGGCATATATCCTAACGATCCAAATGATCCCAGCCAAGGGGTCGTTAAAGAACGATCCTCTCACAAAGGTCCAAGTGTGACGATGCCATGGATGTGATAGAGGACATGTCTGGGTACCAAAATGGGTCAAATGTTGCTCTTGGCTTAAGCAACGGGCTCTTAGCCTGTAGCTGTGTGCATCCACTTTGATGATTTAGTGCAGATCCAAGCCTCCTTTTTCTCATTTGCAGCTGTGTGTGAACCCTTTCAGTTTGCATTTCAGTAAGCCAAGACTTTGAAAGTGAAAGCTAGGGGTCTGCGTGAGGATTTTGGATCAAATGGAACTCTGCTAGAGTTGTCTTTGTTGCGAGAGATTGTGGCTCGTTGGTCTAGGGGTATGATTCTCGCTTAGGGTGCGAGAGGTCCCGGGTTCAAATCCCGGACGAGCCCGTCACATGTGGAAGGAGTAGGAGGTCATTGGCACAAACGGTTTCAACAGTCAGATGCACAAGTGCATGTCTCCCAAGTGCCTCTCTGTCAGTCCCACCCAACCATCAAATTGTCTGCAACTTATAACAATGCTGGCTGGCAAACTTTCCAGTGTCAAAATCATCTTCAACTTCATGCCTTTTGTCCAAACGGATGTTGGTCCATTTTGTCCCCCTGCAAACCAGCCTCTGGTGGCTCGTTGGTCTAGGGGCATGATTCTTGCTTCGGGTGTGAGAGGTCCCGGGTTCAAATCCCGGACGAGCCCCCACCTGTTGAAATGGGACTTAAATCTTTGTCTGTGTACATTTATCATGTGGGGCACAAAAATGAAGGCCTCTACAGGGTCTCCATGAAATATGTTTCTCTGGAAAACACAATCATTTTCTGGCAAATATCTGTCCTGATCAGCATGCTGTGAGCACCTTTTCAGGCAAAAAGCAGGACGAATGCATGATCTTAGACCAGATACGCAAATTACGGACACATTTCATACAGTTGTAGAGTGGGAAGTGCATAATGAGCAGTTGAGCGCGCAAAAGTCTTTTGCGTTGATTTAGAGGACTGAAGAGCTGTTTTCATTCCACCCCCAGAGTTGCTCCATCATTTTCTCAACCCAGATTGTGGCTCGTTGGTCTAGGGGTATGATTCTCGCTT
This sequence comes from Xyrichtys novacula, assembly GCA_962446985.1. Lineage (NCBI taxonomy): Eukaryota > Metazoa > Chordata > Actinopteri > Labriformes > Labridae > Xyrichtys > Xyrichtys novacula. The sequence continues at coordinate 30,827,531 of OY660872.1, forward strand.
TGGGTGCGAGAGGTCCCGGGTTCAAATCCCGGACGAGCCCACTCTGTTCACTTAATACCCTGACATCCACCATGTTAAGAGGCTACATACTTTAGACTGAGATTTGAAAATGCACAGTGTCATGACCTGATCCAACGTTACAAGACAAACTTTGTAAAACATCATTCCTTGGATTGGAAGAAAGGGTCAACCCACCTGGTGCTGAAAGATGGACAAAACTCTCAGAATTAAGGTAGTCAAATGCCTGGACAAGGTACAGTGGCGTCATGTTGCAAAGCAAAGGCACCTGCTTTCAATATGAGTAGAGCTGCAACCACTTCTCCCAGACGATCGCTTCACACTTGTCGTAGCATCAGAGTGCTATTGTTTGTCTTGGCATATATCCTAACGATCCAAATGATCCCAGCCAAGGGGTCGTTAAAGAACGATCCTCTCACAAAGGTCCAAGTGTGACGATGCCATGGATGTGATAGAGGACATGTCTGGGTACCAAAATGGGTCAAATGTTGCTCTTGGCTTAAGCAACGGGCTCTTAGCCTGTAGCTGTGTGCATCCACTTTGATGATTTAGTGCAGATCCAAGCCTCCTTTTTCTCATTTGCAGCTGTGTGTGAACCCTTTCAGTTTGCATTTCAGTAAGCCAAGACTTTGAAAGTGAAAGCTAGGGGTCTGCGTGAGGATTTTGGATCAAATGGAACTCTGCTAGAGTTGTCTTTGTTGCGAGAGATTGTGGCTCGTTGGTCTAGGGGTATGATTCTCGCTTAGGGTGCGAGAGGTCCCGGGTTCAAATCCCGGACGAGCCCGTCACATGTGGAAGGAGTAGGAGGTCATTGGCACAAACGGTTTCAACAGTCAGATGCACAAGTGCATGTCTCCCAAGTGCCTCTCTGTCAGTCCCACCCAACCATCAAATTGTCTGCAACTTATAACAATGCTGGCTGGCAAACTTTCCAGTGTCAAAATCATCTTCAACTTCATGCCTTTTGTCCAAACGGATATTGGTCCATTTTGTCCCCCTGCAAACCAGCCTCTGGTGGCTCGTTGGTCTAGGGGCATGATTCTTGCTTCGGGTGTGAGAGGTCCCGGGTTCAAATCCCGGACGAGCCCCCACCTGTTGAAATGGGACTTAAATCTTTGTCTGTGTACATTTATCATGTGGGGCACAAAAATGAAGGCCTCTACAGGGTCTCCATGAAATATGTTTCTCTGGAAAACACAATCATTTTCTGGCAAATATCTGTCCTGATCAGCATGCTGTGAGCACCTTTTCAGGCAAAAAGCAGGACGAATGCATAATCTCAGACCAGATACGCAAATTACGGACACATTTCATACAGTTGTAGCGTTGGAAGTGCATAATGAGCAGTTGAGCGCGCAAAAGTCTTTTGCGTTGATTTAGAGGACTGAGGAGCTGTTTTCATTCCACCCCCAGAGTTGCTCCATCATTTTCTCAGCCCAGATTGTGGCTCGTTGGTCTAGGGGTATGATTCTCGCTTTGGGTGCGAGAGGTCCCGGGTTCAAATCCCGGACGAGCCCACTCTGTTCACTTAATACCCTGACATCCACCATGTCAAGAGGCTACATACTTTAGACTGAGATTTGAAAATGCACAGTGTCATGACCTAATCCAATGTTACAAGACAAACTTTGTAAAACATCATTCCTTGGATTGGAAGAAAGGGTCAACCCACCTGGTGCTGAAAGATGGACAAAACTCTCAGAATTAAGGTAGTCAAATGCCTGGACAAGGTACAGTGGCGTCATGTTGCAAAGCAAAGGCACCTGCTTTCAATATGAGTAGAGCTGCAACCACTTCTCCCAGACGATCGCTTCACACTTGTCGTAGCATCAGAGTGCTATTGTTTGTCTTGGCATATAGCCTAACGATCCAAATGATCCCAGCCAAGGGGTCGTTAAAGAACGATCCTCTCACAAAGGTCCAAGTGTGACGATGCCATGGATGTGATAGAGGACATGTCTGGGTACCAAAATGGGTCAAATGTTGCTCTTGGTTTAAGCAACGGGCTCTTAGCCTGTAGCTGTGTGCATCCACTTTGATGATTTAGTACAGATCCAAGCCTCCTTTTTCTCATTTGCAGCTGTGTGTGAACCCTTTCAGTTTGCATTTCAGTAAGCCAAGACTTTGAAAGTGAAAGCTAGGGGTCTGCGTGAGGATTTTGGATCAAATGGATCTCTGCTAGAGTTGTCTTTGTTGCGAAAGATTGTGGCTCGTTGGTCTAGGGGTATGATTCTCGCTTAGGGTGCGAGAGGTCCCGGGTTCAAATCCCGGACGAGCCCGTCACATGTGGAAGGAGTAGGAGGTCATTGGCACAAACGGTTTCAACAGTCAGATGCACAAGCGCATGTCTCCCAAGTGCCTCTCTGTCAGTCCCACCCAACCATCAAATTGTCTGCAACTTATAACAATGCTGGCTGGCAAACTTTCCAGTGTCAAAATCATCTTCAACTTCATGCCTTTTGTCCAAACGGATATTGGTCCATTTTGTCCCCCTGCAAACCAGCCTCTGGTGGCTCGTTGGTCTAGGGGCATGATTCTTGCTTCGGGTGTGAGAGGTCCCGGGTTCAAATCCCGGACGAGCCCCCACCTGTTGAAATGGGACTTAAATCTTTGTCTGTGTACATTTATCATGTGGGGCACAAAAATGAAGGCCTCTACAGGGTCTCCATGAAATATGTTTCTCTGGAAAACACAATCATTTTCTGGCAAATATCTGTCCTGATCAGCATGCTGTGAGCACCTTTTCAGGCAAAAAGCAGGACGAATGCATAATCTCAGACCAGATACGCAAATTACGGACACATTTCATACAGTTGTAGCGTTGGAAGTGCATAATGAGCAGTTGAGCGCGCAAAAGTCTTTTGCGTTGATTTAGAGGACTGAGGAGCTTTTTTCATTCCACCCCCAGAGTTGCTCCATCATTTTCTCAGCCCAGATTGTGGCTCGTTGGTCTAGGGGTATGATTCTCGCTTTGGGTGCGAGAGGTCCCGGGTTCAAATCCCGGACGAGCCCACTCTGTTCACTTAATACCCTGACATCAACCATGTCAAGAGGCTACATACTTTAGACTGAGATTTGAAAATGCACAGTGTCATGACCTAATCCAATGTTACAAGACAAACTTTGTAAAACATCATTCCTTGGATTGGAAGAAAGGGTCAACCCACCTGGTGCTGAAAGATGGACAAAACTCTCAGAATTAAGGTAGTCAAATGCCTGGACAAGGTACAGTGGCGTCATGTTGCAAAGCAAAGGCACCTGCTTTCAATATGAGTAGAGCTGCAACCACTTCTCCCAGACGATCGCTTCACACTTGTCGTAGCATCAGAGTGCTATTGTTTGTCTTGGCATATAGCCTAACGATCCAAATGATCCCAGCCAAGGGGTCGTTAAAGAACGATCCTCTCACAAAGGTCCAAGTGTGACGATGCCATGGATGTGATAGAGGACATGTCTGGGTACCAAAATGGGTCAAATGTTGCTCTTTGCTTAAGCAACGGGCTCTTAGCCTGTAGCTGTGTGCATCCACTTTGATGATTTAGTACAGATCCAAGCCTCCTTTTTCTCATTTGCAGCTGTGTGTGAACCCTTTCAGTTTGCATTTCAGTAAGCCAAGACTTTGAAAGTGAAAGCTAGGGGTCTGCGTGAGGATTTTGGATCAAATGGAACTCTGCTAGAGTTGTCTTTGTTGCGAGAGATTGTGGCTCGTTGGTCTAGGGGTATGATTCTCGCTTAGGGTGCGAGAGGTCCCGGGTTCAAATCCCGGACGAGCCCGTCACATGTGGAAGGAGTAGGAGGTCATTGGCACAAACGGTTTCAACAGTCAGATGCACAAGTGCATGTCTCCCAAGTGCCTCTCTGTCAGTCCCACCCAACCATCAAATTGTCTGCAACTTATAACAATGCTGGCTGGCAAACTTTCCAGTGTCAAAATCATCTTCAACTTCATGCCTTTTGTCCAAACGGATATTGGTCCATTTTGTCCCCCTGCAAACCAGCCTCTGGTGGCTCGTTGGTCTAGGGGCATGATTCTTGCTTCGGGTGTGAGAGGTCCCGGGTTCAAATCCCGGACGAGCCCCCACCTGTTGAAATGGGACTTAAATCTTTGTCTGTGTACATTTATCATGTGGGGCACAAAAATGAAGGCCTCTACAGGGTCTCCATGAAATATGTTTCTCTGGAAAACACAATCATTTTCTGGCAAATATCTGTCCTGATCAGCATGCTGTGAGCCCCTTTTCAGGCAAAAAGCAGGACGAATGCATAATCTCAGACCAGATACGCAAATTACGGACACATTTCATACAGTTGTAGCGTTGGAAGTGCATAATGAGCAGTTGAGCGCGCAAAAGTCTTTTGCGTTGATTTAGAGGACTGAGGAGCTGTTTTCATTCCACCCCCAGAGTTGCTCCATCATTTTCTCAGCCCAGATTGTGGCTCGTTGGTCTAGGGGTATGATTCTCGCTTTGGGTGCGAGAGGTCCCGGGTTCAAATCCCGGACGAGCCCACTCTGTTCACTTAATACCCTGACATCCACCATGTCAAGAGGCTACATACTTTAGACTGAGATTTGAAAATGCACAGTGTCATGACCTAATCCAATGTTACAAGACAAACTTTGTAAAACATCATTCCTTGGATTGGAAGAAAGGGTCAACCCACCTGGTGCTGAAAGATGGACAAAACTCTCAGAATTAAGCTAGTCAAATGCCTGGACAAGGTACAGTGGCGTCATGTTGCAAAGCAAAGGCACCTGCTTTCAATATGAGTAGAGCTGCAACCACTTCTCCCAGACGATCGCTTCACACTTGTCGTAGCATCAGAGTGCTATTGTTTGTCTTGGCATATAGCCTAACGATCCAAATGATCCCAGCCAAGGGGTCGTTAAAGAACGATCCTCTCACAAAGGTCCAAGTGTGACGATGCCATGGATGTGATAGAGGACATGTCTGGGTACCAAAATGGGTCAAATGTTGCTCTTGGCTTAAGCAACGGGCTCTTAGCCTGTAGCTGTGTGCATCCACTTTGATGATTTAGTACAGATCCAAGCCTCCTTTTTCTCATTTGCAGCTGTGTGTGAACCCTTTCAGTTTGCATTTCAGTAAGCCAAGACTTTGAAAGTGAAAGCTAGGGGTCTGCGTGAGGATTTTGGATCAAATGGATCTCTGCTAGAGTTGTCTTTGTTGCAAGAGATTGTGGCTCGTTGGTCTAGGGGTATGATTCTCGCTTAGGGTGCGAGAGGTCCCGGGTTCAAATCCCGGACGAGCCCGTCACATGTGGAAGGAGTAGGAGGTCATTGGCACAAACGGTTTCAACAGTCAGATGCACAAGCGCATGTCTCCCAAGTGCCTCTCTGTCAGTCCCACCCAACCATCAAATTGTCTGCAACTTATAACAATGCTGGCTGGCAAACTTTCCAGTGTCAAAATCATCTTCAACTTCATGCCTTTTGTCCAAACGGATATTGGTCCATTTTGTCCCCCTGCAAACCAGCCTCTGGTGGCTCGTTGGTCTAGGGGCATGATTCTTGCTTCGGGTGTGAGAGGTCCCGGGTTCAAATCCCGGACGAGCCCCCACCTGTTGAAATGGGACTTAAATCTTTGTCTGTGTACATTTATCATGTGGGGCACAAAAATGAAGGCCTCTACAGGGTCTCCATGAAATATGTTTCTCTGGAAAACACAATCATTTTCTGGCAAATATCTGTCCTGATCAGCATGCTGTGAGCACCTTTTCAGGCAAAAAGCAGGACGAATGCATAATCTCAGACCAGATACGCAAATTACGGACACATTTCATACAGTTGTAGCGTTGGAAGTGCATAATGAGCAGTTGAGCGCGCAAAAGTCTTTTGCGTTGATTTAGAGGACTGAGGAGCTTTTTTCATTCCACCCCCAGAGTTGCTCCATCATTTTCTCAGCCCAGATTGTGGCTCGTTGGTCTAGGGGTATGATTCTCGCTTTGGGTGCGAGAGGTCCCGGGTTCAAATCCCGGACGAGCCCACTCTGTTCACTTAATACCCTGACATCCACCATGTCAAGAGGCTACATACTTTAGACTGAGATTTGAAAATGCACAGTGTCATGACCTAATCCAATGTTACAAGACAAACTTTGTAAAACATCATTCCTTGGATTGGAAGAAAGGGTCAACCCACCTGGTGCTGAAAGATGGACAAAACTCTCAGAATTAAGCTAGTCAAATGCCTGGACAAGGTACAGTGGCGTCATGTTGCAAAGCAAAGGCACCTGCTTTCAATATGAGTAGAGCTGCAACCACTTCTCCCAGACGATCGCTTCACACTTGTCGTAGCATCAGAGTGCTATTGTTTGTCTTGGCATATAGCCTAACGATCCAAATGATCCCAGCCAAGGGGTCGTTAAAGAACGATCCTCTCACAAAGGTCCAAGTGTGACGATGCCATGGATGTGATAGAGGACATGTCTGGGTACCAAAATGGGTCAAATGTTGCTCTTTGCTTAAGCAACGGGCTCTTAGCCTGTAGCTGTGTGCATCCACTTTGATGATTTAGTACAGATCCAAGCCTCCTTTTTCTCATTTGCAGCTGTGTGTGAACCCTTTCAGTTTGCATTTCAGTAAGCCAAGACTTTGAAAGTGAAAGCTAGGGGTCTGTGTGAGGATTTTGGATCAAATGGAACTCTGCTAGAGTTGTCTTTGTTGCGAGAGATTGTGGCTCGTTGGTCTAGGGGTATGATTCTCGCTTAGGGTGCGAGAGGTCCCGGGTTCAAATCCCGGACGAGCCCGTCACATGTGGAAGGAGTAGGAGGTCATTGGCACAAACGGTTTCAACAGTCAGATGCACAAGTGCATGTCTCCCAAGTGCCTCTCTGTCAGTCCCACCCAACCATCAAATTGTCTGCAACTTATAACAATGCTGGCTGGCAAACTTTCCAGTGTCAAAATCATCTTCAACTTCATGCCTTTTGTCCAAACGGATATTGGTCCATTTTGTCCCCCTGCAAACCAGCCTCTGGTGGCTCGTTGGTCTAGGGGCATGATTCTTGCTTCGGGTGTGAGAGGTCCCGGGTTCAAATCCCGGACGAGCCCCCACCTGTTGAAATGGGACTTAAATCTTTGTCTGTGTACATTTATCATGTGGGGCACAAAAATGAAGGCCTCTACAGGGTCTCCATGAAATATGTTTCTCTGGAAAACACAATCATTTTCTGGCAAATATCTGTCCTGATCAGCATGCTGTGAGCACCTTTTCAGGCAAAAAGCAGGACGAATGCATAATCTCAGACCAGATACGCAAATTACGGACACATTTCATACAGTTGTAGCGTTGGAAGTGCATAATGAGCAGTTGAGCGCGCAAAAGTCTTTTGCGTTGATTTAGAGGACTGAGGAGCTGTTTTCATTCCACCCCCAGAGTTGCTCCATCATTTTCTCAGCCCAGATTGTGGCTCGTTGGTCTAGGGGTATGATTCTCGCTTTGGGTGCGAGAGGTCCCGGGTTCAAATCCCGGACGAGCCCACTCTGTTCACTTAATACCCTGACATCCACCATGTCAAGAGGCTACATACTTTAGACTGAGATTTGAAAATGCACAGTATCATGACCTAATCCAATGTTACAAGACAAACTTTGTAAAACATCATTCCTTGGATTGGAAGAAAGGGTCAACCCACCTGGTGCTGAAAGATGGACAAAACTCTCAGAATTAAGGTAGTCAAATGCCTGGACAATGTACAGTGGCGTCATGTTGCAAAGCAAAGGCACCTGCTTTCAATATGAGTAGAGCTGCAACCACTTCTCCCAGACGATCGCTTCACACTTGTCGTAGCATCAGAGTGCTATTGTTTGTCTTGGCATATAGCCTAACGATCCAAATGATCCCAGCCAAGGGGTCGTTAAAGAACGATCCTCTCACAAAGGTCCAAGTGTGACGATGCCATGGATGTGATAGAGGACATGTCTGGGTACCAAAATGGGTCAAATGTTGCTCTTGGTTTAAGCAACGGGCTCTTAGCCTGTAGCTGTGTGCATCCACTTTGATGATTTAGTACAGATCCAAGCCTCCTTTTTCTCATTTGCAGCTGTGTGTGAACCCTTTCAGTTTGCATTTCAGTAAGCCAAGACTTTGAAAGTGAAAGCTAGGGGTCTGCGTGAGGATTTTGGATCAAATGGATCTCTGCTAGAGTTGTCTTTGTTGCGAAAGATTGTGGCTCGTTGGTCTAGGGGTATGATTCTCGCTTAGGGTGCGAGAGGTCCCGGGTTCAAATCCCGGACGAGCCCGTCACATGTGGAAGGAGTAGGAGGTCATTGGCACAAACGGTTTCAACAGTCAGATGCACAAGCGCATGTCTCCCAAGTGCCTCTCTGTCAGTCCCACCCAACCATCAAATTGTCTGCAACTTATAACAATGCTGGCTGGCAAACTTTCCAGTGTCAAAATCATCTTCAACTTCATGCCTTTTGTCCAAACGGATATTGGTCCATTTTGTCCCCCTGCAAACCAGCCTCTGGTGGCTCGTTGGTCTAGGGGCATGATTCTTGCTTCGGGTGTGAGAGGTCCCGGGTTCAAATCCCGGACGAGCCCCCACCTGTTGAAATGGGACTTAAATCTTTGTCTGTGTACATTTATCATGTGGGGCACAAAAATGAAGGCCTCTACAGGGTCTCCATGAAATATGTTTCTCTGGAAAACACAATCATTTTCTGGCAAATATCTGTCCTGATCAGCATGCTGTGAGCACCTTTTCAGGCAAAAAGCAGGACGAATGCATAATCTCAGACCAGATACGCAAATTACGGACACATTTCATACAGTTGTAGCGTTGGAAGTGCATAATGAGCAGTTGAGCGCGCAAAAGTCTTTTGCGTTGATTTAGAGGACTGAGGAGCTTTTTTCATTCCACCCCCAGAGTTGCTCCATCATTTTCTCAGCCCAGATTGTGGCTCGTTGGTCTAGGGGTATGATTCTCGCTTTGGGTGCGAGAGGTCCCGGGTTCAAATCCCGGACGAGCCCACTCTGTTCACTTAATACCCTGACATCAACCATGTCAAGAGGCTACATACTTTAGACTGAGATTTGAAAATGCACAGTGTCATGACCTAATCCAATGTTACAAGACAAACTTTGTAAAACATCATTCCTTGGATTGGAAGAAAGGGTCAACCCACCTGGTGCTGAAAGATGGACAAAACTCTCAGAATTAAGGTAGTCAAATGCCTGGACAAGGTACAGTGGCGTCATGTTGCAAAGCAAAGGCACCTGCTTTCAATATGAGTAGAGCTGCAACCACTTCTCCCAGACGATCGCTTCACACTTGTCGTAGCATCAGAGTGCTATTGTTTGTCTTGGCATATAGCCTAACGATCCAAATGATCCCAGCCAAGGGGTCGTTAAAGAACGATCCTCTCACAAAGGTCCAAGTGTGACGATGCCATGGATGTGATAGAGGACATGTCTGGGTACCAAAATGGGTCAAATGTTGCTCTTTGCTTAAGCAACGGGCTCTTAGCCTGTAGCTGTGTGCATCCACTTTGATGATTTAGTACAGATCCAAGCCTCCTTTTTCTCATTTGCAGCTGTGTGTGAACCCTTTCAGTTTGCATTTCAGTAAGCCAAGACTTTGAAAGTGAAAGCTAGGGGTCTGCGTGAGGATTTTGGATCAAATGGAACTCTGCTAGAGTTGTCTTTGTTGCGAGAGATTGTGGCTCGTTGGTCTAGGGGTATGATTCTCGCTTAGGGTGCGAGAGGTCCCGGGTTCAAATCCCGGACGAGCCCGTCACATGTGGAAGGAGTAGGAGGTCATTGGCACAAACGGTTTCAACAGTCAGATGCACAAGCGCATGTCTCCCAAGTGCCTCTCTGTCAGTCCCACCCAACCATCAAATTGTCTGCAACTTATAACAATGCTGGCTGGCAAACTTTCCAGTGTCAAAATCATCTTCAACTTCATGCCTTTTGTCCAAACGGATATTGGTCCATTTTGTCCCCCTGCAAACCAGCCTCTGGTGGCTCGTTGGTCTAGGGGCATGATTCTTGCTTCGGGTGTGAGAGGTCCCGGGTTCAAATCCCGGACGAGCCCCCACCTGTTGAAATGGGACTTAAATCTTTGTCTGTGTACATTTATCATGTGGGGCACAAAAATGAAGGCCTCTACAGGGTCTCCATGAAATATGTTTCTCTGGAAAACACAATCATTTTCTGGCAAATATCTGTCCTGATCAGCATGCTGTGAGCACCTTTTCAGGCAAAAAGCAGGACGAATGCATAATCTCAGACCAGATACGCAAATTACGGACACATTTCATACAGTTGTAGCGTTGGAAGTGCATAATGAGCAGTTGAGCGCGCAAAAGTCTTTTGCGTTGATTTAGAGGACTGAGGAGCTTTTTCATTCCACCCCCAGAGTTGCTCCATCATTTTCTCAGCCCAGATTGTGGCTCGTTGGTCTAGGGGTATGATTCTCGCTTTGGGTGCGAGAGGTCCCGGGTTCAAATCCCGGACGAGCCCACTCTGTTCACTTAATACCCTGACATCAACCATGTCAAGAGGCTACATACTTTAGACTGAGATTTGAAAATGCACAGTGTCATGACCTAATCCAATGTTACAAGACAAACTTTGTAAAACATCATTCCTTGGATTGGAAGAAAGGGTCAACCCACCTGGTGCTGAAAGATGGACAAAACTCTCAGAATTAAGGTAGTCAAATGCCTGGACAAGGTACAGTGGCGTCATGTTGCAAAGCAAAGGCACCTGCTTTCAATATGAGTAGAGCTGCAACCACTTCTCCCAGACGATCGCTTCACACTTGTCGTAGCATCAGAGTGCTATTGTTTGTCTTGGCATATAGCCTAACGATCCAAATGATCCCAGCCAAGGGGTCGTTAAAGAACGATCCTCTCACAAAGGTCCAAGTGTGACGATGCCATGGATGTGATAGAGGACATGTCTGGGTACCAAAATGGGTCAAATGTTGCTCTTTGCTTAAGCAACGGGCTCTTAGCCTGTAGCTGTGTGCATCCACTTTGATGATTTAGTACAGATCCAAGCCTCCTTTTTCTCATTTGCAGCTGTGTGTGAACCCTTTCAGTTTGCATTTCAGTAAGCCAAGACTTTGAAAGTGAAAGCTAGGGGTCTGCGTGAGGATTTTGGATCAAATGGAACTCTGCTAGAGTTGTCTTTGTTGCGAGAGATTGTGGCTCGTTGGTCTAGGGGTATGATTCTCGCTTAGGGTGCGAGAGGTCCCGGGTTCAAATCCCGGACGAGCCCGTCACATGTGGAAGGAGTAGGAGGTCATTGGCACAAACGGTTTCAACAGTCAGATGCACAAGTGCATGTCTCCCAAGTGCCTCTCTGTCAGTCCCACCCAACCATCAAATTGTCTGCAACTTATAACAATGCTGGCTGGCAAACTTTCCAGTGTCAAAATCATCTTCAACTTCATGCCTTTTGTCCAAACGGATATTGGTCCATTTTGTCCCCCTGCAAACCAGCCTCTGGTGGCTCGTTGGTCTAGGGGCATGATTCTTGCTTCGGGTGTGAGAGGTCCCGGGTTCAAATCCCGGACGAGCCCCCACCTCTTGAAATGGGACTTAAATCTTTGTCTGTGTACATTTATCATGTGGGGCACAAAAATGAAGGCCTCTACAGGGTCTCCATGAAATATGTTTCTCTGGAAAACACAATCATTTTCTGGCAAATATCTGTCCTGATCAGCATGCTGTGAGCACCTTTTCAGGCAAAAAGCAGGACGAATGCATAATCTCAGACCAGATACGCAAATTACGGACACATTTCATACAGTTGTAGCGTTGGAAGTGCATAATGAGCAGTTGAGCGCGCAAAAGTCTTTTGCGTTGATTTAGAGGACTGAGGAGCTTTTTTCATTCCACCCCCAGAGTTGCTCCATCATTTTCTCAGCCCAGATTGTGGCTCGTTGGTCTAGGGGTATGATTCTCGCTTTGGGTGCGAGAGGTCCCGGGTTCAAATCCCGGACGAGCCCACTCTGTTCACTTAATACCCTGACATCAACCATGTCAAGAGGCTACATACTTTAGACTGAGATTTGAAAATGCACAGTGTCATGACCTAATCCAATGTTACAAGACAAACTTTGTAAAACATCATTCCTTGGATTGGAAGAAAGGGTCAACCCACCTGGTGCTGAAAGATGGACAAAACTCTCAGAATTAAGGTAGTCAAATGCCTGGACAAGGTACAGTGGCGTCATGTTGCAAAGCAAAGGCACCTGCTTTCAATATGAGTAGAGCTGCAACCACTTCTCCCAGACGATCGCTTCACACTTGTCGTAGCATCAGAGTGCTATTGTTTGTCTTGGCATATAGCCTAACGATCCAAATGATCCCAGCCAAGGGGTCGTTAAAGAACGATCCTCTCACAAAGGTCCAAGTGTGACGATGCCATGGATGTGATAGAGGACATGTCTGGGTACCAAAATGGGTCAAATGTTGCTCTTGGTTTAAGCAACGGGCTCTTAGCCTGTAGCTGTGTGCATCCACTTTGATGATTTAGTACAGATCCAAGCCTCCTTTTTCTCATTTGCAGCTGTGTGTGAACCCTTTCAGTTTGCATTTCAGTAATCCAAGACTTTGAAAGTGAAAGCTAGGGGTCTGCGTGAGGATTTTGGATCAAATGGATCTCTGCTAGAGTTGTCTTTGTTGCGAAAGATTGTGGCTCGTTGGTCTAGGGGTATGATTCTCGCTTAGGGTGCGAGAGGTCCCGGGTTCAAATCCCGGACGAGCCCGTCACATGTGGAAGGAGTAGGAGGTCATTGGCACAAACGGTTTCAACAGTCAGATGCACAAGTGCATGTCTCCCAAGTGCCTCTCTGTCAGTCCCACCCAACCATCAAATTGTCTGCAACTTATAACAATGCTGGCTGGCAAACTTTCCAGTGTCAAAATCATCTTCAACTTCATGCCTTTTGTCCAAAAAGATATCGGTCCATTTTGTCCCCCTGCAAACCAGCCTCTGGTGGCTCGTTGGTCTAGGGGCATGATTCTTGCTTCGGGTGTGAGAGGTCCCGGGTTCAAATCCCGGACGAGCCCCCACCTGTTGAAATGGGACTTAAATCTTTGTCTGTGTACATTTATCATGTGGGGCACAAAAATGAAGGCCTCTACAGGGTCTCCATGAAATATGTTTCTCTGGAAAACACAATCATTTTCTGGCAAATATCTGTCCTGATCAGCATGCTGTGAGCACCTTTTCAGGCAAAAAGCAGGACGAATGCATAATCTCAGACCAGATACGCAAATTACGGACACATTTCATACAGTTGTAGCGTTGGAAGTGCATAATGAGCAGTTGAGCGCGCAAAAGTCTTTTGCGTTGATTTAGAGGACTGAGGAGCTGTTTTCATTCCACCCCCAGAGTTGCTCCATCATTTTCTCAGCCCAGATTGTGGCTCGTTGGTCTAGGGGTATGATTCTCGCTTTGGGTGCGAGAGGTCCCGGGTTCAAATCCCGGACGAGCCCACTCTGTTCACTTAATACCCTGACATCCACCATGTCAAGAGGCTACATACTTTAGACTGAGATTTGAAAATGCACAGTGTCATGACCTAATCCAATGTTACAAGACAAACTTTGTAAAACATCATTCCTTGGATTGGAAGAAAGGGTCAACCCACCTGGTGCTGAAAGATGGACAAAACTCTCAGAATTAAGGTAGTCAAATGCCTGGACAAGGTACAGTGGCGTCATGTTGCAAAGCAAAGGCACCTGCTTTCAATATGAGTAGAGCTGCAACCACTTCTCCCAGACGATCGCTTCACACTTGTCGTAGCATCAGAGTGCTATTGTTTGTCTTGGCATATAGCCTAACGATCCAAATGATCCCAGCCAAGGGGTCGTTAAAGAACGATCCTCTCACAAAGGTCCAAGTGTGACGATGCCATGGATGTGATAGAGGACATGTCTGGGTACCAAAATGGGTCAAATGTTGCTCTTGGCTTAAGCAACGGGCTCTTAGCCTGTAGCTGTGTGCATCCACTTTGATGATTTAGTACAGATCCAAGCCTCCTTTTTCTCATTTGCAGCTGTGTGTGAACCCTTTCAGTTTGCATTTCAGTAAGCCAAGACTTTGAAAGTGAAAGCTAGGGGTCTGCGTGAGGATTTTGGATCAAATGGAACTCTGCTAGAGTTGTCTTTGTTGCGAGAGAGTGTGGCTCGTTGGTCTAGGGGTATGATTCTCGCTTAGGGTGCGAGAGGTCCCGGGTTCAAATCCCGGACGAGCCCGTCACATGTGGAAGGAGTAGGAGGTCATTGGCACAAACGGTTTCAACAGTCAGATGCACAAGTGCATGTCTCCCAAGTGCCTCTCTGTCAGTCCCACCCAACCATCAAATTGTCTGCAACTTATAACAATGCTGGCTGGCAAACTTTCCAGTGTCAAAATCATCTTCAACTTCATGCCTTTTGTCCAAACGGATATTGGTCCATTTTGTCCCCCTGCAAACCAGCCTCTGGTGGCTCGTTGGTCTAGGGGCATGATTCTTGCTTCGGGTGTGAGAGGTCCCGGGTTCAAATCCCGGACGAGCCCCCACCTGTTGAAATGGGACTTAAATCTTTGTCTGTGTACATTTATCATGTGGGGCACAAAAATGAAGGCCTCTACAGGGTCTCCATGAAATATGTTTCTCTGGAAAACACAATCATTTTCTGGCAAATATCTGTCCTGATCAGCATGCTGTGAGCACCTTTTCAGGCAAAAAGCAGGACGAATGCATAATCTCAGACCAGATACGCAAATTACGGACACATTTCATACAGTTGTAGCGTTGGAAGTGCATAATGAGCAGTTGAGCGCGCAAAAGTCTTTTGCGTTGATTTAGAGGACTGAGGAGCTTTTTTCATTCCACCCCCAGAGTTGCTCCATCATTTTCTCAGCCCAGATTGTGGCTCGTTGGTCTAGGGGTATGATTCTCGCTTTGGGTGCGAGAGGTCCCGGGTTCAAATCCCGGACGAGCCCACTCTGTTCACTTAATACCCTGACATCCACCATGTCAAGAGGCTACATACTTTAGACTGAGATTTGAAAATGCACAGTGTCATGACCTAATCCAATGTTACAAGACAAACTTTGTAAAACATCATTCCTTGGATTGGAAGAAAGGGTCAACCCACCTGGTGCTGAAAGATGGACAAAACTCTCAGAATTAAGGTAGTCAAATGCCTGGACAAGGTACAGTGGCGTCATGTTGCAAAGCAAAGGCACCTGCTTTCAATATGAGTAGAGCTGCAACCACTTCTCCCAGACGATCGCTTCACACTTGTCGTAGCATCAGAGTGCTATTGTTTGTCTTGGCATATAGCCTAACGATCCAAATGATCCCAGCCAAGGGGTCGTTAAAGAACGATCCTCTCACAAAGGTCCAAGTGTGACGATGCCATGGATGTGATAGAGGACATGTCTGGGTACCAAAATGGGTCAAATGTTGCTCTTGGCTTAAGCAACGGGCTCTTAGCCTGTAGCTGTGTGCATCCACTTTGATGATTTAGTACAGATCCAAGCCTCCTTTTTCTCATTTGCAGCTGTGTGTGAACCCTTTCAGTTTGCATTTCAGTAAGCCAAGACTTTGAAAGTGAAAGCTAGGGGTCTGCGTGAGGATTTTGGATCAAATGGAACTCTGCTAGAGTTGTCTTTGTTGCGAGAGAGTGTGGCTCGTTGGTCTAGGGGTATGATTCTCGCTTAGGGTGCGAGAGGTCCCGGGTTCAAATCCCGGACGAGCCCGTCATATGTGGAAGGAGTAGGAGGTCATTGGCACAAACGGTTTCAACAGTCAGATGCACAAGTGCATGTCTCCCAAGTGCCTCTCTGTCAGTCCCACCCAACCATCAAATTGTCTGCAACTTATAACAATGCTGGCTGGCAAACTTTCCAGTGTCAAAATCATCTTCAACTTCATGCCTTTTGTCCAAAAAGATATCGGTCCATTTTGTCCCCCTGCAAACCAGCCTCTGGTGGCTCGTTGGTCTAGGGGCATGATTCTTGCTTCGGGTGTGAGAGGTCCCGGGTTCAAATCCCGGATGAGCCCCCACCTGTTGAAATGGGACTTAAATCTTTGTCTGTGTACATTTATCATGTGGGGCACAAAAATGAAGGCCTCTACAGGGTCTCCATGAAATATGTTTCTCTGGAAAACACAATCATTTTCTGGCAAATATCTGTCCTGATCAGCATGCTGTGAGCCCCTTTTCAGGCAAAAAGCAGGACGAATGCATAATCTCAGACCAGATACGCAAATTACGGACACATTTCATACAGTTGTAGCGTTGGAAGTGCATAATGAGCAGTTGAGCGCGCAAAAGTCTTTTGCGTTGATTTAGAGGACTGAGGAGCTTTTTTCATTCCACCCCCAGAGTTGCTCCATCATTTTCTCAGCCCAGATTTGTGGCTCGTTGGTCTAGGGGTATGATTCTCGCTTTGGGTGCGAGAGGTCCCGGGTTCAAATCCCTGACGAGCCCACTCTGTTCACTTAATACCCTGACATCCACCATGTCAAGAGGCTACATACTTTAGACTGAGATTTGAAAATGCACAGTGTCATGACCTAATCCAATGTTACAAGACAAACTTTGTAAAACATCATTCCTTGGATTGGAAGAAAGGGTCAACCCACCTGGTGCTGAAAGATGGACAAAACTCTCAGAATTAAGCTAGTCAAATGCCTGGACAAGGTACAGTGGCGTCATGTTGCAAAGCAAAGGCACCTGCTTTCAATATGAGTAGAGCTGCAACCACTTCTCCCAGACGATCGCTTCACACTTGTCGTAGCATCAGAGTGCTATTGTTTGTCTTGGCATATATCCTAACGCTCCAAATGATCCCAGCCAAGGGGTCGTTAAAGTACGATCCTCTCACAAAGGTCCAAGTGTGACGATGCCATGGATGTGATAGAGGACATGTCTGGGTACCAAAATGGGTCAAATGTTGCTCTTGGCTTAAGCAACGGGCTCTTAGCCTGTAGCTGTGTGCATCCACTTTGATGATTTAGTACAGATCCAAGCCTCCTTTTTCTCATTTGCAGCTGTGTGTGAACCCTTTCAGTTTGCATTTCAGTAAGCCAAGACTTTGAAAGTGAAAGCTAGGGGTCTGCGTGAGGATTTTGGATCAAATGGAACTCTGCTAGAGTTGTCTTTGTTGCGAGAGAGTGTGGCTCGTTGGTCTAGGGGTATGATTCTCGCTTAGGGTGCGAGAGGTCCCGGGTTCAAATCCCGGACGAGCCCGTCACATGTGGAAGGAGTAGGAGGTCATTGGCACAAACGGTTTCAACAGTCAGATGCACAAGTGCATGTCTCCCAAGTGCCTCTCTGTCAGTCCCACCCAACCATCAAATTGTCTGCAACTTATAACAATGCTGGCTGGCAAACTTTCCAGTGTCAAAATCATCTTCAACTTCATGCCTTTTGTCCAAAAAGATATCGGTCCATTTTGTCCCCCTGCAAACCAGCCTCTGGTGGCTCGTTGGTCTAGGGGCATGATTCTTGCTTCGGGTGTGAGAGGTCCCGGGTTCAAATCCCGGATGAGCCCCCACCTGTTGAAATGGGACTTAAATCTTTGTCTGTGTACATTTATCATGTGGGGCACAAAAATGAAGGCCTCTACAGGGTCTCCATGAAATATGTTTCTCTGGAAAACACAATCATTTTCTGGCAAATATCTGTCCTGATCAGCATGCTGTGAGCACCTTTTCAGGCAAAAAGCAGGACGAATGCATAATCTCAGACCAGATACGCAAATTACGGACACATTTCATACAGTTGTAGCGTTGGAAGTGCATAATGAGCAGTTGAGCGCGCAAAAGTCTTTTGCGTTGATTTAGAGGACTGAGGAGCTGTTTTCATTCCACCCCCAGAGTTGCTCCATCATTTTCTCAGCCCAGATTGTGGCTCGTTGGTCTAGGGGTATGATTCTCGCTTTGGGTGCGAGAGGTCCCGGGTTCAAATCCCGGACGAGCCCACTCTGTTCACTTAATACCCTGACATCCACCATGTCAAGAGGCCACATACTTTAGACTGAGATTTGAAAATGCACAGTGTCATGACCTAATCCAATGTTACAAGACAAACTTTGTAAAACATCATTCCTTGGATTGGAAGAAAGGGTCAACCCACCTGGTGCTGAAAGATGGACAAAACTCTCAGAATTAAGGTAGTCAAATGCCTGGACAAGGTACAGTGGCGTCATGTTGCAAAGCAAAGGCACCTACTTTCAATATGAGTAGAGCTGCAACCACTTCTCCCAGACGATCGCTTCACACTTGTCGTAGCATCAGAGTGCTATTGTTTGTCTTGGCATATATCCTAACGCTCCAAATGATCCCAGCCAAGGGGTCGTTAAAGTACGATCCTCTCACAAAGGTCCAAGTGTGACGATGCCATGGATGTGATAGAGGACATGTCTGGGTACCAAAATGGGTCAAATGTTGCTCTTGGCTTAAGCAACGGGCTCTTAGCCTGTAGCTGTGTGCATCCACTTTGATGATTTAGTGCAGATCCAAGCCTCCTTTTTCTCATTTGCAGCTGTGTGTGAACCCTTTCAGTTTGCATTTCAGTAAGCCAAGACTTTGAAAGTGAAAGCTAGGGGTCTGCGTGAGGATTTTGGATCAAATGGAACTGTGCTAGAGTTGTCTTTGTTGCGAGAGAGTGTGGCTCGTTGGTCTAGGGGTATGATTCTCGCTTCGGGTGCGAGAGGTCCCGGGTTCAAATCCCGGACGAGCCCGTCACATGTGGAAGGAGTAGGAGGTCATTGGCACAAACGGTTTCAACAGTCAGATGCACAAGTGCATGTCTCCCAAGTGCCTCTCTGTCAGTCCCACCCAACCATCAAATTGTCTGCAACTTATAACAATGCTGGCTGGCAAACTTTCCAGCGTCAAAATCATCTTCAACTTCATGCCTTTTGTCCAAACGGATATTGGTCCATTTTGTCCCCCTGCAAACCAGCCTCTGGTGGCTCGTTGGTCTAGGGGCATGATTCTTGCTTCGGGTGTGAGAGGTCCCGGCTTCAAATCCCGGACGAGCCCCCACCTGTTGAAATGGGACTTAAATCTTTGTCTGTGTACATTTATCATGTGGGGCACAAAAATGAAGGCCTCTACAGGGTCTCCATGAAATATGTTTCTCTGGAAAACACAATCATTTTCTGGCAAATATCTGTCCTGATCAGCATGCTGTGAGCATCTTTTCAGGCAAAAAGCAGGACGAATGCATGATCTTAGACCAGATACGCAAATTACGGACACATTTCATACAGTTGTAGCGTTGGAAGTGCATAATGAGCAGTTGAGCGCGCAAAAGTCTTTTGCGTTGATTTAGAGGACTGAGGAGCTGTTTTCATTCCACCCCCAGAGTTGCTCCATCATTTTCTCAGCCCAGATTGTGGCTCGTTGGTCTAGGGGTATGATTCTCGCTTTGGGTGCGAGAGGTCCCAGATTCAAATCCCGGACGAGCCCACTCTGTTCACTTAATACCCTGACATCCACCATGTCAAGAGGCCACATACTTTAGACTGAGATTTGAAAATGCACAGTGTCATGACCTAATCCAATGTTACAAGACAAACTTTGTAAAACATCATTCCTTGGATTGGAAGAAAGGGTCAACCCACCTGGTGCTGAAAGATGGACAAAACTCTCAGAATTAAGCTAGTCAAATGCCTGGACAAGGTACAGTGGCGTCATGTTGCAAAGCAAAGGCACCTGCTTTCAATATGAGTAGAGCTGCAACCACTTCTCCCAGACGATCGCTTCACACTTGTCGTAGCATCAGAGTGCTATTGTTTGTCTTGGCATATATCCTAACGCTCCAAATGATCCCAGCCAAGGGGTCGTTAAAGTACGATCCTCTCACAAAGGTCCAAGTGTGACGATGCCATGGATGTGATAGAGGACATGTCTGGGTACCAAAATGGGTCAAATGTTGCTCTTGGCTTAAGCAACGGGCTCTTAGCCTGTAGCTGTGTGCATCCACGTTGAGGATTTAGTGCAGATCCAAGCCTCCTTTTTCTCATTTGCAGCTGTGTGTGAACCCTTTCAGTTTGCATTTCAGTAAGCCAAGACTTTGAAAGTGAAAGCTAGGGGTCTGCGTGAGGATTTTGGATCAAACGGAACTGTGCTAGAGTTGTCTTTGTTGCGAGAGATTGTGGCTCGTTGGTCTAGGGGTATGATTCTCGCTTAGGGTGCGAGAGGTCCCGGGTTCAAATCCCGCACGAGCCCGTCACATGTGGAAGGAGTAGGAGGTCATTGGCACAAACGGTTTCAACAGTCAGATGCACAAGTGCATGTCTCCCAAGTGCCTCTCTGTCAGTCCCACCCAACCATCAAATTGTCTGCAACTTATAACAATGCTGGCTGGCAAACTTTCCAGCGTCAAAATCATCTTCAACTTCATGCCTTTTGTCCAAACGGATATTGGTCCATTTTGTCCCCCTGCAAACCAGCCTCTGGTGGCTCGTTGGTCTAGGGGCATGATTCTTGCTTCGGGTGTGAGAGGTCCCGGGTTCAAATCCCGGACGAGCCCCCACCTGTTGAAATGGGACTTAAATCTTTGTCTGTGTACATTTATCATGTGGGGCACAAAAATGAAGGCCTCTACAGGGTCTCCATGAAATATGTTTCTCTGGAAAACACAATCATTTTCTGGCAAATATCTGTCCTGATCAGCATGCTGTGAGCACCTTTTCAGGCAAAAAGCAGGACGAATGCATGATCTTAGACCAGATACGCAAATTACGGACACATTTCATACAGTTGTAGCGTTGGAAGTGCGTAATAAGCAGTTGAGCGCGCAAAAGTCTTTTGCGTTGATTTAGAGGACTGAGGAGCTGTTTTCATTCCACCCCCAGAGTTGCTCCATCATTTTCTCAGCCCAGATTGTGGCTCGTTGGTCTAGGGGTATGATTCTCGCTTTGGGTGCGAGAGGTCCCGCGTTCAAATCCCGGACGAGCCCACTCTGTTCACTTAATACCCTGATATCCACCATGTCAAGAGGCCACATACTTTAGACTGAGATTTGAAAATGCACAGTGTCATGACCTAATCCAATGTTACAAGACAAACTTTGTAAAACATCATTCCTTGGATTGGAAGAAAGGGTCAACCCACCTGGTGCTGAAAGATGGACAAAACTCTCAGAATTAAGCTAGTCAAATGCCTGGACAAGGTACAGTGGCGTCATGTTGCAAAGCAAAGGCACCTGCTTTCAATATGAGTAGAGCTGCAACCACTTCTCCCAGACGATCGCTTCACACTTGTCGTAGCATCAGAGTGCTATTGTTTGTCTTGGCATATATCCTAACGCTCCAAATGATCCCAGCCAAGGGGTCGTTAAAGTACGATCCTCTCACAAAGGTCCAAGTGTGACGATGCCATGGATGTGATAGAGGACATGTCTGGGTACCAAAATGGGTCAAATGTTGCTCTTGGCTTAAGCAACGGGCTCTTAGCCTGTAGCTGTGTGCATCCACGTTGATGATTTAGTGCAGATCCAAGCCTCCTTTTTCTCATTTGCAGCTGTGTGTGAACCCTTTCAGTTTGCATTTCAGTAAGCCAAGACTTTGAAAGTGAAAGCTAGGGGTCTGCGTGAGGATTTTGGATCAAATGGAACTCTGCTAGAGTTGTCTTTGTTGCGAGAGAGTGTGGCTCGTTGGTCTAGGGGTATGATTCTCGCTTAGGGTGCGAGAGGTCCCGGGTTCAAATCCCGGACGAGCCCGTCACATGTGGAAGGAGTAGGAGGTCATTGGCACAAACGGTTTCAACAGTCAGATGCACAAGTGCATGTCTCCCAAGTGCCTCTCTGTCAGTCCCACCCAACCATCAAATTGTCTGCAACTTATAACAATGCTGGCTGGCAAACTTTGCAGTGTCAAAATCATCTTCAACTTCATGCCTTTTGTCCAAACGGATATTGGTCCATTTTGTCCCCCTGCAAACCAGCCTCTGGTGGCTCGTTGGTCTAGGGGCATGATTCTTGCTTCGGGTGTGAGAGGTCCCGGGTTCAAATCCCGGACGAGCCCCCACCTGTTGAAATGGGACTTAAATCTTTGTCTGTGTACATTTATCATGTGGGGCACAAAAATGAAGGCCTCGACAGGGTCTCCATGAAATATGTTTCTCTGGAAAACACAATCATTTTCTGGCAAATATCTGTCCTGATCAGCATGCTGTGAGCACCTTTTCAGGCAAAAAGCAGGACGAATGCATGATCTTAGACCAGATACGCAAATTACGGACACATTTCATACAGTTGTAGCGTTGGAAGTGCATAATGAGCAGTTGAGTGCGCAAAAGTCTTTTGCGTTGATTTAGAGGACTGAGGAGCTGTTTTCATTCCACCCCCAGAGTTGCTCCATCATTTTCTCAGCCCAGATTGTGGCTCGTTGGTCTAGGGGTATGATTCTCGCTTTGGGTGCGAGAGGTCCCGGGTTCAAATCCCGGACGAGCCCACTCTGTTCACTTAATACCCTGACATCCACCATGTCAAGAGGCCACATACTTTAGACTGAGATTTGAAAATGCACAGTGTCATGACCTAATCCAATGTTACAAGACAAACTTTGTAAAACATCATTCCTTGGATTGGAAGAAAGGGTCAACCCACCTGGTGCTGAAAGATGGACAAAACTCTCAGAATTAAGCTAGTCAAATGCCTGGACAAGGTACAGTGGCGTCATGTTGCAAAGCAAAGGCACCTGCTTTCAATATGAGTAGAGCTGCAACCACTTCTCCCAGACGATCGCTTCACACTTGTCGTAGCATCAGAGTGCTATTGTTTGTCTTGGCATATATCCTAACGCTCCAAATGATCCCAGCCAAGGGGTCGTTAAAGTACGATCCTCTCACAAAGGTCCAAGTGTGACGATGCCATGGATGTGATAGAGGACATGTCTGGGTACCAAAATGGGTCAAATGTTGCTCTTGGCTTAAGCAACGGGCTCTTAGCCTGTAGCTGTGTGCATCCACGTTGAGGATTTAGTGCAGATCCAAGCCTCCTTTTTCTCATTTGCAGCTGTGTGTGAACCCTTTCAGTTTGCATTTCAGTAAGCCAAGACTTTGAAAGTGAAAGCTAGGGGTCTGCGTGAGGATTTTGGATCAAATGGAACTGTGCTAGAGTTGTCTTTGTTGCGAGAGAGTGTGGCTCGTTGGTCTAGGGGTATGATTCTCGCTTCGGGTGCGAGAGGTCCCGGGTTCAAATCCCGGACGAGCCCGTCACATGTGGAAGGAGTAGGAGGTCATTGGCACAAACGGTTTCAACAGTCAGATGCACAAGTGCATGTCTCCCAAGTGCCTCTCTGTCAGTCCCACCCAACCATCAAATTGTCTGCAACTTATAACAATGCTGGCTGGCAAACTTTCCAGCGTCAAAATCATCTTCAACTTCATGCCTTTTGTCCAAACGGATATTGGTCCATTTTGTTCCCCTGCAAACCAGCCTCTGGTGGCTCGTTGGTCTAGGGGCATGATTCTTGCTTCGGGTGTGAGAGGTCCCGGGTTCAAATCCCGGACGAGCCCCCACCTGTTGAAATGGGACTTAAATCTTTGTCTGTGTACATTTATCATGTGGGGCACAAAAATGAAGGCCTCGACAGGGTCTCCATGAAATATGTTTCTCTGGAAAACACAATCATTTTCTGGCAAATATCTGTCCTGATCAGCATGCTGTGAGCACCTTTTCAGGCAAAAAGCAGGACGAATGCATGATCTTAGACCAGATACGCAAATTACGGACACATTTCATACAGTTGTAGCGTTGGAAGTGCATAATGAGCAGTTGAGCGCGCAAAAGTCTTTTGCGTTGATTTAGAGGACTGAGGAGCTGTTTTCATTCCACCCCCAGAGTTGCTCCATCATTTTCTCAGCCCAGATTGTGGCTCGTTGGTCTAGGGGTATGATTCTTGCTTTGGGTGCAAGAGGTCTCGGGTTCAAATCCCGGACGAGCCCACTCTGTTCACTTAATACCCTGACATCCACCATGTCAAGAGGCCACATACTTTAGACTGAGATTTGAAAATGCACAGTGTCATGACCTAATCCAATGTTACAAGACAAACTTTGTAAAACATCATTCCTTGGATTGGAAGAAAGGGTCAACCCACCTGGTGCTGAAAGATGGACAAAACTCTCAGAATTAAGCTAGTCAAATGCCTGGACAAGGTACAGTGGCGTCATGTTGCAAAGCAAAGGCACCTGCTTTCAATATGAGTAGAGCTGCAACCACTTCTCCCAGACGATCGCTTCACACTTGTCGTAGCATCAGAGTGCTATTGTTTGTCTTGGCATATATCCTAACGCTCCAAATGATCCCAGCCAAGGGGTCGTTAAAGTACGATCCTCTCACAAAGGTCCAAGTGTGACGATGCCATGGATGTGATAGAGGACATGTCTGGGTACCAAAATGGGTCAAATGTTGCTCTTGGCTTAAGCAACGGGCTCTTAGCCTGTAGCTGTGTGCATCCACGTTGATGATTTAGTGCAGATCCAAGCCTCCTTTTTCTCATTTGCAGCTGTGTGTGAACCCTTTCAGTTTGCATTTCAGTAAGCCAAGACTTTGAAAGTGAAAGCTAGGGGTCTGCGTGAGGATTTTGGATCAAACGGAACTGTGCTAGAGTTGTCTTTGTTGCGAGAGACTGTGGCTCGTTGGTCTAGGGGTATGATTCTCGCTTAGGGTGCGAGAGGTCCCGGGTTCAAATCCCGGACGAGCCCGTCACATGTGGAAGGAGTAGGAGGTCATTGGCACAAACGGTTTCAACAGTCAGATGCACAAGTGCATGTCTCCCAAGTGCCTCTCTGTCAGTCCCACCCAACCATCAAATTGTCTGCAACTTATAACAATGCTGGCTGGCAAACTTTCCAGCGTCAAAATCATCTTCAACTTCATGCCTTTTGTCCAAACGGATATTGGTCCATTTTGTTCCCCTGCAAACCAGCCTCTGGTGGCTCGTTGGTCTAGGGGCATGATTCTTGCTTCGGGTGTGAGAGGTCCCGGGTTCAAATCCCGGACGAGCCCCCACCTGTTGAAATGGGACTTAAATCTTTGTCTGTGTACATTTATCATGTGGGGCACAAAAATGAAGGCCTCTACAGGGTCTCCATGAAATATGTTTCTCTGGAAAACACAATCATTTTCTGGCAAATATCTGTCCTGATCAGCATGCTGTGAGCACCTTTTCAGGCAAAAAGCAGGACGAATGCATGATCTTAGACCAGATACGCAAATTACGGACACATTTCATACAGTTGTAGCGTTGGAAGTGCATAATGAGCAGTTGAGCGCGCAAAAGTCTTTTGCGTTGATTTAGAGGACTGAGGAGCTGTTTTCATTCCACCCCCAGAGTTGCTCCATCATTTTCTCAGCCCAGATTGTGGCTCGTTGGTCTAGGGGTATGATTCTCGCTTTGGGTGCGAGAGGTCCCGGGTTCAAAACCCGGACGAGCCCACTCTGTTCACTTAATACCCTGACATCCACCATGTCAAGAGGCCACATACTTTAGACTGAGATTTGAAAATGCACAGTGCCATGACCTAATCCAATGTTACAAGACAAACTTTGTAAAACATCATTCCTTGGATTGGAAGAAAGGGTCAACCCACCTGGTGCTGAAAGATGGACAAAACTCTCAGAATTAAGCTAGTCAAATGCCTGGACAAGGTACAGTGGCGTCATGTTGCAAAGCAAAGGCACCTGCTTTCAATATGAGTAGAGCTGCAACCACTTCTCCCAGACGATCGCTTCACACTTGTCGTAGCATCAGAGTGCTATTGTTTGTCTTGGCATATATCCTAACGCTCCAAATGATCCCAGCCAAGGGGTCGTTAAAGTACGATCCTCTCACAAAGGTCCAAGTGTGACGATGCCATGGATGTGATAGAGGACATGTCTGGGTACCAAAATGGGTCAAATGTTGCTCTTGGCTTAAGCAACGGGCTCTTAGCCTGTAGCTGTGTGCATCCACGTTGATGATTTAGTGCAGATCCAAGCCTCCTTTTTCTCATTTGCAGCTGTGTGTGAACCCTTTCAGTTTGCATTTCAGTAAGCCAAGACTTTGAAAGTGAAAGCTAGGGGTCTGCGTGAGGATTTTGGATCAAACAGAACTGTGCTAGAGTTGTCTTTATTGCAAGAGAGTGTGGCTCGTTGGTCTAGGGGTATGATTCTCGCTTAGGGTGCGAGAGGTCCCGGGTTCAAATCCCGGACGAGCCCGTCACATGTGGAAGGAGTAGGAGGTCATTGGCACAAACGGTTTCAACAGTCAGATGCACAAGTGCATGTCTCCCAAGTGCCTCTCTGTCAGTCCCACCCAACCATCAAATTGTCTGCAACTTATAACAATGCTGGCTGGCAAACTTTCCAGCGTCAAAATCATCTTCAACTTCATGCCTTTTGTCCAAACGGATATTGGTCCATTTTGTCCCCCTGCAAACCAGCCTCTGGTGGCTCGTTGGTCTAGGGGCATGATTCTTGCTTCGGGTGTGAGAGGTCCCGGGTTCAAATCCCGGACGAGCCCCCACCTGTTGAAATGGGACTTAAATCTTTGTCTGTGTACATTTATCATGTGGGGCACAAAAATGAAGGCCTCTACAGGGTCTCCATGAAATATGTTTCTCTGGAAAACACAATCATTTTCTGGCAAATATCTGTCCTGATCAGCATGCTGTGAGCACCTTTTCAGGCAAAAAGCAGGACGAATGCATGATCTTAGACCAGATACGCAAATTACGGACACATTTCATACAGTTGTAGCGTTGGAAGTGCATAATGAGCAGTTGAGCGCGCAAAAGTCTTTTGCGTTGATTTAGAGGACTGAGGAGCTGTTTTCATTCCACCCCCAGAGTTGCTCCATCATTTTCTCAGCCCAGATTGTGGCTCGTTGGTCTAGGGGTATGATTCTCGCTTTGGTTGCGAGAGGTCCCGGGTTCAAATCCCGGACGAGCCCACTCTGTTCACTTAATACCCTGACATCCACCATGTCAAGAGGCTACATACTTTAGACTGAGATTTGAAAATGCACAGTGTCATGACCTAATCCAATGTTACAAGACAAACTTTGTAAAACATCATTCCTTGGATTGGAAGAAAGGGTCAACCCACCTGGTGCTGAAAGATGGACAAAACTCTCAGAATTAAGCTAGTCAAATGCCTGGACAAGGTACAGTGGCGTCATGTTGCAAAGCAAAGGCACCTGCTTTCAATATGAGTAGAGCTGCAACCACTTCTCCCAGACGATCGCTTCACACTTGTCGTAGCATCAGAGTGCTATTGTTTGTCTTGGCATATATCCTAACGCTCCAAATGATCCCAGCCAAGGGGTCGTTAAAGTACGATCCTCTCACAAAGGTCCAAGTGTGACGATGCCATGGATGTGATAGAGGACATGTCTGGGTACCAAAATGGGTCAAATGTTGCTCTTGGCTTAAGCAACGGGCTCTTAGCCTGTAGCTGTGTGCATCCACGTTGATGATTTAGTGCAGATCCAAGCCTCCTTTTTCTCATTTGCAGCTGTGTGTGAACCCTTTCAGTTTGCATTTCAGTAAGCCAAGACTTTGAAAGTGAAAGCTAGGGGTCTGCGTGAGGATTTTGGATCAAATGGAACTCTGCTAGAGTTGTCTTTGTTGCGAGAGAGTGTGGCTCGTTGGTCTAGGGGTATGATTCTCGCTTAGGGTGCGAGAGGTCCCGGGTTCAAATCCCGGACGAGCCCGTCACATGTGGAAGGAGTAGGAGGTCATTGGCACAAACGGTTTCAACAGTCAGATGCACAAGTGCATGTCTCCCAAGTGCCTCTCTGTCAGTCCCACCCAACCATCAAATTGTCTGCAACTTATAACAATGCTGGCTGGCAAACTTTCCAATGTCAAAATCATCTTCAACTTCATGCCTTTTGTCCAAACGGATATTGGTCCATTTTGTCCCCCTGCAAACCAGCCTCTGGTGGCTCGTTGGTCTAGGGGCATGATTCTTGCTTCGGGTGTGAGAGGTCCCGGGTTCAAATCCCGGATGAGCCCCCACCTGTTGAAATGGGACTTAAATCTTTGTCTGTGTACATTTATCATGTGGGGCACAAAAATGAAGGCCTCGACAGGGTCTCCATGAAATATGTTTCTCTGGAAAACACAATCATTTTCTGGCAAATATCTGTCCTGATCAGCATGCTGTGAGCACCTTTTCAGGCAAAAAGCAGGACGAATGCATGATCTTAGACCAGATACGCAAATTACGGACACATTTCATACAGTTGTAGCGTTGGAAGTGCATAATGAGCAGTTGAGCGCGCAAAAGTCTTTTGCGTTGATTTAGAGGACTGAGGAGCTGTTTTCATTCCACCCCCAGAGTTGCTCCATCATTTTCTCAGCCCAGATTGTGGCTCGTTGGTCTAGGGGTATGATTCTCGCTTTGGGTGCGAGAGGTCCCGGGTTCAAATCCCGGACGAGCCC
Organism: Xyrichtys novacula; assembly: GCA_962446985.1. NCBI lineage: Eukaryota > Metazoa > Chordata > Actinopteri > Labriformes > Labridae > Xyrichtys > Xyrichtys novacula. The sequence continues at coordinate 30,855,976 of OY660872.1, forward strand.
ACTCTGTTCACTTAATACCCTGACATCCACCATGTCAAGAGGCCACATACTTTAGACTGAGATTTGAAAATGCACAGTGCCATGACCTAATCCAATGTTACAAGACAAACTTTGTAAAACATCATTCCTTGGATTGGAAGAAAGGGTCAACCCACCTGGTGCTGAAAGATGGACAAAACTCTCAGAATTAAGCTAGTCAAATGCCTGGACAAGGTACAGTGGCGTCATGTTGCAAAGCAAAGGCACCTGCTTTCAATATGAGTAGAGCTGCAACCACTTCTCCCAGACGATCGCTTCACACTTGTCGTAGCATCAGAGTGCTATTGTTTGTCTTGGCATATATCCTAACGATCCAAATGATCCCAGCCAAGGGGTCGTTAAAGAACGATCCTCTCACAAAGGTCCAAGTGTGACGATGCCATGGATGTGATAGAGGACATGTCTGGGTACCAAAATGGGTCAAATGTTGCTCTTGGCTTAAGCAACGGGCTCTTAGCCTGTAGCTGTGTGCATCCACGTTGATGATTTAGTGCAGATCCAAGCCTCCTTTTTCTCATTTGCAGCTGTGTGTGAACCCTTTCAGTTTGCATTTCAGTAAGCCAAGACTTTGAAAGTGAAAGCTAGGGGTCTGCGTGAGGATTTTGGATCAAATGGAACTCTGCTAGAGTTGTCTTTGTTGCGAGAGAGTGTGGCTCGTTGGTCTAGGGCAGGGGTCGGCAACCTTAAACACTCAAAGAGCCACTTGGACCAGTTTCCCACAGAAAAGAAAACACAGGGAGCCACAAAACCTCTTTAGCATCTAAAATGAAGATAACATTGCATATATCTTTTTTTTTAACCTTTATACAAAGTATATAAAAAACTGTAGCGAGTTGCATTTATGAAATAAATGAACTATTTCGGCGAGTGTCTGTCTTCTTCAGTAGTTAAACCGCAAGATATCAAAATCTACCCGGATACAGCAATGCTGCTTTTTGATTGGCTGTTCAGTAGATATACTTTATTTGATTGGCTTGTGCGTGGCACGCAGCTTCTGAACTCTCGGAGGAACTCAGTTGATTTCCCCCAGTTCCAAAGTTGAAGAAGTGCAACTTGGTGGACATCACCGTGTTCATTTAAATGCGTGAGAAATACAATGTGTGGTGTGTGAGCGTGTGAACGAGTGGGAATGCGTGTGTCATACGCTGAATGCGTGAGACTTGAGAGCCCTGTGCTCACGCATCATCGATGTACTCCCGAGCCATGCAAAACGGTCTTTGCAAATGTTGCACTGAACGCCTTCCTTTTCAGTCTTGGTGAAGTTTTCCCACACCACTGATGTTTTAGGTCGGGATTTGGGTTGGGTTGTGGCCATGTTTTTCTCAGCCGCTGCCTCGGCCATGGCTGTTTCTTTTCTGTGCGTCCTGCTGATGTTTACACGCCGGTGTCCATGGACATATATAAAGACCCGACGAATCGATTACAGAATTTGTTGGCAACGGATTTTTTCGTCACGACGAATCTACTTAATCGATTCGTTGTTGCAGCCTTAATAGTTTATTTAATGTTACAAGAGCATTATAATCTTTGAATTTAGAATTACAAAATAATAATAATAATAATAAAATAAAATAAAATGCAATTAAGTATTTATTATTTATTTTCCAAATCCACTGGGAGCCGCAGCTTAGGGAAGAAAGAGCCGCATGCGGCTCCAGAGCCGCAGGTTGCCGAACCCTGGTCTAGGGGTATGATTCTCGCTTAGGGTGCGAGAGGTCCCGGGTTCAAATCCCGGACGAGCCCGTCACATGTGGAAGGAGTAGGAGGTCATTGGCACAAACGGGTTCAACAGTCAGATGCACAAGTGCATGTCTCCCAAGTGCCTCTCTGTCAGTCCCACCCAACCATCAAATTGTCTGCAACTTATAACAATGCTGGCTGGCAAACTTTCCAATGTCAAAATCATCTTCAACTTCATGCCTTTTGTCCAAACGGATATTGGTCCATTTTGTCCCCCTGCAAACCAGCCTCTGGTGGCTCGTTGGTCTAGGGGCATGATTCTTGCTTCGGGTGTGAGAGGTCCCGGGTTCAAATCCCGGACGAGCCCCCACCTGTTGAAATGGGACTTAAATCTTTGTCTGTGTACATTTATCATGTGGGGCACAAAAATGAAGGCCTCTACAGGGTCTCCATGAAATATGTTTCTCTGGAAAACACAATCATTTTCTGGCAAATATCTGTCCTGATCAGCATGCTGTGAGCACCTTTTCAGGCAAAAAGCAGGACGAATGCATGATCTTAGACCAGATACGCAAATTACGGACACATTTCATACAGTAGTAGCGTTGGAAGTGCATAATGAGCAGTTGAGCGCGCAAAAGTCTTTTGCGTTGATTTAGAGGACTGAGGAGCTGTTTTCATTCCACCCCCAGAGTTGCTCCATCATTTTCTCAGCCCAGATTTTGGCTCGTTGGTCTAGGCGTATGATTCTCGCTTTGGGTGCGAGAGGTCCGGGGTTCAAATCCCGGACGAGCCCACTCTGTTCACTTAATACCCTGACATCCACCATATCAAGAGGCTACATACTTTAGACTGAGATTTGAAAATGCACAGTGTCATGACCTAATCCAATGTTACAAGACAAACTTTGTAAAACATCATTCCTTGGATTGGAAGAAAGGGTCAACCCACCTGGTGCTGAAAGATGGACAAAACTCTCAGAATTAAGGTAGTCAAATGCCTGGACAAGGTACAGTGGCATCATGTTGCAAAGCAAAGGCACCTGCTTTCAATATGAGTAGAGCTGCAACCACTTCTCCCAGACGATCGCTTCACACTTGTCGTAGCATCAGAGTGCTATTGTTTGTCTTGGCATATATCCTAACGATCCAAATGATCCCAGCCAAGGGGTCGTTAAAGAACGATCCTCTCACAAAGGTCCAAGTGTGACGATGCCATGGATGTGATAGAGGACATGTCTGGGTACCAAAATGGGTCAAATGTTGCTCTTGGCTTAAGCAACGGGCTCTTAGCCTGTAGCTGTGTGCATCCACGTTGATGATTTAGTGCAGATCCAAGCCTCCTTTTTCTCAATTGCAGCTGTGTGTGAACCCTTTCAGTTTGCATTTCAGTAAGCCAAGACTTTGAAAGTGAAAGCTAGGGGTCTGCGTGAGGATTTTGGATCAAATGGAACTCTGCTAGAGTTGTCTTTGTTGCGAGAGATTGTGGCTCGTTGTTCAAGGGGTATGATTCTCGCTTAAGGTGCGAGAGGTCCCGGGTTCAAATCCTGGACGAGCCCGTCACATGTGGAAGGAGTAGGAGGTCATTGGCACAAACGGTTTCAACAGTCAGATGCACAAGTGCATGTCTCCCAAGTGCCTCTCTGTCAGTCCCACCCAACCCTCAAATTGTCTGCAGCTTATAACAATGCTGGCTGGCAAACTTTCCAGTGTCAAAATCATCTTCAACTTCATGCCTTTTGTCCAAACGGATATTGGTCCATTTTGTCCCCCTGCAAACCAGCCTCTGGTGGCTCGTTGGTCTAGGGGCATGATTCTTGCTACGGGTGTGAGAGGTCCCGGGTTCAAATCCCGGACGAGCCCGCACCTGTTGAAATGGGACTTAAATCTTTGTCTGTGTACATTTATCATGTGGGGCACAAAAATGAAGGCCTCTACAGGGTCTCTATGAAATATGTTTCTCTGGAAAACACAATCATTTTCTGGCAAATATCTGTCCTGATCAGCATGCTGTGAGCACCTTTTCAGGCAAAAAGCAGGACGAATGCATGATCTTAGACTAGATCCGCAAATTACGGACACATTTCATACAGTTGTAGCGTTGGAAGTGCATAATGAGCAGTTGAGCGCGCAAAAGTCTTTTGCGTTGATTTAGAGGACTGAGGAGCTGTTTTCATTCGAGCCCCAGAGTTGCTCCATCGTTAAAGATCGTTAAAGAACGATCCTTTCACAAAGTGTGACGATGCCATGGATGTGATAGAGGACATGTCTGGGTACCAAAATGGGTCAAATGTTGCTCTTGGCTTAAGCAACGGGCTCTTAGCCTGTAGCTGTGTGCATCCACATTGATGATTTAGTGCAGATCCAAGCCTCCTTTTTCTCATTTGCAGCTGTGTGTGAACCCTTTCAGTTTGCATTTCAGTAAGCCAAGACTTTGAAAGTTAAAGCTAGGGGTCTGCGTGAGGATTTTGGATCAAATGGAACTATGCTAGAGATGTCTTTGTTGCAAGAGCTTGTGGCTCGTTGGTCTAGGGGTATGATTCTCGCTTAGGGTGCGAGAGGTCCCGGGTTCAAATCCCGGACGAGCCCGTCACATGTGGAAGGAGTAGGAGGTCATTGGCACAAACGGTTTCAACAGTCAGATGCACAAGTGCATGTCTCCCAAGCGCCTCTCTGTCAGTCCCACCCAACCATCAAATTGTCTGCAACTTATAACAATGCTGGCTCGCAAACTTTCCATTGTCAAAATCATCTTCAACTTCATGCCTTTTGTCCAAACGGATATTGGTCCATTTTTTCCCCTGCAAACCAGCCTCTGGTGGCTCGTTGGTCTAGGGGCATGATTCTTGCTTCGGGTGTGAGAGGTCCCGGGTTCAAATCCCGGATGAGCCCCCACCTGTTGAAATGGGACTTAAATCTTTGTCTGTGTACATTTATCATGTGGGGCACAAAAATGAAGGCCTCTACAGGGTCTCCATGAAATATGTTTCTCTGGAAAACACAATCATTTTCTGGCAAATATCTGTCCTGATCAGCATGCTGTGAGCACCTTTTTTGGCAAAAAGCAGAACGAATGCATGATCTTAGACCAGATACGCAAATTACGGACACATTTCATACAGTAGTAGCGTTGGAAGTGCATAATGAGCAGTTGAGCGCGCAAAAGTCTTTTGCGTTGATTTAGAGGACTGAGGAGCTGTTTTCATTCCACCCCAGAGTTGCTCCATCATTTTTCTCAGCCCAGATTGTGACAGTTTCTGGTCTAGGGGTATGATTCTCGCTTTGGGTGCGAGACGTCCCCTGTTAAAATCCCGGACGAGCCCACTCTGTTCACTTAATACCCTGACATCCACCATGTCAAGAGGCTACATACTTTAGACTGAGATTTGAAAGTGCACAGTGTCATGACCTGATCCAATGTTACAAGACAAACTTTGTAAAACATCATTCCTTGGATTGGAAGAAAGGGTTAACCCTACTGGTGCTGAAAGATGGACAAAACTCTCAGAATTAAGGTAGTCAAATGCCTGGACAAGGTACAGTGGCGTCATGTTGCAAAGCAAAGGCACCTGCTTTCAATATGAGTAGAGCTGCAACCACTTCTCCCAGACGATCGCTTCATACTTGTCGTAGCATCAGAATGCTATTGTTTATCTTGGCATATATCCTAACGATCCAAATGATCCCAGCCAAGGGGTCGTTAAAGAACGATCCTCTCACAAAGGTCCAAGTGTGACGATGCCATGGATGTGATAGAGGACATGTCTGGGTACCAAAATGGGTCAAATGTTGCTCTTGGCTTAAGCAACGGGCTCTTAGCCTGTAGCTGTGTGCATCCACGTTGATGATTTAGTGCAGATCCAAGCCTCCTTTTTCTCAATTGCAGCTGTGTGTTAACCCTTTCAGTTTGCATTTCAGTAAGCCAAGACTTTGAAAGCGAAAGCTAGGGGTCTGCGTGAGGATTTTGGATCAAATGGAACTCTGCTAGAGTTGTCTTTGTTGCGAGAGATTGTGGCTCGTTGGTCTAGGGGTATGATTCTCGCTTTGGGTGCGAGAGGTCCCGGGTTCAAATCCTGGACGAGCCCGTCACATGTGGAAGGAGTAGGAGGTCATTGGCACAAACGGTTTCAACAGTCAGATGCACAAGTGCATGTCTCCCAAGTGCCTCTCTGTCAGTCCCACCCAACCCTCAAATTGTCTGCAGCTTATAACAATGCTGGCTGGCAAACTTTCCAGTGTCAAAATCATCTTCAACTTCATGCCTTTTGTCCAAACGGATATTGGTCCATTTTGTCCCCCTGCAAACCAGCCTCTGGTGGCTCGTTGGTCTAGGGGCATGATTCTTGCTACGGGTGTGAGAGGTCCCGGGTTCAAATCCCGGACGAGCCCCCACCTGTTGAAATGGGACTTAAATCTTTGTCTGTGTACATTTATCATGTGGGGCACAAAAATGAAGGCCTCTACAGGGTCTCTATGAAATATGTTTCTCTGGAAAACACAATCATTTTCTGGCAAATATCTGTCCTGATCAGCATGCTGTGAGCACCTTTTCAGGCAAAAAGCAGGACGAATGCATGATCTTAGACTAGATCCGCAAATTACGGACACATTTCATACAGTTGTAGCGTTGGAAGTGCATAATGAGCAGTTGAGCGCGCAAAAGTCTTTTGCGTTGATTTAGAGGACTGAGGAGCTGTTTTCATTCGAGCCCCAGAGTTGCTCCATCGTTAAAGATCGTTAAAGAACGATCCTCTCACAAAGTGTGACGATGCCATGGATGTGATAGAGGACATGTCTGGGTACCAAAATGGGTCAAATGTTGCTCTTGGCTTAAGCAACGGGCTCTTAGCCTGTAGCTGTGTGCATCCACATTGATGATTTAGTGCAGATCCAAGCCTCCTTTTTCTCATTTGCAGCTGTGTGTGAACCCTTTCAGTTTGCATTTCAGTAAGCCAAGACTTTGAAAGTTAAAGCTAGGGGTCTGCGTGAGGATTTTGGATCAAATGGAACTCTGCTAGAGTTGTCTTTGTTGCGAGAGCTTGTGGCTCGTTGGTCTAGGGGTATGATTCTCGCTTAGGGTGCGAGAGGTCCCGGGTTCAAATCCCGGACGAGCCCGTCACATGTGGAAGGAGTAGGAGGTCATTGGCACAAACGGTTTCAACAGTCAGATGCACAAGTGCATGTCTCCCAAGCGCCTCTCTGTCAGTCCCACCCAACCATCCAATTGTCTGCAACTTATAACAATGCTGCCTCGCAAACTTTCCAGTGTCAAAATCATCTTCAACTTCATGCCTTTTGTCCAAACGGATATTGGTCCATTTTTTCCCCTGCAAACCAGCCTCTGGTGGCTCGTTGGTCTAGGGGCATGATTCTTGCTTCGGGTGTGAGAGGTCCCGGTTTCAAATCCCGGACGAGCCCCCACCTGTTGAAATGGGACTTAAATCTTTGTCTGTGTACATTTATCATGTGGGGCACAAAAATGAAGGCCTCTACAGGGTCTCCATGAAATATGTTTCTCTGGAAAACACAATCATTTTCTGGCAAATATCTGTCCTGATCAGCATGCTGTGAGCACCTTTTTTGGCAAAAAGCAGAACGAATGCATGATCTTAGACCAGATACGCAAATTACGGACACATTTCATACAGTAGTAGCGTTGGAAGTGCATAATGAGCAGTTGAGCGCGCAAAAGTCTTTTGCGTTGATTTAGAGGACTGAGGAGCTGTTTTCATTCCACCCCAGAGTTGCTCCATCATTTTTCTCAGCCCAGATTGTGACAGTTTCTGGTCTAGGGGTATGATTCTCGCTTTGCGTGCGAGACGTCCCGTGTTCAAATCCCGGACGAGCCCACTCTGTTCACTTAATACCCTGACATCCACCATGTCAAGAGGCTACATACTTTAGACTGAGATTTGAAAATGCACAGTGTCATGACCTGATCCAATGTTACAAGACAACCTTTGTAAAACATCATTCCTTGGTTTGGAAGAAAGGGTCAACCCACCTGGTGCTGAAAGAATTAACTCTCAGAATTAAGGTAGTCAAATGCCTGGACAAGGTACAGTGGCGTCATGTTGCAAAGCAAAGGCACCTGCTTTCAATATGAGTAGATCTGCAACCACTTCTCCCAGACAATCGCTTCACACTTGTCGTAGCATCAGAGTGCTATTGTTTGTCTTGGCATATATCCTAACGATCCAAATGATCCCAGCCAAGGGGTCATTAAAGAACGATCCATTCCAAGAGTGCTGCTGAGAACCGACATCAAAAGCAGGCAAACTCCTCGAAACTGCTGTATCAACTGGGTGATGCTGTCAAGCGTTCAGTAGCTTACTTTTTTCTTATTATAGTTTAGTTTCTTCACATTCCTCTTCAAAATTTATCCTTGTAACACTGTACACGTAGGTTAAATTTTTCCTTATTCCCTCACTATCATTAACCTCAGGTCTTAGGTTCAGTTCAAACCATTCCTTCATTTATTCATTAGATGTTCTTTTATTTTCTCATTATTTGATCGTCATTTATTGAAGTTATGTTATTATATAGCATTTGTTAATAAATTGTCCATTTAATTTTATGTTGTCGTCTCTTAGTGGTCCTTCCAGAAAGTGAAGTCCCTGAACTGAGAATTCCGGCCTCAGATGAGAGATTGATTAAAATCTGTTTAAGACTGATTCAACGTTTGATTACTCAATTGAACTTTGTTTTGTCTTTTTCCCCACCAGAAAGGTGGGTGGTGCCCCTTCAACGAGTGCATAAATGTCATAATTTAATTCTATTTTTTAGGACATTTATTTTAAATTCAAATCACTACATATTATTTGGTGCGGCCGTGCGAGGCTCATTTCAAACGACTTCTGGAAACACTAACAGACAACCTTAAGATTATCTCCCCAAACTAGTGAGAAACCCAGCTTTCCCAACTTAGACTCCTTAAGATCTATGCTATGCTTGCTAAAATTACTGGATTGAATGCTTAATGTATTTCTGATGCATTTTTGAAATTGCTGAACTGGGCGTTTGATGTGTTTCTAATTCATGTTCTAAAGATATGAGCTCTTGTTAAAGCGCTGATTTTGCTGCTACATACGTTTGTGTGTGAGCCTAGACCACGTTGATCATTGTTTTGATTGCAGCGAGGCTGCGCCTTCTGCTGTGCGCGCCGCCGATGCGCATATCCAGACTGTCAACTTTTGAGTGCACGATTTCAACGTTGCCGTATGCTTGTATTAGAAGGCCTTGGGCCAGACCCTGTGTTCGCAAAGCTCCGAGCCGTGGTTCCAAGTCCCCGAACCCTGCATAGTCTGCTACGAAGTTCTAGTGACTGTAAAGGATTCAGTTATTCCTCATTCCCCCGGCAGATTAGCTATCTGTCGCGGGAGATCACTGTTTCCAGTGAGAGGTTTTTGTTAGAGTGATTTCAGACATAACTTTTCTTCACAAATCGCCAACTTTTGTGAATACAAGTCCGCAGTTTTGGGTGTGAGAGGTCCCGGGTTCAAATCCCGGACGAGCCCGCATCTGTTGAAATGGGATTGAAATCTTTGTCAGTGTACATTTATCAAGTTGCGCACAAAAATGAAGGCCTCTACTGGGTCTCCGTGAAATGTGTTTCTCTGGAAAACACAATCATTTTCAAAGTAAAGGTAAAGTAAAAAATATGTCATTGTGTGGGAGAGGCAGCTGTGGAGGTGGAGGACAGTGAGTTCAAGTGAAGATGGAGCGATACTGACAAAGTTCCCCTCAGGTTTATTTAAAGATGAATGTTTCTACAGCCCACTGACTCTGATTCATAAAGGTGTCATCACAACACCTGCTGTAAACAGGCTCTAACATGTTTACAATCAAGTCTTATAGATAATGTGAGTCATCCCACTACACACACACACACACACACACACACACACTCACACACACACACACACACACACACACACACACTCACACACACACACGCACACATCCCTGAGCTGACCGGCTGAATGAACCTCTCTAATCTGCTCATAATTTAAGTCATCCAGGCTGATTTTTTTGCACATCTGTCATGTCTGCACGGTGTCCAATCTGTTTACATGAAGCTGGTTTATTGTCACTACCCCCCCTGTTCTTCAGCACTGATGCTGCTTAATACAGTAAATCCCCCAAGCCTTCATCATAAACATTTCCATCCTTATGTCATCATAAAGATGAGATAAAATACAACAGAAATTCATAGATCCTGAAAGAAACTCTAGTACCAGCTGTAAAAAATGAGAGATACACAAAAACACACTATGAATCATAAAATAAAAGCAAAAGAAAATTGTGCTTCTCCAGAATCAGTTCATGACTGATCTGTTTAGTTACAAAGGGATGAAAGTTATTAACTTTAGTATCAGGCCTAATATTAGACCCTGTCTCTACTGCTGAAATCATCAGTACCTTTTTTTATATTTTGAAAACAAATGTATTTGTCAGTACTACACATGAACGAAGTGTTAGACTGAAACTTTGCTCAAACTAATTCAACACTGACTATGTTGAAGTAATCTCCAGGTGGAACTACAGGGTGCTCTGAACAGCTTCTCCAAATTTGGCAAATTTGTAATTTTAAAAAAGGAATGCAACTTTGTTGCATTGCAACAGTAAATGAGGCTTCCGGAATGCTGGGTTCTGGAATACTGGGATCCCTTAAAGCGACAGTGGTTTAAAAAAGGGTCTCAGACAGAGGCTGATGCAAGTGTTTTCATCATAGACTGTATATAGAATAGACGCTGTCTGCCTCCTCGCTGGGTGAAGCCACCGCAAGAACAGCACCCTCTGGGGATGGGCTACAGTACAGGTCATAAATCCTGCCTCCTCCACCAATTCTTATGGAGCTGTAGACAAACATTAGAAATTAATTACACAGATTATAATTTTTTCTACTCTGTGCTTGCGATGTTGGCACGTAGCTATTTTAAGACTAGTTTGTGGTCAATTCCTCTTTTTTCTGTTCAGCTCCATTTTTTAAAAGTTATTAGGGGGTTCATGTTTCTATGATTGACACTTGATACAGCCTATGGGCGTACAAAGATTGCGTAGCTCACCCAGGGGATATGCTGTTTGAGCCAAGCATCATCACAGCGACTCTCTCGCCGAATGTGTACAATGCTATTGTGCAAGTGGTGGTTTCAGGAAGTGGGAAAAATCCCAGAAATCCTGGGGGCAATTTGGCTTTAAATTCATGTAATGACAGTTGTCTATAGTATATACAGTCTATGGTTTTCAAAGACAGCAGTCTGAAATATGTTCATGTAAACCATGTAAAACTGCTAAGAAGCTCCCACATGGATTACAGTGTTTTTCGCTTTGTCATTATGGGGTATTTTGTGTAGAATTTTTGAGGGGAAAAAAGGAATTAAGGAAATAAGGCTGTAACATAACAAAATGTGAACAAAAAAGTGAAGTGGTATGAATACTTTCCGAATGCACTGTATATAAAGCCAGGAATAAGCATCATACTCTCTCTTTAAGAGTAGAACTTTCGGCCCCTATCCCCGCTCCCCGACCTCCATCCTCCGACTACGACCTCAGATCAGTCGAGACGACCCGCTGAATTTAAGCATATTACTAAGTGGAGGAAAAGAAACTAACCACGATTCCCTCAGTAGCGAAGAGGGAAGAGCCCAGCGCCGAATCCCGTGGACGGTGTGAGGCCAGTAGCGGCCCCTATCGCGCTGGGGTCTAATCTTCTCAGAGTCGGGTTGTTTGGGAATGCAGCCCAAAGCGGGTGGTAAACTCCATCTAAGGCTAAATACCGGCACGCATCTAAACCAGCGCAATTCAACCTTTCCCGCATCTCCTCCTTTGCAGTCGTTCGCTTCCTGCCCTCCATTTGGTTCTCGCACGGAGTCAGGATCACGTGACTGAAAACCTCCAACAGCATATTTTTCCCCCACCTTCTGACTACTTAAAAATCGTAAACGGCTGTCTACAGACCTCTGTGTCTTTGGTTACCTTCTGAATGGATGGACACATCCTGGTGGGAAGGTATGGTGGCTCATCAGGGCAGAGGAACTGCCGCAGCCTTGACAATGGCCATGAAGAGGAACATGCTGCAAACACTCAGGTATACAATCCAAAAACACATGCACAAGCACAAAACAAACACAAGGACAGAAACACAATGCAAATGAAAAAAAGGTGCTGCTGCCGGAAGCAAAAACAACTACATTTACAGCAGGTATACTGTAAATAACCAATGACTGCATGGACAGAAACACATGAAACAAGAACACAACTGCAAATTAATTAAACCTTTAAAAAAAAGTGCAGAATTCTTCAAGCTTGAAGGGCAGTTTTTTTCAACATTTTGCTGTATGCTTTTTCACTTTCAGTTTGTTTCTGCAGTTTTGTTAGTTTTTTTAACTTTTGTATGTGTTTTTGAATTTCATGTTTGAGCTGTTGCAGCATGTATCCCCCACAGTAATGTGTCCTCTGTGCACAGCCTCTATAATAAAACTGTTTTTTAAAAAATAGATTTTTTGCATGTCATAAGATTTTATTTTGTGGTGAAAAATCTTTCTTGTTTCTGATACAGTATGCAAGAATGTTTGAGAAGAAGAAGCAGGTTGTGTTTGACGGGTGTTGAATGTTTCACCAAAGTAGAGACAATGGAGATGTCTAAAAGTGTAATGATTCTGAACCTTCTTGATGAAGATGCCTTGCACCTGGGTGGTTTAGAAAAATAAAAACAAATTAATAACATACTTGTGATGAATTGCTCAAGGTCAGAATTAATCACATGCAGCAGGTCTGAAGACAAAACATCTCCTTCGTAACTTAGACCCAAGGCATGAGTCAAAAGTTTCAAGTGGTTAAGAGCTCAATGGTAACAGTTAGGCCTCTAAAGTTGGTAATCATAAATAATTTAGGTTAAGGCAGTTATTTAAATGTTGGTTCGTTAAAGTAGATTTGTGCCTCAGTGCCTCTGTCACTGTGAAAGCTTGTATTATGCTGCTTTCGCTGTTTAAATAATGAAATAAAAAGCTGCCTGAGGGCAGGGGTCGACAATAAACTGTGTCATGTATCATGTGTCCTGATTGTTCAGTGTTTTTCTGCTGCATTTACTCTTTTCAGGCATCAATGTACAGCCTGCCGGGGTCGTGTGCTGGATTTCTGCATTATGATGATAATATGAGGCTTTGGCTGACTCAACCCCCTCACGCAGGCGGATTGAATCGGATGAGCCAGGCTCCACCTGCCCCCCTCCCCCCCACCCCCAAGTTGCCAAGACTGACTGACTGTCTCTACGCCCTGCACACAGCTGTAACAAATCCCAGCATGCCTGGCATGCATGGTGCACAGCAGCGTGAGGCCAGCACATTGCCCTCTCGGTTGGGTTGGAAGGAGCACGTTCCAGTGGCAGAGCATTCCCCTGGCACCTTGAATGTGGCTGAAGGCCAGAACCAGAACTGGTATGGTCCCTGACTCCTGCTGCTGACCTCCCTCATGAGTCTATGATGTGGCGACATCTGCACAGAGACACGAGTCAGCCTCATGGACAGAGAGAGTTAGGCAGAGATGACTGGCCCTGTGCCGTCCCTCCATATGCTGGGCTCCTCTGCTCCACCTCTGTGTTTCCCCCCTCTGCTTTTCCTGGATGAGGAGAGCTGCTTACTGGGCCAAGGCTAATTGTCACCACCCAGGACCTGATTACATCTGTCTTGTGCTGCAGCTTGTGGCTCTCTTCAGTCCTGCTCACCTTTTCCTTCAAGGTAATCTGATAACACTGAGGTTTTTCCTCATCATTGATTTATCAGAAATGGTAAGCTGATTAAAGAGTCTGTAATGTGATCTGTGAAATACTCTTATATCTGTAACTCTGTGTAGTTGCCTCAGAGATCATGACAGTTTAAAGAGACATTTCAATATTTTTTTTTGTCTCATTTCACTCATTATAGTCTGTTCTGGTTTATAAACTCTATAAAGTTTTCCCTCAGTACGGAAGAATCTCCTTTTTAAAGAAGTATAAACAGACTCCATAATTCCCAATAAGAATGTGAAATTTGGATTCTTTAAACTTCAAGACAGTTTTCCACTTTGGCTCAGTCCATCTTGAATGAACACAGGCTCAGAGAAGGTCTCGATCATGTTTGTGGTTTCCTTTTTGCATGATTCAGTTTTAACCTGCATTCGTGGGTGCAGTGCTTTGATTTTGTGTCAATGCAGTGATTTTCAGTACAGAGCCTGCTTTGATACAATACTGCCTGGGAGCCTGAAGATTATGCTAATGCACACACATTGATAAAAAAAAAAAAAAAAGCCTCTTTTTTTCAACTTTTTTCATTGTAAATGATCCTAATTAGTAATATTCTTGACTTGGAAATTTGGAAATAAAAGGTTCTTGGTCAGACTGATCTACTAACACATGTACAGGACAAATTAAAAAAGAAATAAGAGGTACATTTTTGTCCATGGGTGACACTATATCGAGTTCTACACAGGAACTTTGAACAAAAAATTAAGACAGGAATTATCATCTATGAAAAGTAAAATCATCCCAACTTCAATTTAGGATTGTGTTTTAACTCACTGCAACACTAAATATGCAAATGTGTACATGTCCCTGAGTGGGGGTAAATAAATAAATGAACCAGTTCTAGCAGCAGGAGCAATTAGCAGCCTAATTAAAAGTCACAGGCATGTTTGAAATGCTGGAAGTTGAAATCAGTCTCTGTTCCTGTCTGTGTGCAGTGCACGTGTTCATATTTCATTAACTGCAGACTCTGAGGTGTATGTCCCTCATACAGATGAACACCATCAAAGTCCATATTTAATGAAGTTACAGGATCACAAGGCTCAGCCTGTTCATTAGTATATCACCTTACATACAACATATACACCACAGCTCTTACATTGAGACTGTAAACATTGTGACAGCAGGACCTGAACATGTGAGCTGCTGTTTTCACGTTATTTTCACATCCTGCAGACAGCTGATCTAATGCACCAAGAACATTTTCTTTGATTTACCCTTCAGGACTATTTTCCATATGCTCCTCACACCATCTGTTAGATATCAGTGAAACTGAGCTGTGTCATATGGAACAGACGTGTGAAATGCCAAATTTGCATTGAATAAAATCCTGTTTTTTCCAGAGTAAATAATGCTGATTTGCACATCTTCGCATAACCTATCTCAGACTGACCAAGGATCTTTCCCCCTTTTCCACAATAAATCCTCCAAGTTTCTTAAAGCACCGAAAGGACAGTGCTGAGTTGAGTTGGACATTTTAAGTAAGCTTTTGTTCCTTTTAAATAAATCTAATTTTGTTCTGCATTTTGGGTTCTTCCCTTTTTGTTTCACCCCGAAACTTCACATAATGAACCAACAAAGCAACAGGGTATGACAAGGACTATATATACACACAGGGAAATGAGCAATGAGAGGCAGGTGAGACACAGAGACACAGATGCAGACAATTACAGAGGAGGGAAAACTGAGGAAGTAAAACAAGACCAGAAACTCGGGCTGTGTCTCATTTCAGCGACCACATAAGGCTGAGCGCGCTCAAGAGTGCTTAGCTGAGCGCACTGCCGTTATGTGGACTTGAGTACCCTGTGTGAGATGGTCCGGTTTTTGTGAAATGGGACAGACTACCCTCTAGGAGGACTTCCTGGTTGAGTTGCCAAATGTCCCCGCCCTCAGGCTCGCGTCATGACTGACTTGAAGAAAAGCCGCGGACCGCAGCATTTATTGTTTTAATTGTGCGACCTTGCACAGACACAAAACATAGATACATACAAGCACAGATCATTTCCACAAAATTCATCCAATGATTGCATGTTTTGTATGAAGGACTATGAGATTTTTTTTTAAGACTTTGAGATTTAAGTCGTGAATTTACGAGAATAAAGTCATTAATTTATTAGAATAAGATCATAAGGTTCCCTGTTATTTCAAAGGAGAGTTGTTAAAATTAGGGTCATTGAGCATTTGAAGGAACTGTGCTTCAGTATAGGTTTCACAAACAGGGAGATACTTCATCCTTTGGAACATCAGCATTACATTGTCATAAGTATAAGGACTTTAAGAAAGATACATGAGAAATGCGTCTTTTCCACGGGGAAAAAAAACAGGTGGACTTGGAGGAAATCGCTGCTTTTGTGGAGACAGATACGGATATGCTGAGGATAAATCCATCGATGCAGCCGTAAATAGCCGTGAATGGCATTGAGCTTTAGTTTATGATATGAATCCATATGCCATAATAAGGTGTTGGTGTCTCTGCAGGTGTAGGTTACCGCCGGTGTCAGAGATGTGGTGCTCGTCAGAGCTCGACTCCCTCTGGATCACAAATGTTGATCATCATCAGTTTGATTGTTTCTTCAGAAACCACAAAATCTCTCTGAATGACCCGCTGATACATCCACAGATAACCCTGCTGATGGCCAGCTTCAGTC
This sequence comes from Xyrichtys novacula, assembly GCA_962446985.1. Taxonomy (NCBI): domain Eukaryota; kingdom Metazoa; phylum Chordata; class Actinopteri; order Labriformes; family Labridae; genus Xyrichtys; species Xyrichtys novacula. Next base: position 30,872,121 of record OY660872.1, read on the forward strand.
ATTTCCCCCTTCACAAAAGCAGCTTTATGACTTTATTTACTTTATGACTTTATTCTCCAAAGTTCACAACTTTAATCTCTAAATCTTTAAAAGAAAAACTCAATGTTGTCCAGATACTCTGATGTAGTTTTATCAGCTTTCTTATTTCTAATGTGCTTGATTGTTGTAGCAGAGTGGATCAGTACGTCTCTAAAGAGTATAATGTTTGGTTTGCAGATTTTAGTGAGTTCAGAGATCATGCGCTCATGCAGCCTGAGCTGACTGTCTGCTATTTTTGGATTTCTTGTATTTTCTTTGAAGACGCGTTGCGTCTCCAAGCGAGTCCAGCCTCTCACCCGAAATGCACAGCTGTGCAGTGGCACGCAAAGAATTCTGGGATACCAAGGCCACAAAAGCGTGCATAAATGCATGCTTGAAAAACAGGTGGGGGTAGTGTGGTTTTGAGACCGAATTTGAAGCGCGCTTAGCATTTCGAGCCAAATGGGACACCGTTTGCGCAGTGTGATGACATCACGCACACTTCAAATGCGCTGTTTGGCGGTGCGGTCTCTGAAATGAGACACAGCTACAGGGAAACTACTGCAAAATAAAACAGGAAACACTGAAAACTGATAGAGCAATGAAAAACGGAGAACATGAGGGAACCAGGGTCAGACACAAAAGGAAAACTCACAAGACAAGACTGCAGAGGAACAGGAACAAAAACAAAGAAATTACACTCCAGGGAAACACAAAACCAGAGAAAAACTAACTCAAACAGAACATATCATGACATTAATAAGTATCTGTGTCATTTAAAAATTTCACAGGTTTATTCTAAATTTCCATATGGACTTAATTTCAATCCTTGTGTTGATTGTTCTGTAACATGCTTAAGCTAAAATTTTGCTTTTGCAAAAGCTGTCTTTCTGTCTTAATTGTTTACAGGTAAAAGTTGCCTAAAAGTTTTACAAAGGAGGTGTCCTGATCAGTCTGGAGTATCAGTCAGTTCAAATCGAAGCCTATTGAAGCTGCTACCTGGTATCTGTATGTCCTGTTCAAGCTTTTATTTGGTGGTGTGTCTCTATTCTGAGAGCTCCCTGCAATTCTGCGTGGTTATGCCTCATACCAAAGCCTGAGGCAGGGAGAGCACATCTCACCTCCGTCTCATGTGCATACATGAAAAGCCAAGGCAGGGACAGCAGCAGCAAAGACCCCGTGGTACAAAACAGAGACATCAGTGAGGATACATATTGTATAACACTGGTATAACAAAGCAGCTCAAGCAGTTTGAAAAGAGCAGCCATTTTGACTTTTGCCAGTTGGATATGTAGAAGGCAATTTGCTCAGTAGTCAGCTGATATGGGCAGATGTTAAGATCAGCAGATGCACCATGGGATGAGCTTAACTTAAGAGTCCTACATCACTCAATGTTGTGCTCAGTGTGATACAAAATCATTTTTTGTCTAAGCATTTTGATCATTTATATCTTAGTAGTTAGTGAGGCCCTGATTCATTAATTTCATTAACATTTTGTCATTCACAAAGCACAAAGGGTTAAATACTCCACAAGCTGCACTGCTGAAGAAATAGAGGGATACCATCTCTGTGCACCTGTGATGTTTGCATAAATTTACATGATCTGTTAATGTATTCATTCACAACAAACTAATACCTCTCTTCCATGTAAAACAAGTCTTATTGTGAAATACAAAGCCACAAAATGTTGGAGTGACATTTTTACCAACTGTGGCATATAAGAAAAAACATCAACACACTAAACTTTTGGTGATAAGGACAACAGTTTCCAGACATAAGTCTTTCAATATTATGTGTGCACTGCTATATTTATTCTAAATGATGGTAGTTTAATCATTCTGGGTCTGTCTATGTCTCGGTCTCCAACATATGAACCGTGCTTTGCTGAAACAGACTTTCCTGTGTTTGGTAGATCTTCTACATTATTTTCTGTATCATCTTATAAATTAATATTAATCACTGTAGCTGATGAAGCAGCTCTTTTGCAGCCACGAGTCCTGCCTTACCTCTGTGATATGAAATCCTGTAGTTTCTGATCAACCTGCACACATGAAGCTGTTAAAGAAAAACACCCACAGAGTCCGACTGAGTCTAATTAAACTGCTGGTTACATAAGCTGATTTATTACCTCTTCTCCATGATTCTTACAGGAACTCCCCAGCCATTTGAAAGATAAGCATGCTAGGAATTATTTCTCCCCTGGGAGGTCTGTCTCTGTCCAACTAAATGTTCGTCTCTGAAATGTGACATGAAACAAATAGGCTACACTTCAGTAGGGACCTAATGAGCCTCAGACTGTCACCTCCAGCTCATTTGCATCCTAATTACAAGAGGATAGATAATAGTAATAAAAATGCTTTATGCTGACTGTTATCATTATTGGTAAGTGTTTGAGTTATTCCACGGCACTGAGAGTTCCCTGTGGATTTGACTTCAAGCAGACTTCCTGACATTGTTTTTAAGGGTTCCTGCTGCCCTCAGTGAAAGCTGTGAAAAACACCATTAAAAGTTACCGCTAAAGGAAACATGAGACTATAACTCAGTGTACCAGAGTCTGTTATTGACTTTTCTTGCAGTGCTGGCTGCTGAATTTTCTGCATGTACTGTATATTACAGGATATTCAATTCCAGTGGACTATGTTCTGCCCAGTCCATCAAACCTCTTCCATTGGGGCAAAGCTGTGACATTATCATGGTCTCTGTGCCAGGAAGAGGAACACTGGAGCACATCCTCAGCAGCTGCCCAAAAGTACAAGGGAAGGGCATTACTGCTGGCACCACAATCAAGTCCTGAGGGTAGTAGCAGAGCCAATCAGCATTATCATCCACCAAGCAAAGCATCTATAACCAGCAAGCCACCACATCACATTTGTCAAAGCAGCCCAACACCCAAAGCCCAGACCAAAAACCTGCGAAGGTCTCTTGGGAACAGCTAATGGCTGGCAAATGAGGATGGACCTCGGGAAACATCCCAACCCATCTATCTGGTGAGGAAATGGCACATAAAGGGGTGTTGTACTCAGTGTTTGCACATGGAAGTTGGTGGGAGAGACTGTGCAGGGTTCTTTGTGCAAGGTGTATAACCTCCTGGGCATCACTGGTAGGCAGAAAATGCAAGTGTGGAGGAGATTGGGGAGAGGAGGATTACAGCCAGGCTAGCCTCCATGCTGGACAAAGACCCTCACCCCCTCCAACACACACTCACTGCACTGAGGAGCTCCATCAGAGACAGGATGCTCCACCCAAAGTGTGTGACAGAGAGGTATTACAGGTTATTCCTTCCTGCAGCTGTTAGACTCCACAACAAAAATCTCAGTGTGCAATAAATCATATTTATATGTATATTCTGTTCACACATATGCTTGGTCTATATATATATAGTCATGCACATATAAATATCTCAATTTTTCCAACTATAATATATCCCAAACTGTACATAACAGCTGTAAATGACATTCACATATGTATCTTTTTAACTCTTACGTTTCTTCATCCTATAATTTCTCTTTTTGTATTTATGCTGCTGTAAACTTGGAATTTCCCCCTGTGGGACTAATAAAGGAATATCTTATCTTATCAAGCCATCAGAAGAGCAACATAGGCTGCAGAGAAAGTTCAGGATGGCTGTGGATTAGGAGAGACAAGCCATGGCACAATGCTACTCAGACAATGTTGTGTTATGTTAAATTAGGTACATTATGCTATTTCATGTAATGTCACGTTGTGTGACACAATGAGACATTATGTAACATTACATTACATTACATTACATTATGTTTCGTTGTACCATGTTGTGTAACATTAAGGTGTGTTACATCACATTGAATTATATTATGTTACCTTATGATTTCCTATGTTGTTTTATGTTGTATTGTTATTTTATGTTTGTGACATTAAGTTGCATTACATTACACTGCGTTGCATGATGTTGTGTTGTGTTCCATCACATTGCATTGCATGATCTTACATTTTGTTTTGTTGTGCTATGTTGTATTGTTAATTTATTTTTTGTTACATTACACTACATCTTGTTTTGTTGTATTTTTATTTTTTTTATTTTGTGATGTTATGTTATGTTGCTTTGTATCGCATTGCATTAGGTTATGTTTTGTTGTGTTATGTCCTATTGTATTATGTTATTTGTTAATTGATGTTTTGTTATGTGATATAATTTAACCGTATGTTTGATTGTATTATATTATGCTTTATTATGTTATTGTCTGTCCAAGTTAAAGTCAATGTTACATCTGTTCAAAGTCTGATGATCCATCACCTTTTCACTACGAAGGAGAACAAATTATATTGTTGAATAAAAAAATAAACCGAAGTAAGAGGTTTTCATCATATTTTTTAATAAAACATCTACATTAATAGTAAATCAAAACAGTAACACCAATTAACTCTAAGAGAAACAGATCTGTGCAGTGATACCGTATAGCCTAGAACTGAGCTACCCTAAATCACAGCAGGGGAAACCAATCAAAAGAGTATTCAGAAAAGAGAGAGGCTGCAGTGGGCAAATGCAAAGTTAGGAATAGGAGGTAAATCTGACACACTGGCTGTGTCTCAATTCAGAGACTGCACTGTCGAACGGCGCATTTCAAGTGTGCATGACATCATCATGCGGCGCTAACGATGTCCCATTTGGCTCGTGATTCTGCTTCAAATTCGGTCTCAAAACCACCCTGCCCCCGCCCCTTTTTCATGTGTGCATTTATGCACACTTTCGTGGCCTTGGTATCCCAGAATTCTTTGAGTGCCACTGTAGGCCGGACTTCTAGAAGTATTTAAAAAAAATTCTCAATACGGCCCTCATACTCCTTCATACAAAACATGCTATCATTAGATGAATTTTGTGGAAATGATCTGTGCTTGTATGTATTGTTTTGTGTCTGTGCAAGGTCGCACTATTAAAAAATAACTGCTGCGCTCCGCGGCTTTTGTTCAAGTCAGTCGTGATGCGAGCCTGAGGGCGGGGACATTTGGCAACTCAACCAGGAAGTCCTCCAGGAGCATTGTTTGACTCAGACCTGACATTTGAGACCCTCTTTGCAATCAGGGCCCCTCCACTTTGAAAGAAACTCCCTGAGAAGATGAGGCTCACAGAATTAGATACAATGTCTTTTCAATAACTTTTTTAATTAAACTTGTTTTCATCTGTCTTCTTTGTGAAATAATTTTATTTATTGCTTTTTATCATATATTTTCTTTTTGTCCTGTCTATCCTCACATCGAGGCTGCTGGATTATTTGTGGACAGTTTGTGAAGACTTATGACTGGGTTTCTAACATTCAGTAAGTTTGCATGCACAGCCAAACTGAGCTACAGTTACAGCTTGATTAGGCAATTTAACTTGACTACTGTCTTTGTCCCAGTTTACAAGCAAAAATCCAGTTATATTGACACCAGCTTACATCTCTGTTATGGTAGGTGGCAAAATGCCCTCCTTAAGCTTGTTACTACTGGGTTGTTACCTTAAAACAGACGTTAAAACTACTTAAAATTAGTGAGAGGCTTATGTGATGTAGGTCCAAGGATAAAAACAGAATGACTTTTACAGCTCTGTATGTTTTTTTCTTCTTTTCTTTTTTTTGTACAATAGGACAGTTTTGTCTTATTTATGTCCTTTCTTTGTCTGTCGAGATGTTGTTCACTACCCAGCATCCTGGTAACACAACCAAAAGCCGAATAGTCCCATATCTTTTAACTGCTGAAACATCTTATTTCCTCAGTTCATGATGTACTTGTGTTGCCTGGGATCTTGTGTGCTCTTATAGGTCTGTAGGGTTTCTTGTGGTATTTTGGTTAATCATATTGTTTCAGTTCTGGTGTGTTGGGTCTTGATGTTCAGGTTAAATTATTGTCAGGGTCTTTCACTGTTAGGTTCCTGAGTTTTGTTCGTATGTATGTTTTGCCTGTATGCCAAAGCATTTTGTAAATCTTCAATTGTGATTCATAGATAACATTATTATTATTATTATTATTATTATTATTACTTTTTCAATTATTATTATTATTTGGGGTTAATAAGATCCAGAAAACAGCCAATGATCTTTTAATTTCTGGGAACATATTAAATATTGATAATAAAATGCCTGTAGACTACATGAGTGTTTCAGTCCTCTGAAGTGTTGCAGTTATTTACACTGGTCTCTCTTCTTGTTTGTCTCTGACGGCTTTTTTCTTTAAATATCAGCCTCCCTCATTCCTTTCTATTTCTGTCCACACATATCTGCCCTCACCAACATGACAGCAAACACCGTTCTCACTCAGTTTATTAATCCCTTATCTTGACCTATCATCTTTAAATGAACAGAGACATGAAGCAACAGTAACAGAGACCAGCCTGTTTTTAATTATTTGACCTGATATAACCTCTGAGGATGGCGTGGTCAAATTCTGTGAACACATGTCAAGGGAGTGTGCTGAGGCTCAGATTATAGAGGAATGCTGGCCGTCTAGGACAGACTCCATCCAGGATCTTTGGAGGATTTTCTGCACAATTTTTAGCCCCAGACAAACCGAACAGAGACTCCAGGATGGACACACGTTAACTTTTATGTTTTATGATTCTCTTCAAACCACGTGTTTGAGAATATTTAACATTTATCTGATGTAAACTGAATTCAGCATATGTCATTTTCATAGATTTCATTTCACATGACTGTAAAAAAGATCCCCTCCAAAATACTAAATATGGGTTAAGATTTTTTAACAAAACTACTTTTTAAATATGATTTTAATTGTGATATGACAGGGATTTACAGGGGATTTCACAATATAAATTATTTAGATTGTACCATAATAAAGTGTAAGAAAACAATGATAAAGTCTTAATCATTCATATTTTCTATATTGATTGGATTCTAAGTGAAACATATCATGCCTTTTTTTTTTTTTTTTTTTGCTATAATTTGACAATTTTGGCTTTAAACCCATAGTTTGAAATCAATGTTTATCTCTAAACGAGGATAAACTTGATTCAAAGAGTTTGGTTGTGAGAGGGGTTTATATTGAAACAACACTGAAATTAAAAAGAATTTAGAAAGTGAATAAAATGTACATTAGATATATCAAAAGAAAACTGTCAAAATCTATTGTTGTGCTTTTCAAAATAAATTTTTTTTAAAAATTACATTGCTGTGAAGACAGTTGGGAAAGTCTTTCTGTGCAAAAGTCTAACAGAGTCAGTAGCCTACAAGATCCTTCACAGGTTACAGCACACCCTGACCTCTGAACACTCTTCATCCTTGAGGTTCTCTCTCAGCGTCAAATGCAAGGAAGAGTTGGGATCGAGTTTCTTACTGATAATTAAAATTCTGGGAAAATATCTTGCAGGATGTTAACTTTTATGTCTGCAAAAAGAATAAAAATGAATCCTGTTTTTTTCTGTTAAATCTTTACAGTTGGGGTCTTTCTGTGACAAATGCCCCCACTAAATCTTCGACACAAAGTAATTATTTGATCTAATATTGACCATTGTTTCAGATGCATTTTTAAGTTCTGCCACTGTAGCACCTTAGCTCAGTGTTTAAATGTTATGCTAGGGCTTTTGTTCGGTTGTGGGCTCCCTTTCTGAATCATCTCTCTAAGGGCACCACAGACCAGGTACGTAGTGGGTGCTGTGGTGTTGTGTGGAGTCCCCTTTTCCTCACAAAGAACTATTCTTGTGTACTGTACTAGTTTGTGGGAAATATTCTCACACAGTCCCATGTGGTTTTGCAACATGTATGTCTACCGCAGTAATTTCTATTCACACTTTTATTTATTATTGTTTAGGGGTTTTTGTATCAGTATATGATCCATGATATTCTCCCTACAGTCTTTGCTGTCATGAGTTTTTTGTTTGTAAGTCTTCAAAATTAATGTACCATAGAAAAAAAATTGATGTCTACAAGGTCAGCATCATTCACTGATTATACAGTATGTGGTGGGTGTTCATTTCAGACCCTGCCTTTTGCTATAAAATCACTAAAACCCAGTCAAGAGAAAGCTCTCCAGAGTGTTTGGTTTGCAAACAGAAACCCCCATTCTGGGGTAAAGCTTGCCTGGTTTGTCTGTCACAGAAACTGACATGTAAGACTTCATAACTGGCAAAAACAAAAGTTGACCATTCCGTTAGCTAAGGTTGTGCAGATTATTGGGATTTAGAAATCTACATGATACTGTTTAAAAAAAGAGAACAAATTGGGCGGCAGCTGTCTGAATGATCTAGTATGCATTTCTGTTGTTATTGATATCACTGTGGTTCTAATTACATTTCTAGCAGCTTTTTAAGAGACACTTTGAAGATTAAAAAGACCCCAAAATGGATTACAGAAATGATGGAAATGAAACTCAAGGTCAGGGGAAGGAAAGATTGCCTTTTTCAACTGGTATTTCATTTTACCACTCATAGGCCAGGAGCCAGAACCAGCCCCAAGGACATTTTTTGCTACCTCTTTTTCACGATAATTTCTTGTAAACCCACCTTCACTATCTCAAGATGATAAAGACTACATCCAAATCTGGGCCATTTGGTCCAAGAAGTTGAAAAAAATCTTTTTTTGATAAAAATACTTTTGGCTTGATAATGTTAATCCAGAAAATCAGTTGCTACTTTGACATTTTAAGTTAAAAATAAAAAATGTAAAACTTGGTACAGGGGATCCTGAAAAAAATAGTAATATAATAGGATTCAGGTGCCTGCTACCTCTTACCTTTGAATTAATGATATCATCCTTGTTCGCTGGATAAAATGTAACAGTTCCATGGCCAATATCAATGCCCTTTTGATATTATTAAAAATTCCCAAATTTGTAAGCTTTAATTTGAGGTCACGATGACCTCTTTATTGCAAAAATTACGCTTTCTGGGACCTAAATACTTCACCATATCTACAATCTTGAAGAACAATTTTTTCAGTCTTGAGCTTCCACATGGGGTCTACCTGTTAATGAAATCCAACACAGTGTTCATGTGATCTGCCTCTGCTGCTTTCTGTAAAGAACATGACAAGTGAAAACTACAGTCAGAATAAAAATTCTTTTAACTATATTAAGATATTTTCCCAGGATTTATGTGGACTAACTGCTGTAGACAAGCAGTGGCTCAGGCTATGTTGATACTCAACATTGCTATAACAAAATGTTGAGTGTCAACAACAACAAAAGAAACCCAAACCTTTACAGGTTGTTTTGCAGACTTTTTTAAAGTTTCCGAAGTTTTGACAAAAGTATGAAGTCAGACAAGAGTATGTCATGCAATGTGGATTTCTTTTGACATGTACCGTTCGATCTGAGTGTTTAGATGTGTAACACTGCCCTCTGGTGTTAGAGCATCTGCATCACAGCAGAGTCTCTTCAGGAGTGAGAAACCACAGGATCAAGTGAATGCAATAGATTCATTTAATTCACTGACTGTAAATGAAATTATTCTTACACTAAAATGAGAATAACTGAGTTCGTATTTTTACGCCTGAAAATATCACTACACCTTGTTCTGAAATCTATAACAACAAGCTTTTAAGTTTACTGCCATAAATGTCCATCAGTGCAGCGAACTGAAATAACAAACAAACCACAAAAAAGAACAGAAACAACTGTCCAATCAGATAGAAAACAAAAACTCATTTTGGTTGCTTTTTGTTCACACAAAATAATTTCATATTTAAGAAATCTTTTAGATCTAGAGCCATTAAAACAATTTTTTGCTTCAGTTGTTCTATTTCCAATCCCCATTATACGTTATCCTCATTTTTATAAACACTATAACTGCTATGCTATTACTACAAACCCTTTGACTTTAATTTTCCTTTAATCAAACTAAGATCTGTCTGCTATTATCATTGTGCTGTTCCTGTAAATAGTACACATATTTGTTCCATTAATTCTGGTATTGAAACTATAGAGGAAATAATAGCTTTTTTTTTCTCTGATTTAGACACGCCCTGTCTGTGTTAAACTAATGTTCCCCAATGTGGTAAATGCTCATGACTGTTCACAACTATCAACACCTTTGGTTTAACTTCCTGCACAACTCCGTGGTTGTTAAAGCTCTCCCAAACAGTGTTTTTGTTGGTATTTGATTCTGTATGACATAAACTGCATATTACTTTTGGCTTCTAAGAGTTTTTTATTTGTTTGATCGATTTTAACATAAAAGGTGCCATCCAAAAGCACAATGCTGTTATTTTAAATTACAGTGGCTCATCTTAACAATTGAGTGCATTGAGTACAAGGCTTTATTTTTAAATATATACATACAGACAGACAGACAGACAGACATACATACATACATACATACATACATACAGTACGTGAACTGTCAAGTGAAGCACCTTGCAGTCTTGACTCTGGGCAGCAACACTTATTAACTCAGGGTTTCTTTCTTCCGCCTGTTGATACTGCGCCATAAAAGTGCAGAAATGCTGTGCTAATAAACACCCAAATTTTCAAATATCCATATTCAACCTCTTGGGATTGTAACAGTTTAAGTGCAAACGCATACTTTATAATGAACGATATAAATAGAGAGAGAAAAGAAAAACTTGTTTGATAAACACAGTTTTCCTTCACATGACTGTACACGCATGCGCAGTCGGCCGGTTGTAACTCGAAGTGTTCAATAATCTGGGAAGCTGTTGGCTCTGGACATCTCACAGCAAAATCAGCTCAAACTACAGAGTGCAGTTTTATAGAGGAATTTTATTCGTTCACAGGGTTTCACTGACGAGCAGCGATGAGCTTCTTCGGTTTTGGACAAAGTGCGGAGATCGATATAATCCTGAATGACGCTGAGACGAGAAAGAAAGCTGAGCATAAGAGCGAAGACGGCAGGAAGGACAAGTATTTTCTGTTCTATGACGGAGAGACGGTCTCTGGAAAAGTCAACGTGACATTAAAGTACCCGGGGAAGAGGCTGGAGCACAACGGCATCAAGATCGAGTTTATTGGGCAGATAGGTGAGCGGCTGACAGGCCTGAAGTGGGATAGGAGGTGTTGTGAAGCTCGATAAATCCAGTCAGCGTACTCATGACCTCTCACAATGTGTGTTTTATTAACTTAACCTTCATTTGTAACAACTGAACATTTTATATGTTCACTACAGACCGCTGAGTGACGTAACAAGTGTCAGTTAGAAGTGTCAGGTCTCGTGACAGATGTGGGTGCAAGCTAACGTCACGTGACACAGCAGCCGTTGGCTAACTTGTTCCCTGACCTTTCACACCTGTTTTTCTTCCCTTTTGAATTTTAATTTCTCAGTAAGTTTGTTAATATGACTTTAATGATAAACAACAGATGAAAGTATAAAGTTCACTTGTCAGATAAGTTATAGTGGCGGCAAGTTAAACCAAGTTAAAGTTAGCAAACTGAGTGCAGAGGAGTTTGCGCACTCGGGCAGTTTGAGGGGCAGGGGCGGAAAAAAGGGCAACAGGGGGTATTGCCAGAGGGGCAGAAGGGCACAGAAGTTGCTTTCTGTTGTTTTATTAGTCCACTTTGTTATGTGATAGGAACAAAACTTGTAGGCATTGCATCTTTTCACAGAGAAACCAATGTAGTGTAAACAGGACTGTGACACAAGCTACAGCTGATTTGCAGTCCGTGTCCTTAATCAGGCTTTTGGAGGCAGATGGCACAAAACAGATTCAGGAACTAACAATTATAGTAGGCACAAACAAGCATTCACACAGATGCAGAAAAACTAACAGTAAAGCAGATCTAGATCAATCACTTGTGCTAAAAAACTACCAATTAAAGGTGTAAAATGGGGATGTTGAAGCACTTCCTCTCCAAACTCTCCCACCACTGAGTTACTGGTGGCTGTCGAGGACTAAAAGACGTGATAAAAATGGCACCATCTTTGTCACAACAGACACGAGTAATTCGACCATTTTAAAGGATGAGGTGGTGGGATATTTAGTTATTTTATCTGAATATGTAGCAGTCACTAATTTCTGAGATATCGATTATGAGTGTCATGGGTTTGAAAAGATATGCTGAGGTTAGCTAAGTAATGTTAAGCAAAGCCAACATTTATTATCTTTATTACAACAGTATGTCAGGGCCACATCAACAATATTTTTTTTCTGTCATTTTCATATGAAAATGAAGTTGTATTAAAATCATTTTTATAAGAATAAAGATAAGGGTATAGTATGACAAAAAAAGCCATAAGTAAAGAACATCCTCGTGTTGTGAGAATAAAGTAGTGATAACGTGGTAGTTTTGGTTCACGGTGAGCAGCCAGCTGTCTGTATCCAAACAAGGAACATGGAGCGTTGGGTTAAAGTGTCTCTAATGTTTTGTCTCCTTAGTTCCACAATGTTTTAAGTATCAGGACTCTGAAAAGACTGAGCAGAAAGCTAAATCGTGCGATATCATCCTTCAAAACAGCATTATGAGGCAACTTGGTCAGCTCTGAGTATTGTGGAGAGTTAAAGGACAATGAGTTGAGTTTCTTCTAGAGTAAAGAAATAAATGATGAGCCCCAACATCTCCTCATAGTTAACTCTAATCTTTCTGTGAGAACATAAACAGGATCCATTAAAGCAGCTCTAATTGAGATCATTCAGCTTCATTTGTCTGTAAACTAATGTCACTTTGAGAGAATAAACCTAAGCTTACCTGTCCAGCAAAACTGACAACTTCAACGTTGTTCTTCAAACAATAGTGTATCATTAGAATTTTCCATCTGTGAAAGGCACCACAAATGTTAACCACTTATTTTCTGCTGTCTCTTGTCCTGATCTCATTTTACTTCATGTTTTTGATTTTCAGACTAAAACTCTGATTCCCCCAGACTAATGCTCCACCAGTGATTCATGTTCAGTTTGATTCTCCATTTGTGAAGTTTTTAAAATGAAAAATTTAGTAATCAGTACAAATTCATTTGGGCACTGCAACAACTACAAAAAAGGATTTTTTTTTCAGGACCCAAAGCAGGTTGGGTTCCCGTCAGTTAGTCTGTTCTGAGCTACCGTAAAAAAACACAGCGATGTAACATGGCAGCCTCCATAAGAAGACCCGCTGCTTCTACAGTAGAAGACTTTTTCAAAGTCATCAGAAATAAAATGATTATAATACTTAATTCAATATAACCTAATCAAACATACATCAGCCTTTTACATTTTATTTATTTGAAAAAATACTGCTTAATACTACATAATGCACCTTAAATGTATATATAAACAAGTAACAACAGTTTTAGATTCAGTGTTCATCAACGAAAAATCTAAATAATGTGGTCTAGTGTAGTCAGTAAATGTGGTCATTATATATTAGTGATTACTATTTTCTGTATTCAAACTAATTAAATCAATCAATCAGGAATTGATGTCAAGGTTATGCTGGTTTTTAAATCTTTGTTTAACTCTGTAAACACTTACTTGTGTAATATCTGGACAGTTAAGGATAAAATGAGGTTTGTACACAGCGCTGTTAACTGTAAGAGCAAAAAGAAAGATCATATGTCAAAAAGCCAACTGAGGTTGCTATAGTAGCTGTTTGAGTCTGTATCAACATGCAGTCGGAGAAGTTTATGAAAATGAGAAATAAGCATGGAGGCAGAAAAGATTATTGGGCACCTGTTGCAGATTGTGTCCCTGCCATGGGTGAGGCTGCTTGCACATTATCACTTTCAGCTGTTGAAAAACTGTAATCGATCAACCACTTATCCTCACTGCTCTGCCTCTCTTTGGTGTTCAGTAATCATAAGGTAGTTTCTCAGACTTGGGATCAAAGTCCAGTTGTTCTTTTTGGTTAGGAAGGCTACCTACTGAGTGAAACGACCCAGAAATGTTTACCATGATAAGGGTTGCTTGAATTCACCAAATTCTACTGGTTATACTGTGGGTCTCATGAACAACTAAAAATCTATATTGTCTCTGGAAAACCAGTTTATGTCGACCCCTTCTTCACTGGACTAAACAACTTAATCAAGCTTCTGATCCGTGCAGATGCATTTGAAAAGAAAGGAGTGTGAGCATATTCACTACGTCAAATATTTTACATCCTTTGATAAATTATCAGCTTTGCTGAACTTTCGCTTAATCATTCATTCAATCAATCAAAGAGTATTTCTGAATTATATTCATGTTACATAAATGAGTGCAGTTAAAGTTAAATCAATATTCACTGTAACTTTTCTTTCTCAGAAAATTTCCTGATCCCTCTCGTTTTAGCGAGTATTAATGCAACAATTCAGTTACTGTGACACAAATTACACAACACAAAGCTAAACAGACGTGACAAATGTAGACAGTGTAAATATGCAGCTTGTGATAAAAACAGATTGTAAGGTAAGAATGAGCTTTGTGAGAAATGATTTTTTCACAATATTCTACTTTATTGAGATGTGTTGTTTGTGCGCTTTTAGGGTACAGGTTGTTATAGCAGATTAAAACCTCAATCAGAGGGATTTCTTTGGTAGACTTTGCTCTGAAAACATATCATAATCATAATCATAATATTGCCTTTTAATGTAAGATTTAGTGTATCTGAATGTATAAAAAGGTCTTTTTTAAGATGAGTTTGCAGCAACAGCAGAGAGTTCCTGTTATTTTGGGTGTAACATCCTTGACTAACAAAATTATTTAACATTTTCTCAGCTCCCATCCCTTCCCCTTTTTTCTGAGCACTATACTTTTAAATAGAAGCAAGAAGTAGAGGAAGAAAAGGTACTTTGTACTGGGGAAAGCAGCAGCCTCATCAGTAGCCTCATTTCAAAGAAACTTGAGTTTCATTTGTGGTACTCACATCAAACATGAAGCTTCAGAGGATAAATAAAGAAGTTCCTGTTTGAAGATGATTAACTTTCTCTTTTTGTGAGATCAGATCTTGACTTTCATCCTCATTTCATTTCAGCCATGAACTCTTTAAAAGTTGACTAAAACTGCTCCACTGTGGCAGATTGACTGGCTCTTTAAATGTGTTTTTTCAGAGCTGTACTATGACAGAGGAAACCACCACGAGTTTGTGTCTCTGGTCAAAGACTTGGCTCGACCTGGAGAGCTCACACAGTCGCAGACATACGACTTTGAGTTCACACATGTGGAGAAACCCTACGAGTCATACACGGGACAAAACGTCAAGTTACGGTAAGCTCTGCTGTGTGCTGAGTCATGTTTTAATGTCTGGTAGAGTGCTTCAGCTTGCAGCCTCAGCATGGGCTTTAATGGCTGCAGTCTGTCAGGGAAGTATATTTTTACAAAGATGTTTTTTTTTTTTTTTTTTTTTTTTCAGAATAAAGGTCATGTATTTTTGTGACTGGAGCAAAATGTTAAAACATATTTTCACAAGCTGACCTGGGCCTAAATTCCTATGATGAATTTAATCTCAGGAATTTCATCACTGTATTTGTGAAAAATGTCAGTATAACCGAAAGAACAAAAACAGAAAGAGGGTGGGTGGGTGACATAAACGCTGTTTTTCCTTTCAGCCAGGAAATATGAATGACTCTGCTAACACAAACATGCCATTCTGCTTCTGTGGAATTTCAGTGTACCAATCCGGACATTAATAAGGTTTAGTCAGGTAACAGCATAACGTAAGCTTTGATTTTATTTGTGTTACCTTGTCATGTCTCGACACGCTGTAAGTAGCCAACATTGTGTAACTTTGTCAACTCTAGTTTGAGCAAAATACAAGAGAATAAGCAATCCTTACATGTCAGAAATATCAGAGCATCAGCTTTGATTACCCGCAGCCAGAGCTAATAAGCACAGAATGCATTTCTGCTAGAAACATTTCCTGAGTGAGGTGACAGTGCCAGAGCTGGAAATGATTGGCCAGTTACCTTGTCAAAGATGACACTTGGATTGAAGCTATTTGGATCGTGTTTAGCAGGTTGCTAGTAGCTTTGTATTTCAGCGTAGAACAGACCGACATATATGTCCTCTTAAAGCTCCTGTGAGTTTTTTAAACATTTATCAAATATGCTGATATTCATGTTGATCCAAATAATATGCAAGATTGTAACATTTATTTATTTATTCATGTTTTATAATAGAAGTCAAGTTAATTGAGATGAGAGGAGATAGCCTTTCTTGTTGGGAGTAACCCAAACTAATGTTTGCTATATTTGGTCACTCTAACAGTAGTCTGTGCCGTAGTTTGGCCCTCAGGCCCAAAAAAAGTCAGACTATCCCAATGACAGGCGACACAACATGGCTATGGCTGCCTCACAAATCAATGCAGTAAAAATCACACTTGAGCTGTTTGAAGACACCTTTTGTGTTAAACATATTCAGTTTAACCACATGCTTGTTATTAGATTCATATACAAAGTTTGATTAGTCATGATATTGTGCATGTAAATATTTTCATAAGTGGATTGGGAACCTTTCAGGCAACTCAGCAATATGTGAATAAATATCATTAAAATGAGCTTCAGCGTTATCAGCTGCTAGAAAAAAGTGATGAGCATACAAATCTACCAAAATTTCATAAAAACCCAATAAACGTACTGAAACAGGCCTTTGTGTATGGTTATTTAATTCTTCTTCCTAGGTGGGAGTTGGTGCTGACCTCTATCTGTACTGTATTTTGTAACTTGTCACATTTTTGCGTCTTTGTATTATTTTATATTAAATATATCATATTAAAATAAGAAAGTAAAGTAAATCATCATAGGTAAGGTGAATTATTTCTAACCCTAACCGTAATAGCAGAGCTTTTTTATGTTTTATATTAATTGTTTCTCCCAGTTACTTCCTGAGGGCAACAGTGAGCCGGAGACTGAATGACATCAGCAAAGAGCTGGACATCGTGGTTCACACGCTCAGCACCTACCCCGAACTCAACTCCTCCATCAAGATGGAAGTGGGCATCGAGGACTGTCTACACATAGAGTTTGAGTACAACAAATCCAAGTAGGTTTATCTTTTTGTTCTTGATCAGAAATGAACTCATTAATTTCCCTTTTAAAAAAAGCTAAAAGATGAAGAAAAAGAGTGCTGTTTTGTTACAGATTTTACTGTCTGTTTCAGGTATCACCTAAAAGATGTCATAGTTGGTAAGATTTACTTCCTGCTGGTGAGGATTAAGATCAGACACATGGAGATTGACATCATAAAGAGAGAGACGACAGGCACAGGACCGAACGTCTACCATGAGAACGACACCATAGCAAAGTATGAGATCATGGATGGAGCACCTGTCAGAGGTAATGAGGAAGAGGAGGCTGTTTGCTGTCTTCGCTGGGTAATGAGTTGTGTGTCTCTTTTGTATCTAATCTGTCTGTGATTGGCTATTCTGCAGGAGAGTCCATTCCCATCAGGTTGTTTCTGGCTGGTTATGAGATGACGCCCACTATGAGGGACATCAACAAGAAGTTTTCAGTGCGGTACTACCTCAACTTGGTCCTCATCGACGAGGAAGAGAGACGCTACTTCAAACAGCAGGTACAACCACTGCACATGGCTTCATGTTGGTCTAAAAGTTACCTTCGATCGAACTGTTAGCTTTGCACAGTCTATGATCCAGCTGTTGGAGGTTCATAAAGTTCTCTCAATGCTCAGGTGTTAAGCAGTTTGGCCAGGTCAGACTGTTAGTGGGGGAAATTCAAACACAAAAAGGGTTGACAACAAACCTGACTATTTTGGCTTGTAATGCCCATCCCTGCTGCGGGCATATCAAAGTAATCAAGGGCATTTCACTTGCTCCCCTGAAATTCAGGTAATTATTCAAAAGGAAATAAGCAGGAGATGGTCCTCAAAGATGTAATGGTTGCTGTGCCACCTTGTTGAAGAAATGACCCTGATGTCAACAGAGTTCGAGCATTTCAGCATTTGCGTCAGGCTTCAAATTATCAACAGAACTAGCCCTGTGGCAGACAGCTTTGTGTCAGTTGAACTTGATTTGGGTATTTTAACAAAGCTTTCATGAAGTTCCTTTATCCAGCAGCTTGAGTATACAGATTTAACTGAAGATGATCAGGATTTGATCAGGATAGTATCAGAAATACACAAACATGGCGACACAAACCCTCCAGCCAGCATCGCCGATTTTTTGTGATGAAGGCCATTTGTGTCATTTTTATGTATGAAACATAAGCTTTTAGCTAAATTTACTGTATATATTTCATTGTGTTGGGTGCAAATCACTTGAGTTGAGGCGTTTTCTTCAAGAAATTTGCCACATTTCATAATCTGAATTCACTTATGCGTATACTAAGGCACCAATAACTGTTTCAGATGTTAGGTAGATGTATTTGTGACATTTGAGAAAGATTTTGTCTCGCCAGAATCAACATAGCAGTTTCTACAAGCAAAAACAGCAGCACCATATAATTGCTTTTTGTGTTTCTCACATAAGTACATTTCTGGCAGGTGACAAAAGTTGGACAGATAGTCTGAGTAGATATTTTAACCCAAAGTCCAGAATGGAATTGTCTATGCAAAAATACATTGAACAAGTAGCACCAGCGTAGTTGAACGAAATTCACTTTCTAGGCACTTTTTCCTTTGTCCCAATTCAGCCTACAGTATAATGATTTCTTATGATTTGCAAAAGCAAACAAATCCATCAACCACAAGATTGATGATGTTTGTAAAGAAATTTAAATGCCTGAAACTGCGGCAAGGGGTTAACTGTGAGCTGAGTAGTTGAAGAAACAGCCCTGTTTTCACAATTTCCATGTAAAATATTCTCAATAAATTATACATTAGAATCAGTAGGATGAGATCCTTTTCTAAGGAAGGCACTAAAGGACAAGAAAAGCAAAGACTGCTTTGTCCACAGGGGTCAACAAAATTGACACAAACCAAAACTGAAGAGAGTGATTCTGACTTCCAGATGATTGGAGGGAGCTCCAGAGGAACAGGAATCGCAAAGGCTCTGTCTACAACACATTCTGTTTAAGTGGAAAACTGATATGATAGAGGCAAGGTGACATGAATGAGCAACTGCTGGGCCATCAGACAGCCTCTCAGGCAGGTAAACTTGATAGGCGTGATAGGGGTGCGATCTCCCCCATCCCTCCAAAAATGTGCTCTGTTATGTTTCAGGAGATTACCCTGTGGAGGAAAGGAGACGTCATGAGGAAGAGTATGTCTCATCAAGCAGCCATCGCCTCTCAGCGCTTTGAGGCCCCCTACAATCCTGAGAAGCCCCCCAACCAGAACAGCGAAGATGACAGCTAAACCCCTGCCCACTCTTCAGCTTTGTGTAGTGAGTGTGCGAGTGAAACATGGCGCAGAAATATCAGCGAGCTCTGAATGTGAAGGTTATTTGTTTGCATGAAGACAGAATGAGCTGCAGTGTTTTGAAGGACGGGAGTGTGTGTGTGTGTGTGTGTGTGTGTGTGTGTGTGTGTGTGTGTGTGTGTGTTTGTGTGTGTGTGTGTGTGTGTGTGTGTGTGTGTGTGTGTGTGTGTGTGTGTGCTAAGGGAACAAACAGTCAGACCAAGCTCAGACTGAAGTCAACCAAGTGTTTGTTTTACCTACCTTGAAGTACCAGCTGGGTGGAGTTTACCACATCAGGACTCTTTGTCACAAAGAGACTGCACGACATAGACTTAAAGTGCTTAGCTTGAGTCTCTGGCATTTATTGTACAGTTCATCGTGGCAAACTCCACCCGTTAGATGCACTTGAATATCATTGGAGAATGATCTTTGACCAATATGACCATGAATTCACACTTGTGTATGAATGTGCATTGTGGCTAAGGAAACTTTTCTCTCTCACTTCTTTCTTGCCAGGTAGATGTTAAAGCTGCAGCCGTGAATTAAGTTTCTTTAAAAAGCATTTAACGAAAGATTTTATTCATAAACTGTGTATGAGAAGTCCCTCAGGGTGTAAACTTGAGTTCCAAAGCTTTTGAGTTTGACTCAGCTCAAACTGTGGTGTTCAATGGCTATTAGCTGAATTCTTGAATACAAGAACAAGGATATCATTTCACTGCACAGTGAGGGATCAGTTTCATTTCTGCTTCAGAAACACTGGTGCAAGCAACATGACGCTAGAGCACCTGCCTTTCAATCATTGCTACTTGGACTAAAAAGTATTTACTGTACTGCTTTCATGCACCATATGGACACCATTTGATGACACCCACCAGAAATTTTAAGGTAGAATGTCTTCTTATATGTTACTCTGAAATCAGAACACCTATCAAAGATATCAAAATGATAGCTGATAATTGTTTGTTTTTATCATCTCTTTTGCAAGACATAAACACAAGTGAGAATCAGATCTTGAAGCACTTAAAAAAGGGAAAAATTGAATGATGCAAACTGCAAATAATTTTCTCACTTTTAGAAAAAAAAGTTCCAGTGTGGCTTATGTGATCACTGCAGCACCACCCCCTTGTGCCCCCAGAGGCTAAATGTAAGCTGCCCAGTCGGAATGATAAAGAGGTTGGCTGTTGTCACAGGATGCTTTTCCTCTGACTATCATCGTGACATTTGTTTCAAAGCAGTTCATATCACTGAATCAGACAACTTCAATAATCACTTATGCAAACTTAAATTGCAGCGCAGTGTTCCTCTCTTCCTAATAATTACACAGAGGATCAATGATGTCCCTTCAACATGCCAGCTATGACTCAGTCTGTGGGAACAAAAGAGCAAATCTTACTAGAATGAAAAGGAAGTTTAAACCCAGGAAGTTTAATACAACTTTCAATCACAAATCAATCAAAAACAAATATTGTATTTCCTTCTACACAGTGAATTTCCAATACACACTGTTGTATAAATATCATGTTCATTAAATCAATGAATGATTTGAATCTTAAACACCCCCAACTTTCTGGAGAGAAGACCCCTTGAAAATATTAATGTACACTACAGGCCAAAAGTTTGGAAGCAAGGCCATGACAGGCTGAACAGTTGGGAGTAACTTCAAGTTTTTCTTCACAGTGTTTTTTTTTAAATCCAGCATGAGTTTTCTGTATTTTGGGATGTATTTACTCCATGATCAGATGTTGCTTTCATGGAAATGCACCATTTTACTCCATTTACCTTTAGATATACAGTACATTGATGTTAACAGATCATTGCTAAATATATATCAGCAAAAGAAAATAAGGGCTTACTTTTAGGGTCAAAAACATTTGAAAGAGTCACAACTTCAGTGCAAAAGCAAAAAAAAAAAATCACAAATGGATTATTCACTTGAACTTTTCGGCTTTTGAGAGTCTGCATACAAAAATCCTAATAAATCTCAACTGCGTTCAAACTACCGCAAAAATGGCTAGAAAGAAGCAACTGAGTAAAGAAACAAAAAGTACGGATTCATACATTGAGAAAGAAGGGTACACAGAAAGAGAAATTGCAAAACACCTAAAGGTGTTTAACAAAGGAGTCCACTACACTCTGAAGAGACTAGAGGAATCTGGAAGTTATGATGATAGAAAAAGACCTGGACGAAAGAGAATTACTACAAAAGCAGAGGATAAACATAGCATTGTCACCAGTAAGAGAGATCGGCGAAAGACAGCAACACAAATAAGGGAAAAAATCAACATATCTCTGACAACTGTGAAAGACATTTGAGAAAGGCTGGTCTGAAGGGTTGTGTATCTGCAAAAAAAACACTACTTTGTCCACAGAACAAGAAAAAGAGATATGAGTGGGAAAAAGTTCACAAAAACTGGACTTATGATGACTAGAAACAAGTTCTCTGGACCGATGAAAGCAAGTTTGAACTGTTTGGTTCAAAACGCAGAGTCTATGTCCGCAGACAAACTGGTGAACGTCTGAAAGCACCATGTGTTACACCCACAATTCAGCATGGAGGTGGTAGTTCCATGGTATGGGGATGTTTTGCAGGTGATGGAGTGGGAGATTTTTTTGATGTAAAGGGTATCATGAAGAAGGAACAGTACTACTCCATCCTCCAGCACCATGCTGTTCCATCTGGACTAAGACTTGTGGCTCATAAGTTTGTTTTGCAGCAAGACAATGACCCTAAGCACTCTGCCAAGCTTTGTCAGGGTTACCTAGACAAAAAAGATGAGGAAGGTGTTCTTCAAAAGATGGTTTGGCCCCCTCAGTCTCTGGACCTTTCTCCAATTGAGCTTGGGTGGGATGAATTGGATTGATCGGTCAGAAAAACACGTCCCACGAATCAGCAGTATCTTTTTAATGAACTTGAGAAAGCTTGGAATGCAATCCCTGGAACACACCTTAAAAAACTTGTGGAACGAATGCCTGGTATCTGCCAAGCTGTTGTTAAAGCCAGAGGAAGTTACTTTAGAGAAAGCAAAGTCTAAGCAACAATAACTCAAATACCTAATAATTAAAATGAAAATGTCTTCTAATAAGTTACTCTTTACACAATAGTCATGTTTATTGTGTTGCAAATTATATATGTGAAGCTATGATCTTTTTTTGTACAAATCTGATCTTGCTTCCAAACTTTTGGCCTGTAGTGTATTTATAAAAACATATATATGTATAAAATGTGAGGATAGATTATGTATGATCCTGGCTTGTAATTATGGTAGTCCAGTCAATCATTTGCTAATAAATCATACAGAGAAGTTGAAATCGTTCAAGTATTTTTCTGCTCTAAATTCAGTGCTTAGTGTCCCATTTCTCATAAAGCTTCGTCAACATGGCTGTAGGTAGGAGTGACTTTCGGTGAAAACGGGCCACACACGAACATGGTAAAGATACAGAACTTCATTTTGTGTTCATTTGGGTCAGGCTGACAGCTGAGTTTATACAACTAATAGAGTCATCCCTTTAAAAGCTGGTTTAAGGTACTTCTGCAGCTCTGGCCTCACTTGTCAGACTTCTAGCAGGTCCACTTCTCATACACAGTCAAAGATTTCACTCTACTTTTCTGTTTGCCTCCTTACATGAATTCACATTGCTATTAACTTTGCCGTCAAACGCTTCTTAGAAACAGCTTTTTCATCTGGTTTGGTTTAAAAATGTGCTCTTATAATCAGCTGAGTTACATATAGGAAATTCACAGAAGTATGAGAACTTCAACATGCTCTAATTTAAAAAACTTTGACATATTTGATGAAGTGATTCTTTAGATATTTTCATACATTCCGTCAGAGTCAAGCATGAGTGTAGAGACTTTATTTTTGAAAAAAATTCTATTTTTAACCAGCATTCTCATCTGTGATGCACCGGTTGGTTTTAGAGTTGCCGCTGCTGCTAAAACAAATGTGGCATGTTCAAGCGCTGTGGGATTTTCCTCCATCAGAGATAGTTTGAAGCCCTGCTTTCTTATTTGCACTATGATCTGACTCTGCTTTTTCTGCTCTCAGTGCTGGACTCACAGCAGGTTCAGGGGAGGAACAACTACCATAATATTTATATCTACAACAGACAGTATTAAACCTTGGTTGTTTAGTGACATAGAGGACACAGACTCTTCTCATTTCTCCATACTGTGACACCCTGTCCTCTCTATCCTCATTTCTCTTGAGGTTTATGAGATGTTGATCTCAGCCTGCATACAAGTCTGTGATTGTATATTTAGGGGCAGGCAGAGAAGAAAGCTAAAACTTTGTGGAAAACCTAGGAGTGAGGACACACAGGTGAATCCATTTCAGGCATCTTTTCTCTCATTTTTCCAACCAAGTTTTGTGATTGGACAAGAGGTATTCCAGTGGTGCTGATACAAAGAACAACTCAAAGACTGCAGAGATCATCACCATAGTGACACAAAGTGACATCACCCATTGGTTTCTGAAGATTCCAGTGGTGGTCCAGCTTCCAGATTTTTTTCTCTGTTGAGAATAATCAAACCTCATTAACATGATTTAGTGACAAAAAGTAAACCTGGATCTATTTTTGCTTCAGTTAGCTAACATTAGACCTCATTTACCAAACAAGGATAAATTAGCCTTTTTGTATAAATATGGTTATATTTTCAGATGCATTCTGTACAAAAAACACAAAAGATTTTGACATTTTCATTATTATTTTAAATTTTTTAATAAACTCACACCACTGTTGTTTTTTACACAGTGATGGTTTCTCTGCTCTGGCTGCTCTGTTAGTCCCCCTTAAACTCTCCCCTGCTGTGAGACATCTGTGGAGTCTTTCTAATGACAGGAACTCGGTGTCAGTGAAGAGGACAATAGGGAAGAAGTTATTCTTACAGTGGGTGAAAAAGAGAACAATCAGAGAGATGAGGAGGAGATGAGGGTGGAGCTAAAAGGATGGCCTCTGTACTGATGGTCTTTGGTAGTGTGCAGGGGTGAATACTTAGGTGTGTTCACACTGATTTTTTAAGAAGTGGGCCCCTTCACCTGGTTGGATTGCATCTCCAAATGCAATTACATTAATCTGCACTGATCACTCATGATAGGACCTCAGTATACACAGAACACATAGAAATAGACACATAGCTTGCTTATATCTCATTAGCCACCAACAAAGATGATAAATGTCTGTGACGCAGATGGGTGTTATAGATTAGATCATGCAGTCAGGAGCAGTCACCTTTCTGACTGTCTTCATTTTGGTCCACATTGATATTGTCCTCTTTCCTTATACTGCGCTGCTACTACTGTTATTTTTTTAAAAGCTTAAAAGACGTCACACATGGACATTTTATGAGAAATGAACAGAGCTGCCAGACTGCAGCAACTATCTTACATCACAGTAACAATGTTAAATTAACAAAACATACAAATCTTTTTTGTGTTTTTGTACTGCTTACACCTAAATTGAAGTTAATCCAATAGGGTCAAACATGAAAGGTGTTCTTAAAAACACTACACAGATTTATGGACCTGTGCTTAAAGGGATATTCCAGCATTTTTGAGGTGAGGTTATAAAAGTTACGGGTCAGTGGTAAGCGTATTAGCCATGGTGGATGTCGGTCAGCCTGCCCCCTTATTGAGGAACTGTTCGGACAACCAGCACGCAAGCTACAGTTTTCCAGGTCATGTTTACCTCTGAATTCAAATTTGAAGAGATCATGACCAAAGTGCTTGTCAAGGTTTAGGTGTTCGCCCCACAGAGAAATTTATCTGCATATTCTTTTGTCCTCAGAATGCCTGTTTGTTTCAACACTATTTGCAGAAGCAACACGCAAACATGCTCTTCTGCATGCAGCCCACTGATCAGCTGTTTGGTCTGCAGCCTTCAAAGAGACTCGGATACAGCCAAACTAAAGCAATAGTGATTCTGACTGCAGTGAATACTGGATGTTGTAATATCCCTTTGAACTGCAGAGCTGTTAACACCTGTGCTTTAAAAAAATAAATAAATGCTGTGTTGATGAAGTCTGCAGCTTGTACCAGTTGTTCTAAACTAGCACTTTAACACCCCTTAATGCCCCTAAGCCCTCTCTTTGTGACATGTTGAAGAGTTGTTACCTTCATGCACATATGTATGTAATACATACATGGAATTTATCATTTTGCAGTATAGAAATGTTTTTTTCCCCAAAACCAAGTTGAGTCTGTTAACATAATGTAATCATTTGAAAAGAGTTCCAGTAGGTTTAAGGAAAATTTCCCCTCTAAGAGTAGTTGTTCTCCTCTTCACCTCCCCCACTCATATCTCAGGAGGAAAGAAAAGAGTCAAAGATGCATAAAAAGAGAAATGAGAAGAGTAGTAAAGTTCTGCCTCTTGACGGCTGCTGTAACTGACTGCCCTGTTTGGTTAGTTAGATTTGTGCCTAAAGGATTTATTGCCAAAATGTGTCAATACTGAGAGAGTTATTGCCACCCTTACATCTAGTTTAGACTGTGCTCGCCACTTTGTCCACTGCGGTCACTTTTAATGAACTAAATCATGAGCTGAAGTGTTGATGTTACTGTTAAAAAAAAATCTGAATGTAAAACAGTCTGCCCTGCCCTAATGTTAACTGGTATTAAAACCCAGAAACCTCTGTTTAATATTAAAACAAGATTAATCAAGATTTTAACGTTTCTACTAATACAAAATGGATACTGAGTGCCATTACTTCTGTTAATTTCCTTCCTTTTTTAAATATCTGTTCCCTCCATCCTAAGGAAGAGCACTCTTGCGAGTTAAAAATGTGTACAGCACTGATCTGAAGCCTCTTCTCTTTACTCACTCTAGCTGCAACTTCTTTGCTTGACAAGCTAACTTGGTGCAACTTTGCAAACTTGATCACTGTGCACTTTTTTATTTGGTTTTCCTGGCAGTGTGTGAGCTCAGTTAATATGCTGTTCAAAACATGTCCTCTGTTTCCAGACTGCTATTCAGGTAACTGCTGAAATGAAAAACACTGCTTCCAAAACAAGAAACTGAGTTTTTAATTCCTGTTTTCCTGCATTACAGAGGAACTATAAATAGTTTAGCACATTAATTCAGGCTTAATGTGTCAAGCTTTTGGATTATTTTCTTAAAATACCATTTCCTCTCTGTCCTTCCTAATTTTCCTCAGATGCTTTACTGCTGTATCATTTATGCATGGCCAAACTGCACATCTATTTTATCTCCAGTTAAGTACAGTTTTTCTTAAATGGATTTTCCTCCAGCTTTGTTTGATCAACCCTCAGAATTAGACCTCAATACCAGACATATTAAACATCTACAATATTGTCCAATATTACATTAACTAGCTTTTAAAAGTGAATTCATCTCCCACCAAATGCAGCCACAGCTCAAGTATATATTCTGCTTTTTTCATGTAACTCCACAGGAAATAGACAAAACCCTACTTTACCTCTGTAATCTGTCTTAACTCCGTTGTACAGTTTTTCTCCAGTCTCTACTTACTTCAAAATTTAGCCTGCACAATTTTCTTGTTAAAATCAGTGTCCTTTGTTGCAGCAGTTACCTTGATTGATTCAATAAGGCTTCACAAAAATCTGATTAAAGACAAAAGTACCACTCAAAGACACCCGAATAACCTTGGAGAGCATATTGTTTATCATTTTTATGTTCTGTTATTTGTTTGTGATTAAATTTTTCAGTCCTGGTACACACAGTAGCTAAACTAACAAAGATTGTAGGCTTATAGAGCGTAAAATGAGCTGGTAGTTGGAAAGAATAATGATATGTACAGTGTAAATGCACAATGTAAATGCTCCTTCTTTCATTTATGTTAATGTCATTTTAATTTCCTGTCTATAAATGCTGATTTTAATCATTTTATATTCCTGTTTTATTTTGAATTAAAAGGGAGTAACTGAACAGCACATCTTGTCTGTGTTAATTGCATGGTTTAGACAAAGTTGGTTTTCGGTGTATGTCTGGGAACGATAAGCAGATAAACAACTTACTGCCAAGACTGGAGCTCTGCACCATTTCCACATAGCATCTACAGCCACAACCACACAACCCGATCAAAAGCAGAGCACAATTGGACCCTAGCTCTGCAAAATGATATGTCATCACTTCATTATTGCAACCAACTATCTCTTCCTGGTGAGTCTCAGTTTCAACAATGAGCTACATAGAGGCTTCTCTATATGTTGGATGATATGGTCATTTATTCTTTTACTACATCAAACTGAGGAGCAATTGTTTCTGATAACTCTCAGTTTCACTGTAAACATGAAACAGGCCTCACCTTGGCTTACTTTCATCTTTGCAAACTAAGCTGTTATCACAGATAATTGAGCATATATTTACAGTCACAGTGGTCTCTCTGTGGCTCTATGAAAGTTAGGAGTTCATCAGACTAACAGCCCTGGGGAAAAACTGTCTGTGTCGGCTGGTTTTGGTCTTCAGTGATCTGTAACAGCTACCTGAGGAGAGGAGTTTAAACCGTCTCTGTCCTTGTTGTGAAGGGGTCTGCTGTGATGTTACCTGCACACTTCCTGACTCTGGACTGGTTTAAGTCCTGCATGGAGGGCAGATTGGCCCTGGTGTTTTTTTTGGGGGTTTTTTTCTGCAGTCCTCATTGTCCGTTGCAGTATGTTCGTCTCCTGCTTGGTTGCAGACCCAAACCAAACAGTGATGAATGTGCAGAGGACAGACTGTATGGTGGCAATGTAGAACTGGATCAGCAGCTCCTGAGGTAGGTTGAACTTCCTGAGTTGTTGCAGGAAGTACAATTTCTGCTAAGTCTTGTGGGAGGTCCACTTCAGGTCAGTGGAGATAGCCTAAAAGATCCCAGGAACTGGACGGAATGCAGCACCAGTGCTGATGGTCAGGGTGCTGCATGATGTTTGCCAGCTTCACCTGCTGTCTCATATCTGTCAGGAAGCTGTTGATCTACCGACAGGTGGAGGCTGGCACGGTGAGCTGGGTCAGGTTTTGATGGAGGAGTTCAGGAATACTGGGGTTGAACGCTGAAGTTAACAAATAGGATCCATGGGTCCCTGCGGTAAGCAAAACTGATTTGGGAGAGTGGGGTAAAATGAGCCATTTTTCATATTTCGGATCACTACATCAAGGCGATCATGGTTGTCGTAGTTGATGGCATATAACTGCTAAAAAGCTGTTTTGTTAAAAGCCATTTTAACATGAGAATGCCTTTAAGTTATTCAGAACATTCACAGCTGTATTTTTGAAACAGAAAAGTAACACATTTCAACAATCTGAACTGAAACTCTGATCCTCTCATCAGACTCCTTTACTTTCTCAGTTGAGTCACTGGCTCAACTTACCCCAGAACTATTATGACTTTATTAGTCCTCTAAGCTAAAATGGTAGACTCTTATGCTAGGTTTTTGACCTCATGTTGTTGCTCATAGATACCACAATTGATGTATAAAACAAATTTAAAATGATCTTTTTTGGTCTGAACACAATTCTAATAAAACTTGTGACTGACTAAATTCACTTTCAAGACTGAAAAATGTTTTTTGGAAATAAATGTCTAACCCCTTCACCCATGTGCTTCAAACCTTCACAGACTCCATGAATTGATGCCCATCTCCTAAATATTTGGTCACATGATCAATTTCTTTTACCATTTCCAAGCAACGGGGGGTGGCTCAACTTACCCTCTGGCTCGACTTACCCCACTCTCCCCTACCTCAAAATGTGTAGATCTTTTTTCTTATGTCACTTCAGTTATATGTCTTGGTGTCATTTTATTTATATAATTATAATTATTCATTTAAATTAATCTGCAAACATCCTGTCCCTCTAAACACTCTTTTGACGCTCCAGTAATTCTAGTTTCATTACACATTTCACCAGCTTTTATAACTGAAGCTCATCTTTCCTCCAAAACAGTGCCATAGATAGAGTCTAACTATAGACATATTTTGTATATTTGTTAACCAAAATAAAAAAGTCTGTATCTAAAAAGGTTAATAAAGTGGTTGTGTTTGCTTGGGGCTCATTTGGTGCCTCTCTCAATACCGAAAACATTTTCCAATTCCCAGAGTGCATTTTTTTGTGACTTTTTTCGGAACTGGATACATATTCACCCAAAAGAAATAAGACCTTTTTAGAAAAGACTTCATAAGATTCACTGAAAACATTAATCCCAGTATGTTTTTCACTGTGTGACACTGATTCAGCCACTAGAGGGCAGCTTCAGATCACTATCTAGACATGAAATTCTAATTGCAGAATAAACTGCTTTGAATTAATAAAGGCTGAAGTGTATCTGCATTACTGAAGAGGGTTATATCTCATGAGTGAAGTGGGCTGTCTGAATGATGAAACTAATTTAAAGTGCATTTATAACATGAGTTAAATGCATGAATCAGGTTTAAAACCCTAAAAACTGTGTATGCAAAGCTGCTTTGACAGAGGATCTGGTTTATTACTAAAAAAAAAAATGTTTTATGTTTTATGTGTGAATGTTTTAACTGTTAAATAAAATTTATTCATTATATTTTAAAAAGCAGCAGTAGATCCCCCAGTTATTGTGTGCAGCGGCACAGAATTTTGGTGTGACTACCCCCCCCCCCCCCCCCGAGAGGATTTCTGCTGTGTAAAAGAGAGCTGTGCTGCTAAAGAGCTGCTGACTGAATACAGATAGAAGGATGTTTTATCTGGTTTCACATCAGTCACAGTCAGCTGAGTTCCTCTTTGTTTGACAGAGTTTGTGGATCAAGAAAAGACAGACATTCAATGCCTGGCCATGTTCATGAGACAAAAACACTAGGAGACAAATGGGAACAGTTTAGACTCTGCTGCAGGAAAAGTAGTTAGGAGCAAAGCTCTCCAAACATCAAACCACTTTTCTGTTTGAACATGATAATAAAAATTTAAAAATTTGAACAATAAAATCTAGAAATATCCCTTACTCATCACCCTGACAAAAACATGATGAACAGATCATTTAATCTTAATTAACTGAGTTTTTTTTATCAGTTTATTCTCTTTCACACACATGCTGTAGGAATGAACAATGAAGAAACAAGTCAACTTTTATCAATATTCATCAACCATTTTGTGTGATGTGTCGTTAATGTCAGCAGAAGATTTAGTCAGTCGATCAAATGATCAAAACTTTATAAAGTGCTTTTCACACAACAGATATAACACCAAGTGCATTACAGTCCATTAAAAACAATCCCACATATCCTTTCACCCAACCAAACTACCTCCACAACTGCCTTACCCCACACAACCGCACAACCCACAGTCAACAGTCACATACACAGTCTCACCCTAAGACACACACACACTAAGATAGTGAACAGAGGCTGATCGGGAGGCTGAGCACAGATGAACCAGTTGAGAAAGCACCATCAGAGAAGCCATCTGCACCAGGAGCAGACAGCTGCCCACAGCCACAGGACACTGAATCAGGGCCAGAGGAGGGATGTGGCAAACACCAACCTCCACCAGGAACCCATGAGACAGGCCCCTGCAACCATAGCAACTGCTCCTGGTGCAGAGAGTTTCCCTCAAGGAAGCACTGGGGGTCCTAAAAATGATTATGAAATAGATTAAAATTATGAGATTTCTCCAAGATAAACAAAGTCATACAAGACCATCAGCGGAATAATTGACCATTTACATTTTAATTCCTGCAACTGAAGTGAGGGGATGTTGGCAAAAAAGCTGTAGAAACAGCCCTGTTTTCAGAATTTACACACACAATATTTACCATAAATGAGACATATAGGGCTCTATTTTCATGTCCGCCAGTGAGGCGGTGGAGGGTGGCGGACCCCGCGCAGTGGTATTTTTGTCTGGCGGAGAGCCCAGCGTACAGCCAGTTTAGTATTTTCGTGGACTGAGGCACACCAAGGTCCGCCAAGCTAGGCGTGGTGGCGAGGCAGGGAGAGGTGTCGACAGAATCAGCTGGCGCAGTGACATTTTCGTGCTCGCGGGGGCATATAAAGTGCGCTGAAACTTCGCCAATTCAGACCTGGTCAGCTTTCAGCGCAGGCGGAGCGCAGCTGGTCTAGTGGTATTTTGGTAGACCAGCAGCGTATCAGCATACGTCACCGATGCCTCACCGGCCAGTTTCCACAGTGTCAGGCACATTTCCGTGCAATAATTAATCATCAACAACTAATAATCTGAGTCAGCACATACATTTAGATCTATATAGATATATTCTGATCGATATCTGATCTGATGAGCGCGTTTGGCACACGTTTGGACACACAACCTGACCGAATCAACACAGCTGAAACCGCATTAAATTAAATTAAATATCTAGTAAATAGACACACATGATGAAGTTAACAAGATATATAATTCGTCTTCCTCCTTTTCTTTCTTCCTCTTCCTCTTATCTCTCGCGCAGCTCGACCTGGACATGTCTCAGTGTCCTCTCCCCGTCCTGCTGCAGCTGCTGCTGCGGCGGCTGAACAGATGATTCGTTTCAGTGATCAGATGAGTTATTTACTTTAAGCCTACTTATGGATATTATAATATTCAGTTTTGTGAGCCAAATTTATTTTATATGCCAACATCTATGAAAGAAAGAGCCAGGCCACGGAGCGATGCGTCATTTACGCACAGATGGTTCCGATTTTAATGCCATTTTTGGAATTTATGTTGTGATCTGTGCGCACAACCCACCTTTGTCACGTGAGGTTTGAATATATGCAACTTTATGTGAGTGTCTTTATTTGTGGAAAAGGGTGTTTGTCTTACTTGTGGGTTCAAACTTACACACACCAAATCCATCTGTGCTCATATGAGAGAGTGTGGAGGACGCCCAAAGCAGCGTTTACAGTGACACTTGTTGAGGAGCTGCCCTCTGTCGCCATTGTTTGGCATTACTGTCTTAAGACATCTCTTGATCTCTTTGACTACTTCATGAAAATAGTAATACGCCTCGCCTGTGGCGGATTTAAAGGCAAGGAGAGGAGCTTATGTGATTGGTGAAAATACGTCTCAGCTGTGTTAAATCCACTCCACGCCCTATCTCCTCCCTCGCTACGACTTACGCCGCTGGGAGGAGCTGAGTTAGGAAGGGGGATACTTACGCCGGGCTGCACTGCTTACCAAAATACCAAATTGTGCTTGGGAACGCCTTGTCGGCGCGGCGGACCTGACTTAAGCTGCACCTGCGGCACGTCTCCGGCGAGGCACGAAAATAGAGCCCTTAATCTTTAGCATGTAGAAGACAAGCCAAGACTGCTTTGTCCACAGGAGGTGCCAAAAACTGATAAAGTGAAAGTTCCTCACAGGAGCTTTAATGAGAGTTGATACCTTTTGTTTTTAAATTATTTTCAGAGGAGCTCAGTCATTTTAAGTCCCCGTGAGGAACTTTTAGCTGGTCATGAAACAAACTGAAAGTCAGTATGTTTACATTTAAAGTCAAGTACAGCTATGGATACAGCTCAATTATGTGATTTAACCGGATTACTGTCCGTGTTCAAGTTTACATCCACCGGGCAAGAATTGAATTACTGACAAAAGCATGTCTGCCTCTGCTTCATGGGGGCAACATGTCCCCTTTTAGCCGATTACTATCCAGTCACCTCCTGGTTGACCTGTTGTGTGCCAAAACAACTGCCAAACATAAGTGGTACCTTTCGTTTGTACACTGCAACAATTTTGTCTTTTTTTCATCTTTTCTTTTACTGTAAAGGTTTTGTTTACTACCCAGCTTCCTAGATTTACATCATTCAACTTCAGGGTCCAAGTCTAGAATACAAACATGGGCATGAGCTGAACACTAAAGTCAGTTTGAGTCTGATTGAGCTGTGTACATGAGAGAAATTTGATCCTAAATTACATTACCTTGGTTGTCAGTCCGATTATAAATTTGTTTAGTGTAATTTCAGTCGGACTTACTCGTTTACATGTAATTTAAAAAGCTGTAAGTGTCCGTCAGAAAAAGACAATAAAGTCATTTTTGCCTGAAGCCATGCTAGGTCTTTATCAACAACACACAGGTGCTATTTGAATATTTCAAGCCTGTTGTGCTTATTTCTTTAAGGTAAAAATGTGAACTTGATCAAAAGGTGTCCTCATGTCTGAAGTTGTAGAAGTGCCCTTTTGGAAGGCCCTGTAGCAAATGAAAAGTCTATTCGTGCCCCGTTTGGTGCTCTTTTCATAGAAGGTGCAATGAAATTCTTTAAAAAGCTGCTCTCCAAAGGGACAAAACATAAAAAGTGGTCATTTGATTGACATTCAACTTCTTTGTGTTTAGATGAACATGTGAAAAATATTAGATAAAATCTACAAACTTAGCTTCAAGCAAGAAACAGCTTTCATTTCTCTGTAATTTGGCTTTTGACAAATAGTTTTTCACCATAAACGTTGGATAAATATTAACCAAAATATAGGATATTGCCTTTGTATTTATGCTATGGAAGGATCTTCACTTATGGCCCATAGTGTACAGGAGGTGCCCCTTTTTACTTTTTCTCCCCCTGCTCTCAAACAGCCTGAGTATGGCCCTGTGTACTATTCTGGGGAGCAGATATTCTCTAACTTTACAGTGCTGTAGGTGGACAGTATCAAATACGAGCAAAACTACTTCTAGATCCTGGGGTATTAATGATCAGGTTAGATAACCATAACACAGATCTTTGCATCAACATGGATGGCTCTGAGCCTGTTTTTCCAGAACAACTGGATCTTTATCTTTATTTCGAAGCATTGCAGAGTGCTGATTCAGGTGTTGCCTTTGGCACAGTTTCCAGGAAAGTTTTATTGGTGTATCTAAACTGACTGAGTGGTGTCCTAAAGCCTG
This sequence comes from Xyrichtys novacula, assembly GCA_962446985.1. Lineage (NCBI taxonomy): Eukaryota > Metazoa > Chordata > Actinopteri > Labriformes > Labridae > Xyrichtys > Xyrichtys novacula. The sequence continues at coordinate 30,906,086 of OY660872.1, forward strand.
TAAACAGCACTTTATGTTGTTTCAGCGTCACTGCTATTGTGTCAGAAAAACGTCTCCTTGCTCATGCTTCAAATCATCTCTATAATGTTTGAAGTCAGAGGTATTTACAAATCTGTGTTTTTGACCACAGGACAATATAAAACTGTCATTTTTTCCATAATCTCTGTGGGAGAATGGTTCTCTTTTCATAGCACAGAAGTTTGTTTTCTAGAAAAGCTCCCAAAAAAGAAATATGTCTTCCTCTTCTTCCTTTCAGGGATCATATGTGAAATTTAACACAAGTGTCCTGATTATTCCAGCTGTTCACATCATCTCTCACAGCCGGAGGGCAGCAGCTGAAGGATTACCAACTCACCCTTCCTCATTCAACATCTCTGCTATGATAAAGTACCAGCCTTTGACTTTCTCAGAACTTCTCAGCTACAACAAGGAACAAACCTTTATTTTCTCATACGAAAACTTCCCTCTGACAAAGAACAAACTGATCACCGAAACCAATTGTTGCTATAACAGAGCTGAAATAACAGCTGACCCTGACTCCTGCACAGATAAGGAGTTGCAGTGTGGCAGAAAAGCTCAAAAAGAGCTCAGACAGGTAAAACCTGATGATTTGTGCATGCAGAGCTTTGCTTATTTAAAAGTTTTTGTGCGATTGTGTCAGCTGTTTCTGAGAGTGAGACTCTCTCTCAGCTTGTTCAGATGGTCATTTCTGTCACTCCTGGATGTGGATTCTGGCTGGCAGATAAACTTCACTTTTCTCCCTCAGAGCTGAAACTGTCTGACACTGAAGCCCCAACAGGAACAGAGAGGAAGAGATTTCAGTTTTAACTCTGCGAAATCTGAAATCTCACCAGGGGTATTTGTCTAAGATTCGGTTGAAATCTCTCATTACACTGAGTATAAGCCAAGCTCAGCTAACAAGTACGGCTATAAATCTTGTTTCAAGATATTAAAACTTTTTATGAACACATCTTAATGCTTTTGATGCTGCTGATGATATAAATATTGATGGCACTGAATCTGAGGATGATACTGCTATTACTGACAACGACAAGGAGACTCATGATCATGATGATGATACTGGTGATGCCAATGGTTTTGTGGATGATTATCAAATTCAAAAGGCACAGACTCACAGGGAAACCTGCTCTTTTACACCCTGTTTTTCCCTCCAGCTCTTCATGTCAGTGCCTGTATCTTATCAGACTCAAAGCTGTTTGTGGCACTGACTCACGCTGTTCCCTTCTGTCTAGATCTCTGCTAGGGTTTCAGGTGTATTTAATACTCAAACAATCGCAAGTTTAAAGGAGACATCTATACTGAGCAGGAGAATATGCAAATTTGATTCCAGACAGGCTGAAACAGGACTAAGAAAGGGGCCTTGTCTCACCTTATTGGGATTCTAATCTGCATAATCACCTGCTCACTATTCCTTACTCTGTTTTTTACTGTCTGAATATGTGAACAAGCTGGATCTATAAATGGCTTTTCATTGCTGGAGAAATAGACCCTTTTGTTTTAAGAGCACCTAAAAGAGCACTATTGCCTGATATGAACACTGAAGGGACCTAGGGAATACTCTTTTAAATTTGATATACTTCAAAAGCGCCAATTTTTCATCATCTGGAAGGGCATCCTTAGGACAATTTTTACATTTGATATAGAGTAGGAGCATCTAAGGGGCACTTAGTGAAATATTATGTAAACTGGAAGGGCATCCAGATGGCACTGTTTTATGTGTTGTATACTGAAAGAGGCAGCCAAACAACATTTTCTTGTGTTTCATCTCAGAGGAGAACATCTGTATAAGCAACTCTCAGACATTTTTTTAACATAATGTTTAAGAAGCATCCAAGAGGGAAATGTGCCCTAGGTTAGGTGTAATGACATATTTTGACTCGAAATTAGATAAATACTCAGTGTACGGTTTAATTATTTGGAGTTTGAATCTCCTCCAATACCTCCCGTGGTTTTCCCCCCTGAAACTGTCTGGGCCTTGGTCAGCAAATTTATTTAATTTCCCAGACACATCAACCAGCCCTGACTACATATCAAGGAAATATACTGACATTAAGTGGGCCAAATACATCCGGTCCACAAGTCTATCATCCATCAAACTTTAAAGTGGTGTGTGATTAAAATGTTCATCTGAGTTGTCGTGGAAACGGTTATGTTTCCACTTCTTTCATACCCCTCTGTCATTTCACATGATCCACTCACTGTCACACTGAATATATAAGCCCGTAAATTAACTTTGGTATAGGAATGGTGGTTACAAAAACCTTACTTGATTGTGAAGTTTGCTCCTTGGGAATAAATCTTAATTCCAAGTCCACTTACTTTGCCTGGGCCGTCCCTGACAGTTTCATTAAGTGTTCTCCTCTTAATGCAGCAGACTGAAGCCTCATTGTTGTGATGGATCAGCCTCCTATAACACAAATGGACTCCTGGGTGCACTTTGCTGCCTCCATGCTGCCTTCAGGTGCACCTCTTGTGCTTCTACTTCTGGAATGAATACTTATGACTTGCCTTGGTTATAAAGGCCTTTATGGAGATATAAAACAGCAGCCAATTTGTGGTCAGAAGATTTTAGTTTTAAAACTGAGGTCATTTCATTTATGTGTTTGCAGCATTGTCTTTGCTTGGTGTTCAGTTTAACCACACATGGTAGATTTCTGTGAATAAATGGGGTTGATCTTGGACCACCATACCACATGGGAACAGTAAAGGCTCATTATACAAAGTGATGTTTTAACTAACATCAAATATCATTTTATGGAAAATTTAGATTCCTTCAGCTGACCAGTAAGAAAAACAGTTTGAAAAAACAAAAAAATCAAGTCAAGCACATTATATTGACTAAAGGTTGATGGTGCAACTCTGCTAATGATGGCCACACTTGTAAAACCAGTATATCCATAGACTGTGGTCCTGTATGAAATGGACAAATCTCTCATACAACTTTATCCGTATGTTCTTGATCATAATAGTGAAAACCCAGTTCACATTACAAGATGTCATTCGTAATCTGTGCTTGTTTACATCCACCTAATAGAGAACTACAGCACTATGGCGGTAGATATGAACTGGACTTACATTCTCAGCCAGTGGTGGATGGCTGCGCGTAAGCTTTAACACAACATGGCCCAGCATTTCAGGCCTACTTCTTATTGATAATGACAAATTGTTTCACATGTCAGTGAAAAGACAGTACAGCATAAAAATCTAAGGCAGGCAAGCGTACAAACAACAAAAAACAACAAAATGAATATATGGGGCCTATTCTACGAAGCAAGTTCAGCCTAGTGAGGTAGCCTTGGAGCTACCTCGCTCAACTTAGCGCGGTAGCCAGCGGTCTCGCTAAACGGTCTTACGATGCTGGTTATCAACCTCGTAAGTGGATCCAGCTTTGCTATGAGCGCGTGCACGCATGTAAGGTGGAGCCTGCCGCATCTGACCAATCGCGAACATGGATCAGTCTGGAGCGTCAGAGCAGGCCGGAGAGGACCGCAAACTTTACAAACGAGGAGCAGGAGACAATCATGAAAGAGTATGAAGAATTCAAATCTATCATAAACCTCAAAAGCAACACCGTCGCCGCTGCAAAAGCACGGAAGAAATGCTTTCAGAAAATTAATCTTTGATGCCTTTATCACCCTGAAATAGCACTGTTCAACATGCGCTTTTAACTAAGGTGACCAGATGTTGTTAATTCCTATCGTGTTTACATTTTTTTGTGTGATATGTAGGCCGTATGAGCCTTTCATAAAGGTGGTCATCCGGAAAAGTAAGTGGGTCCGTGCGGCCCCTGAAAACTCTTGCGCCAGAGTGCTCCTCGGACAATGTGAGCACCGAGGTCTAGAGGATCCTCCAAGAACGGACAAGCCATTTTTCGAGAGAGCTCATTGGTCAGTGGGCGGGGTTTTTATACTCGGTGAGTTCAATCTGGAACCTAACCTGCCCCAGAGCAGGTTAGCCGTTCAGCGTACGTTGCCATGGAGACTCGCCTCGCTAAGAAGTGAACCCGCGTCATAGAACAAGAAACCCCGAACTTACCCCGAAGTTACCTCGCTAAACAGTAATCCAGGGGCCTGTTCTACGAAGATGGATTAACACATCCAGGGTAACTCTGCGACAACTCGCTCAACTTCACCGGATCTCCGCGATCCCGATCAGCTGTACTACGAAGCCGGATATCAACTCGATAACTGAATCCAGGTGTGGCCACTTCAGATCTGTGCGCGCACACGTAAAGGGGGTGGGGTCAGTGCCACTGGACCAATCTCCACAATGGAGAAGGCTGCACGTCATTTTTCACAGTTGAGGAACAGAGCATTATTTTACGCAAATACGAGGAGTACCACAACATTATAACAGTGAGGAGCAGGACAGCTGCAGCCGCTAAAAGCTGGAGGGACTGCTGACAAAAAAAATCACCGGTTGTGTAAATTACATTTGTGTGTTCATAAATTTATGGCCCCCTAATATGTTGTCATGCAGTGTGTGTGATCACCACCATCATTGACCTCATTATTTCAGACACAACAGCAGTGGGGAAAAGAGTACGTGGGAGCAAATAAAAATAAATCTAAAAACATCCTTTCAAGTAGTTTGTAGGTTTATTGGAAGATTTTATTTGTACATATTTCAACGCGTAAACAGTGATTTCCTCACACTGCCTTTTTTTTATTTTTTCTCTATCATCTGATGGTCACATGTCATCTGCAGACACATTTGGGGTTAAGAGTTTTCTAATCTGCTTCAATAAATTCTGAATGATGACTGATATGCCGCATGAAATTGGAACTTGGCAAATATTAGTGCATTGCTTCGACTTCATGCTACCTGAATATTGAGGCCGTCCAAGGAAGACCTGTAACGTTCATAGAGAACATCATCAGGTAAATCAAACGGATTTGAACGATCATGAATATAACGCTCTCGGCGAAGCGCTCCTCTCACTATCCATGCCACGATGTCCCAAAAGTGGGCAAGCCATTTTCCAAGAGATCTGATTGGTCAGTGGGCGGTCTTTTATACCTGCTGAGATCTTATCCTCAAACATAACCTGCTCCGGAGCAGGTTTGGCGTTCCGCATAAGTTACCGGGGCAACGGACCCGGATAAAAAGAGATATCTTTTCGTAGTAGTTATCTCGTTAAGACCAAATCCAGTTTCGTAGTACAGGCCTCAGGTGTTCTAAAATCAAAACAGATTGTGATGGTTTGCAAATCATTTAAACCTTATATTGAATTGAAAGTAATGCAAAGCCAACCTATTAACTGAGAGCTTTTTATTTATTTATATATGTTTATTTTAAATTTGATTCCAGTGGCACATAAAAAATGGTTGAGACAGGCACACAAAACAAACAGGAAAAGTTATGTAATGCTGACCAAGAAAAAAGATAAAACCAAAAAATAAATAAATAAATGCATAAATAAATAAATAAATAAATAAATAAATAAATAGAAAATGGAGGAACGGCTGACAATGATCTATGAAGTCTATTTGCAACAGGTCATAGCATGACTGGGGAGAGATGACCCACTCTGTAAGAAACTGTGAGAGCAAATAGTCTAATAGTGTCAGATTAATATTTCTTATCCTAAAACTGCGTGGAAGTTGGGACATGACTGACGTTACACAATATCATACAATGATTCGGTAGCTCTGGAGAAAAATCTGCATTAAAAACAAAACTACGTTGAAAACAGAAATGACACTGTAATGTAACTCATTGTATGGGCTGTATGGGCCCTGTAATTACCATTTCTGAGAGCAATGCATACAGAGGTAGGCCTAATAATAAAACTGTACCATGTAAAAACTGTTTAAATGTGACCAAGAAGCAAAAACCCTCCTGTGGTCTGACCCCAGGGAATTGAGATTTGACATTCCTTTTGCATCCACTAATTGTAAGAAGTTCCTAGATACCAAGTCCTACTACTGCCTTAAGGTGCATATCAGTAAACTAGAATGTGAATTAGAATATTTAAAACAATAAAAAAGTTTAATTATTCAATTCAAAAAGGAACATTTGTGGAATATCCTTGTTCTAGTGGACTTGAGAGTGGAAAATTTAAAGTATTTTTATTTTAAATTTGATGACTTTGGCCGATAGCTGATGAAAATCGGAAATCCAAAAACTTAGAATTTAGTAATGTAAAACTCCTAAATATGGAAGCCTGACGCTCTTTGTGGTATCAAAAAATATCAAGATGCCGCTGTAGACTTGGCCTTTGCTAAATAATCGCCCCTTTTCCTCGTCTGCTAGGTTTGTCCGACGGTCTGTGAACGCAGCACAGAGATAGCGCTGCTCCTCTGCTGAAGTCAGGATTCACTCCGCGCTGGGCTCTCCATTGGGTTACACACGCCGTAGATCCTCTCCACAAGTTTTAACCTGGAAACGGCGTCCTGTGACTCCAGAAAAAGAGGAATTAGTCGGACTGTTGGTTTTTTAAAGGATTGAATATTCAGAGGACAGCAATAGTCTTCATTTTAACCCTTAAGAAGAGGAGAGGAGACAACTGACTGCACGCTGACTGAGAGCCGTGTCGTCCCGGGGGAGCCGTTTTTGTTTGGGGTTAACCTCACAGTGAATACCAGTGGCGCGGTTTTTCCTCAGCCCAGGGAGTTTGTGAGAAATATATGAAATACTTTGAGCCTGACGTGTGTGAGTCTGCTGGTTAAAGCTGTGATGAGGAGGGAATTGAACAGCGGTGAAGCGCCAGACGGAGACAGCGAAAGCTAAGCTCATCCCAGCGACCAACGGTGGTCAACGGCCACAGCCTCGACCACAAACACACAGGTACACAACTTCTACCGTTACTGCTGACGGAACACGAGCGCCGTGTCTGCCCTGAGCTGCCTCATTTCACTTCCATAGATAACGTGATGTCGGGCTGAGAGTGCTGTTTAGCGGCCAGACAGTCAGATCTGCTGGTGTTAGGCGGCGCGCATGTGTGTATTGTGTATGTGTGAGAGTGGAGATGGTGTGTGTGTGTGTGTGTGTGTGTGTGTGTGTGTGTGTGTGTGTGTGTGTGTGTTTAGGGGGGTATAACGCCTCCCCAGCTAGTCATAGCTTGCATGGAGTTGGCTGATCCCACCCGGGAGACTAGCATGCTGAACTCAATTCACAGTTAGAGCAGTTTAACCTTGCTCATGGGTTTACTGACAATGTTATGTTAGAAATGATATTTTGTATGTTTGACTTAATCTTTTGTTCTTTTCAGGTGTGTAGCTCTGATAAACAGGGGTGTGTAAAGACAAAGACTTTCTGACAAGGGGGGTCTGACTTGGGCACCAGAGCTGGGCACCCTGAAATCTGTTACTCTGGATTTATACCATCAGAAAAAAAAAACCCTGATGTGAATGTTAACTTAAAAACCGCAAGGACACCTCAAAGTTTTGTTACACTCAGCATTGCATTGTACAGTTAAGTCGAGCTATGGTCACAGCAGGATTAGGAAGTTTAACTGGACTCCTGTCTTTGTCCCAGTCACCAGGCAAAATTCAAATTGGTGACCGCCAATGGATGGTGGCAACATGCCCCTTCTCAGCTCCTTACTATTGGGCCATCTCCTGGTTGACATACATTACTTGACATTACTTAAAGACACACTCAACAAGACTTATTGGAGGGGGGTTATGGAGTGTGCAACGAATGATAAAAACACTGTCATGTTTACAGCTCTGTACTGTTTGTAGGTACTATTGGACGTTTTCATCTTTTTTTATGGTCTTTCTTCTTCTGTCAAGGTTTTGTTAACTTTCTAATTTTCTAGCAACACATTAGTGCTAGTCAACTCATGGTTAAAAGCCCAGCTTGTGAACACTGGAGCATGTACAGCACACTTATGCCAGTTTCAGCCGGATTGACATAGAAAATCCATCCATTCGGAGGCAAATTTTGATGCGCCTCCGGGTGGAAGCGAGAAGACTGACACAACACCAGATTGACTGTTTTCAGTTCTGATTAGACACTAGTGTTGAGATGGTTGTCTGTCATGATAGCATGTACTGAGTCAGGGCCAGTACCAGATAAGCACACTAAACTATAATCCATAAACGTAAGGTAACAACCGAGACCTAATGGTGCTGTGATAGCAATGTGATTGAGTTTGAGACAGTGAAAATACATATGGTATGTCGTATCTGAACAGGTTAGATTACGAGCTAAAGTTACTTAGCACAGATGAAAGTTAAAACAAAGACGTTTAGCAAACTGTCAAAGCACACAAACCATCGTCATATGAGAAATCCAACGATATGACTCTCCACAAGTTGTCCTTCAGGTCGTTATCTTTGTAATGTTTGTGTTTTTTTATCGAAAAGCACTCTGTTCTCCGACACGAAAAAAACACTTCCGTTGTGAAAGGACCTTTAGTCTTGCTGAGAACTTCAGTTTAGCACAGTTTCAGTCAGAATACTGGTTTAATATGTATTTCAAAAGTCCAGGTTCAGTTGGACTAAGGTAGTAAATCCTTTTATTATCAACATGTTAATGCACTGATTTCTGCATTACCCTACTTCACTGCTGGCATTGGCATGCTAATATTCAGTTAATTCGGGAGTCAGCTGATATTGGTTATTTAGGATCAATATCGATTGTTAGTTTATGAGACTGATAGCTTGCATTTGAGGTGATAGGTGACGGTAAACATAAAAGCTTCTATTTAAAAAAAATGTTTTTGAATTTGCACACAAAATTTTGCTTAAATGCACTTAGCAAACATTGGTAACCTTGAATTTAACGTGGGTTTGAGTCGAACGGGTTATCATTCACCACATTCAGCAGACATATTTAATGCTAATCTAAAGAAGACTCATTACTAACTGTTAATTAGAGCTGTGTGGTAGTTTGATTTTTTTTTCAGAATCTTCAAGTTTATTATTGTGATTATATCCCTTGTACAGAGGATGGGTGATGGGATGGAGGAGGTAACTGGTATGAGAGAGTTGGAATGACATGTGACAGTGGGCTGTAGGTTGGATTCTCCTGCTTAATTTAAGGACGTGAACATCTGTGTGATGCACAGTTTGACCATTGAGCCAACCTGTACCCCTTTGGGTTATTTTCGGTCAAAACTGATCACACATTTACAGCTTTTCTTTATCTAATTACATCCTGTATGGGGTATGCAGGTCAACCTGTGATAAGAGAGATGACATCAGAACCTCTTTCTGGGAAAAAAACGCATTTTACACTGTTTTGGTTGTATGTGATGCTCATGTGGACCATTGTTGGGTCAGGTGATACCACAGGTATTTACAGACCCAACCCCAGCTGAAAGGTTATCAGATCTCTCCAGTTTTTTTATGGTGAGACAATAAGTGAATTACAGCTTTTTAACTGTACACTTTCACCCAGTTAGTCACAGCTTGGCTGGTAATTCTTACACCTCCGATGATAAGAGACCTGTAAGCAGAACCCCATTCGAAAATGGGGCAATTTAACGCTTCTTTGCACTTGAAGTGTTTCTCTCAACAAACACATGATGTTGTGTGTTTCATTGTTCCTATTTTATCTTTATTTCTGTTTGGCCTTAGAGCTGGCAAACTCATACAGAAAATAAAGGAGTAATGAAGTAAAGTGCAGTTTTAAATGAATCTCTAGTCCTTGTTGGAACACAGAGAATAAATCAGAACTTGAAGGTTGTTAGTTCTGTCTTTTTCTTTTTACATGATCATCAAACAAAGAAAAAAATAAACCTGCCACATTTTTCTTTTTCAAGTCAAGTGCTGTGATAAGTGAACAGAAGTGGGTTGATCCTCTGATTGGTACAGATTTGTGGTTCTTTGTTGTTAAAGGCAATGGATAAAGACTCCATTGGAGAAGAATCTAATGTCAGGTATTACTGTGGGAATTTTGTGGACACTCTGAGGCTTGAATATGCTTGTTTTTACCTTTACATTTTTGTGTGCATGCTGGCTGTTATGCCTAGGCTGTGCAGGTACTTGAAAATTCAAAATGCAGTAGCAACTTCATGGCCAGTTAAATGTAAAACTACATTCACAGTGCAAATGGTTATGAATGCAAAGCTGAAAAACGAAGATCCCTATCCTAAGACTTCATAAAACTTAGATTAATAGTCAAAATGATCAGATAAACAAGTTTTTGGGTTACATTGCCATTGTCATTGCTGCTGTACTCTGGTTTTAGTGATTCATTTTCAGGAAAAAATGCATGTATGAAGTAGGTGCTAAATGAAGCTGGTCATGAAATCTGCAGGGTCTTAGTCAACCTGCAAACCATTTGCTGTGAGAGTTTTAAGGTAAACTTTTGGAATTTTCCAGCAGCTTAAAAAGTGTCACTCAGTTACTGAGGATACTGCCGTGTCTCCACTGCTTTGATCAGAAGAAGGCTGTGCCTCTTTTGATTTGGCGTTCTCTTTTAAACTGATTTGTGCAGAGATGTTTGAGTCTTAAATTATGTGTGATCCATGAGCAACGCTCTTAAAAGCTGCCCTCTGCCTCTTATGTTATTTGATCTGTCCGATGTTTCACCCTCTATATTAGATTACCATTTAATCAGATATGCGTGGTCGCCTTTAATCCGCATTTAACAAGGCAAACGAACTCCAAACAGGGGGGGGTTATATACTCATTATCTGTATCCATGCTGCAGCTCCAGCATATGCTGCTGTACCATCTCCAGTGTGAAATGAATGCCTTGCTGAAGGGCACTGTGTGCACAGTTTTCCCATGAGGACAACAAAGTGTTTTCCAATCTTCTCCCTTGTGCACGCTTCTCGGTCAGCGTGACTAATTAGTTCAGGCAACACGCCTCTGAAACCCATTACGTTAGTGCTCCTCTGTGATCAGGGTGGAAGAGTTTACAAGCCATGCTTCATTATGGATTTTGCTGTTGAGGGTCACGGTTCAGTGCAGTGTGTTTTGCTGCAGCGTGGGGGGGGGGGGGGGGGGGGGGCATACCTGCACCACTTGTTTTTGTGTGTGTGTGTGTGTGTGTCTGTGTATGCGTGCGTGTATCTGAAAACAAACACCCAAATCTTATCTGCATTTGTACAACTGTTCTGCTACCTCATGGCACGTTGGTGCTTGTTATTTTAGTCCAGCTCTCCTCTCTGGTTTATTGTCCTTCTTGTAAGAAGCTTTGTTCTTTACCAAACCCACTTTTATTTTCACAACACTTACTCCTACTGCTGGGAATAAAAGCACTATTCCTTTATAGACTCTGTGACAAAATATTCAGTTTCTGTCCAAAATATACAGCTACAGCCAGACCTGGGGAGTACAGTCTTCTTTAACTGGGGTTGTGATTGAATACAGGTAGATTATGATAGTACAGTTTGGACATTTTTACTCTATTTAGATGGATTTAACAACCATTTATGTAGCAGACATTTACTCAACACTGGACATTTACCCATTTGGGTGACAGTTTTCTCCAGTGGAAGTCAAGTCACCATCACTTTCGGATTATAGTCATTTTAAGATGCACAATTTAACAGAATGAAGGGTTTCAAACCGTGACTGAGTCAAGTTAGCAGAAAATTAGCTTGCAGCTTTTAAGAAATGGCCAAAGAACATCACAGAAATGCAGATTTCTTTTTCAAGAAACAGCTTGACTTCACGTTATTATTGGTTTGAGATGACAGTACTGTTTGTTTTGGGGAGTAGGAGACCTCTATTGATGATTTAGCTTCATTGAAAATCCCCTTGGCAACAAACATGGAAGGAATCCTAACCTCAAAACAAGCCCTGCACAGACCAGTAACAGGGTTTGTATGGTGATGAAAAATCTGGAACAGTTATGGAATTTGAAAACAGCAACTTTGGAAAAGTTAATAAACCAGGAAGTTGTTGTATTGAAAGTATTGAAATTTGCCTGTGACGGCCTCATCAGTGGTCTAAAGGTTTATGAAAACGGATTTATGTCAGTGTTTTTAAAAGGGCACCTTTTCACCAGGGGTGGCAGGAAGCCACCATTGTAATGTTAACTAGAAGCTTGACGCTATTTAACTCTTGTAATAAGAACATAAACAAGGCCCCACAGTAACTGCAGCTCACTATATTTGCTTTTATGGAGCTCACACGTTTAAATGAGCTTGTCATTATTTAAGATGCTGGGAGGATCTGATATTGACATCTAATATAATTCAGCAGATGAGAAACATCTCCCAGCTGGCTCTCCTGCTGGCTTTTACTTCTCTGAGAGATCTTGGTGTCTGTTACTGAGGTGAAGTTTGAAGTGTTTCCTCTTGTAGCCTCTTTGCACACAGGTTTTGATGAGTGATTGGGTTCACCATCAGGGTCAGCTCAGTAAGCAAAGTAGTTCACAGGAGACTCCAGCAGCCGGTTTCGTTCACCAGCAGAGGGTGTTGAAATCTTGGAGGAGATGACTCTCTATTGTCATTGGTAGTGGACATGTTGGAACAGCAGCATTGATTTTCTTTTTCTCAGTGGAACACTGCATAATCATAAATGACTTGAATACGCGCTGACGGTCTGATATGCCATCCTTACTGGTACTGCCCCATAGTGGAGATGCAAGAAATAGTTTTTGGTCTTCTCGGCCTGGAAATCTTAGTCAGCCACATTAGAGTCTCACTGAACTATTTGACATACACAAGGGACCAAACGCTGGTGATATATGGTACTGTTTAGAATGAATTGTTTGTTTTGTTTCTAAATCTGTTACCGTTATGTCAGATGTTCTGCAAGGTTATATATGAATTGTAACAATTGATTTCTTGTATTTCTTGTAATTCAGTGACATCAGCATTCAAGTGTCTTTTGCTGCACCTTTCTAGCTGTTTAAGACCATCATTTATGGATGATAATGCTTATATCCAAATTCTGACAGGCATTATGTTCTTATGTTCTTAGCTGACATGCTGTTCAAGCCTGATGATTAACTTCTATTGTTTCTTTGCTGCTGATGAGGATGTTTACAGCTTTAAATCTATCATATGCCTCATTAAGAAAAATTACTCATCCAGTGACTCACATGAAGACATTTTCTTCTAATTGATGACAGCATTATTCACTGGATTTACCTGGATATGTGGGCACTCTGAAGGTCTTCACACTAAGAAACCTTGCACCAGGTGATCCCTGCCAGTTAAACGTGTCCTCTTCCTTTTAAAGCAGTTGTTGTTGTCACTGGAGAAAGACTGATTAACTGGTTGGCCGTTAAATGTTATCCTGATGAAATTGGCAACATAATCAGCAGATGACCTTGTTTGAATTGTATTCTAATGTGCATAGATTGATGATTTACACATTGTTTTCTTTTTTTTTAAAATTTAAACTCAAACTGACCTGGCATATTTTACTTTCCTACAGATTTTAGATAGCAGGTAGGAGCAGGTTTTCAAAAGTCCCTTATGACAATATTTTACTGAGCCCAAATTTGTCCATTTTGATTTATTGGTAGAATATTAGCTCAATTCTTGCCGCTCTGTTTCTCAGTATATTTATAAAGCTGTATTTTATGAAAGGCAAAAAAACAAAACAACAACAGTAACCTGATATTGGTATTGTCTAATGCCCCCTGCTGACCTGTTTTGTCATTATAGGTATTGGTAGTTGAAATGTTGATATTGCTATTGATATAAACTCATGTAATAACACCAAAAACTGTTAAGCAAGTCCCAAAAATCAAAAATACAAATCCAGTTTGGACATAATAAGAATATAACTATATGTTGTATGATTATGTTCCTAGTATTTATGATAAACCTCAGATCCAAACTGTTGACTTGAGTACATCAAAATGGAAGAGGGGTCTTCCCCTCCTCCTCTGTTCAAGAACAAACGTGAAGAGATGTATCGGTTGAGCCATCCTGCCCCTTCCACTTACAAAACACACACATTTAAAATGTCAAAGCTTCCTCAGAGGTGTTATTTCCACAGCAGAACAGATTCTTGTGTCTATTTTGAAGAGGACACTTAATGTAACAGGTGCTACAGTACTTATTTATCTTGATTTTTTTTTTTAAAGCCTCAGTCCAGTATTTTGCTCTGACTGTTAAAGTTTTTGGTAAATAAACATTGCTCTGAATCTACCTTGCTGACAGGTTACTGTTGCAGTAACTCAATAACATCATGATGAAGCACTGTAATTAAAAAAAGAGCATCGCCCTGTGTTAAAGAGACTGAAACAGAAGATTGAACCCATAAACTCCTCAGAAAACTATTCACTGAAGAGGCTGTGTCCTCTTCTTATGCAGAGGATAAGTCTGTGATATTGCAGCTTAAGTTTTGCCTTGTATGAAGGAGAAAATGCCCCTGCTGTAAAACAAAGTCTTTTATTGGTTTAGTGTTGCAAGACAAAGTTACAGCATCATTTTGAAGAGGAGTGCAGCAAAACAATAGTTTGATCAGGATTATCTTGTTTTTCTAAAAGTTGCAAGTCAAAACTGTGTCACTCTGCGGTGAAATAGATTATACTGCAGTGATTTTGGGTGTCCTGCAGGGGTGACTTCAGGATGAGCTGTTATCTTCACACACAGAGGGCAGGAGAAGCTGTGGCTGCTGGTGGCTGATGGAAATCTTGGAGACTGCAGTTATGTAAGTCAGGCTGAAGCTCGGAGCTGAGGGTTTGAATATGTAAAAACTCTTATATGACAAACTGATGAAACACAACAGTTCCGGCTCCAGTGTGAAGAAGACACACTATGGCCTCCAAACAGTACACATAAAGTACATTTATCCACATAAAGTACTCTGAGCTTGTAGCAGTTTGATAAGATAAGGTAAGATAAGATAAGAAAAACTTAATTGATCTCCAAAGGGGAAATTCAATAATCGTAGAAACTCTGATAAACCTTTACAAAAGTCCAGAGGGGTACAGTCGTTTGGAGAATCTATCAGACTGGTCTTGTCAAAATGGGTGCCACTGTTGTTTCTACTGTTACAGACACACACTGATCCATCCAACCACTGTTAAAGTTTGCTGCACAAGACTTATAATATTATTATTATACTTTACATTGGATACATCATTCATTCGCTCACACAGTCACACCCAGGTGGTAGTAAACTACCTTAGTAGTCACAGCTGCCCTGGGGCAGACTGATGGAAACATGGCTGCCAGTTTGCACCTACAGCTTCTTTGACCACCACCACACAACACTCACAATCATACACCAGTGGAGGACACACACTAGGAGCAAGGTGAGTGAGTATCTTGCCTTAAGACACAACGGATAGACTAGGGATAAGGGGGAATCGAACGGCCAACCTTCCAGTTATTGGACGACCGCTCTACCTCCTGAGCTAATGCCGCCCGTTATGGCAGGTAAAAAGAAACCAAACTTAGTCTGTTTTTAGGGGACTTTTGGAGAAAGGCCCTGTTCTGAAGCAGATGTTTCAGATGCCTACATATATAAATATTAACATGTAATTAACCTGTTTATCAGCCGCAAACATGTTTTAGATAGAATGTTTAGTACATTAAATCGAAAAATACATTGAGTTATACTGTAGATTTCAGAACATGGCTGATATATCTGCCAGAAACAATATTAAACTGCATGATAGCAGTCACTGTTTTAGATTTAGTATTTGGTCATTACAGATGGGAAAAAAGTGTGATTATTTAGAAAAGACAATGATATTTGAGCAAACAAAGGCAAGCATGTACACTTGACTAAAATTGCTCCTGGAGCACATTTTTTTATGATTGTAGATTTATGGGGTAATAAGTAAGTAAGTGCAAACAAATGTGAAAAAGTGATAACTTCATTCCCCCTGTGTTGCACAAACTGCTCACAGACCATCAATCAATCAAGTGACTGGAGGCAACACCAATGAGGCCCCTTGCTAGGGGTGGGAATCGATAAAAGATTCCTTGATAACAATGCTGTTATCGATTCTGCTTATTAATCCAACTCTTCACTGATCCCCTCATCAATTCTCGTGTATTTTCTGTGGGGATAAAAGTCCATCTGTATGGGTTTTAAGTGTCAACAACATCTCCACTGCTCTACTAAGACAGTAAAGTCTGGCTTCCAACCGGACCGTCACAGAACAGCTGATCCCAGATAGTATCTGATTGGTTGACGTACAAAACAAAGATGGCAGCCTGTCTAATAGGGGTGGGAGAAAAAATCGATACAGCATAGTATCGCGATATTTTGTCTGGTGATACATCGTATCGTCTTATCCGCCAATTATCCATTTTTTTCAAATTAATTGCTAATAGGAACTCAAGTCTGTGATAATGGTAAAATCAAATCAATTGTTCGTCCAGTGAGGTTGGCAGAGGTGACATAAGAGCAGGAGAAAGTTAGAACAACAAAAATAGCAGCACCAAGTGAAAGACATTATGAATGCAAGTAGGGCAAAAATGAGATGGACCTGACACATAAGGTTAGCTAGACGTGCTACATAAAAATAAAATACTGCGTAAAGATAAAATTGTAAAGTAGCTAAACAGTTGAAAAAATTGTATTAATCCCAATATATTGCATCCCAATACTCACTTTATCGCAAAATGTTAAGAATCACAATAATATCGTATCCTGGCCCAAGTATTGTGATAATATTGTATCGTGGGGCCACTAGTGAATCCCACCCCTGCTGTCTAAGCACTGTGAGCTAACAGTAGAATTGACACGACATCACTGCAGTTTTCTCTTCAATCATCACAGATTCACTTTGTTTTAGAGGGACTGCATGAGGGCAGTCTCTGTAAATACTCTGATCCTCTCTGTTGGAGTGGGAGTTTATTAAGAGAAAGCTGCTGGTCACATAAAACAAGTGCATTTTACTGAAAGATGGTGTGTCATTTTGTTCTACTTTCTGGAGCTGATATTGTAAACAGCAGTTTGTTTTCGCACCATTACATCATGTCAGTTCTGAGCATTCTTGTGGTTGATCATTGTCTCAAAACTCAACTGATAACTTTTTAAATCAATGTCAGTCATGTGAAATGATTCTGACAAAGTTGAAAACTTCAGTGGTACTTTCACCAGCATGCTGTTAGGAGTGATCATACAGGAGCTTCAAATCTCCCTGAATAAAACCCCGGTCATAGACTCACTGTTTAGCTTTTGGATCAGAGAGAGTTAGTACCGACTGACTGTCCTCTCTCCTATTACACAACCATCTGCCATCTTTTGTTTTCTTGTTATTTACATGAGACCTCCTCCGCTCCTCAAAGGTCTCCTTGTTTGTCCTTGTCCTCAACGGCCACGCACAAAGCCAGACGTGACCTCTGACCCCAGCCTTAGACACTGACGCAGTGAGCGGGGGCCTGGCATCTATTGTGGCTCCTTTACTCATGTTCATTACGTATGTATAATGCATATACTGCTCTCCTCACACACACACACACAGATCTGCAGACTGTCGTTCTTGGTGTGAAAAACCATCTCGCTTTGAGCTCTCGCGGTGCTTGGTTTCATTTCTCTGAGGATGCTGTGACATTCCCAAAGGAGATTCCATTCCCCCGTAAACAATCCTGGCATTGACAGAGTCACTGATTAGTGAGTTGCCAGGGTTTTCCCACAAAAGCCCAGCGGAGGATAATGAGAGCAGATCCAGAAAACCAGAGTTCTCATTCAGGACATTGTTGGCAACAAGTTGTGTGAAACTTGGAAGCTGAAAGTTTGGCTAACCGTCTCAGCGATTGTATTGACACTGAAAGTACCCAGGAAGCACAGGAAGCCGAGTTTACAGATTTCTGTCTTCTGTTTTCTCTCAACCCTTTAACCCTGTGTTTTTATTTATTTATTTTTTTCAAGTTATGGCAGGAAAGGTGAGGCAGAAGCTAAGGTGCTGCAAAAATAAGTTTTATTTTGGTGAGTAGGGAAAACATGAGTTTTACTGATCATTTGGTGCTGCAAAGAACAGAGCTGGGAGGGGAAGCTATTGGAGATAATGCAAAATTAAAAATGAACAGAAATAGACTATAATAAAGATACATTTATAACACTATGCCCCTTTGTTAAATTTGGAGTCTGGACTTAATCAGAAGAGAAATGTATTTGGGTGGGATTTGAGCAGTACACGATCCTTTTAAACACATTGATCTAATTAAGTAGGCATTATCCATTCCTAATAATGTTTAACGTTATGTCACTACGTCCCTATCTCCATGACAGAAACTTCTTGAGAGCAGAGAACAATTGAGATGCTCTTAGTTTGACATTTCAACTTACTTACCTTTAGGTTACTTTATATCCTGAATTATTAGAACACACTTTTGTTTTGAAGGTAAGTAGATGCTACATCTGGTAGATCTTAGATTGCAGAACTGGATAAAAACAGTTAAAAGAGCACTTGAATAGTTAAGGTTTAATTAGTAGCCTGCATTAAGTGTCTAATCATCTTTCAAAGGGTGCTTCAGCTAGCTGCTGGCAACTCTGCTGCTGCTTCCTTATTTACCTTTATTTTAGGGACAAACGGTAACCGATGCAAAAAAAAACATGACTGTCCTCCTGCCACAAACCATTTACTTACACTATATTACCATATGCATATGCTGAGCATAATCCCTTTATAATTTAAAGGGAGATTATGGCTCATGTGACGGCCTCATTTTCTGGTTTTGAATGTAGAACAAGTCCTTATCAGGCCCTGGTTTTACTTGTCCTTTAAAAGGCATATTTTTAAAGGAAATAAATGGCCTATTTATCAGTATAATGCTGCAATTCTACTTGTTATTGTTACTGTTGAACACCTTTACGTCAGCCTGTATTTTGTCGGTCACAGAGTATGATGTTCTCTATCTGTGAGAGCGTTCAGAGTGGTCAAACCTGTTGTGGAGCTTTTTGAGTGAGTGTGATAAAAAGCTGCAGGGTTAAACTTTAAACTCTTGATGTTTGGCATTTTCATTTTACGAGATAGTGTGTGTCACATGCTCAGAAAGAGAGAGATTGACCTGCAGTGGAGGGAGTTAAAGCTCTTCTCCTCCTCTTTGAGGCTTTGCTGTAAAATCCAATGTTTTATAAAAATGAGATTCAGACTCATTCTCGTAATGGTATTTTCTTGACAGGTTTTAATATATGTGAAAGTCATGTCTTACCCCCTGTGTCCTCGTCATGCCGTCCCCCAATGCTCTAGGCTCTTCCTGTTTGTTCATGGTGTAGCCCGGTTATTATTTTTCCAGGACGAGCCCCTGATCTCCACTCTGCTCTGAAGCCCCCGGGGCTGTAGACTCCAAAGGCTCAGTAAGGCAATTCCCCCCTGAAGCTGAGGCTTGTAGTGGGTCACACTTGTGAAACCCTTCATTGGTCACCCATTTTTCAAACACCCTTCCCCCTTTCTCATCCTTTCTCCCCCTTTCCCATTCTGCTAATTAGGTTGATGGGTGTCATGTTGTCTGGATGCATTAAGGTCAGATTCACCTATTTGGCTAAAATGCCTGTCAATATTCTTGTTCATGTCAGACATCCTTATTTGTCCATTGGAGTGAAAAGCCGTTGTTTGCTGCAGTTATGAACGAGTATAGGTAAGATGAAACTCTGAATATGATCCTTTCAACATCGCAGCAGCAAGTGAAAGAAAATCCAGTGACAAACATGAAATGAAAGGGTTAAATCCATGTGACATTGTTGAGAAACAAGTATTAGCTTGTCTTAATAATTGTGAAATTCCTCTTCTCTGGATTCATCCCCCGTCCCCTGTGGCTGAAGAGTGACTGTCATTTTTTTTCATGCTTCTCATTGGATTTATGATGTTTATAAAAGCATAATGATAAGCAGGTTTCTCTGAAGCATCATAGGTGGAACGACTTCAACCCACCCGACTTCAACCCACCTTTAAGCTTCTTTTTGTTTCACACTGCAGATGAGGTGTTATGAAGCAGAAATATCCCGCCTTTAAATGGCAGTGTGCAAGCGCCTACTGATTGTTGATCCCCGATTTCAGTATTAATGTAGAGTAAAGAAAGAAACTACAAATATTTCATGAACAAAATCTAGCCAAACTTCTCAAAACTTTTAAAAATATAAAATGATATCAACTCACATAATGGATTTGGCGTACTCAAGGCTAGGAACCCAGCAGTGGCAGAGATGTGTAACTCCTGCACCACATGTTATCATCCCACACTGAAACTACTCGACTGTCGCCTTCCTCATCTCGCCCTTCATCACTCAAGTGAACAGACCTCCTGCACCAGATGAGGGCACCAAAATCAGTGATAAATCAAAGACTCTGACAGGAGCTTTAAAGATCACATTTTAAAACTTTTCCGGACTCTGTTTGCTTTATCTTACTTCATGATCCTCTTACTTGGTTTGCAAATTTTTGTTTTTCATAAAATTAATGAATTCTGCTCAGGAGGCTCAAATCAACAGGTGAAAAACTGACCCTGAAGCACTGCAGCCTTTTAGTGAAGCTCATTCTGACCTTCAGTGTCAGTTCCTCGAGGCTCATAGCTTCCTTTAGTACTTTTATAACCATGAAGAGGCTCACCAACCGTGGTACGTTGAATTATACTCACTTAAAGAACCTTTCCATCCTGACACAGTGGCAGTCCTGTTCCCTCTGCATGAATCCATGTGTGAAATGTCTTGTGATGAATGTTTATGTGCACTGTGCAGCTCTGTCTGAGCAGCAGTTTGACTTCATTGTAACAACAGAGCCACAGTGTTTGGCAGCAGTCAGAGCCGTTCACCTCCTTATCGTGTGGCAGAGAGCATTAAAATGTCTGCTCACTGAGGCGCATTGAGTCTCTCTGCCGGTCTTTATGTCTGTGTTTCCCTCTGAAAGAAGCACAAGTTATCTCTTCTGTTGCAGGCCTAAATCCTGATTTTTGCTTTTCAAAATGCTGTGTGAAAATGGTCTTTTCTGGGAGTGCATGCTCAGAGTTGTTCAGGCTGATGGGTCGTGTTTATTTGCATGATTCCTCACTGCACAACATTGTGATAAACAGTGATGGACAGACACTTAAAGATCCCAAACATAGTGATTGTGCCTTTTGATATAAAATGGACTGAGTTTCCAAATTAGCTGTGAATCCTGCAGAGCTTGTTAAAAATGGAAGATTTGATTATTTCAAATGAGGACATACTTATGAATTAATGCTTCCTTATGTCCATTGAGAAAACTTGGAGAATTGTTTCTTCAGTAATCTTCTCTCCTATCAAGTATGGATCAAAATAGATAGTTATTGTGTTGGTGGCCTCAACTTTTGACTTTGTTTTGGCATTGTAGTTTTTTTAACACCAACAGTGCCTCATCATGTCAGCATGTGCGATCAGAATGGCTGTTTTCTTATGTGAATAATCACAAGTCCGCTTTTATTTAGAGTGACATTCACCCTTGAGTCTTGAACACAAAGCTGTGACAGAGGATTAATTTTGTGAGTGATACAAAGAAGATGTTTACAGAAACTTAAAGCTGCATCATGAGGCTTATTGGCTGCAAACTCAGAGCTCTGAGTCAGTTCTGTTTCTGTTGTTCTGATCGTTCTTTCTTAATGGAGAAACAACCAGAGCAGGAAAAGCCGACGCTCCTGCACACAAAATATCAGGAAAACACAAGATTTCAATGCTGTGGACTCAGCCAGGCGGAGATATCCATGACTGGAAAATAAGGGGCATACCCACATAAATACACGATGCATAGACACAGAAATATGCTGAATAGGTAGGTGTTATTCTGGGCTGGAAGTTTTTTTTAACATACAGTTCAAATGGAAATCTGTTATATCAACCTCAGTATGAATAATTCCTTAAAAGCTCTCTTTTTTTTTTTTTTTTTTTTTTTTTGGGGAGGGGGGGGGGATTGAATGTTGCTCCGGGGACAAGGGTGGGGGCAATGGGTATGGATGTAATGAGAGAAAGCAAAAAAAAATAAATAAAAAAAGTTGATCACAAAAAAAAAGCTCTCATAAAAAACGTAGAGAAAATGTTTAACCTTATGCCTTTCATTTAAGCTTAAAGGATTTAGTTGTTGGGACTGGTTTTCTTGAAAAATAATCTACATCAGAGAGGGTCAGGATTGCAAGCTCCCTATGTTGCTGCCTTCAAGGGATATTCTGGTGTAAATTTAAGTTATGGTCAAACAAACCGCAACACCGAGTTAGACATCTCCTTTAGAGATAAATTTTGCAGACCGCTTGTTTCTCTAATTATACCAACTTCAGCAACGATCGCACGATAGCAATGCACAGCGTTCTACCTCTCCACGTGCAAACCTCAACCAAGTAGCCACTCTATAGGGAACCGAAGCCACGCCCACTTCCGCGTTAGCGCTATAGGTCCTATTGGGATAATAGGAGTGAATGGACAGGTCTATGGTATTTTCTGGTCCGCTTTGTTTTACACCCTGAGTCACAAATATGTTGTATTTTAACTTAAATGATAACCATTAAGGTAAATAAAGGCTATGTTTGTTGTGTAATTGTTGATCTATTTGTCTTTGAAAACACGTAAATGGAGAGACTACAGACCTCAAGAAGTCGCGTAAATGACGTCACGTCAGTATTTCTACTTCTAGCTAGCTGACAACTCCTGTCAACTCGTTATCATTGCCAAAATGCCTGTGTGTTTTGTGCCAGAATGTCACCATAATAGTTCAGCAGGATGTTCCTTTTGTAGTGGTTTTCACCACGTTTAATACTCTTTCCTTCATCCTGAAAGAAGGACGTGAAACTTGCCAAAGTCACCGCCATCGTCGTCTGTCAAAGCTTAGACAGTGACGCAAAAATAGTGCGACGAGCGGTGTAGTTCATTACGTGGTCTCACTCTAAATTAAACTGTAGTTATAGCAACATGTCTAAAATCACGGCTTTTTCGAGGTTAAAATGTAAATTTAAACATGATAAACATTATATGTGAAATGTGTAGGGGCTTCGGTTCCCTATACCAAAGCGGACCAGTAGTTATATATATCTGTCCATTCATTTTGATGGGCTCCATAGGACCGTATGCTAACCCGGAAGTTAGCATGACTTCGGTTCCCTATAGTCACAAATGATGCTCAGAATCATGCACTTGGTGATCAACACATCAGGGCTTCCCCCACAAACAAGCGGCTGCTAAAGGAGAGTGGGTGAGTTGTGTTTAGTCTCTTTGTTAAAGAAATTAGGCAAAGCTAAAAAGATGTTTGGTGGCTAGTACGATGGCTGGGACCCTATATGTACTGTTGATGAAGTTAGGTGCTGTTCTGAGCATTATTTGTGGATATAGAGTGGCTTTTTGGTTGAGGTTTGTGCGTGGAGACCTAGACTGCTGTGTATTGCTATTGTGCAGTCAGTACTAAAGCTGGTGTAACAAGAGAAGCAAGCAGTCGGCAACATTCATCACTCGAGGGGGTGTCTAAACTTGGTGTTACGGTGTGTGTGACCCTAACTTAATTTAACAATGGAATATCTCTTTAATGCTTAAAATGTTGCAACATGTAATAGGCAAGCGACAGACTCTTGTCATGATTCAGAAGTGCTAAAAACTGCAGTTCCTTTAGTGACCACTAGAGGCTGACTGTAAAAACCTTTGAAGCCACATACGCATCCATTCAAAGATCCCTTTAGCAAAATTACAGATATGCTCAAAAAAATTAGCTTCTTACCAGTTAGTGAGGAAGCTAAAGGCCTCCTGCTTTAACTCTACCTCAGTACACCACTTTGGTAAAAAGTGGGTGATGTCACCTAGTTTTCATCTATGTTTCTTTTTACAGTTTATGCTGATGGGTAAACCATAGGAAGCACATATATTCTTGTCATAGTTGAGGAAGATTTGGGCATTTTATGTAAAGGAATATTCCCTTTATCCATGTGGTGTCCACATCATCTGAAAATGATTTTACCCTGAGAGAACCAGAATCATCAGTCAGACAGAACCAAAGTTGACCTGACATGTGACCAGCTGATTTCTGTGCTTTTTTTTTCTTAGCAGCATCATGTATTGAGAGATGCACTTAAACTGTGACGGCCTGTAAACTTGACAAACTGAGTCTTGAAATGCCTCTCTTCAGTTCCCTGTGGGTTTTCCTGGAACCAATGCATTTACTTTATCCTCCGCTAGCTGGAGTCAGCTGAAATTTTTTCGGTTAAATTTAGCCAAAATAAGGGATATATAACTTTTAAGACAGTTGCTGAAAGCTTGTGCTTTGAGAAAACTGACAAATGTTTGTTGAAGCTATTGTGAGGACTTTCTGCCTAGTTTTTAAACACTACCAGAAGTTCAGTCAGGACCACTGAGGTCAAGAAGAATTATTTATCTGAGTGTAATAGTGGCTGGAGGATCTAAAAGGATGTAACTTTTAGACATATTACGTAAGACAACAGACAATTGAATTTCCCTTTAGGGATCAATAAAGTTATTCTTATATGTTTGTCAGTATGGATCTATTCTGAGACCTCCTTGTCCTTATTCATGTGTACACTGTACGCCAAAGCCTTCCTGGCGGCAGGGAGAGCAGGGAGGTGTACTGTAGGCTGAGTTTGGTTCCACAGCCTGCCTGAACTAACATGATGCTCTCTTTATAACTAAAGTTGGAAAATGGGCTGTTAGATTTCGATTTTAAATCGTAATGGGATTATTTAATTATAAAGATGCTGAAAAAAGTCAAAGTGATTTTCCTCTCTTTCATGTCTCGTGCCTCCAGGCCACCATAGGCTCCCCCCTCATGCTGGAGCGCAAAAAAAGGTGATAATTTCGTGGCTAAATAAGGCAAGAGCAAGTCAGTAGTGTGGAACTGGTATGGCTTCACAGTTTCTGATGAAGAGCAAACCACTCCCCGCTGCAAAGTCTGTCTGAAGGTGGTATTAACCCGTCCACACGGAAATGAATTCAGGAGTAAATGTAAGTTTTTTTGTCATTTCGGGCTTCTGCAAACTGTACTTTTTGAAAATGGGTTAGAGAGTGCATAAATCCGTAAACAACTACCTTGTCATCTCCGTTTGTATGTCTATCTGTATCTCTCTTGAGAAGATTATGTGACACATAGCGTAACTCTTTTATGGTGCCTGTGTGTGTCCGGCCAAAAAACCCTTTATACCCACGCTCTGTACTCTTCTTCTGTCTTTTGTGCATTTCTTTGGCAGTGTTACAGTGCCACTTACTGGCTTGGCATATGCACTACATCGTTTTCAGTGGTTTTGTTTTGAGAGATGATAGAAAAAACTTGAAATTAAAGTGAAGCTTGCTGAAGTTGTCACTGCATTAAAAAATGAAATCGAAAATTGAGTTTTCAGAGAAAAAATTCTGGATGTTATTGTCCAGAATTGTGCAGCCCTAGTCTGTTGGGTAATTTTGGGTAATACCTGTTAACTCTGCAAGCAGGTCGGTGTGAGGGGAAGATAGACCAGAACATTGAGCCTAACCCGTGCAGAGCGGCAGACTTTTTTTTAGTTTTTAAACACCAGACTGTGATACCAAATACAGCCCCCTGGCTCACACAGACTCTGTATTCATCCTCGGGAGGTGAATTGCATTAACAAGGTCACTCTCCTGACATCCGCTCTCTGGTGGCTGCAGGCAGCACACTTTAGAGGAGTCAGATGACGAGCACAAAGAGGCAAAAGTTAGAAGAGAACCACAAACGCTGCGCCACACATTGATTATGTCTTGAGTTCATTCAGGGAAAAGGATCTGCAGACTGGTCGTCTCCAGCAGGGTGTGGTGGACATGTGGACATCAGTATGAGATAGTGGCCTAATGACCATGGTTGGGATGACAGTTGACTTGACAGATGATACAGCAGCTGGGAAGCCATTTGAGAGAATAATCGATGATATTACAGTCTGATGAATCATATATAACCTGAAAAACAATATCTGTCATATACCCCACTTTGAAAGAAGATCTTTAGAAACGTCTGATGGGTGAAATGCACTTTGTATAGGCAGTGTGAATATCTATAGGTGTATTTCTCTGCAGGGTGTGGGATCTGCCTTCATCTGTGGATATGAACCAAAAGTGCTAATGTGATCCAGGATGCTGAGCAGAGTGCCTTGTCATGGCTCAAGCTCCTGTAAGGCTCTAAATTACTTCATGAATATTCACCACTGACAGAATTAAGGTCACTTCCTGTCAGTGTGGTCAGTTTTATGCTGTCCTGCTTACTGAGCAGAATAATGAGGAAGTGTGAAACAACAGAGATGTGTGCTCAGTTTTGACAAAGTGTTGACA
Source organism: Xyrichtys novacula (assembly GCA_962446985.1). Classification (NCBI taxonomy): domain Eukaryota; kingdom Metazoa; phylum Chordata; class Actinopteri; order Labriformes; family Labridae; genus Xyrichtys; species Xyrichtys novacula. The sequence continues at coordinate 30,932,146 of OY660872.1, forward strand.
GGTCTTGAGCAGAGTTCACTTCTACGGACTTTTGTGTTCTGCACAACAACATTTTTAGGTATAGAAATTGGATAGATCAGTAAAGATGTGGCTCGTGAAAAATGGGTCCAACATTGTCATAATCTGAGCTCATGTACAGCTCTTTATGAGTATAATCTCAGGTCCAGGTGCTGTCCTGCTGCAGTGAGTCGTCTCACCTCTGAACTCTCTCTACTAAGATGTCAGTGTTGTCTAACAGCAGCTACAAAATATCAATCTGTAATTTCTGGTTTAGACTTCAGCTCAAGGATTAATTGAATTTCAGTCACAGTTCTGCCTCCTCACAATCATAGCAACAAGATAATTGAGATTAAACAATGACTGTGCTGCCATGTTGCACCTGTTCAGTCCTGCAGGGGTACTTTCCCTTTCCTCCTTTCACAGTAGAGTTTGTGCTCTGACCCTGACCCTGAAAAAGGTCTCACTTGAACTTTTTACCAAGAATGGGAATAAGAGGGAGTCCAGCGGACTAGCAACACACCAAAGTGTGAGCTGCAAGTCATCATCAGGAGCTCAGATCATTGCACAATAGATTCTGGGTGTGCAAAAAAAGTTGTTGACTTTGCAGGTCTAGTCATTCCTATGCTGACTAAACTTACAGTAAAGTCTCTCTCAAGATTTGTAGAAGTTGTTTTGCTCCAAACTTAATGCTTTGAGTCCTACACTTGGGTCATTCCTCTAACATGGTTTACTCAATGTGCCTCTGTACAGCCAGAAGAAATGCCTATGGATATAGCAACTTGATGAAATTGATGTCACCTTTATAACAGGAAGTTTCTGTAGCTCGAACACACAGGGTCCAAACCATAGACACAAGATAGACACCTCATAGACTGACGCTGCCTATAAGAACTGACGTATTAGAGCGTCCGCCATCTTGAAAAGGTCCCCCATGTTCCCACGGCACATTTATTTGTACACAGTTTTCCCACGGTTTGGTTTGTTACAAACGGCAAAGATGTGGCTATGATACAGGACCATAGACTGTATATACTATGGACAACTTGGTTCCGCCTTCCATCATTATACGAATTTGAAGCAGAATTGCTCTTGGTATTTCCAGGATTTTCTCCACTTCCCAGAACCACCACTTGCGCAGTAGCATTGTACACATTCAGCGGGAGAGTCGCAGAGAGTTGCTGTGATGATGCTCTGCTCAAACAGCGAATCCCCCGAGTAAGCTATGTAATCTTCGTACGCCCATAGGCTGTATCAAGTGTCAATCATAGAAAACATGAACCCCCTTATAACTTTTAAGAACGGAGCAGCACAGAAAAAAAGAGGACTTGAGCACTAACCAGTCTTACAGTAACTACATGTCAACATCACAAGCAGGGGGGAGAAAAATATATATTCTGTGTAAATAATTTCTTAAATTTGTCCACAGCCCCATTCATTTTGCTGGCGGGATTTATGACCTATACTGCAGCCCGTCACCAGAGGGTGCTGTTCTCGTGATGGCTGCACCCAGTGAGGAGGCAGACAGCATCCATTCTATATACAGTCTATGTACAAGACGCTGTCACATATTATATCTTATCATATCATATCTTGCGTGTAAAATGTAATCCTGTAATCTGGTCTCCATACTGCGCCAGTTTTTGGCTACCGTAGGCTTCACAAAATACAGCCCTAGATGTTCGTTCTCTGTTGACTCCGGTTGGCTCTGGTGCAAGCCTAGAGTGAGGAGACCCATCCAATATGGCCGTGACGCTAGGTTACGCTGCAGCACAAAATGAGGCATCTAGGTATGTTATGTCTATGGTCGAAACTGCCTAAACTTTAAAAGAGAGCTTTTTTCTGGACATATCATGATGTAAAAACATTATTTTTGTCTTTCTGCCTCCTATGAGTGAATGACAAGAAGCCTTGTGTGATATGTTTAGTAGGTTGAGTGCAAAAAAACGCATCCGTTTGGGTCAGTGACGACCGTACTTTGACCGAGATAGGCAGTAGAGCTGGAACTTGCTGTATTCGCATCACAACTGCACCAAGCACTGATATGCAGTGTACGCAAATGTGTGAGAGCCCTTCAATGCTGCTTGCAGCTTGAGTTGTAGATTGAACTTTCACAGAAACAAGAGACTGATGACAGCATGACAGAGGTAAAACATTATATTGTTCATTCTGAAGATATCACAGACAAACTGGGAGCAGACTGGTGTAATGGCATGAAAAGGTCTAGAAGCCACTAAGAAAGCTTTCTGTCTCTTCAAACGTGAAACATCTTCCCTCTGATTTAATCAGACTAATTTAATAGCCTGTCTCTCTGCTTGTGTTTCCCTTGCTGGTCTCCAACATGAAATCACTGCCTGTCTAGAACAAAGTCTGAACTCCTGCTGCTTCATGTTTAAGTTTTCAGTCATTTGATAAGAGGAGTTCTGCGGAGCTCTTTTGCTCTTCAAACTTTTTAGAGCATTTCTTATTAATATCTGTGTGTGTGAAAAGGAAGATCTCTACATCTGAAAGGAAGGGCTTCCTTTCCTCTAACAGTCTCAGCAGAGGGTGGCCATCCCCAGCACATGGATCAATTATTCATATTGAAAAAACTTGGAAAGACTAATGGAGCTTGTCCTTCATGCTTACCCAACAGAGCATTTAGTGAAGCTTTTCTTATGCACAAAGGCTGACAGATGCCCCCAAACTGTAATTATTCAGGAAATAAAGCAAAATCATATTTGTTACAAAGAGTCACTGACTTTATTAAGCTTTAATTTGTCCCTGTGAGGGGTTTAATCTGAAAAACATTATTCTAAAGGTTGAAGGAAGAACAGTGGGGATAATGAAAACAGGAACCTGGCCTTGGCTTCCCCCAATGAAGGAATACTCTAAAAAAGACAAGTAGTTTTTTTGTTGTTTAGCTCATTATTTTAGTAGCTTGCTAATATCCTTTCCTTGTTAACAATGTCAGTGTTGAGGTGCTTCACTGCTTTTGACTGTTGAGAATATATGAGCCAAGACTGGAGGCAGGAAAATAACAATTTCACTTGTGTACCAAATGATGAAGAATAAAAACACTCACCTGCTCTCTCCCCCAAAATGGTGACACTGGGACACAGTTGTTAGTTGGGATGTGTGAGTTTGATTGTATAAACGATTAAATGCTGCCCTCAATATTTAGTGCTAAATTCATTGGTTGGTTAAACTATGAATATTTTTATTCACTGCTGTTTAGAGGCCTGAAATGTTCTTCATATGTTGTGTCTGAACTGTAGCTAAGCCACTTGCCACTAGCTGAGGATGTAGTTCAGGGTAAAGATAACTGCCATAATGCTGTTAAGCTCTACTACCTGGATGTAAAAATGGTTGCGGGTCAGTGCAGTGCGCTTTGTCAGTCTTTTCATTTTGAACATAATGATAAATTGTTTGATTAAACTGGCACATAACCAATTGACTTGAGAAATAGGGGACTGAGGGCTGGTGGTGCTAGCTCTGCTCGTGTCAGACACGCTCAGTAAACCACTTTGACATTGCAAATCCACAGACTTTGTCCTGTTTTCAATGTTTGTTTTCTTTATGAACTGTTTCCATGTCACTACTGTCTCTTACCATGCATTAAGTTTACACTTTATTTAAAAGTCCGACAAATGTTCATTTAAAAAAAAAAAACTGAAATGGCAGCCTTTGACACACCTTTGTATTGGCGTCACTTCTGGTTTCACATGTTCAGTGTTGTGAAAAAGGTTATGTCCTGAATCTCACGGGGCTTTTATGAGCTGACAGGTGTATTTCAGAGATGATCGTTTGCAGTGAGGAAGCCTTGGTTAGACATGAAAGAGTTTCTCTTCCTCAGCTTCTTTAAATAGGATGTGGTGCTGGTCTCCTTTGAAGAGCAGGGTATTATGAAGAGAGAGGCTTTGTTGGAGAAAACGGCTGCACCCTCCTAACAGCTGTGACAGAGAAAGCAGCACGCACCACCTGCCGAGTTTTATTACCACAGCTCAACTTTGACCTCGGAGAAGGTCGACCTCGGTGGGCTGTGCCTACTGGCAGTCTGGTAAACAGGAGGGGGGCTTCATGTCCCCCAATTAGACTGCACTGGTTTATTGCTGTATGCCGGGATAAACAGGTTGTGACTTTATCATCTAAAAAGACTTGTATGGACGGCAGACTGCCGACAAATGTCACACCATTAGGGTTGTCATAGGGTTGAAGTGAAATTTTGAAAAGTAATGCAAAAAAGTCCTTCACCACTATGCTGTGTCGTGTCTGTGTAGACTGAAAAGTGAAGTGTCGTCCAGGGAGGATGTCCTCACCAGTAACAGTGCCCAGAAATGAAAACGTAAAACACACATCTGTACACATATTTAGGTCGCTCTAACACCAGAGCTGTTTGGTCCGCTTTAAATGGACCAGAGTTCGTTTCCTCGGATTGTCCGCTTCGTTTGGGCAGGTGTGAAAGCTCATCCGAACTCTGGTGCGGACCAAACAAGCGAACTCTGGTCCACCTGAGAACGTGGATCATTGTTCGCTTGCAACTGAACCCTGGTTTGGTTCGTATGCAGTGTGAAAGCTCACTGGACCAAACACAGGACCAAATGTACGTAATGACGCTATACGCAGTGCACCTTGGGTAGAGGAAGCACAGCGTCCCTTGTTGCTATGGCAACAAGTGACCGCTGACATTAGCAGTTGCTAGCTAGCTTAGCTCAATTGTCTGAACAACAATAACCCATAAATTCACAGTTTGGCATATTTAAACAAAATCAAATCACAACTACCAACAGTCACAGTCCTTAAACTCTGAGCTCATATGTTGTCACATGTTAGATCGTCAAAGTTAGAAAAATAACAGGATCAATTCCTGACAAGCTACAAGAGCATTATAGGAACAGTTGCGTTCACTAACATTGTAGCATTCCATAAAATAATGTGACGAAGCACCATACAAGACGGCTAGTCAACCCCCGTTTGTACTCCATGAGGTAACATACCACTCCTACTTTGTCCAATCGACGAGCGCTCCTTTCAACCATGTGATGCTGCTCGGAAAGTTTGGTGCGCTTTAGAAATCACAGTGTGAAAGCAGAACCGAAACAAGTGATAAATGCAACAATGTTGCGACTTTCAGCTCCCCAATCGAACTGAGTCCGCTTGGTCAGGTGTGAAAGCGACCTTAGTTTGCTTAGTTTGTCTGTTGCCTCCTTTTCCACCCCCTGGGACTGTCAGTGTAATTCGCCCAGTGACTAATCCAATTGACACTCAGTGCCCTCATTTCTTGGTTACAGCATGTTAAAAAGCCCAGGCATGCACAAGTGTTGCAGAAAAGAAACCCTCTTATTGTAAAGACCAGCAGCACAAAATGTTTAAACACAGTGCGAAACAAACAACAGCTAAAAACATACCAACACTGACACAGGGATCAATAAATGATCAGCTTACAGCCGTTATACAAGTGCATTCACTGGTCAGATGATCCTTAATCCTTGATTTAAAGTCTTCCAGACTAATAAAATGATCCAGTTTAAGGTGAACACTTTTACCAAAGACAGAGCAAGTCCAAAGACTGACCCGTGCTCTTTGTTGCAGGGTTGTAGTATCTGAATTTGGATCTGTTGGACCACTAGACAGTTTTCCATCTCTCTCTTTCTCTCTCTCTCTCTCTCTCTCTCTCTCTCTCTCTCTCTCTCTCTCTCTTTCTGTCTCTCTTTCTATCTGAGTTTTTTTTCCATTTATTGGAGATGATAGGACAGTGGATAAAGCAGGAAATGAGGAGAGAGAGCAGGAAGTGACATATGGATGAGGAGCTGCAGGCTACAATTGAACCCAGGCGTCCACTTGAGGCAGAACCTTGGTAAATGGGTCATACGCTTGAACTGTTAGGCCAGCAGTGTTCCCCCTCAGTCCAATTTAAATGGTCTAGTTTATAAATGGATTTCTCTTTGCATGATACAGTTTTAAGCTGAATTTGATTGATTGATTTTGAGCCTGTGCAGCGATTTCCACTACAGAGTCAGTTCTGTTTCCAATGCAGTGCCACATGAGGGTTCAAAGATCAGGGCCATCCAGTATTGGTTTTGGGCCTCGTCCTTTGTGTGGAGGGTTTTTTCCAGATTCAGAACTGTAGATGATGAACTTTTGAGAAGATATTTCTCAAATTGTTGACCTCTTTGCTCATGCAGTCTCACTTCTTCTGGGAGACTCAGCCTCTCTTTATGTCCTTTTTGTACCCAGTCATGTTACTAGTCTCTTCCAAATTAACCTTGTTAGTTAGGACATGTTCCTCCAGGAGAATTACACATCTTTTTTTTTAGAGTTTGTCATCCCTGTCCCAAAGTATATGAACTGAGTTTCTGGCATCAAGTTTAAAATAGGTACATAAACATATAGTTTTTTTTCTTTTTTTTTTTCTCTCTTCAGTTTCATTATTTGCTATGCTGATTTTACTGTTTGTAAATTAGATTTAGAGTGTAAGCATCAAAGTCAGTTTTCAACAATTAACACAGCATCCCAGCTTTTTGAAGTTGGGGTTGCGTCTGACTGTGAGCCATGAGACTCCAGACAAATGAATTTCCTTTTGTGGATAAATAAAGTTTTTGTATTGTATTGTACTTGAAGTACTTTGTGATAGAGGTCTATGAATGGCAGCTTGCAGTTGAGAAATCTGGCTTCTTTGAAAGGTGTGTATTAGTGAAGTCATTAGTTAAACATATGAATGATTTAAAGAAACTGAGCTACAGCTTTGGCATGGCATGAACTCTGAGTGTAGGCTTGGTATGGTCAGTGATGCCCTCCCGCTAACTGAGGGGAGCATAGAAGAGTCACTTTCGCTTCATTAATCTGAGCAGGAGAAGCAGTAATGAAGACGAGACATGCAGGGAGGCATCCAATCAGAGAGCCCTGGATTTATGCTTGCAGGATTTCTGTTGTTGCAAATGCTGTCAAAGATAATTGACAAGAGAGATGCCACACATTTCCAGCACAGCCTCAGGGAGATTGATGTGTTCGGATCCTGATAAATCACTTATTTATCAGTGTTTGTCAGAGTGAGTCAGCATGGCGGGCTGAGGGCAGGGTGACGCCCTGTCCTCCCGTCTCCCTCTTTTCTCTCACATTGATGGTGTCACGCCTCAACACAGCACGTCTCAGTCAGGCAGAGTTATTCCACGGCAGCACAGATGCACTGCAGAGGCAATAAAGAGAGCAAATATGAAGCCCCCGCCCGCCTCAGTGAAGTTAGCTCTCCTCTCTGGCTGTCTTATCTTCTGTTTCCTGAGAGCCAAGTGATTACCATGCACAGCTGCTGCCAACTCAACATAGCAATTAAAATAATAGTTTCCAGTAAAGACGTCAAGTGGATGTCAGATCTGAATAATTAAAAGTGCAGACAGAGAAGCCGCTCTGCTATTTTTACGATTACACTTGATTAGGCTTACAACCATTAACCAGCATCCTGAAGAGCCGAGCCCTTTGTTAACATGGACTTATCACTTGTGGACCCGGCTTTGCAGGTCTTCATTTGTGTCAAGTCTTTGTCATTTATTTGATGGGTTGGCTTGTTAAAGTATGGAACTGCTTTTCAGTTCAGAGTGTTTGATTCAGTCGATTTATTAAGGTTAATATTTGACTGAACTCTGAATAATGCTTGGTGCTCTGCTCCTGCATGTAGCTGTCAGAGATGGTGTTTACTAGGGGCGGGAGAAAAAATCGATACAGCATAGTATCGCAATATTTTGTCTGGTGATATATCATATCGTCTCCTGTGTCAAGTATCAAATTTTTCAAATGAATTGTTGTGAAAATGGAAAAATCAAATCAACTGTTTGTCAAGTGAGGTTGGCAGAGGTGACATCATGGAGCAAAAGAAACTTATTACAACAAATATAGCAGCACCTGGGGAAAGACATTAGGAATGCAAGCAGGGCACAAATGAGATGGACCTGACATGTAAGGTTTGCAAGAAGTGCTACATGAAATACTTTGTAAATAAGACAAACATAAAGAAAAGCCAAATGCTTCAGTAGCTTGACAGTTGAAAAAATTGTATAATTCGAAATATATTGTATCACAATATTCACTGCATTGCAAAATGTTAAAAATGTCAATAATATCGTATCCTGGCCCAAGTTTTGTGATAATATTCTATCATGGCCACACATGATTCCTACCCCTAGTGTTTACAGAATCCTGTTTGATCCGATTGATATGAAAATCAATAGCCAAAGCATCCTTTTCTCTTGAAGCAGAGAGCTAAGGCTACATCTTTCCTGTCATCATGCATGTGCATTTGCTCAACACAACATGTTGTATGATATCAGATGCCATGGAAATGTTTACAGTTTGGTTTGAAGTTGCAGAACTGATAATAGAGTCTGAACTGAGCAACAACATTGAGGAGCAGCCTGATGAACTTACTCAAAGAGTGGGCATGATATGAGTTTATGACTACAGACCATCACCTTGACATATGTGATCCAGTTGTTTAATCAAGTATACCTCTTGTTTTATTTAAAGCAGATTTCACTCTCTGCCACACAGCTTCATTTCTCTTTATTATGGCATATGAAGATAATGTGTCTAGATGATGAATTTAATTTATGAGTGCAAAAACATATTGTTCCATCTCTGTGAAACCAAACCACAGTTCAGCTAATAGATAAATTAATCCTGCAGTTTGTGCAGGAACAGTTTGTGCACTTCATTCAATTACTAAGTCAGTTTACATGTTGTTCAAAAAAATCTAATTCATTAGTCCAACTGAAACTTGAGACTTTTTCCAAATGCAGACTGGAATTTTAGACTGAAATTGAAGTAGACCTCAGTTAGACCCAAACCGGTCAAAGTGTTCTGCACATGCTCAGCAGTTTGCACATCGGGGTGCAACCAAGAAGTTGAAGACTAATCCCACAAGTTGTAAACTAATCTCTGAAAGACGGCAAAAAAGTGTAAGAAAGACAAAGCTATCATATTGTACACTCTAAAGCAACATTGCTGTAGAGTTTTTGGTGCTTCCAGTGTTTGACATATAACCTGTTTGTTAAGTGTTTTTGGATTTGACATATGAAGTCAACCGGAAAACAGCCATAGATTTATTTATATGTGGCATCTAGCTCAAGATAGAGAGAGAAAACGGGAGAGAGAGTGTGCGGGTCACATGCAGAAAAGGGTGGAGAGCTGAGTTAAAACATGAGACCTCTATCAGCAGGACCAAACCTCTGTCTTCTGGGTGCTCTATCAGCTCAACTCCCCAAGGATATTTAGTCGTCATGATTTGAAATTATTGTGAGAAAGGTTAAGCACTTCCACCAGATATAGTCATTTATTGACTTACCAAGCTTTAGCTCAGACTCGAGGCTTATGAAGCTGTGGGAAAATACAGAAATACAAACGCAGACCTTTCAGGTCCTCCCAGGAAAACTCGTTTCCATCAGTCCCAAATAGTGTTTTCACTGAAGCCTGTTTTGTTTTCCATCAAACTTATTGGACTGGACACCTGCTGGTCAGGCTGGAACCAGGGATAGAGTGAGGCTCAAGGATAAATCGCTGATGTGTTTACTATGTATGTATTTGAGTGGAAAATGCATTTGAATGAAAAATAAGAGGATTGGCCAGAGCGTCCCAAAAGTGGAACAGCAGAGAGAAAATCCTCTCATCTCCCCTGATGGACAGTCGGACTGTGTGAGTAGCTTTCATTCACCATCTGGCTCTGTCCTATACCACTGCAGAGTGTATGTTCACCGACTGAAGTAGCTCTGTTTCCTAAATGAACTTCATTTACTTAAAGAGACATCTCATTACAGTTTTCAGGAACATCCGAAGAGCTGATTTTCACCTTGACTTGGTTTCTTCATGCTTTAAGAGGAGGTGTTTTGGCTGTAAGGCCACACTTCAGTTTACATTAAACACAGTCCTCTGCTGGTTGTTGCTCTGCTGTCAGCTGATAAATACAGTCTGTCAGCATATTTTCATGGAGTGCTACTCTTTGGACGGTCACACCTGAAATGGCCAAACCACTTTTATTTGAGTGATGTCTCATGACAGAGGTGTTTTTTCTTTGTCCTCTTCAGTGCACAGAGAAACCTGATCGTTGTGCATATCAGGTTGTGGTAAAAGCTGCGTCAGAGCATTTCCATTGTTTCTTAAAGCCCTACCTGAGCTTAGTCAGCAGACCTGGATGTATCAGTTCAGTAAGAAGCTCTAACAGTTATTTCATTTTTAACTTCAGCTCCTCATCAAACTTTTTTATCATGGAGCTCAAATTTATTATTAACTAAAAGATTAACACAGGCTGTCACCCAGATAAGTAAACTTTAAACATGTCCAATTAACTCTTACCATCCTTGAAGTCACATTTAATGATTTTTAACCAGTGCTACATAACTTGGTAGAATATTTTGACATTATAACTGGGGTTAGGCATCGATTCTCAAGCATGGATGGGAACCGAGACTAACATTCCGATTCTCCTGGAACCATTCAAATTTTTGAATTTTGATTCCAAGTTTCGATGCCGGAGACCACCAACCGGGAGAAATAGCCGCCGAAAACCAACGAAGAAGAAGCCCCAAGGAGTGTGTGTGTGCGCGCATTGCAACCCACAGCATCTGCAGTCAGAAGTTTGGATAAACTTTGCAAAGGAGGGTGCACGACCAACAGGATTAAACACCTCCAGATTCATGGAGGGGTAATAAATGAGTGCCCCGTCTTTGACGCCCTGTGCCGGTCTTTCCCTAACCAGCCAGAATCAGATAACTAAAACGATAAATTACTCCTTCTGCTAACATTGAAGTGGCAAACAAATTGTACCGTATACGGTGGGCCAACTTAAAAATCCAATTAACGTCAGCAAGTGTACTTTTTTAATAGACAAACGACAAACTGACAACAAAGATTGATACTTATATACCAGTTGACAACAGCCCTATGAGAAATTCATAGTAAAGTTTGTAAAAAGTTTATATAATTTAAAAATTCATGGAGAAGTGCAGACATTTGAAATAACTCTCATTTAAGTGTTAGTGCTCTCATTTAAACCATGCACGAGGAATCGGAACCGTTCCAATTCAAATGCGCAAATGCCCAACCCCAATTATAGCGCACAATATTACAATTTGCAAGTGTGATAGAATAGATGCTACTTTGAATAAACTTGTTTGGTTATAGGGGAAGATGCAGCTGAGTTAACATTGTGTCATCAAGTGTGTTGATGTTGTTTTGTGCATAATAATTCTGTGTAGGCTTGTAATGATGGTAATATAAGTTTAAAAGAAAGACCACAAATACTTTTAATTTCCTCTCTTTCAGCTGCCAATACAGACACACCACTGTGTATCTGCTTCATTCTGTGACTTTGTATGTGGGGTAGATGGATTAAGTATAAACTTTAAGTAGGGTTTGCTGCTCTATCAGTTATCCTGAAATGATGAAGATGTTTACATGAAAACAGGAATAAAATAACCAGCATGTCCTTACTGTTGTCACTGGATCATGAGAGGACACACACCTCACGCCACTTTTACTTCTCAAGTCTGCTCATTTTTCACCTCAGTAATTTAGATCCCATCTCACGGTCTATTGTGTTATCTTCTGAGGTAATTCAGTCAGTGTGGTGAGCTGCTGTGAGTGGGCGGATTATCAGATTTTAGCCTGCTAATTATCAGGACAAGTTTTATCACACAGCTCCTCTGGAAATCTTCACACATCAGCTTCAAGGTCATTCATCTCTTTACTCGTATAGTCAAAATGAAAACAGCGGGACTCGCCTCTATGTTATATGGATTATGTCTTATGTACAGTGGCCTGAAAGTTCAAAATAGTGCAGTATAAAGTAGGGATGGGTAATGCCGGGTGACTCAGAATATAATACAATCTGACATGACATACAGCAGGATACAATTCATGGCCCTTGATAGTATGATGACACCCAGTAATGCAGTGAAGTATATACTGCATGACAATCATAGCAACCATTCCAGTGATCTCCACCACAGAGGCATGCCTGCTTTTAATGCAGTGTTGCCTGAAAGTCTGGAGATCATGGCCATCTAGTATTTGTTTAGATCCAGCTTTGTCTTCTCTAGATTCTCTGAATCTTTAAAAGATATTATGGACTGTAGATGATACACTCCTGTAGGTTTTTTTTTTCTTTGCAATTTTATGCTCAGGAAGATTGACAGATTGACGGAAGATTGACAGAGTAGTGTACCGCTTCTGATCTTCTTTTCAGATTTAGCCTCTCTGGTGTATACTTTATTATCCAGTCACGTTACTTATCTGTCACGAATTAATAAATCAACCAATCTTTAATAAATCAATAGATTTTCTGCCAGGTGTTTTTCAGCATTGCACAACTGAATATTTTGTCGGTCTTGTCTTGTTTTTTTGAAGCACGATGCTGGCATAAGCGTGTAATTTTCATAAAACGTCAATTTTTCTGTTTGAAGATTACATAAGTTGTCATTGCACTGTTCTCTTTTTTTGAATTTTATTTAATATGGGCTTTTGATGATGTGGAAACTCTGAAACTATTTCCATGAGTGTTTTATACCAGACTATTACAGACATAAATTAGGGTTGTAAAAAAAGAAAGCAAAAAAAAATTCCACAACACTTCATTTTGCTCTGTTAGCCATCTCTAAGGACTGTGGAGGTGTTGCTCCAAATCAAATATGGAATAAGGTCAGTTTGTTCTTACACTTTTTTGATGCTCACTGTTGTGAATATTAGGTATTAGGGCTGTTACTGATTGTGGCTTGTGGCAGTCACGGAAAGCACAACCTAATACCATTGCATATTCTTGTTGTATTGTGGGATTTGGTTGTAAAGCCTACACCTGCAGCACATTTCTCAACAAAAAAATGAAGTAGTGTCTTTAATTTTCTTGTTGTTGACATTTGAAGATGACTCAATGGCCATCGCACTTTTCCCATTTCCCCCATCAGCTCAAACTATTAATAAAACAATCTTTTTAGGCTCCTGCTAAGAAAATTCTGCAGTTGGATGGCGATGAAACTGCTCCTCTCAGTGATACTTTAATGAACTCAGTCTGTGGATAATTCTCATTTGGGTGTAACTTAGTGTCTCACAGCAGTCAACAGATGAGGTCAGCCTTAGTGGAGACAAAACCTTAACTCATGATTCATTGGACATCACTGAAAGTCCTCTATCAGCCAGCCAAAATAGCATTTCATCTGTTAATGAAGTTCAAGTTTATTTAATCACATGCTGATCAAATTCTCCACACTAATCATATGAAATCGTGTTTGCAGATTTTAGTTGCTTTATTTCAAAAGCTTTTCTTTAAATGATGGCATCTCTGTCTCTTGAATTTGGGTAAAGTATAGCAACAGTCAGAGTCCTATACAGCAGCAGTCACATGTTCCTGGGAGAGCACTCTTGAGCTGGCAGCCTCTCTTATTTTGCTGGCGGGGAGATTAGCTTTCCTGATGCTAACCCAAATGTAGTCTAGTTTGTTAAATCCTCCGCTCCATCTCTGGAGGCCCAAACACATGCCAGTGTATTAAACTGGCTTCTGTGACTAACGAAGCTCTCAAACCAAACACACGAGCGTGACACTGCACTGAGGAAGGACATTTGTTTGAAACGTGAGTGTTTCTTAAACATCTGCTCTGGTGACAGCCCAGATTTTCTGCTTGGTTTTCTGTGCAGAGTTCGTTTGAGCTGAGTTAAATTAAGTAAAATATTCCTTTTCTTAGAGTCCTGCAAGAACCAAATAATGAGACTCTGGAGGACCAAACCACTTTGAGGAACATTTCCCGACTAGTGAGATTAATTTGCAACAGGTTAGTAACATGACGGGTGATTAAGGACAACCAGGGAGGCTGAGTCTCTCTGAAGTAAAGATGGGAGAAGGTTTATTGCACTGTGAGAGACTGCAGAGCAAATAGCTCAACAACTTAACACTGATGTCCCTCATTGTCCCCTTTTAAAGAATGAGTGGATTTAATCTTCTACAGTACATAGTATTATTAACAAATCCAAAGAAATCTCTGTACAAATGGGACAAGGACTTAAACTTATACCGGTCCTGGTCTTCAGGCTCAGGTATCAATGCACTAGTCTCACTTTGATAGTATATATTTTTTTAGATATAGTGTCCTCAGTGGTCTTTAAATTGTGATTATGAAGTTTTAAGCTAAAATCATGTTGTCTGTGTCATTTCCAAGGGCTTTTCTTCTGCAGAGCTCCAGTAGCTCATTAGCAGTTCGCCTCTGAGCCGTGGGCGGAGACAGAGCTGCTTTGCACACTCCTCTTCATGCTAGCTTGCAGCCTAACATTGCTGGTGTCGTAGAAGAAGCAGGTAACATAGGAGCTAGTTAGCTCTTGGACACTAATGTCTTTAGGGGCATGATGAAAGCTAACTTCATTATTAGCTTTTTTATGAGCATTGAAATCAGCTAACGCACACGCTTGTTTCACAATCGTCCTCTCTATTTCTCCGAGTCTGGCCTGTAGAGTTGGGCGCCGGGGGCGGAGCTTGGATTTGTGATGTAGAAAATCTCACTGTATCTAAACCTGCCACTTGGGTCTGCCAGACGTTCACGGCAATTTGAATGCAGAAATACTCAGAAATTCAATTTTGCTCTTAGTTTTCTCATGATATGTCCTCTAGCATCAGAAAAATGTCATATGAACATGTAGTTGACAAGAAAAACATAATTTTCATCGGAGTGCGTCTTTAAAATCAGATGTGACTCTGTACTGGAGATCCCTGTGTGGGTATATAATCACTACTTAAAACTTATGTCTGTGAACACAGTTTGTCATGACAGAAACTCTTGGAACTGGGCCAGAGTGCATTTAAGATGGACTGGGTCAAACTGAAGAACTGTCTGACAAATCCAAGTGTGACAGTCTTTTCGGGAACCATGGACGCCACATGAATGCCCATGACATGTAGTCCGCACATCTGGAAGAGCAAAACAAAGTCACAGAAGAAAGAGAATACCTCAGAAATGTTTGGACATTAGCTTTCAGTTTTGATGGCGGTAAATGATATTTTTATCCATGCTTGTTTGTTTTGAGTTGTGCTGCATTGTGTGGTGTGGTTTCTACTGCCACCTATTGGCCTTATATTTCCTGCACTATAAACGTGTGTTTCAAAGTGCCAGCACAGCTTTTATGATCACATCTGTTCTGTTGTTCTTGCATTGATGCATGTCTTAGCAAGTGTACACGACAATATATTGCCATACCAGTATTTTTATTGGGCACAGGTTCTGGTCCTTGTCTAGGTCTTCTCTCTGGTTCTTGAATAAATAGAATTAAAAATAGAATAGAATAGAATCCCAAAATTGTGACATTTAGTTTTGTTTTAGTAGAGTTTTCCCTCTTGACAATCAGCTTTGGTACTTTGGTACTTTAGATATTGCTGCGTGACCCAAAGTCACTTTTTAAGCAGAGTTTCACTTTCTTGCTCAAGGACACGTTGACAGAACAGATGGCATCCTGCAGGCCTGAACCTGTAACCTTTGAGTTGTGTTGAGTGACCTTTCAGAGCAGTCTCAGTCTGATCAGCAGGCAGCCTGTCACTGGCTATACAGCTGCAAAGAGACGACTGCTTACAGGAAGAATCTGTTTTTTCAAACATTTTTGGGCACCAATGACTCACAGCACAAAAAGTTTTATTATTTCTCTCATAAAATACCTCAGAGGTTACTATAGTAGACCAATAGCTGCAACCTTTACTTATCAGAGCAAAGGTACCTGTTTAAAGTTTGTCAAGTGATAGCAGATGTTCATGCTTCTGACAGATTCAGAACTCTCCAGAGATTGACTTATTAAAAAGTCAGATCCTTTTTATTTGAAATCTGAAACAGCCTTGTATTTCTGTCCACGGCCACCAGACTCTAGTGACAAAAACACTTCTTCTGCTTTATACACTTGCTAGTGCTGAGCGCTGCCTTGATAATTTAGTATTTTCAAATCTTCCCCAGCAACCCAGTCATCTTGAACATGAACACAAAAGTCAGATAATTACAAAACCAATCCAAGTAAGGCGTGGATTGCCCAGCAATTTCTCATACACTGCAAGGTAAAATGTCAAATTTTGTTGGTGGAGTCTGGTGGTGTGTAATGGCTGTATCTAGTTCCAAACAGATGCTCTCAAACAGAAAGAATTCACTCTTTGAGGATCCTTTTCATAGTACAATAACTGGAGTTTCAGACCGTCAGCAGCAGTGTCAGGCCCCTTCAGGGGATGTACTTTGTTGTGGTGCATTTGGTGACAGAATAACATTACACCCAGTTTCACTGATACCAGCTAAAGAAATCTACCGGAGCAATTGAAACTGTGATTTAGACCAGCCTTGTGTTACCTGAGACTAGACAGATATAGAAAAATTTAGAGTAATGAAGCACAAAAGGTAGCACAAAATGGTAGAAAACCCAACTAGTAGAACATCTTGCACATCTTTCTCACTGATGAAGTGCAGTCATTTGGTCCTGATTGGAAGGAAGACCATCCAATTTGTTAAAAACGACCAAAGCAGATTCAACTGACTCCCTGCAGCAGAAGTTAGCACCTTGATTGGAAAACGCTGACGGTACAGACCCACTGGAGGCAGCCAGGACTCCTAAAGATACCTACCCACCTCAACTATTGTCTTAAATTGAGAAATATTTTTATTAGGGATGAGAAATAAGTTTAAGTCAATGTCATTGCTATTATTAAATCTGCCTATCAATGTCATTCTTTTTTGATTCATGGTCAGCTTCTCTGAGAAAAGAAGTAACCCCAAAAAAGTTTTTTTATGTCAGCTATACACCTCTGAGACAGGGAAGCCTGGCTTCAGACTGGGCCTTTCATAGTCAGCTGATCACAGCTCAGCCCCTGATTGGTTAACAGACCAAAACAAAGGTGGCAGCCTGCCATTAGCATAGTCAAATGACAACGGAAATTACACTACATAACTGAAACTAAACCATAAATCTTTACAGATTACCTTTGTTTTGGATGGATTAGATTCAGACAGTCTTAAAAATTACACTAATCATCTCTGTGTGATAGGTGAACTTCTCAGTGCTTTTTTCCAGAAAGTTGCTGGTCTCACAAACCAGTAGATTTTACATGAAGTTGCCCTGGACAAATCGCCCTGGATAAGGGCCAACATGTCTGCTGTGTAGACATATTTCAATACTTCTGAGAACCGCAGATGGCGATTTGCAGAGCATGTAATACTGAAATTTCAAGAGGGGATCCAAAGTATTTCTTCGTATCAAATTTAATCATATCACCTGAAATCAAAACATCCTCATCTCCTTTCTGAATATGAGAAGAAAAATACAACAAAGTTTTCCATTGATGTTGCCAAGGGAAGGGCATTACACAAAAAATGATGGACTTCATTGCCTGAGACGATCCGCCGTTCTCTGTCATTGAGGATGTGGGATTTCTTTGGCTGATCGAGTACATTGAGCACTGTTACGCCATGCCAAACAGATGACATTTCTCAGACGTGTGTTTACCTGCACTGTTTAATGTTGTTGTAACTTGCAATTGCATTCATTTAATATTGATTAAAACTAATTTGATATTAATTTATGCAATTGCAATGCCTTGATTTTTTTTTGTGAGACAGGTACACAGTCATATCACCATAAATGTAATGGTACTAATAATTGGCAAAAAAATTTCTTTCGTTTTTTCGGTGAAGTGTTTTCATTTCAACCCTACAATTTGTGCAAAGGGGACCAAGGTCAAGATTGCCAGGATGAACCTTTAATCAGAGAGTTAAGATTTAGTCCAGTTACTAACATCTGCCATCCTCAGATGCAGGCAGCTAAAATTAAATGGTAAAAACCAAATGTTTTTTTTTTTCAGTTTCTACGTGGTTCTGGCGTGTTGTGTCAAACATGTCTGACATACTGCAGAAGAGTGTCACTTTCAGCAGCAGAGGGATTGGAGGGAGTCAGAAATGCTGCACAGAGCAGAGTTTGACACAGTCAGAGGAATGTGGAGTGTGGCTGAAGCCTCGTTCAACAAAAACACAGTGTCAGAGTAAATGTCAGCCTCTGACAGACACACTGTGGAGTCACAGCAAAGAGAGAGACAAAATTCAGAAGAGGTAACAAGAACTGGAGTCCATGCTCCTTGGATTTTATAATCCCATCCAAAATCAGACTGTCAAAATTATACTTCACACTAAATTTTGGAGCTCTTCATGATTGATACAATATGAAGCACCTAGGAGGAGCTAAGACAACAGTGCATTCCCACACTTTCATACATTGTGCCCTTTATAAGTCACAACCCACCTGGGTATAAAGGCACATTACGCACCCACATTTCTCCATAGGCAGTCAGTTCAAAGCACCTTTTGAGTGGTTAAGTGGACCCTGAGATACACTTTTATCCCTTCATGACTTCTTGAAAAAGACTCACTACAGTCAGGTGGGCACTTATCATAGTGGTTATAATGATGTGGGTCTGTTAATAAATTGACAGTTAATGGAATTTAATGTGTAAAGGACTTAAAAGTTCATCGTCTGACTTCAGTTGTCCTTCTTATGCCTGCCTGGCAGATTCTCCCTGCATCCAGCTCTGATGCATGGGTTTCATACTCACTTTACGGCTCTACTCTGTGCATAGGCAATGCCACAGCACCCCACTAGGTGTATTCACTCAATGCTATAGCCTACTACCATTTCTTTAAATGCATGATAAAGACCAAAGCTTGTCACCATCATCCACTTGCTTTTTGAAGTGCCATCTCTACTGTAAAATATTGTAGTATACTACTATCTTTGAAAGTTACACTGTTATATTGCTCTTGTTTGGACATAGCTCACATTTTGCATGGATCAAAATTTTCAATAGTGCATTTTCTGCTCAGATTTGACAGTATTAAAAACACTGCTGCTGGAATCGGCTGTCGGCCTGATTGTTATCGTCAACACAGGAGTCACTGTGGGCTCTGGTTTCCTCAATCAGTGCATGCCTGGATGTTAAAATCAGAGTAATCTCTTTTCTTTAGAAGCTTTCGATATATTAAAGATCACTTTAGCATTTATCTTTGATGATGAAAAACCCATAAACTGAGATAAGATAACTTTATTGTCCATGACAAGACATAAAATGGAACCTTGCCTTTGGCAATATGGTGACAAAGTGTAAACCCAACAGTAAAGAGCAACAATGAAACATAAAAACACATTTTCAGCAGCAGTGCTCGGAGACTGTTTGTGTGTGTGTGTGTGTGTGTGTGTGTGTGTGTGTGTGTGTGTGTGTGTGTGTATGGTTATTTCATTATGTTTCTATTAACATGGTCTCAGCAGAGGACATAAACAACCTCCTGTACCCATTTTTTGTCCTGTTGGGCCTTGAGGAGAACAAGGAACAACATCACAGCTCAGAGACGAGGAGAAACTAGCTGAAAAAAAATGAACATTACCAAATAATCTGGTGACAAATCAACTGAATTCTTTTTTTGTATTAAGAAAAAAGTTTGAATACATTTTCCTGATACATTTTACACCTGACCAAAGGTGCAGAGGGCTGGAAAATCAAAACTTCAGTATAAAAATCTGCTTAATCACAATGTTTTTCCTGTTGTCTGGATGTTGGATTTTATTTTAGCTTGTGTGAAATACCAGCTCTGTCTTCGGCTGATATTTGCTGAAATGCACCTTGTTGCGGTAAACCTGTCTCCTGGCGTTTCTTACCTGCACAGATGTGTACCTTTAAACTTTAACTGGAAGTGTTCATCTGTTGCAGGGATGATTCAAAAGAATCACAAACTGAGACACAAAAAAGACACAGTGAATGGGACTTTTCTCCCCAGGTTTAGGGGATGTGTAAAAAGGCTCCTTCCACTGATAAACTCTTTTATGTATACTCAGAAATAATTGCTTAGGATAAAACACATACTGTTGTATTTACATCTGCTCTTAAAACATGTTTAACCCACTTCCAGCCTTATTGCCATAGGGCGAAGTCCAGAAAACCTCTCAGCACAATCAGCCCCTCTCCTTCAGGTTTATCTGTTTTAGACTTGAATATATGAAGCTGGAACATGCCTTTGACAACAGATTCCTCCACCAGATGATTTAAAAGTCTCTGTGTTCTATGTTCTTATCCTAATGGTTCAAATAAGTGTCAATAGAAGATAATTAAGATATGAACATCTTGTGAGTTATGATATCGCAGTTCACATTAAATTTGCCATTAAATCTTGTATTTAAGTGTCACATGAAGAAATCCTCACACAGAACCAAGAACTGGTTTCAATTTAGAGCTTTGCCTTGTAATCCATGTTCTTCCAAAATGACTTATTCCCCAATTGTTTGGACTAAAGCCATTGCAATATACTGTTATTAATGATAACTCTTTTTTTACAAGAAACAAAACAAACAATTGCACAGAAATACCGTAAGTTCATAGTTGAGACCCTTTACACTGGTTGCCACACATCATCAGAAGAAGAAGCAGCTGCTAGCAAGCTAGTTGTGGGAGCTATTAGCGTTGATTTGTGTAAAATTAAGTCAGACTTTGACCTACTTCTGTCTCCTCTTTTTCCATGTCAGCAGCCCTGTGAATGAAACTCTTTTTAAGGGGACACTGCCTCATAAATAGTGGATTGTTGCGCTCTTATTTTGATAGTCTCTCTGTGTTGTGTTTAGGTTGCTTTATTTCTTGTAGGGCTGTACCTAACGATTATTTTCCTATCGATTAATTTAACGATTATTTTTTTCAATTAGTTGACTAACCTATCAATTATTTTTTCGATTCGTCGACAAATCTATTGACTAATTTATCGATTATTCTAATGATTATTTTTTATTAACCGATTAATATAACAATGAATTTAACCAAAATAGCAAGTAAAAACTTGTCCTATAAGTATTTAATTCAATCATTTAGTCAAATATCTCTTGAAATCAAACAAAACATTTTGGTTATAAAATCTGGGAGATTTTTGCGGCGTGCGCTGGGCAGTTTTGGGGTTACTTTATATGGTGGATATGAGCTAATTTTGAGAGTATTTGTAATTAAATTGCTCATTCAAATAAGTACAAGTGAAGCTGCACACTTTTTTGTTTTAACAACAAATGATAATAAAAAAATAATTGCTATGATAAGCCTTGAACTTATTTAGTCCACTAATATTGGTGTTGAAGTCCTCATATGTTTGACATGCTCTCTCCTGTATGAGGCTCTCTGAACATTTGTGCATGCAATACAACACTCTTTTATTTAAGGCTGCCCTGAATGCATCACTCCAAGACGGTGAAAGACTATCAACGTAAATATTATATCTCACGTTTGTTTTCCTTTCACGGAAGTGTTCATTTTGCAACAAACACTGCTTAAACATAGTTAATAGCATAAATCAACCTGAATCATCCCAAGTTGTAAAGTAATAGTATCAATTCAGAGTCTGTGAGGCTCAGCAGAAACCTGGAAACTTTGGACAAATATAGTGATCCGATTCATGAATGAACGTGGACCATCAAACTACGGGAGATTCCCGGGAGAAATAACAATGCAGGAGGTGGGCGGGAGATAGGTCTGAAATACGGGAGAGTCCCGGGAAAAACGGGAGCGTTGGCAGGTATGGTATCAGTATACATATGTGCAGCGGAGCTCGTGATCGCCAAATATTAGCATTAGCGAGCTGTCGTCAGTGATCACACAGCTGATTAATTAGCGAGTTATAGGACAAATCAAAGCACAAAACTGATGCTTCAGCTCCGAGCTAACTGCTAAAAGTGAATGAATTAGATATGGGATGCAGGGTGTATGATGCAGCGTTTACTGTGGCGTTTGCTGCACCAGCGGTTGGTTATTTGATTGACAGGTCACTGCACGTCTCCTTGAATAAAAGCAGTGAGAGCTTGGAAATGTGAACGTGGAAGCCAGTAAGAACACATCTATTGACTGAGAGGAGCTGCTCATGGATCATGTTAAAGTAGGTTTTAAATCGACCCCATTAGGTGGAGCTCGTTTGCCTTCCATGTTTCCACCGTTATCTGACGTGGCCATTGTCTACGCCATCAATTCGTTGACGCTTGTTTTTTGCACCAATGAATTTTTGTAGTCGATTACGTCGACGAATCACCCCAGCCCTAATTTCTTGCATTGTCAAACTGCTTTTATTTATAAGTACACTACTTCTGCTAGATCCTTGATTACAGAATTGGACAACAAAGTTAGAAAATAGAAAGTATAAATGACCAGTTGATTACTAACCTGAAGAGGAAGCAGAGTGCTGCTACAGTTAGCTAACCACCAACAACTGCTTTTTCTTCATCTCTCCTCCTTTTACTGACACATGGATACCAGCTTGAAGGACCACTGCTATGAACTCATATTACCATGTTCTTTTCAGCATGAAAGCCATATCTAATTTTTTTAGAAGACAGTTATTGTCAGCGCAGGTGTATTACAATGGTCCTAAAAATGAAACATGACAGAAAAGCATATAAAACAATGTTTTTTTATGGAGCAAATAAGCTTCAGTCACAGGACTGATGATGAGGGTTAATCATAAATTTAAATACAGAAGCAGATGACGACATCTAAGTTCATTGTTTCTATTACTCACCATGTTTGAAGTTTTTTTTTTCACTGGTTCATTAGTAAAATTTTTGCATTTGACTCATAAAGTAGTGCTGTTAAAAACTAATGTAGCATTAGACAGGATTGCTTGATAGGAAAGATATCAGATGAAGGCTTGTACAGGCTCACCTTAATCTAAAGATACAGGGTCTCTGTGCTTATTTGAAGTCTTCTGGTTATTTTAGCAGAACACGTTTTACTAATTACTTTTCTGCTGTTTGTAGCAGGCAGCGTGAAATTGGTACATGCTGCAGCAGTCAGTCGTGCAGTCTTACACACTGCAGCAGACTTTCAAACTGTTGCTGGGCGCTCAAAGACAAAGACCAGGCCTTGAACTGCTCCGATGACATCACTGTCTCATTTAAATATCAATATGTTGGAAAAGTCTCTTCTTCTGTTGAAGGAGGGGGGGACTCTGGGCTGGGTGCGGTCATCCAACTTTCTCAAGAGACTTCATGGAGGGATAGAAAATAGAAACATGAGATTTGTGTTTCTTATGGCCAATGAGAATAAGTGGATAATGTAGGAATGATGTGAAAACTCAAAGGATGAAACAGTCCCCCACCCAGAGAGTGCTCAGTGTGAACAAACCTCAGTGAACGGGTTCTTGGTTTTGATCAAGCCGAAGGACTGTTTTTGAATACTTTCTCCTCCTTCCCTCTCAGACTAACAAGAGTGAAATTCCATCTCTGAAAGCACTTGACTGGCTGACGAACAAACAAACACTTGTGCACTTTATAAAACTTTAAACTATCGCGGTAGGGCAGAGAAAATAACTTGGACTATAGTCTGCTGCTTTTCTAAAGCCTGCACCTGCCCAGTGTTTTGAATAACAACGTGTCTGAGAGCAGCAGAGAGACTGTTTTTACTGCTGGAGACAGGACGGCACAGAGGAGGACTCTGCTGTTTACTGATATACACACCTCTTCACTCGCTCTGAGACAAACGTCCTCTTTAGTTTATCTTTTTGGTGCAGGACAAACACTGAAGAACCTTACACTTAAAACATAAAGTACACAAAATAAACCCTACACTCTTAAATTAGACTTGAACATGAGACTCATTCAGAGAGAGTGAACAAAGTTTAATATGGCCGCTGTAACTCAATAAAATGTTATTATTGTGCCTTATTAGTCTCTCGTTAGTTCATCAGCATTAGCTTGCACGTCATGAAGGTCCCTGAAGTGTTTTGTGGAGCTGTTCCCACAAATGAGTGAGAGTAATAAGTAGTGTACGACCATGGAAAGAAACTGCTGTTCCTAGCTTAGTGTGTGTTTAATGTACATGTAGCTGCTTTGGGGGCTACAGATAAGAAATCTGTTGGTATGAACCCAACAGAAACGGCTCGACTGCCTCTACTCTTCTGAGAGTACCTGGCCACAGACACAGCAGACAGTTGAAACCTCTGCAAAGTGCGTGTACAGTGGGAAGTTGGACCCCCGCTTAAGATCCCAGCTCTAATTGCAAAATGAGACCAGCTGAAATTCAGTGGCGTGTCTTTTTTTCTCTCAAGCATGTGCACTTAAACCTCAGCAGGTGCATACTTACTTGAAGTTTACCTTTTGGATTGTTGTTATCAACAATCTTGTATATAGTGTTTATGATTAAACCAGCTTGAAATGTGTTCTTTGTGCCATTTTCATGAACTGTAAGAGGTAGTGAACTTAGTTATTATTATTTTTTTTTATCAATTGAAATTTCACTCATGTAGCTTTGAATATGCATAGTTGGACCTCCAGATCTGAGAGAGGTCCAACCTGTAAACACACACACCGCAATGGAGGGCACTCAAAACCAAGCTATAATTTTCCCTTGGATTCGGCTTTAATGCAGTGTCATAAGATTTAAAAGTAGAGGTAGAAGTATAAAAATAGTATAATGCTGTATCATTCTTTCAATTTTAGGTGCATTTTAATTAGCATAAATTTTTCATTTCATGTTTTGTTTTGATGCCATCTGGGTCTGAGTTTATCTAGTCTTTCTTTAACCGTGTTTACTTATCTGCCTACCCTCCACATGAGGCTGCAACCACTGAATTTCCCTTTTTGAGGATCAATAACGAATTGTCTTACATTTTCAATGTACTTGAATGTACAGCCTACACCCAGTATGGGAATCTATCTGTGGTGGTGTGTGATTTGGGGTGGTGTGTTAATTAATCAGCTGTGTGATTGCCAATGATAACTTGCTAATGCTGATACTCAATTTTATTGTGTGGCGGCTTTTATTTAGCCGTGGCGGTGCGCCACGATTAATTACATGTAGGGAAAACTCTGATGTATCTTGGTAACAAATGTAGGAGACAAAATATCTACTTATCATAATTTCCATGGACCCACTTCAATCACTTTATGGATCCAGGGGGCTCACTGCATCGACAAGCTATCAACACCACAGCAGTTCTTACTTGTCAGTCCTCTTAATTTGTACTGTTTGTCTTTTTCTGTTAATTTTTCACTTGTGCTCTCCTCTGCATCCAATATTGTCTTACTTATATTTAAAGATGCAGGATGGATCAATTAGCAGCAATGTAGCATTGATTAATGTGGACTGTATAATCACCTGATTATGAGAATAAGTTTGTTTTTATTAACTTTATTATAACTGATGCAGTAGCTGACTGTATTGCAGACACGTTGCTTTATAAATGATGGGTAGAAAATGGTCTAATGGCTGCACAGTTCAGATAACACGAGCTGATTGGTTGGTTGATTCTGCTTAACCGTTAACATTGAGAAATGAGGATGTAGGTAAACTTTTCTTATTAAATTAATTGAAATTAATTAATTTATTGATAAGTGTTTGTATTTTTCTTATGACTGGCAGATCACGAGTACCATATTACTATTTTCTTAATGTGGAAGGATAATCATTCAACTGATGATAACGAAGTAAAACCAGGACCAGAAAAGACTAAAACGTCCCTGACCCCGAGCACACCATGTGTTGTTTGGCTCCAGTGACATGCCTGAGTCTCCAAATGAATTTGATTTATCCATCAGAAAATTAATCCAAATACACAAAAAAAAGCAAACAAAAGGATCCACTGAGTATTGGAGAGCATGAAGGTCTAATCCAGTTCTTGTATTTCCCCTCTCACTGGTAGCTGCAGTGTGTGAAAAGTGGAGAGGTCATGAAAGTAAACTTTGCCTCTATGGTATTGATTTCATGGAAAAGGTTTCTGTGCATTTACATGAGACTTGTGTGTTCTTCAGAAGGACTCTGTTTCACTGCATGAGAGTTAATACACAAGGGGGAAAAAGGAAGTGAAAATTCAAACAATTCAGGCTAAATGGAGTTGTGTTGTTTTCAACGTGCTTTACAATTCTTTTACTCCGATTTTTCCATGTATGTTCTTGGATTTGGTTCTGCTCACCTCATGCTGGCTGTGGAGTTGGATGAGTTGAAAATAAACTCAAATCACTGAGCAGAGATCTTCAGTTTTAACATGCAATTGTCTTTTGGACATCAGGCCTCCTGGTGAGTTTGAATCATATATAGGCTTTATAGAAACTTTTAGTTGTTAATCTTCTCAGAGCTGAGCCTCCGTCCTCTCCTCTCAAGGTCGGACATGTTCTGTTTCCTGCTGCATCAGGTATTTGAAGCTCAGCTGCTCTGTCCTGCTATCTGCCCAGCATACACAAGCTTACCTCCTCTCTTCAATACTACACTTCTCTTTCACCACCCACAATAAGAAAACAGATGTGTGTATTAGCATCCACAGTGTATCAGGGCAGAACATTATGAGATGCATCGCAATTAATGGGTCCAGGCCTGGGTGGTAGTGCGGTGATACAGAGCCCCTGGATATTTCAAATGAAAACTGTAACAGTGTCATTACCTCAAAGAAGCCTGAACTGGTTTTAATCTGGAACATATGATAGCCATATATACTGAAAGATACTATCAGACACCTCTGCACAGTTCAAGTCAGTTGGATTGATCTCTTGTCTGTCCTGTGAGACTCTGGGCAGTTTGATTTAAGAGCAGGAGTTTACTGGAGCACAGAACATGACATGAATCTCAACATGTGTCTGAGTCCACTCCTCTCTGTGATACTGCCTCCACTCACATGCCACACCACTTAGGCCCAAACTACACGAATGCAGATATATTTCAAACCGCACATATTTATGTCCGACTAGGCCTCCCTACCACACCAAAACGGGAGTTTGGAGCACTCAAACCGGATAAATCTGAATCCGAAAAAACAAGTGGAGAAATAAAGAAATATCTGTTTTATTTTTTACTGAAAGTAAATATAAAAAAATAAAAATAAAGTGTTGACAAAAAGCTTTTTTGCTCCCCTTGCTGTCACTTAAATTCCCCAAACATGCCCTGAAATTAAGTACCAAAAAAACACTTTAAAAGCTGGAGCTTTCAGAAACAAATTGGATCAAAAACTTTACTGAACCTAACTGTATTATTGTTGCATCTCTACACTGTGATAGAGCAGTTGGATTATGACAACAATCATTAAAAAGATTACAATTATTTTAATATTGATATCACTATTGTCAAAAACAAGTATTTGATTCCACATCTGCAGCACTCTCATGTCTGCATCTTCAAATTGAAACTCTTGATTCTTAGAAGAACATTAGAGGTGGAAAGATTGTGTGGCCTACCTTTATTTGTGTACTAAATCATGTCTGTCTGTGTAACTGAATGACATCAATGTATTAAAAGGTCACATGGACAACTACTAAAAGGGATCGTGCATCATTTCTTTTACTGTAACAGCTTTGCCTTCACTCAGCTGATATTACTCACTGAATGAAATGCCAGATTTCACTTCAACTCTCTGGGATAGATAGACAGACAGACTGACTTTATTGATCCCAAACTGGGAAATTCACAATTTCACAATCTATTTTCGTGTCCGCTGGGGACGTGGCGGAGGGTGGTAGACCCCGCGCAGTGGTATTTTCGTCTGGCGGAGCCCGACATACAGCCAGTTTGGTTTTTTCGTACACTGAGGCGCACTGAGGTCCGCCAAGCTGGACGTGGTGGCGTGGCAGGGGGAGGTGTCCACAGAATCAGCTGGCGCAGTGACATTTTTGTGCTCGCAACTGGTGTGTAAAGTGCGCTGAAAGCTCACCGACTCAAACCTGGTCAGCTTTCAGCGCAGGTGGCGCACAGCTGGTCTAGTGGTATTTTGGTAGACCAGCAGTGTATCGGCATATGTCACTGATGCCTCGCTGGCAGGTTTCCACAGTTTCAGGTACATTCGATGCAATAAATAATCAATAACAACTATTAATCTGAGTCAGCACATACATTCAGATCTATATAGATATATTCTGATCTATATCTGATCTGATGAGCGCGTTTGGCACGCGTTTGGACACACAACCTGACCAAATCAACACAGCTGAAACTGCATTAAATTAAATTAAATATCTAGTAAATAGACACACATGATGAAGTTAACAAGATATGTAATTCGTCTCCCTCCCTTTCTTTCTTCCTCTTCCTCTTATTTCTCGTGCAGCTCGACCTGGACATGTCTCTGTGTCCTCTCCCTGTCCTGCTGCAGCTGCTGCTGTGGGGGCTGAACAGATGATTCGTTTCAGTGATCAGTTGAGTTATTTACTTTAACTTATGCTGCGCCTGCGCCACGTCTTCAGCGGAGCACGAAAATAGAGCCCTCTGTCATTAAAATTGGAAGGATCTGAGCTCTTTCACTGCTTAAACCACCAATATTTGATCACAGACTGCAGATTCAGTCATTCAGTCCTTTCAAGCCTTGATTAACCATCTTTTATAACCTTGAGACTTGTGCTTGCAGTTTATTGGGTTTTAAGAGGATGTCTCTCACTTTTTAGCCTGACAGCCGTTAGCTTGTCAGTGTTCTTAATCATTGAAGCCTCTCTCTCTTTTGTCATGCTCATTCTGTCTCTTTGCTTTTCAGACACACACTCCTCTCCCCGCTCTCTTCTCTTTACCTGTGGCTGCCTGATAGTTTGCTGTTTCACAACATGTTGAAGATACACCTATGCAACCATTAATCTTAGCAGTAGCTCCCTGGTGTTCCCAAACTTTGTTTCTCAAGATGTGAGCTGCTTATGTAGAGGTGAAAGTGAGAGCAGTTTGAGGGGAGGGGCCTCACACTCCGCCTTTATATCTTTCTCATGTTAATTTGAACACAACAGTTTTAATTAAAGGGTTGAAATAAGAAGAACTTTATTGATCCCTGAAGGGAAATTTAATTGTCTGTCGTCTAATTTGTCATGTCTCTAAAAGTCATCTAATATTTACAAAAGAGTTGTAAAGTCTGATGGCTGTGGGTACAAAAGATCTTCTGAATCGAAAAGAGAGGAGCCGTCCACCACCATTGGCCCTTTGGTCCATTAAGGTGTTGTGAAGTGGGTGATCCATGTTCTTTAGAATAGTCTCCACCTTCCTCAGTATAGATCTCTACACCACATCCTCCACTGAGTCCAGCTTGAATTCAACCACAGAGCCAGCCTTTTTCACCAGTTGGTTCATGTGCAGAACGTTTGCGCTGTCTGATGATAGAAATGTCACCCTGCCTCCCCCAATTTCTCCTGACTTTGTCCCGCTGTGCTCAACCCTCAGCCTCGAACAGCTAGGGTGAATTTGGGGTGAAAGATGTGGCTGTTTTTGCTCAAAAATGCAGCTCAATGTCAACAGGTTCTGTATATGTGTGAAAATGGCTTAGGGTTGCTATATTTATAACAGATATAATTGTAAAGGGACTGTTCAGATAAATCAATATTCAAGCTGATGTAAATCCTTCTTAGTGTGCCTAAAGGCTTGTTTTCTTGTCTGTTTGTCTCTCAGATGTTGTTTGAATCCTTGAATAATAAACATAAAAGTACAGCACATGCACCATACAGAGATCTCTCCTGGGATTAAGTATGTCTTATACCCAGTAAGTCTGTGTCAGATGTAGGAGCAGCTGCTTTAGTGTGGCCTGTAAGGATCCTCTCCTCCCACGCTCTCTCCTCCTGCGCCCCCTCTCACCGCCCCTCCACCTCTCTCCTCCCGCTGTCATCCTCCCGAATGGAACTGCAGCCGTTGACTGCCACAGTAAACTGGCTCCCCCCAGTATAACCTGGTAATTCCTGCTGCTCCTATCATCTTTTTTGGTCTGCTGATAACGTTTTATCAGGATTTCACCGCAATATTTCAGGTACTGGGTCGTGTCATTGCAGTCATACCCAGGAGGGTGTTTACAGCTGTGATTGTAGAGACTCTGATGATTCTGTGGACATGAGAGGAACACTGATACATTTAAGCTAAACTTAAAACGATATTCCGGCATAAATTAAAGTTATGGTCAAACACGCTGGAACACTGAGTTAGACCCCCCCTCGAGAGGTTAATGTTGCTGACCGCTTGCTTCTCTAGTCATACCAACTTTAGTAATGACCGCAGGATAGCAATACACAGTGGTCTACATCTCTGCGCACAAACCCCAACCAAAAAGCACTCGTGATCAACTCGTCAGGGCTTCCCCCACAAACAAGCAGCTGCTGGAGGAGAGAGGGTGAGTTGTGTTTAGTCTCTTTGTTAAAGAAATTAGGCAAAGCTAAAAAGATTTTTGGTGGCTAGTACTATGGCTAGGACCCTATATGTACTGTTGATGAAGTTTGTGCTGTTCTGAGCATTATTTGTGACGATAGAGTGGCTTTGTGCAGTCGTTTCTTAAGTTGGTATAACTAGAGAAGCAAGCAGTTGGCAACATTCATCTCTAAACATGGTGTGTTTGACCACAACTTATATTCATGCCAGAATATCCCTTTAAGTGAGGAACAGTGTAACATAAGCAGGTGGATATGTGAATTAAATCCTGACTGTGTGAGCAAGGCACACATGAACTACATCTTGATCAGGTCCCAGACATAATTTAAACAAGGTTTTGAATCAACTAAAAAAAACATCATAAAGCCAGCCTCTGTGGATCAGCCTCTTATGAAGTCACCTTTAGCAATATCAAGTATAGAAGAGACCTAGCACAGCCTAAAAAACACAGTCTTGATTGAGTCTGCAACTCTCCAGTGGCAACAGACTGGCAACAGTCCTTGCAGAGTGAATCTGGCCTGGGATCAACAGACTAATTCACCTCGATGGATGGGTCTGAAACTGTTAATTTCATTTCATTTTTTCAGAGGTGTTAGTGGAAGTGCCTCTGGAAGTGATTGGACAGACATACAACCAATTGGATTAATGAAATGTGCACATAAAAACAGAAATGTAAACAGACCAAAATACATCATCCAGTTTGTTACAAGCAGCTGCAGTATTTGATGCAGTGTTTAGATTGAAACTCATATTGATGCCTTTCCACGAGATGCATCAGCAAAAAGACAAAGAACAAGACTGATGATGAAAATTTGATGTTTTTCATAACATTTTAAGTCCCCCCCCCCCCCCCCCATCATTTTTCCTGTCTCTGGCTTCATCACTCTTCTGTACAGCTAAAACAATCATCTTCTGTGGTTGGTCAGTGTTACAGTTGCTAACATGATCAGTATCTGATAAATGAAGCTGTGATGTTAGTCGGTGAATTCCTGCATGTTCTCCTGTTCTCTATGAGACATTGAATCCAGTCTGAAGAGGCTGATCACTGATATTCTGGGTTTAAGATGGAGACCTCAGAGAGCTCTGTTACCCCAGAGTGTGCTGACTGTTTATGTGTGTTAGAGTGTGTTTAAATGTGTGTGTCAGAGTGTGTGTGTTAGTGTGCCAGAATCTCCATGTGAAGTGAAATCATGCTTTTCAAAGCTCCATCAGCACGAGTTATTTCATCTCCTCACTACACACACACTCAATTAATATTTCTCTCTCTCCTCCTGTTCTCTCATCCTCCCCCCTCCCTCCTTGCTCCTCTTCCTCGGTCCTCTTCCTCCCCTGACTCCTCACATTCCTCTCTATCCCTGCCTTTCTCCCCTCGTCTTCCTCCACATGTGATTTCTCTTATCTCATTTCTCTCCCTCCCTCCTGATCTACCTCTCCGTCCCTCCTCCTCCTCCTCCTCCTCCTCCTCTTCCTCCCCCTCCCCTCCCTCTTTGGGCTTCTCTGGCAGGCTGCTCGTTGCAGTGAGTCAGTATCATGGAGGCAGGCAGCGGGGCTGCCGCAGCGGTGGGGAGTGCAGCGCTAGGACTGCTGGGAGCTGCAGCCACGTCCAGCCATGACATCTTGGACAGGTAAGAGAGCTCAGCAGGAGGCTGATGCACACATGCAGGAGTGAGCCATAGTGAGGAGGAGTGCACAGAGAGAGTGTGTGTGTGTGTGTTTGAGTGGAGAGGGGGACCACACCTTCAGGTTTGGTTTGATGAGCATGCTAGTTTGTTTATAGTCAGAGTGGGGGGCTTGGAGAGTGTGTGAATGTGTGTGTACCGATCTTTTTACACTCTCTGCACATGTGTGAGGCTTTCACCGGTAGTTAGAGAATCTGGATTTAGTGTGTTTGTGTGTGTGTGCGTGTGCCAGAGTGTGTGTTAGCGGTTTAAGGGGGGTGTTACTTGGCTTCCTCTATGCCTCAAGGAGAAATGACACCAGGGTATGCGCATGCAGCGGAGGGGGGGGGGGGGAGTCATCTGTAGACGCTGTGCTGTAGCTGAGCCGATAGGATGAGTTTGCACAGTCACCACCCCACCCCCTGTTTAACCCCCACCCACACCCCATCACTCCCATAGCAACTGGGCAACAGCCATCGCTAGCCACCGCCGCCGCTGCTGGAAACCCCTCATTCAGATTTCCCTGACCACCACCGGCTCCAGCGAGGGGCAGAGTGTGTCAGCTCTCAGCTTGTTACGTCACCGCTACAGCTGTACGCCCACATGCCCGTGCACTGTCATCATCACACACACACACACACACATACACACACCCACCCACCCTGACGCACGTATGCTGCATGTTTTAGGACAAACATCGCAGTCACATGTGCAGGCTGCAACACCACAAACAGACATGAATCTTTGTCGTCAGGTGCTGCCGGGATATCACTCAGCTCCTCCACATTAGAGTCGTTACTCTCTCCACCAGCCAGGGAGAACTAATCTGCAACCCAGGGATCTCCTTTGACACACTGTACAATCAGAGATGGAAATTAAGGCTGTGACTCATTGGGCTGTCTTTCCCTCACTATTTCTGTTAGTCACCGCTCACATCCAAGTAACACACAGCACATCCACTCACAGTGCTGGTTCCGCACCATCAGGACAGGTAGGCAGCAGCTGCTCTCCTCTGCATTATAGCAAAGGCTGCATGATGTACCTTCAGTCCTGTTGCTCGATTGAAGTGTGTGTGTGTGTGTGTGTGTGTGTGTCTGTGTGTGTGCGTGCGTGTATGTGTGTGTGCGTGTGTGTGTGTGTGTGTCTGTGTGTGTTCTTCAGTCACTTTATGATTGTTTGCATCTGCTTGGTGTTTCCTCAAATGTTCTTTGGTATGTTTTGTTTTTTTGGAGGGGTTACAGTAGTGGCTGCTCAGCCCCTCCACCTTCCCCTCCACTCCTGAACAGGGTCTAAATCCTGCACCGGGGTTACCATGGCAGCAACAGCTTAGCATACATTAGACAGCAGTCCAATGTTACTACTGAGAGAGAGTGAGTGAAGAGAAGACAGCGCAGAGCGATGAAGACGAGAGGGAGGAAGCAGAACGGGGAAATTGCTCCTAAATTAGGAGCAGATGACGTCTTGTACTGTGTGTATAAATAAGGGTGTGTGTGTGTGTGTGTGTGTGTGTGTGTGTGTGTGTGTGTGTGTGGGTGTGTGGTCAGTACTTTGCACATTGTAGCAGATTATGTTTTTTTTATCAGAGGCAACAGAGAGGGTGTTTGGGTGATGCTTTATAAAAGTTATATAGTGGATCCTGGTGGGTGGATAGAGCTGGACCAGGAGCCTGGATTTGGGATTTGAGGTCGATAAGATGGTTAAACAGAGGAAAATGATGAACAAGCTTTAAAGTTGTATACTACTGTGGCAGATTAGGCTGACTGAGCTGTAATGGCTTTATTTCTTTTGGGATTGATATTCAAATTTTTACTGGCTTACACAGGTGCTCCTCACTTTTAAAGGTCTGGAGCACTAGGAGGAGTACAAGTACTCCAGTATACTGTGAACACTGTGTCACCTGCAACCTCTGTCCCACAGGTCTTACACCGAACACATGCTGTGTGCCATTTAAGGTCTTTCAGAGGGTCTTTCTTAAAAAACAAGAGCCATCTTGCAGCAGGTGCATTCACTTTCATCATCATCACCACTAACCTCAGCGGATAGGTTTTCTGTCAGACATCGAAAGAAATCCCTCCTCTCTCTTCAGCTCCTCTGATTTTGTGCTTTTTTAGCTCTCTGCTGTGTAATAATGAAGTGCAGTGACATGGAAGGCCAATACTAACCAATCTTAAGTTTGGAGGTTCATGAGATCCTTTATACTGTCCTTCTGTTGGTTTGGGACACATATGGAGTTGTTCCGTATGATTCGAAGTTCAAAAACTGTATTTATCTTAAACTAATGTCTTAGAAAAATTCCTGATTTTACTACTATTCAGCAAATTTAATTTTTTGCTTTCCCACTCAGTGGATGATGTTTAAATATCAACACACTGCATTAGTCTGGACTTTTAAAATACATGTAAAAACGTTAGGGTTCAGTCATGCTCCCCTTACTCACAAAAATAGCGCTGTATGTTTTTCAATGGGGAATTATCACAGTCCTCATACTTTCATGCATCTTTATGCATTACATCTTCAAATGTCACTGCTCAAAAATTACCTTAAAAAAGTAGAGGAGTCAAAGGTTTAGGATAGCAACAAACATGGAGACGAGACCAAAAAGGCAAATTCAGAAACAATGTTTCAGACAGCGGCCTCAATCAACATATCATGACTTAATTATCATTACATGCATGGAGAATTCAGTTTTCAAAGTATGACATTATTTTCATGCTTTACATAGTCTGTGAGTTGAACTATCAGCTTTACTGCCCCTAGTGTTTTTGAAGGGTACTGCAATGCTTGGTGTATATCCACAAGCTGGCAAAAATATTGACAAAATGAACGCAGAGTACTGATGAAAAGCGCTGTTCATAATATCTGTACGGGTGTTTAAAGTAAAGCACAGATAAGCCTTTACTCAGACTGAGATCCCACTAAATCACATTTCTCATAGCTCTACCAACATACACAGATGATGTGGCTGAGGGTTGATTTTCTGTTTGCTTATGCACCTCAATCAGACTCACACTGTCCTGAGCATTCTGCACATGTGACCTGGAAAATGAACAGCATAAATTCATGATATGAAGGTGGGTAGACAAAACCTTGACAGAAGAAGAGACCTAAAAAGACTGCCTAAAAAGCTGTTATGAGTTGATACAAAAGTAGAGAGCTGCAAAGTTTTTGTATTTTCACCATTTGTCAAGCAATCAGTTAGCCTCTCGCTTTTGCGTTTCTTCATTGTCTGTGTACATGACGCAATACGTCAACCAGGAGATGGCTCAGCAGTGAATTGTTGCAGAGGAGAGCATTGCTCTCTCGGGTAACAGAAGCAAAAATACTTTTGGCGATCAAATGATTCTTGCATGGTGTTTGCAAACTGGACAGACCGTCACAGGAGCACATGTGACCTAAATGGATGCAATTTCCATTTCTGCTGTCTGCAAAAAGCATCAGTTCAAAACAAATGCAAGATGGCAAACCAAAAAACATGATGCAAAAACCTGAAATGACTGCATCAGCAGCAAATACAGAACAGATGCAAAGTAACAAAACCATACAAGCTCAGTAAACATGATAGCAAACTGCACAGTGATAATTTTATGGTCTTTTTAGCCTGTTTGTTGTTCTTGCTGTTAAGTCCCACTCAGATTGTTTTTTTTTTTGGACTACTTAAAATGTTCCCAGTGGTCTTTAAATTGTGATTATGAAGTTTTTAGCTATAATCACGTTACCTGTGTCATTTTTAAGGGCTTTTCTTCTGCACAGTTCCTTTAGCTCATTAGCAATTCACCTCTGAGTCGTGGGTGGAGACAGCGCCACTGTCCATGTACATTCTCATTCATCCAGGTCATGGTTTTCTTGAAGACTCCAAAATCAGGCAACAGGAATGTGTAGAGTCCGCTCTGCACACTCCTCTTCATGCTAGCTTGCAGCTTCATGTTGCCAGTGTAGAAGTGGCAGGTAACATAGGAGCTATTCAGTGATCGGACACTAATGTCTTTAGAGGCATGATAAAAGTTAACTTCATAATCAGCTTTCATATGAGCATTGCAATCAGCTAATGCACAGACTTGTTCCGCCATCGTCCCCTCTATTTCCCCGAGTCTGGCTCTGGGGGTGGAGCTTGCAGTTGTGATGCAGGAAATATCACTGTGTCTGAGCCTGCTGTTTGGGTCTGCCGGAGAATCACAGCAATTTGAATGCAGAAATACTCAGAAATTCAATTTCGCTCTTATTTTTCTCATGATCTGTGAACAAGGAAGCCAGGCAGAACACATGCACTGATTGAGAGGAGCTGCCTATAAATTGTTTCACACTAAGTTTTAAACAGTGACACCACCACTATCTTAAAAAACACTGCAGTCTAATTTTTTGGTGCATATCGTCCAGCACGAGTTAGCAGGGCCACTGACTTGGATTCACTTGGAGGGTTGCCCTCTTGGGTCTCTTCAGGTTTGCCATGCTTGGATGATATTGGAGCCTGTGATCCAGCCCAAAAGTGTTGTTTCAATTGTTGTTAAAAAGAATCCAAAGCTGAATTGTTAGTAGAGTATAAGAAGTGTCTTAGTCCACCGCCTCTGTTTAAGGATGGTTTCTCCAGTTTGACAAAGATGGCTTTTTTCAAACCAGAGGTCTTCCCTGGCCAGTATCCTAACATCGCTGTCTTCAAAGGAATGTCCTGTATCCTTCAGATGTAGGTGAACAGCTGAGTCCTGACCAGAGGAGTTGGCTCTCCTGTGCTGGGCATGCATCTATGTATCAGCTAAAACTGAATACCAACAGGGAAGAAGAAAACAACAAGCATCACAGCATTGTTGCTCCCTACTCGTCTGGAGCATCAGAGAAACTCAGGAGGATCCTCCAGAAACACAACATCCCAGTAAACTTTAAACCCACCTACACACTGCAACAGAGTCTGGCCCACCCTAAGGACAAAGCCCCCAAACACAAACAGCAAGGTAGTGTACGCTGCGAAATGCGCTGATGAATGCAGGGACATAGGAGGTGGGTTGCGAACAGCATGCAGAGGAAACAGGAAAGCTGAAGCAGTTTAAGTAACCAATAAGATCAGCTGATCTGGCTGGGAGATGTGGCAATCAGCTGATGGGAGTCCACTGATATGGCCCGCCCACATCAGCTGATGAGTGAGGGCTGAGCAGAGCAGATTGACTACGTGGCCTGTCTGAAGTAACCCTGTGCTCCATTCTGACTGACATCTCAAACACTTAATTTTAACTGGAGTCCAGAGCCAGAATCACTAACAGTGACTGATTGTTTTTGTATTTACATACGCACATTTTTCTGTAAGTTTATGTTTACTTCATCCAGCATATGCATATTTTACCCATCACACGGGGAGCAAGGTAAAATGCCTATGCTTTTACAACATTGTAATACAGTCGGATAAAGCTACCCTAAGATTCATTGTGCCAAGTTAGTGATTCAGTTTTCAGGAGAATGTGTAAGTGTTAAAGGTGTGAAACATGACAAAAAGCAGACAGACAGAAACTTTAGGTCGAGCTAATATGCTCCTGGCTTTTCTCCCTCTTCAATATTCAAGGATATAATGTTGCCTTTTTACTCGTTATGCAGGCCTAATTCACATCTTTTATGAGAAGTTAGGAGGAGCTTCAGCGTCCTCAGGTTTTAGCCGATAGGATCAAGACACACATTCAAGCTACTTAATTCTGCCCATAGACTGTTTTTAGAATAGACGCCGTCTGTTCTAACGCTGGGTGAAGTCAGAGAGCAATTTGGTTTCAAATTCGTATAATGACGGAAGGTGGAACCAAGTTGTCCATAGTATATACAGCCTATGATTCTGCCTCATTTGCTCTGAAGAGGCGAGTTTTTGATGTAAGACACTAAAACCTGTACAAATCAGATCAGTCAATGCTGCTTGGACCTCCACCACCAAATCCCCTTTGACACCTGCTTGTTTCTCCTTGTCTACTAACTGCATTTTTTTTTAGAAATTACTTAGATTTTTAGATCTAGAAGCAAATTTTGGTCAGTATTTAGTTTTTAATCAACATCCATTATGTGGATATTTCCACCTTTATTTGTTCAGATTTAAACACTCACCTTTTTATTATAAAGAAGCTCTCCTATTACTCTTATTATAGCTATATGGCTCTTATAGGAACAGACATAAAACAAGACTAACAATATTTGATTCTTCTATAAATATATTCTTTTTCAAATTTGGACAGTCATGTGTCTGCTGTCTGTTTATGGCACTCCAAAATACTTCATACTATCATGAATGTGCTCCACTTTGTTAGCTGTCATTGCATGCCTTGTGCAAACTTTTCTGTCAACTGTTATGCTATGTGATGTTATAGATCACCCAGGAGACCACCATACAGTAACTAATTGGGGGCTTTAATAAATGCTTTGCCCCAAGCGGACAGCTCCGTTTCGATTTCAGCCTGTGGTGCTTTTCCCTCATGATACCCCTACTCTGAGACTTTCCTAATGACTCTTATTTCAGTAACTCCCATTGACAATGAAAGCTGGATGCTAGGCTTCTAGCTGTCCTGTTAATGTGTGGAATTAAAATGTTTGATATAAGCACAGAAATCCATTTCAAACATCCAAATCATCCTGAAGCCGAGCTTAGATTATGTGACAGTTCAAAGGCAGTGCTGGAGGTCAGATGTCCGTAAGTATTTAGTTTGTCTTGTAATGATGCTGAACAACAGCCTCTCTTCTATTCAATGGACTGTTTCTAACGTAGCTGTCCATTAAACCCATGCCTGAGTTGTGCTGCTAGGGGGAAAATACCCATCAAACTCAGTAAGCGTGGAAGTGTTCAGTCATTTCTGTCAATTTACCAACAGCAGAACAATATGTACTAAAACACGGAGGCATATTTCAGTGCAGCTTGGCCGGCTGACTGAAATGCAGTGTGAAGACTGTAGTGTGTGTTAGATTAAATAGCTCGGGTAGAGTTTCCTCTTGTAGGATGATACCAATTGAAGTAACTGTTGTAATTATCTGGATGGCAAAGCTTAATAGAAAGAGGAATAGATCGACAGCCCACTCCTGTTTCTCCTGCTCTGCCATATGCAGCACAGATAAAGTGCCTCAGTGGGAAAGCAGCTAAACTGCTGCTGACTGGAGAGACTTTCAGCCCGTGGACGACATCCAGGACATGCAGAGGGTTGAAGTCTCGTGCTCTGACTACTAATAACTTCCTCCATCTTTTCCTACTGCTTTCCAGGGGACATGAAATGTGTGCAGTGTCCACAACAGAAATAACTCCATTATAAACTCTGGACAGGCTACAATGAACAGCTCTTTAGAAGAAGAGTGATGAGTCACGGTTAGATCACTGAAACCATCAAACCTGCTCACACTCAGGTTTACAGATGGCTGAAACAAGCTGAGGAGAGTGTCTTTCCATTTCTTTAACCTGATCTTTTTGTGAGACATCATAGTCGAAAACATTATCACACAGCATCTTCATCCAGAAACAGATGAAATAATTGGTGCATTTATCATCCGGACCTTGTCACGGTTTGACCATGTGCCTGGATGCCTGTGAGCTGGGTCTGGGCGATTCATCAAATTTTAATTTCAAGTAAAATTCTGGCTTCCTACAATTATAAAACGACCAGATAATTGAGGTTTAATGATTGCTGTTGATTATCACAGGATGCAGATCAAACATGTCATTCAGCCTTTACAAAACTTGACTTTCATAACGAGAAGACTTTGGCTTAAATTGAATCAGTCATGCGATCCCAAATTCAGTGTTCACATGAGGGACAGCCATCTCGTTTGTCTGCTTAATGCCCCTCTGACGTTCAGGTTCGATTGCGACTGTGACTGCGACTGGCTCATCCTGAATTATGTCAAGTGAAGCCTATAACGCTGGATGACCAGACTAATCCGTCAGAGCAGATGGATCAGATGCACTTAGACTCATTCTTTGAAGTGTTGAAAATCATCACACCTGCCTTTTACTGGATAAAAAAGACCGTCTGTTGTTGATTGAATGTCTCTAACTTCCCTGGAGGAGATGAAATGAGTCCTGCTGTCAGAGCTTCAGCCAGAGGCAGGGAGTTTCACCTCTGTTCCTGAGGTTTCCCGCTCATCCTGATCATATCAGG
This sequence comes from Xyrichtys novacula, assembly GCA_962446985.1. Lineage (NCBI taxonomy): Eukaryota > Metazoa > Chordata > Actinopteri > Labriformes > Labridae > Xyrichtys > Xyrichtys novacula. The sequence continues at coordinate 30,972,015 of OY660872.1, forward strand.
CAGCTCGGCCTCGATTAAATGCTCTTCCTGGAGCAGGTTTTCTTCTATAGCTAGAAATAATCTATCAACATTGTTACAAAGCAGAAGTTATTCAGGAATGAAAAAGAGCCGAAGGGATCTTTAAAGAACAGGGCTGAAGACAATTATTGACTCTTTAGCAAGGCACCAAACCTTCAGCTGCTGGTAGGATGGTTTTGACAACTCGGGTTCAACACCCCAATCACAAATTCGCAAATATCTGCATTTTTCAAAAAGACGGTACGTAGTAATGCGGGGACACTGCACGCTCTCTTGTGGATGTTAAGCTAGCATCCACAAGAAAACAGCGCTAGCTCTTCTCCCGTCACCCCCGTATGATGTAGGCACACATCATACCCCCCACCCCACCCCCCTTCCACCATGCAGGTTAATGTTTTATGAAACGGTCTTTATTACAATTTCCAGAGAAAAGATTACAGCAAGATTAGTTTTATTCCCTTAAGAACGTTAAGACTTCTTTGTTTCAGCTGCAGTTTCAGTCCTAATGACCCAGGTCATCTTGAGTTTGTTTTTGGTATTTTGTTCTTTGACATTTCAGGGGAATTTTACAGGAACAGTTCGTGGTCCAGCCCATCCAGTTAGGATTCCAACAACAACAATGCTTACTACACAAAATACCTAGGATATGAAATACTTTGTTTCACAGATTCATTGCAGATACCTCATCACTACTTCGTCATTCTTCAGACAATTATGTAGAAATTAAATCCTTGATAAAAATTAACAACACCAAGACAAAGTCTCTCCCAAACCCAAACTGTTTCATTCTTGTCGAGCTGAACGTGAGATGTCACAGTCTTCTGTCTTCTGTCTCCGTTCACTGGATCTCTGTTTCCTCAGTCCACAGCCATGATGTTCTCTGGAGGGTATTATTGGCAGTTCTAAAAGTGGCGTGTGTCCACGTGTGTTCAGTCCAGCACAGAAAACATGCAATGCTCTTAAGAGAAGCTCTCATAAACATTCATCACAGCCACCCAAACTGGCAGAACTTGTTGTCTGTGTTTGGCTGCTTTTCTTTATTTCTTGCCTGATACAAAGATTTGTGCTGTTTATTCGCTCTAAAGTGATTGTCAGTTGCAAATAAAAGTGGCTGGCATTTCTGTCTTTCACAGTTTAGAAGGCAGAAAATAACATTTTCATTTTTTGCTCCCAGCTGCAATCCTGGAATTATTCTGTGTCTCTGGTTGTCGAATCAATGAGCTGTCACCAAAAACACACACAGACAAATACACACCTTGTGATGGCTTTATTAACCTGTCTAATTGATTGAAAGGACCCTGGAAGCTACCGTTCAGCTTTAACAAGAATGAATGTGTCACAGAGATGTGAAACTGTCCATTCAACATTAATGTAACAGTCCGTTCATGTCCACTATACTGTTTTATTAGGGCAACAACCGCTCCATACAGCAAAGCAAGTGATATTCAAAAACCATAGCAAGTGTATTAGTCACATTAAGGTGTGATAATTATCAAAACCTGAAGAAGATGTCAACGTTTTCAGACGAGGTGTCTTTACTTCAGTGCTGATGGATAGCCAGGATTGTAAAAAGCCAGATCCAAAAACGTTTTTTGTCTCATTTCTCTCTGAGGATGACATTTTCATAACACGTTAGCCCTGCCTTCAATTATACTCATCTGTACATGAGTCTTAGCTGTAATATCTGGATGAATGGATTACATGGTTTTTGAATGAGTGCGTAATGATCCACTTGTGGCTACTTTTTTCTTGACCTGGTATCAGCTGGGGTTAGCACACATGCAGTTATGTAAACAGGCTACACTCTCACTGATCAGCCAGCTGTCTCTCTGCCTCTTTTTCCAAACCATAACGTACAGATATGCATTACTTGTATATCGATAAATGCCAGAGTTCATGCCATTTTATTCTGCAAACAGTTTATACTAGGAATGTCCCGATACAACTTTGTTACTTCCGATATGATACCAATACTGTAGCCTTCAGTATTGGCTGATACCGATGTTGATCCGATATTGGCACAAACTTGTGCATGGCAAGTTTTGCACTCAGCTGCAACGTCATTTTCAGACTTGAACAAAAATACTGCCACATGGCCGACGTCACTCCTTGCTACTTTGTTAGTACCTTAGTACACACTGTTGTTGTGATTACATGGGCTCTGCATGCTGGATCCAGGCACTGCTAGATAGAGGTCCAGGTAAAGGTACCAGATGTGCTTGGGCTGCCAGATCGGCTCGTGGCCTGATGATGTCACGCTATATGATTGGCTGGAAGTTGGTTTGATGACATAGAAGATTGTGGTTGGTCCGGACAAATCATGGAAGCAGTTGTTATGGGATTAGGTTTCATGGGATTGTAGTTTTTCGGAGAAAACATGAACAAATTTTACAGAGCAATCTATTGCTATTTATGAAAGGGGACTAACTGCAGCCGGACTACAGTCTCTTTTAGGTTGCCAAAGGAATTGTGGAATAAAAGCAAAACCATCTTTTGATAAACAGAGATTTTGTGTAAATCTTTTTTTCCTATTTTATGTACAAAAGTTAACACATACAATCAATCCATTTAAAATTAGAATACAGTAAGTTGTAATTCTCTGTATTATATGGAGACAAAGGTTCAAAGGGAATTGAATGAACAAATAGAAATAACGAAAACCCGCAAGGGGCTTTTTAACCAAGCACATTTTACTTATTAAATGGAGCGCAATGTAGTTTGTCAGAGTGGACTTGCAGTAGTGTGACTCCTTTAACAGGCGCTGGACCCCGAGCCGATCTGTTACATCTGGTACCTACACCAGAGCAGAGTCTGGTATAGGCTGCTTGTATCAGAGTGCTGATATTGGAGATTTTAGATGCAGGCTGATATTGATATTTGTTTATTTTTGCTGATATCAGACTGATACTCAATATCAATATCGGATTGGGACATCCCTAGTTTATACACACATTTGTTCTGCTCATGTTTCATGAATGAGTGACAGGTAAATCATAGTCAACAAGAGAGACTTGTTTTTCCTAACAGTAATGGATAAAGGTGAGTGCATGTTAAATCAGTTTGGAAACAGCAGCATATTGGTCTTGGGCAAAATGGGATATTGTGCATCCCTAGAAAAGTTTATCAAGTTGTGGGCTCAAGGACAACAAAACAAATATGAAATCATAGCCTGTGTATGCATGATATGAACGTTGGTCACCAATATAATGTGAATAGGTCAGTATTAGTCACCACAGCTGTTTCAATCTGATCCATCAGCTATTACAGCAATTAATAATAGCTTAATGAATAAGAAACAATGTGCCAGAGATTTGCTCAGGATGCTGAGCAGAAAATAGAAGATCTTTTTTTGTGCTTTTATGTCTTTTGTTTTCGAAACCTCTGAACCTGTGAGTAGTGCTTGTGTAAATGCTCTAGTTTCCTGTCCTCCTTTCAGAGTGATCAAATTGCTCCTGATGACTCCTCTCCAAAGCATTTTAAAACAGCGATTGTGTTGCAGAGGTCTTTTGTATGCTGCTGCTCTTTAGTTTGTATTTCCACTGAAGTCTGGAGAATATTTGTAGGAGAGAAAAGTCCTCTGCTTAACTGTGCTGAAACGCTACTGAGTCAAATCCACATGGTTTCAGTCTGGGGTGGAGCAAATGTTGAGTCAGGCGTTCAGTGGGGAGGCAGAGACATGATGTGTGATGGCTACGGATAATTGCAGAAAGATTCATTGCTCTCATGTTCCGCACAGCACAGGGTTGCTGTTCTCTTCTGCACCAAAGTCAGTGTAATATAGTATTTAAAATCTTTGACAAGGAGTCCAGATTCAAACACTCATTCTGGGTGGAAGCTTTTCTCTCTGATTTCCTGCAGAGCTGAAGTAAGAAGCATTTGACTCAGCGGGCCAGGGAGTCTGAGGGAAGTCCTCCTCCTCCTCCTCCTCCTCCATCAGTTCCTTCTATCTGGTTTTCCAGGAGAGTAGAATGTAGGCGGAAAGCAGGCGAGAGTGCTGCTTCAAACCGAGTTGAAGTGAGCTTTTCTTGCCGTGGTGTTATGAGTGTTTGGAGCAGGTGCAGGAAGGAGCAGTCCCTTTCTCCTGACATGCCTCCTCACTGAGGAATGCTGAGAATGCTGGGAGTGAACAGCTCTTCTGAACAGAGAAAGTGATACTTGGAGAGTTTGAAATGCACCGTTGAAGCTTGGCCTTTATCTGAGAGTGCTTCACACTGTGTCAGGGGTTCCCACGTCTTACCTGGTTAGTGGGTTTTGGAGCATGTCATTAAAAGACTTTGTGTTTGTAGGATGTCAGTCAGAGGCACAGCATTTCTGGAAACTTTAAACCACATGGTTTGGGACAACCACTCTCCCACGCTATGAGATAAACAGCTTAGCAAGTCCTACAACTGTAAAAACTTTATGGTATATTACTGAAAATGGTGCAAGGGTGAAACACAACTCTTTGAGAGACTGTTCACAAACAGTTTAATAATGTTCCTGAGTGTAAAATGTCAAAAAGCAGTGGATTTCATCGTCAACAGTACATCACATCATTAACACATTCAGAGAATCTTAAAAAAATCTCTCTACCAAAGGTACAAGGCTGAAAACTGATTCTGGATGGTCCTGATCTCCAGGCCCTCAAGAGGCACTGCATTAAAAGCGGACAGGACTCTGTAGTGGAGATCAATGCATTGGCTCAAAATCACAGCAGGGCTGTACCATAGACTGTATATACTATGGACAACTTGGATCCGCCTACCGCCTGTATACTGATTTGAAGCCAAAAAGCTCTTGATATTTCTGGGATTTTTCTTCATTTCCTGAAACCAACATTGCGCAGTAGCGTTTGTCGCATTTGGCGGGAGAGTTGCCGAGAGTCTCTGCAATGATGCTCGGCTCAAACAGCGTATTCCCCGGGTGAGCTACGCAATCCCTGAACGCCAATAGGCTGTATTAGGTGTCAATCAAAGACACATGATTTGAGCACAAACCAGTCTTACTGTAAATACATGTCAACACCACAAGCAGGGGGGGAGAAAAATTTATGTTTTGTATAATTAATTTCTAAAGTTTGTCCACAGCCCCATAAGCTTTGCTGGCGGAGGCGGGATTTATGACCTATACTGCAGCCCGTCAACAGAGGGTGCTGTTCTCGTGATGGCTTCACCCAGCAAGGAGACAGACGCTGTCTATTCTATTCTATTTTACCTACAGTCTACGGGCTGTACGTTAACCTTTTTTTGTCCATAGCACTATTGTTACAGAGGTCAACAATCTTAGAGCATAAGACTAACACTTGTAGCGCAATATATGACATGTCTGTCTAAAGAAACAAGTTGTGTGACTGGCAAAGGACACATTGTACATATTGCATACAGTAAATAAAATCCAAACTTAAGTGTTTTCAGAAACATTTTCTTTATTTGTCCATAGGACATAAACAAAGCATTAATATCAATGTTACATTTTTTAATCTGTGTGATTTAATAACACATTTTTTAAATTAGCCATTGGAAACAACAAATGTATTACACTGATGTGAAATATGATTTTTACTTTATAAGGGGAAAAGATATATGTATGTTAGAGAGAATCAAATTGATTTGCAGTTCATTTAAAACTAAACTTGAAAACTCTCCTCATCTCATCTACTAATGCAAATAAATCAGCTAAAATGTTAAATCAGCTTGATTTTAAGCTAAAATGCTAATATTTATATATAAAAATATGAACAGATTTAAAATGTAAAAACACGAGGTGTGTCTTATGCAGCTAAGAGAGTACTATGACCCCACACTGATTTTGAGTCTGTTGACCAAATGACCTGAAAGCTATTGAGCTAAAAATACTAATATTAATACATAAAATTAATAACATATATGAACAGATTTCAAATGTAAGAACAAGAGGTGTATTTCATGCAGCTTCCAGGTAATGTGATTTGTTATTAATTTGTTATTCAATCTTATAAAGAAGGGTTCCCGAATGTCCAGCGAATTTCCAACTTTAAACCAACCTCACCCCGGTGTCCTTTACTATGATTAGGGACAACAATTACACCCCCGGCCATGCAGGTGCAGCTCACGGTCAGGACACATTTGTTTTTCTTATTCACAATGACCCAGACTTTATCTCCAGCCCCTTCTTGTCTTGACTAGGCAGCACCTTAGTCTTGAGAGCCACAACGTTTTCAGTGTTGTGATCGTGTAATAGTCCTGGACATGATTGTCTATAGCTGTAGCCATCCAGTATCTAGTAGCAGCGGCGCCAGATTCATTTTAGAGGTGGGGGGCGGTGGGGGTTCTTGTGCGACCCTAAACTTGATTGACTGTCAGTGTATATTTTTAATGACAATCATCATCAAGTGGAGAAGTAGCCTTTGCGACAGGACTCTGTCTTTCGTTAACAGAACAATGTATATAGCAGCACTCATAAATATGAAGGTGCTCTTTTTCCACACAGATGGGTGGATAGGTATTTCTTTTGTTTATCAGTGGCAAAGTGTGTTATTAGTGAAATACGTCGCTCTTTCTCATCGTGGCTGTCCACACATCAGCAGTGCTGAAAATGCACAGAATGCAGCGGCTTTTCAACTTGTTCTTGCTATTCATGTCATTTTCAATAGGAATGATGATCATTGGTAAAACCAAGTACTTTGTACATGCTGCTGTTTCTGACAAAAAAAAAAACACAATTGAATTCCCCAAAAGCCATAAGATAGTTCACACCAGCATGAGACCATGTGCAGTGGCACAGTTTGGCACAGCGGTGCATGTGAACACCTGGATCACCTGCTGCCAAGTCTCGATCTCTTTAGTCTTCTTACATGGGAGATGGTGAGTAAATAAAAAACTATTAAAGCAATTAGGTTACCAAAATTTACTGAGAGAAAAACAGCACTTGTGATTCCTCCAGAGGCTCTGGTATTCACTTTGTTTCCTTGCTTGTGTTGGCAGTTGTGGCCAAAGGAGGATTCAGACCATTTTCCATACTTTCTGGTTGGTTTCAGCAGCATCTGCCTCACAATCTATCAGGTTGGGGAGATGGAGAACGACTTTGTTTATAGTCAGAATGAGCGGGACACTCAAAAATTTAAAAATGTTGACAACACAGGCATAAGAGAACAAAGCGATATCCAAATGTTATCAATAACTAACAGCTGTTGACTGATATTAAAAGCTTTTTTGTTTTTACACCACAAAAAAAATGCTTCTTTAACATATTCCTGCCTACCCCACCTTTAAGCCGTATCCCATTCACTAATGTTATTTTAGCAGAATAACTTATTTTATCGCTGGGGGGATAAACTTTTGTAGTATGCTGACAACATTGCTAGCTAACAACGCAACTGCAAGATAACTGAGGACAACTGTGACAACTGCAGTCACGTTGCGCATGTCTGCCGTGTTGATGAGCGAATAATCCCTCTATTGTTTTTCTCCAGTCTCATCTCAGGATTTGCGCACCTGACATCCTAGAAGTGACAGAACAGTGAAGGGGTTATGGGAATTGCCATGCGGTATGTAGTCTTTTGCTAGGCAAAGACTACCATACTACCATATTGCATTTGAGTAAATAAGGTACACATGTACACACACGAACGTATACAGCGGCTATCTGCCTCCTATCGCACCAGATGAGACAAAAAAAAAATCGTGGCAAAGGTTGATTTTCTTGTAGCATTTGCGACATATATGTTGCACTGTACACCGTCACATGTTAGAGGTATTGTTGGTGAAAACAGTTTGTTTTTCCATCCACAAATCCAGATTGTCCCTGCACTATTATATATAGGCTCTTAATGATAAGCAAACCACCAAGTCCTGTTTTCATCCATGGTTCAAGCAGTATTTGATTACAGGAGGTCTCTGGGAATGTTTCTGTACTGTTTTTGACACTGCTGCACCAACATAAAATAGTTTTGTCTTAAACTGAACTCCGATGATCCCTTCAATCCTAAGTCGTATTTGTGGTTACAGTGGTAAACACAGTTACTCTGAAGATAAGTGGACAAGCAAACTGCATCCTTTTTGGATGCTTCAGAGATGAAGTGTTTGGTGCTTTTTGGTTGGAGTATGACTAAGGAAAGACTCCTCAGTCTCTGTGAATATAAATAGGACTCTTCCTCTCTGTGCCTTCCTGTTTCAGCCCTCTCTCTGCCCTCACTTACATCCTCCTCGACCTCTTTCTGAGGCTCTTCTAATCAAGGTGATGTTTGTGACCTTTTGGGTCCTAAAGCTGTGAAGTGTCTGAACCATTTCGCAAGATTTTCAGCCATCCTTTTCAGCCTCACTGGTTTTAACAAGTTCCAGGGGGACTCAGGCTGTATCTATTTTTATACATCCGTGTGTGTGTTCTGCACCTCAGTCAGGATTTGCTGCACTTGGAAGGAGCACTTATAGTCTCACTATGTGGTTGAAATCTTTGATCAACTGTTATTCTGGTGTGGCATATTTGTTATAACTTTTTTTTTGGTGTTTCACAAAACTTGCATTTGTCATATGTTTGTTGCCTTAATAATGTGGTTAGAGTTTGATTATTATAGACCATAGAAAGATGAATAAAAAATCAATACCTCTATTCTAATTACCAAGTTATATTTTCAGCACAGTTGAAGTTATGTGATATCTAACCAACCAGATAGTGTTATGGGTGGACATTAGGTGAAATAAAGGGGCCCCAATCAGACTAAAACTAGCCAAAGCATTTGAAAAGTTGCCCGTGTCTTCAGTGTTGGACATACAACACTAAAGCCTCAGGGATCAGTTATCCTAAAACTGATCCCTGAGGCTTTCAGCAGGGTTGTCTTTCTGTTTTTCTCATCTCTGGGTATAGAGGTGTCCATGATATTTTCCTCTTGTGATAAACTGGAGTATGATCTCTGCAAATTGGTTGTAGAGAGTTTTGCGAAATTGGTTGTCCAGAGGACAGCTGATTAGAAAACTTTTCTTCCCATCTTGACAAAGAGTTCCCACCCCTTAAGTCCAATTATTGTGATGCAGAGATGTTGTTTCAGATGTTGTTTGTTTTTGATGTTGTTTGTTGGATGTGTCCTCATACAGATGCTGCACTCTAACATCCTCTTCCAAACAAAGCTCTTTTTCTGCTTCTTCAGCTCCCTCTGTTGTTTCCTGTCGTTGTTAGACTCTTGTAGATGAAGCGTCATTGCTTTATTCAGGATGATGGCTGAGACTGCTGGAGATCTTTAGTCTGTGTGGTGTATCTTCACTGTGTGTGTGACAGTGTCATCAATTTGTGAACCCTGCTGTGTAAGTCTGTTTCATTTCCATCCTTTCTCTCTGCTCGTCTCTCTTCATTCAAGGAAACAGGGACAGTTATTGACATTGATGAGATGTCTCTGTTTTACCATGAAGTCGATGCTAGCTCTGATTAATGAAATGTTTCAGGTCCTGGCCCTTGTTGTTTTCCTTTGTTTGCTCCCTGAATGTTGACCACATTATGTTAAGAAAGATCTAAGGTGAGCTGAGCAGCCTCTTTGATGCTTTTTACTTTCTGCTTGGAAATGATCAATCAAGGAAAACTACAACTTGTGTTTTCCTCCAAAATGATGTAAAGATTCTCCAGATAAAGCAAATTATGGGTGCCTCAATATATATTTCACAGTGGGTTATAACTAGCCTGGCCAGGCCATCCTGTTGCATGAATCACTTGATGTTCCTTCCCACTAAGGAAGGAACATCAAGTGATTCATGCAACAGGATGGCCCGGCCAGGCTAGGTTATTACCACCACAACATTTTGATTGCAGATTTTTCCTCTCATTCTGGATGACTGGCTACAGTTTTTCAATGACCAGTGCTGATACTGATAATAAGAATAATCTCTTATATTTTATATAATAATCTCTTTTGCCTGAGAAGACTCTCATCAAAAGACATCTGTAGTAAGACGCTGCAGATGTTTTATCAGTCTGTGGTGGCAAGTGTGCTGTTCTACACTGCAGTCTGCTGGGGAGGAAGCATCAAACACAAAGATGTCTGAACAAACTGGTGAAAAAGTCTGGCTCTGTGGTAGGACTCAAGTTGGACTCAGTGGAGGATGTGGTGGAGAGATCTACACTGAGGATGGTGGAGACTATTGTAAAGAACATGGATCACCCACTTCATAACACCTTGATGGACCAAAGGGCCAATGGTGGTGGACAGCTCCTCTCTCTCCGCTGCAGGACAGAAAGATTCAGGAGATCTTTAGTACCAACAGCCATTAGGCTTTATAACTCTTACGTAAATAATAGATAACTTTTATAGACATATCACATGAGACAACAGACAATTGAATTTCCCTTCGGGGATCAATAAAGTTCTTCTTCTTCTTCTTCTTCTTAAGAAGAGATAAGCAAGTCAGCCAATGACCAGTATAAAGTGCAGATATTACATTTTTCTTTTCTTGCATTTGACACAAAACAACTTAAAATAATAACAATTTAGTAATGCTAACAAATGAGAAGCAAAGTTGCTAAGTAAATATAGTCTTAAAGGATTTTAGGATGTTTGTCCAGCCATCTTTAACCATCTTTACAAAAGAAATAGATATCCATTCCACTGTAAATATTGTGACCAAAATTTTCAAAAGTCATGTTTAACTCCATTATTTCATGCACTTAAATATGTTTTACATATGTTTAAAGATGTTCAATGAATTTAGGAAACATAATAGTGACACCAGCCTTGTGAGGGTTAATGCTGATATAATGCTAATGATTTAAAACAGTGACATCAATCAGCCTGTGTTATATTCTTGAGGTGTTCACTTTGTTTAGCCTCTAGTTAAATAAATGGTTGACAATAAGTGGCAATACATGATTGTCACCGACCACTTTACTCATGACAGAGATGAGACAAATAAAATAAGGAGCATTCCTCTAAATTACCTTAGCAGCTTTGCATTGTGGGAAAGTCCGTACTAAATCATCCTATGAAGGTAAAAAATCTGGATATTACAGCAAGTGTTTAGAGGAAAATCCCAGATATGAACACTTAGTACAACCTTTAACTATTTCTGATGATTAATTGAACAAGTTTAAAGACAGAAAACATTCAGACTAAAAGATAAAAATGTTTTGTCTTTTTGTTGACTAAAACTAGACTAAATTGACTAACATATGACGAACTGAAAGACGTTGTCGTGAAAAGACTAAGGCTAGATTTAAAATAGCACCAAATAAAGAACTAGAAAAATGCAAATCAACAAGCTTTAGCTTTAAGTTTTATTTCTGTGCCGACTGAATCACATACGTAACCAAAGATAAGATGTCTCTGACCCTTGAAATAGAACAGAAAGAAGTGGACTTGTCTTGTAGTCGAGGTTTAGTGATTACATTTCAGTATTTGTTATGACAGTGAACAGCACCACTTATGTATGCAGCAAGTGTATTCCAAATGACTGGGGCAATCAGCCGCTCACCCCTGCGATGTTAGGGGAGTGAAGGATGGACAGACATGGGGAACACAGCAGCTTTAAAGCGGGATGACTTTTCCATCGTCTGAGGCTGAGTGCAGCAGAGACATTAAACTGCAGTCAATCTGCCAAGAAATATGATGCCACACAGTGAAACGTTTGGAGATGGAGAGCCCAAAAAGATGCCACCTTTAGCAGAACCACCATTCATCCTGATAAACTGCAGGTCAACTTCATTTTGTGCTGTTCAGATTCTGATTTGAAAATTATTTTCTTCATCTTTGAAGTCTTCTAAAAACTCGTCTTGAAAAGAGGCTGGTCTTATGGTCAGGGTCATCCCATGTTTGGGCGGATAGGGTATGTCTTTAATCTACAATAAAAAGGGAAAACTCAGTAATCTTTAATCTTTTGCACATAGCAGAAGACTACAGATTAATGAGCACCATATTTTTTGAGGTCTCTTATTTTGTTCTGGGGTTCTTCTTCAGTGGTGTGTAAGATACAGTTTTAAGTGATGCTGCTGACTTGGAGAAACTCATTTGAATGTGTTTTGACATCAAGTTGAAATGATTTATGGATGAGTCCATCAAAAGAAAACATCTTGGTAGCCGAGTTGGAAACCATTCATGTTAGAGAAATCCTACGGCTAAAATGCCAAACACTTGATTTTTAAAAAATACATGATATCTCTGTGAGTTTCTGTGAGATGGCTGGACTAAACCAGAGTTCATTTCGGGCTCAGACTGTGATGGTCGTTTATAGAAAAAAACCTGAAGGTAAAGTTCATCTGTGTATCCCTGCTGACTACTGAGGTGTTGTTTTGAATCATGAAAAACATGGACAGGGAAGAGAAGTTGTCTAAATGGGTTCAACAGAGTCTGCTAAATCTTCGGTATGTGCTACAGCAACAAACTGTCATTAAATCAGAAGAAAGCTGTGTGGTATCGCAGGAAGCAGAGATGGTGGTGTGTGTGTGTGTGTGCGTGTGTGTTAGTGACGCAGAGGGTTAGTGTGAGCATAAGGTGAGAGAGAAGCTTAAGTATAATGAGGCTAAACTGTGAGTTACATTGGACTATTATTTTGTAAATGTCCTTCTGGTCAGGTAAATGCATCTGATGCAAATGTTGTCAAATCAGTGGCTAACCGTGTCTGATAATTGTGATCTCAGTGTCAGTCCACCTATCTGTCTGCTGCTCTTTGTTGGATATAGTACATGTTCATACCCAGTAACTGATTGGGCAGCTTTCATCAGAGTAAAGCAAAACTTTGTGAAGTGTTAACCCTGTAAAACTCATGGTTTTTTGTTCATCTTTGAATTTGTGTTTCATCTGCAGGAGTCTGAGAACTGGACGTCACCTGGAGGACGACGATATTGTGCCTGAGCTGGCTCACATCCACCCGAGAGAGAGACCAGACTGGGAGGAGACCATTAGTGCCATGGTGAGACGCTCGCTTGCACGCTCGCTCGCGCACACACACACACACACACACACACACACAAATCCGAATCCAAATCCAAAGAGTTAAAGATGTAATCCAGGCTGAAAGCGACACAGCCTCAGAGCCAAATGTTGGTGTTAAGGTGTAAGTAATATGTAATAAAATTACTGCTCCAACATTAGAGCATGAGGAGATCAGAAGGACTCCCAGCAGCCTGTCCAGGTTTACAGATATTCAAAATGTTCACAAGACACAATAACTTAAAAAGACTATCATGAAAACAAGAGGAAAGAAAGTGATTGTCACACCAGTTATCAAAAGTTCAGCTCTGCAGATGCAGGAACTTACGTCTGTTTGGAAGATAATATAAAGATAAAGATAGATAACCCTAACCCCAGCTCTTTCTTGTCATATGAAAATATATAACACAATTTTATTTGGCACTATTCCTTTACAACAGCATCACAAAATCATTGTCAAAAGCACATAGGTATAAATTCATGTATGTTTCTGGCTATTTAGAACTGAGTACACGCTGTTCAGTGAGTAAATATTTACATTATTTGACTTTACAACAAGAACAGTAGATATTTTAATTATTTGCACTGAAATGATAGCTTAGCAGTGATTCTGAGTGTAGATTCAAAATCACTATTGTAATGTAATGTATAAAACGATGCTGGGGCAAATAATCTCTTCATCAGGAGAAACATGCTGCAAATGCAATTCCAAAACATGCATAAGCAGAAAAGAGTCATAAATCAATCCAACAGCAGCTTTGAATACATTTACGATTATTGTTTAGGACTGAACCAAACGCTAAAGCGTCCTCTCACCTCCACCCCAGCACTAAGTTTGAGAACAGCTATGAATGAAACCCTTTTCATAGACACACTTACTCAACAACCGTGAGGATTTCCTGATATTAATTGGGTGGTTTGCTAGCACAAACAGCTGGAACTGTTCACCCAAACTTTGTCTGACTTTTATCCTACTGGACCCGTGGTGAAATCTGGAGTGTAAATGTTGTCATATTAACACACATGCTAAACCTGGGCTTAGGTATAGTCATGTCTACCCAGGTGTCTTGGCCAACTACTCCCACATGTTCCTTTCTTTATTTTGACCCATGCATGTTTGATGACCTAGTGTGCACTTGCTCTCCACCTCTCACACAGGTTTGTGAGGAGCAAAAGTACCCTTAGACTAGGGATGTGCGCGGTTATTCGGATATTCATGTGAACAGGGCTGTCCTTACTATCCGTTTAGTAAGTAATATTCATTTATTTTATAAAAAAAAAAAGGGGAGGAAAAAAAAGAAAAAAGCGAAAAAAAAAGCTTCTTTTTTTTTTTTTAGATTACGTTTTTACCATAATGTCTTAATAAAAGTGTGCATTCAACAAGCTAAAATGTGTGGATCATTTGCGTGCGACTGTTTCTACCTGGCTCGCTGCGCTGGGATCGCAGCGCTGGCCTGCAGCATGCATGGCATTGTGGGTTAACTTCCTCAGAGTGAATCAACACATGCGATCAGCCAGAGGGATGTCAGTGAGAAAAAAGTCTGACTGAAGACTCTTCATTTTGTGCTTATGGTGTGAGGCAGGCCGATGACGCAGCAGGCTGCTTGGCTTGAGCGCAGCTTAATTGCTTTGATCTTTCACATACTTTATGTCATTCTCCAGTGCTAAAATAAGATTCTGTAAAATATTTCAATATTATAAGTATGGCTTTCATGTACTCTTAATATTTATTTCAGATGATTTCTGGACATATAGATCGACATGTGCTCACTTTGGGCTATTTTCTGGGAGTTAATTAATTTTCGTGTATTTGAATATTTGGTTTCAAAATGGTCGTTTAAACGTCAGTGAAATTAACCGCTGGGAACATCCCTACCTTAGACACAGTTTTACAGAAGTCCCCATGACGAAAGAGTCCTTCTTCAGGAGTATTTTAGGGGTGTGAGAATATGTCTAAAAATGCTATCGTATTGTTGAGGTACATGTGTGAATGGAAAATTCCTGGAAATATCTTGAATTATCTAGAAATTGGGAGGAGATTGTGTGTGGAAAATGCTACAGACAGCTTGGGCTGTTTCTGACTTCAACTTTAGAGGCTGTATTTAGGAACTTAAATAGTAACTACCTACCAGGCGTACAAGCTCTACATGAGCAGTAAAGTTAGAGATAAGGTTATTTAGAGAGCACTGAGGTAAAGATAAGTGGAACAGAAAAATTTAGGCACATGTCACACTGCCCTGCCTCCCTGAATCACCTCAGGGAAAATTGCTTTAAAGCAACAGCCCCAGGCTTACTTTCATATCTTATAAATAAGATACAAGACTTTAGTGCTTCTATCGCCATGTTGTAGTATGATAGTTGTAAAAAGATAAATGAATATTTCATAGAAAGAAAACCAGCAGGGGCAGACAGAGATTTCAGTCTATGTATGAAAACTTTTGACCTCTTCTCTCTCCTCGTCTCCGCGTCAGCTTTACATTGAGATCGATCAGAAGGCAGTGCTCTTGTAAAACTGGGTTTGTTATCATGCAGTGCTGCAGAAAAGGTTAGGTGAACAAAAGTGGAGACATGACAGGAGAATTTAAATATTCAGATGAAATACATGAGTCTGATTTTGGTTATTGAAAAATGGTGGTTTGCACCCTGAGCATATGACTTAAATAGATCATCAGATTGGCAGAGAGGTGAGTGCAGCGTCAGCAATAATGATGGAGGGCGTGGTGCAGAGCTAGCTCTGCCTTGACTGTGATCCTCAGTTTGTTCAAGAGCTCAGTGTAGGGAACAAGAAATGGAGATCAGGAGCACTAGCAACTGAAATAAGTTTCCTCTGAAGGCCTAGAGATAGGGTCAGGTAGAGCTGCTGGTCCAACATCATAAGGAGCCAGTTCAGACGCGGGTCAATTAGGATATGTCCTAGATGCCTTCATTTTGGAGGGTTTGTCCCAGTGGAAGGAAGGCCAGAGCTAAGTGGCCCAGAAACAACTCCCAGTCCCCATTGGAGAAGCTCCCAAACTCTGCAGAGAAGAGGACATCTGGATGGACTTAGCCTTCTGCCACCAAGACCTGACCCTGGATAAGCAAAAGAAAATGGATGAACACACCCCTTACTGTGATTGGTCTGTGGCATAACACATTTGTTAAGTCAGCTCAAGGATATCAAGTAGTTCCTCCAGAAAGACAATAAATGTGTATGTCTAAGGTGTGCAGTACTCTGGTCTTCTTATCATCTGGAGTTTAAAATCTAGATCTAATCCAGAGCTATTCAGTCACATTATCAGCTGGGTTAGATTTAAAGACGAGGCTGGAAACACTTTCAGATTCTTGTTACTCTGCTTTTGCTTGAGGAGCAATTTAAATGGATGCAGACAAACACAGTGAAACAAAAAACATTATCTATTTTTTTAAGATTGAAAATCCGGGTTCAGCAGCTACCATCATGACTCCTTCTGGTGGTCTAACAGTGTGATTGTTTTTTTAAAGCTAAGACACCATGCTCTGAATATTTTGAACATGACTACTTCCATTAACCTCCTCCCCTCCTATCATTTCTGCAAATATGCAACCCTGGACAAAGATGGGATTGAAGTAAGATGACTCACTGAAAGCTAATATCATGAACACCGTTTGTGCTGTTCAGTCATTTTTCCATGTATTGGATTCATACATGCTGGTCAGGTTTAGGCCACTTCAGAGGGTCCCTGCAGGCCTGATCTGGCCCAGAGGACACCAGTTAAATAGCCTGGATCCAAACGAATCTTAAAGTTGGAACTCCTTTTACTTCCCTAAATCTTGCTTCATGATCTAAAGCTCTCTGAGTGTCTTTCAGCCCTGCAGATCCAGATAACAGCACAGGGCTGTGCCCAGCTGTTTGCTGCTGTCACAGAGTCTGTTTTCAGCTCTCGAGATTGATTGGTTGTGTCTCTCTCTTCTGTTGAAACCTGGTCTGCCGTGTTCCTGAAACACTATCACATCTTCATGATTAATGCAGCTGACTGTTGGCGTCTTAGAGCCACCAGACACCAAACTCTCTGCACAGACGGCTGCCTACCTGCCGTCTGTCCGCTCACCCCTGTGTCCTCTCTCTCTCTCTCTCTCTGTCTCTCTCTCTCTCTCTCTCTATTTCTGCTCACTGGACTCCATTCACCACACAGCATCATTCATTATTTCCTTTCCTCCCATCTTTGGTTCGGGGCTCTCTTCTCTCTTCTTGCATCAACAGCACAGTGAAAATGAGGCCGTCTCCATGGTAACATAGCGAGCCACCCGTGGTCGGCGCGTGGTTGGAGCCCTATCGCAAGTGCTGGCTTCGATCTGAGCGAACAGATAGAACGAGAAACAACAATCTCACCAGGCTAATGAATATTGATCATGGAGGCGGGTTTTTAATACTGCATGTCTGCTATTCTTTGTTCAATATTTGATACAGAGGGACTCCGCTCCGAACACCATCTATTATACATGTCCCTGGTGGATCCACAAGGTGATGAGAAGCAACTTAGTGTAAGCTGTCACACCAACGCCCTGTTGCTCTGATCTGTGTCGACGCAGAGCAGAAAGGAACAAAAACATCTTAAATCCCTGCAACATGAGGATGAATGAGGAATAAAATGGTTTTCAGTTATAGATTTACTGTAACATGCAGCGTTCAGATCAGAGTCCAGGAACAGGATTTAATGAGCGCTGAGAGTTACTTTAATTTATAACGTCAGAGTCACACAGTCAGTGGAGCGTTTTGAATCTGCCTGTTGCTGTTTCACACACACAGACACACAGACACAGACACACACACACACACACACAGTACAGTACATGCATACACTCGCACGCACACACACACACAGTACATGCATACACTCGCGCGCACACACACACACACACTCAGATCACATGAAGGGACTCATGAGCCTCTTTCCAATATTTCTGAATACAAGAAAGACTTTTTGATGAAATATTTGGTCTGCAGCCCCAAATCCTCCTCATCATTTACCATTTGTTATTCTTTATTATGAATTGAATATTGATCTGTTCATACACTGTGCGGAATCTGTGAATGCTTAAATCTGCCCTTCCTGTATAGGATAATGTAGGGTCAACAGATGTAGACTGGGATCCAAACAGGTTGTGCAGGACTTGTCTAAACCTGAAGGGGCTTTATCAACCCACTTACCAAACATGGTCCTGCTTTTTTCATGGGGGCAATTCTCAGACAAAGACCAGGATTTAATAAGACTGCCTAATTATGGCAAAAATCATAATCACGATTGTTTTGATTAGTATTCATTTTATAATAATCTAAAATGAATACTCATGACTCAACATCAGACATTTAAGTTTCAAAGTTTCTTTAATTCACAGTTTCCTTAAAAACCAATGAGGAGTGAAGAAGACAACTTTGCTGAAACTATCTGACTGTTTGTCTCAGTAGATGATTAAACCAAATTTCTTAAAAATGTCATCTGGACTGTTACTGAGAGGGACCGTGTATCAATTCTTCTCTTCACTGAAAGAGCTTAGACTCCACTTTTGAACTAAAAAGAAGAATTCACTTGCAGTGAACTATTTCACACTGTAGTAACTAGGCTAGTATTTGATGGTGAGTCAGGACAATGTCTCACTTTTTGGCCTGTTAGTTCATTAGGGCTCGAGCACACTCGTTATAGCTACAGCCACCCTCTCAGCGTGCCCAATCTGTCCCTTTGCTTTTAAGACACACACAGATACACACTCCTGTTCCTCTCCCTGCTCTCCTTTCTCTTCCTCCTGCTCCCCTCCCTGCTCTCCTCTCTCCTCCTGCTCCCCTCCTTGCTCTCCTCTCTCCTCCTCCTGCTCCTCTCCCTTTTCACCTCTCTCCTTCTCCTCCTCCTCTCCCTTTTCACCTCTCTCCTCCTCCTCCTCCTCTCTCTGCTCTCCTCTTTGTACTGCTGTATCTTAACATGTTGGAGACACAGCAGTCCACAGTTAATCTTAGCTGCAGCACCTCCTCTCTTGTGCTCCCCAGCTCTGTTTCTCATTGATCTGAGCTGCTTAAGATGCAGTGAGAGTGAGAGCTATCTGAGTGGAGGGGTGCGCTCATAGCTTTATAAACACTTTGAAGTTTAATACTTATCTATTTAAAACAATTACAGATTATATGATCAGGCTGGTCTCTTTCACCTTTCTCTGATACCTGAGATTTTGTTCTAAGGCCTCGTGATTACTACTCCTGTAAAAATTAAGCCCAAATGCAAAAAACTAGAATACAGTGGGATAGCTTGGGCCATCAGAGCCAAACTGAACTGTAAACTTTGGCCAAAAACTGAAGACTGTGTTAAAAGGTGAGCTAACCTACTGAATTATTCATGATTATTATGAAATGTTTTGAGATTTACTTTATCATAACGTACAACAAGATCACTGTGAATCCACTCAACAATTTTCACTTCTCTGCTTTAAATAATCATGTTTTTTCTTTGATAAGCTCTGTTATATATGAGAATTCAAATCTCCTCCTCTTCCTGACCCATGTCCAAACAGCTGCTGATGTTACTGCCTGTTAAAGTTTCAGTTAACAGGTGCGAGAAAGCAGGTGTGTCCTGTCCCTGCTGTCTTAAAACCAGTGACCTCATTTGCATACGACCTTACTACCATCTTACCTGTCTGAGCCCACAGAGTCTAAGTGAAGTAAACTTTCCCTAAACTTTATCTCACTCGCAGACAACCCTCTGTCAGCGTCTTTTTGAAGGAGTTTATGGTTCACAGAGATCTTTTCTTGCTCTCTCTCAGATGTGTTTGCTGTCTTGTAATTTCATTTTCCTCTAAATCACTTGAAGTTACTTCAACTCTGAGGCTTCTTCCAACAACCTGCTGTCAGATTTCTGAAATAAAGGGTTCAAACTGAATAATTCTAATAAGAGATTTTATGCCATGAAAATGTTTTTCAGGGTTTCCCTTGCATTCTGTAAAATCTGAAACTAGTTTTCCAGTAATAAATTTTCCAGTGGAAAATCAAGTATTGTCCTTGAAAATTATTTAATGGGGCTTGAAAACCACCCAATCTGGCAACACTGGTCAGGCAGAGAGCTTGGGGGTCTGTGCCTCAAAACTTTTCCCTGCGAGCTGAGAGCATAATCACCGTGCTATAGCTAATAGCAGTGCAAACTCCCAACAGTGCAAAAAGAGTGGCACAGCTGCACAGAAACTGTACACTGTAGACATCTCTGATCACAATAAACATTGCCATGCCAAAAGACCAAAAAGACCTTCCATATGAAGATATTTTCTAATGCAATCCAAAGCTTGGTTATCCTCTGCAAAGACATCATAACCTATTGACAAAATCACTTTACAGTACATTGTGCAGAAGCTGCAGGTCTGTCCAATGTTTATGTGTGCTTAACAAAAGTAATGTTGAGATCAAACCAGTGTTGATAATCTTAGAATGACCACCCATACAAAAAGGCCAAAAAAAAAAAAAGGTCCTTATCCAAGGGGTCCAATTATTTTAAAAAGGGGCCACATTTGATGCTTTGAATAAGCCCGAGTTTGTTTTTTTTTACTCTTAAAATCTTAAAATGTATCTTAAGATGTAAATCACCAATAGAGTTATGGTGCTGTGAAAGGGCAGACTTGCTCACATATTTTACTGCAGTCGTACAATCTTAAAAATACCTGCAACTCACCTGCTACAGTACAAATGACACATAGAAACTAATCTTGAACTGAAGTTAGACTGAATTTTAACCAACAAACATCCTGCACCTAGCTGTCAAGTCTCTTCTGTGGCTAATGGTATTGTAGTTCACTCACAGTAACATGACCAGAGTACAGCCAGGTAACTTCAGCATCTCACTTTCTTGTCTCGAATGTCTGCCTGTCTTTTCCTTGATGGTTCTTCTGCCCACAGTTATAGTAAAATCTCTGAAAGCAAACAGTTTGTATCTTCTCTTAATCCCTGCAGGAACTGTAGCTGAATCAGACCACATGGGAACACAGAAGTCAGCCTTTCTCCAGACTGAATAAAGCATCAAGGCCTTATAATAGAGAATAAAATAAACATCAAACAACAGTCTTTATCAACAAATGCATCCTCCTCTTTGTTTTTCAGGTCCTAATTCAGTCAGTCTGAGGCCTGAAAATGAGAGTCTTTGATTTGATAACTACAACACTTTTAGGATGACACTACAGGAGGTAAAGCAGCTGACTTGGGACTAGGGATGATGATGAATCCACACACCTTGTGACTGCTGGATCCTGCTGTAATCCTGCTTTCATATTGTAGTCTGACCTCAGCCTCCCTGACTCAAAGCCTGGTGGTAAAATAAGCTATTTTGAAACAACTGAACTAATGAACAAACTCTGGGACTGTCCTGATCAACCTGGGAGATGAATCAGCAGTTCATGAGCTCCTGCATGCAGTGGATGTTTCTGTATCTGTTGAAGCGCAGGTGATAGTTTGTGATGAACAGATGACTGTCTTTAGTGGAAACAGCTAAAGGCAGAGGCGAGTCATCAAACGTTATTTTGAAGGACTAGACAGAAAAAAGATTTGAAAATAAAACCTTTCCTGGGTCAGCTCTTCCCAGCAGCTTTAGTATACAATTAAAGAAGAGCAGGAACGCTCCAGCTGTGGTTAAAGCACACCTGTCATCATGAATTCAAAGTCTCATAGCTTTAATAATTCAACATCTGACCTGAGCAGCCACAGGCCTCGCTCTGACTCCTCAGCTGTATATCTGAACCGCACTGCTTTATGATTATTATTATTTCATACAGCTTTTTATGTAATTCACTCTTTCTCCTGCTGACTCAGCTGATTAATTCTTACCTAAGCTTAAATTAGCTGAACTGCACCACCGTCCACTTCACTGCAGTTTCACTGAGGAGCCAAAAGACTCAGACGACATTTCATCCCACACTGAGTGATCGGTCATGTTTAGAGCCAGCAGACCTGGATGGACTTCCACTGAAAAGCCTGTTGGCTCTTTAAATAGTGTTCTGCAGCAAAGTTTTTTTTGGAGTATTTCCCAAAGTGTCGGATTAATCTGAGTGCAGCAGCTGATTCTCTGTTTGTGTGTGTTCCTTTTAGGCGAGGAGCGCAGAGATCCCTGAGCTGAGGACGGACCCCCTCATGCGCTCCTGCAGCAGCAGCACGGCCAGCATGAAGGTCAAAAATGTCAAGAAGTGAGTCACACGCAAGCAAGCACGCACACACACATTAGCCTTAGCCTGTCTCCTCCACCTCTCCCTCTCATCTTTCCTTCCTCTGATCATCTGCTTTTATCACTTTAAGCAGCTCCTTATTGCCTGTTTCCTGCTCCTCTTCCTCTCATTCCCTCAGTCTATTTCTGTGTCTTCTTCCTCCTCCATCACTCCCTCTGTTTGCACTGCACTCTTAATCTCTCTCTTTCTCTTTCACACACACACACACACACGTGCGCTTAGAGGTGTTATCATGAGCTGTGGATGAAGTGCAAACCAAACTGTGTCTGTGTGTTTTCAGGCTGAACTTCACTAAAGGACACTTCCCAAAGCTGGCAGAGTGCGCTCACTTCCACTATGAAAACGTTGACTTTGGCACCATCCAGGTAAAAACACACCTTTGGGCTTTATTCCTCAATAACTGAATCAAATGACATTTTCTTAATCCCACATAACGGCGGTCAACAAGTAATGCTGTGGCAAACACACCTTTGTTTATGCTCTAAAGATGACTATCATAGGATTTGAAGACTGTGGTCTGGTTTGAAGAAAATCAAGACTTTTCACTTTATAGAAAAGCAGATGAAAAGTCCCAGCCTTTTACTGTTCTTCAAAAATGCAGTTCAAAATTCCCCCTGCAGTGGGCGCTGACACCTTGTGCTGTTGACATCACTTGGTGCACCGCCTGCGAGACAAACTTACAGATACATCTTCAAGATAAAGATCCCTCAGGTCATCACAGTCCACAGGCTGAGGGGATTCCTGTGCTGGTGTGAAACAGACACTCCTGGTTCGGGAAATTCCAGTGACTCTGGTGATAATGGTTGTAATAATGTGTCCCTCCTTCACACTGGTAATCTGGTATAGAACACTGCAGTACTATCAATCATGATGGTTTACCACTTTAATTATATCATGAATACTAACTAATATGAGTATTCTCACAGACAGACTTACATCATCAAGAACTGGGACTGTCCTGTTTTTCGAAATTCAGGTCCTTGTTCCAGCTTCAGGGAAAAGGGTTTGGGGTACTCTTTATCCTCCATCTGAAATTCATCACAGAATAACTTGAAACTTAAGAAGCTGGTGTCATGAATCATTTACAAATCTAAAAAAAACAACTTATGAGACTTTTCCATACTATTGTTGTTGCCTTTTACTCACTCGTTTGCACAGTAAACGTTAGTGAGTTGTACTGTGGTTCCCTGTTAATCTATGTCTGGAACTTGGGTTTGTTTTCAAACAGCAGGGATAGTAGATCCAACTGATCTTCAGGTGATGGAAGCTGCCATCTTGGTTGTTAAGGAATACACTGAAGCTGTGGTACATTAAGTAAAGGTCTGTGATTGGATGGGTACATATTTTACTGATTGGAAAACACTTGGAATGACGGCAGCTCAGACCCACCTGTCAACTATAACGAATATGAGCCTGCTGATGGGTCTGGTACCTGCAGACTAACATAGATGAAGATAACATTGTCCAACAAGCTGCAAAAAAAGACAAAAAAAGGTATCTGAAGGTTGATCTTTAATAATAAGACATCACTCTTCTATCTGCATTTCAAGCGAGACCCCACAGTGAAGGTCTGTATTATTTACAGAGATTGCAGACTCTATTCATACATGGGGTGCAGTGTGAGTGCTGATTTTACACTAGTTTATTGATACTGGATGGTGATCATGCATGCAGGTAAAAATGCAAAAATGGTCAGTAAATATACTAAGGTAGCTGTCCAGGTATCATCTACGTGAAGGAAACACAGGATTGTCCCCTTTTGGATGAAGGGGTTTGTGGTAAATCCGTCTTGGTTTGCCGCCTGATGCTTTTTTCCGTCACCTCTTTCAGTCTGCGCTACATAACTTTTCAGATATTCAAACAAATTCTGCATAACTGACTTGGTGTTCCCATTTTTTCATGTCATCAGTTTTTTTGGGTCATGCAGAGTTCTCTTTGCACCCTGTGGTTCTACTTTTTCACCCCTTCCCCCAAGAGTACATCATCTTAAAACTTTTTCAGCTTTGTGCTTCAAACCGCAGACTAACCTGCTCATCTCTGCCATGTGATAAACTGAAGGATCCACGCAGCAGAAATACCTCCAAAGTTTGAAGTTATTGCGCACTGCTTTTTTGAAATTGATTTCTGACCCAGCCCTCAGAGGGATCCACAGTGGACTGATGGCTGTCTCCATGTTTTGGCTTCATCAGTCTGATTTGAACATGTTTGTTAATAATCTGAGCAGCAGGGTGTCAGTCATGCAGCAGTGGAGTCTTTGAACTCCTCTCTTTCTTCAGAGACTTCAGTTCCAGTTATTCCCTACAGTGTTTGCTGAGGAACGTCAAGATGATGTTCATAAAGAGAGAAGTATGACTCATGTCTCATCCAGTGGATGTCAAGCAGATTTCATCCTTTTCTCCGCTGATATTATGAAGACGGTGGGTGATTTGCATTTGTTTGATGTCGTCTTAGATCGAGTACAGCGGCAACCCACTTCTCACCTCAGCCGACAATGTTTGTGTAGAGTTTGTGGAAGTTGTGTGAAGGTTTAACTCGTCTACCTGCCAATTAAAGTAGAAGCTGCTGTTTGGAGCCAGGTTATAAATATTGTTAAAAATGCATTTTTTTTTTTTTTTTTTTTTTAAACTTATTTTTCCTTCACTGTCAGAAAAGTTTCGCTGCAAACCCCCTCTGACTTCATCCTATTCTCACTATTATCTCTTCATCTTTTGTTGTTAGCATCAAAGTACAGCTCCAAAAAAGTCCATAAGTGTTTTGATTCGACGTTGGGATTGTTGGTGTAGCTTAAACATGCTGAAAGCAGACTGTCGGAGCTGTTGTTTTACAGTTTGTCTGGACTCTGTGGGATAAGTCTGGGATTTAAAAGCAGAGAAAAAACCTAAAAGTTAAATGTGGCTACTTTAATCAGATCTAAGGAGGGGATTAGAAGAAAAGGGACACTCTGCGGATATTAAACATGATGCTCATTTTGCTTACAGACAGGATTACCGTGCAGCCTGTGAAAACGTTGTGTAAGAGGGATTTCTGTGCATGACTGAAGAGCTGGGAGAAATGTATTTGCCATTTCCAGGTCTGGGTAAGAACAAGAGAAAAAGATTGATACCATATTTAGCATAACAGAGTAATGGAATTCCTATAGGATATTGAAAAGTGGCTTTCAAGGTAATTTACTTTATTTGGTTTCATTAATTCTTGCATTATTAAAAGAAAAGTCAAATAAAACAACAAAAGAAGAAAGGGCTTACCTCAAAAATCCCTCCTTTAGTGGAGAAAACAAAGATTAAATTGTAGTTAATGAAATGTAATAAAAAAAAAACACATTTATTTAGCGTAGGCCACATATAACAGTGGAAAAAATCACATCCAACATAAAAGCCGTAGAAAAAAAAATCTTAAAATGCTTGTGTGCAGTACTTCAGACAAAGAGTGAAAATTCTTGAAGTTCCTGTTAAAGAAAACAAAGGGCTCTATTTTCGTGTCCGCCTGTGAGGCGGCGGAGGGTGGCGGACCCCGCGCAGTGGTATTTTCGTCTGGCGGAGCCCGGCGGCCAGTTTGGTATTTTCTTGAACTGAGGCGCACCGAGGTCCGCCAAGCTGGGCGTGGTGGCGAGGCAGGGGGAGGTGTTGACAGAATCAGCTGGCGCAGAAACATTTTCATGCTCACCGGTGGCGTATAAACTCCACTGAAAGCTCACCGATTCAAACCTGGTCAGCTTTCAGCGCAGGCGGAGCGCAGCTGGTCTAGTGGTATTTTGGTAGACCAGCGGTGTATCGGCATACGTCACCGATGCCTCACAGGCAGGTTTCCACAGTGTCAGACACATTTCAGTGCAATAAATAATCATCAACAACTATTAATCTGAGTCAGCACATAGATTTAGATCTATAGATATATTCTGATCTATATCTGATCTGATGAGCGAGTTTGGCACGCGTTTGGACACTCAACCTGACCGAATCAACACAGCTGAAACCGCATTTAATTAAATTAAATTAAATTAAAGGACGCCCTCTGCAGCGTTTGCAGCGATTCTTGTTGAGGGGCTGCCTTCTGTCGCCATCGTGTGGCATTGCTGTCTTCAGACATCTCTTGATCTCTTTGACTACTTCAAAGAGATTACGAAAATTGTAATACGCCTCGCTGGTGGCGGATTTAAAGGCGAGGAGGGGAGCTGATGTTTTTGGTCAATACAGGTCTCTGCTGTGCTAAACCCACTCCACGCCCTCGCTACGATTTACGCCGCTGGGAGGAGCTGGGTTAGAGAGGGGGGATACTTACGCCGGGCTGCGCCGCTCACCAAAATACCAAATTGTGCTTGGGAACGATTTGTCGGCGCGGCGGACGGCACGTCTCTGGCGAGGCACGAAAATAGAGCCCTAAATCTGATCTGTTGAGTTTGTTTCTCTTACTTTACCAAAAATGCACCAAACGGACCTCAAATGTGAAAAAACCATCCCAAACCTTCAAACTCATCTTAAAGATGTCTGTGAATATAAGCTTATTTAAGTTTGAACTCCTGTGTCAAACTTTCAGAAAATGTATTAAGTCTTTGTTTCTGCTGGGAACAATAATACAATAACCAGCCCCGGCTCAGAAGTCCAACTTGAAGTTGGTAAAATGTTCCTATAGAGCAGGATTTATTTGAGGATCACTAACTTAATTTTCTCCCTGCACAGATGTTAAAACTGAATGCTGTGAGTGCATGCTGGGAGAATGATCAAATGATCTGTAGTTTTCATCTTAAATCCACTCTCTTAATCAGATATTTTGTCATTCTCTCAGTGGATCAGTAGGGGGCAGTCGTCAGCTGAGTTTCCTCCACATCACTGTCTGGAGGGCAGAGTGGGAGTTGAAATCCTTCTCACCTGCAGGTTATTTGTTGATGTGGCTCAGGTTTCACCACAGACTCGCTCTATTCATTCTCTGCATGCACACAGGAAACTCTGCAGCTCACACCAACCCTGTGCAGCCCGTCCATCTCTCCTCTTTTGTTGTCCCAGCTGTATGTGCAGACTGGTTGTACTGGCACAGCTGTCTCAGCCTTTGTGGCTCTTGTTCTTCCTCCACTTATATTTTTGAAGCCCAGTTTTTTGAGTATTCAGCTCAACTGTAGCCCCAGAGTGAAATCTACCATCTTTATTTTTGGAGGGATTAATGAGCAGCAATGTCTTCTCCCATGTCAGTCTGTATATTTAATGTATGATCTCGTCTGAAGCAGAGCCAAACATATTTACTTATTCTATAAATTGATCACAAGTTGGTTTTGTTTATTTGGTCGGAGTGATTCAGATGAGGAATGAAAACAGCTGCTCAGTTTATCATTCAGAGAGTTGCAGCATAGCTCAATATTTTGAAGGCTGGTGACATTTTTAGGTAGCTTTAATGCAGCCAGACATGGACATATTTTCTGAAAGTTGTTCTGAAGTGTAGAAATATGTTTGTGTTGAAGCCCCACAGTATTTCTCCTCTCTGCGTCCAGCCTCTCAGATCTCGTGTGTGGCGCTCTGGACTGAGGCAGCATTTGCACTCGGGCTCAGGTTGGCGTGTTAAAGCTCTTTCTGCTGGAAGCTCATTCTTTCATTTCCATAATAAAACAGCTTGCCAAAGGAGAGTTTGAGTCAGGCTGAGTTTTGTTGTGGAAACACGAGGATCTCAGAGTCACAGGAGGCCAGTGGAGTGTGTCTGCTCTCAGGGCAGCACTTACGTGGCACTTTTTCCTCAGATGATGCTGGTGTCTCTGATTGTATCTGCCTGGTGAGCTGCCAGGTGTTTTGGCAAAGAATAGACTGTTATCTTCAGAGATTCATAGGATTTCTGCATTGAAGATGAGAAAGCAGTCAGTGCATGTGGTTTGAACTTAGAGTTTGAGTTTTATAGGTTCAGATTCTGATTCTTAAAATTGTGATAATGAAGTTTTTAGCCAAAATCACATTACCTGTTTCATTTTTAAGGACTTTTCTTCTGCAGAGCTCCAGTAGCTCATTAGCAATTTGCCTCTGAGTCATGGGTGGAGACAGCGCTGCTCTACATACTCCTCTTCATGCCAGCTTGCAGCCTAACATGACGTGAAGTATAATTGGCAGGTAACATGGGAGCTATTCAGCTCTAGGACACTAATGTCTTGGGGGCATGATGAAAGTTAATATCCTAATTAGCTTTATTACGAGCATTGCACTCCTCCAACGCACATACTTGTTCCGCGATTGTCCTCTGTATTTCTCAGAGTCTGGCCTGCACAATGTGGTGCTGGGAGTGGTGCTTGGAGTTGTGACATAGGAAATCTCACTGTGTCTGAACCTGCTGTTTGGGTCTGCCAGAGATTTACAGTAATTTGAATGCAGAAATACTCAGAAATGCAATTTTTCACTTAATTTTATAATGTTATGTCCTGTAGCATCAGAAAAATGCCATATGGACATGTAGACAACTAGAAAAACAAGATTTTCATAGGAGTGGGTCTTTAAATAGTGAAAGTGATACTTACTTGAATAAGTTCTCCTTCACTCAGTTCATTCAGATGCTTTTCTTTTGTCCATCAGTAAACCTCTCCAGATTGTGACGTGACATTTTTGTCTTTTGATGGAGATTAGTTTTCAATTTGAAGTATTTTTTTTATTATTTTATTTCTTTTTACCCTCTGTGAAGATGCCTGGACTAGTTTTTTTCTTCTTCTTGACAAATCTCAGTTTCTCTCAGTGGTGTCACAGTAGTTTTGGTGCTGTGGGCAGGTGCTGAATCTGCCTGGAAAAGGAAATCTGTATCTTCATAAAGCTTCTCAGCAGATGAAGCATGACGGTCTCTGCTGGTAAACTTTAGGCAGCGTTGAACCTAGACTTGATGAAACACAGTAGATCGAGACTCTTTTGTGAACAAGCAGCATTTTCAGCAAAGCCCCTCTGTGCCTTACGCTCCTTGTGGAGGGTGTCAGTTATCTGATTTTTCTAATCATGATTCCATATGTTGAACTAGATGTGTAAGGTATTCCTATGAAGGTTGAATAATCTTCATGATTTTCTACTTTACTGAAGCCTGCTTGTATATCATTTGACAATTGCAGCTGTAATGCACATATTGTATATTCACATGGTCCCATTCCAGGACCTGCAGTGATATGAAATGGCCCTTTTCTATGCTTGACTGTTCATGTCTCCAGTACAAATGAATAAATGAAAAAAAAAACAGACTGGTGGTCAGAGAACAGAGTGTGCAGCAGATTCTCCCTGTTCAACAGTTGTGTGATATAAATGTCATCACCCCAAACTTTCTAGACTGTTATCTGCTGCTTTTACATCTTGGCTCACCTTGGCTGATAACAGAGAGTTTTCCTGGGGGGCTGTTTGAGTTCACACATCCAGTTCACCCACCCTAAAGTGCCTATGAATTTTCAGGAGTTTAGTGCATGTGTGATTCCTGTTGGTATTTGTCTCATGTTTCATATGTTTTGATCTGTATGTCTGTAATCAATGATGAGAACAAAGTTTGAAAGTAAAACTCCTTGAGAGTGGACTTGATCAGGGTTTGAAATAACGAACATCTTCTCATTCCTCAGCTGAAGCAGCAGCCTGATTATCAAACCCAACAGCAGACCAGTTTACCTCTCAGTGTGAATTCAGACATGCTATTGTATTTTGATTTTAGTTCAAGTGTCAACAAATGACATTTTAAAAGGCAGCTCTGCCCTCTGCATGAATGAGTCAGCGCAGCCACCTGTTCGTGCATCACACACTCTGAGGTTTGTTTGTGTTGTTGTGTGTTTCTGTGGGTGTGTAGGTACACAGTAACGTCGGGTGACTTCAGGTGAATGCAGAGGTAGTATAACACACATTTGTTACAGATCACAATACTGTGGGCTCCTCATTAGTATGGACAATTGAGCTGGTAAGACAGATCTAATGCCTTTCAGGACCCTCCCCCCTTGCTGTAGGTGGAGGTTAACATATAAAAATAAGACATTACAATGAAAACAGCATGTGAATCATGTGATCTTAGTTGTTAGTTTCCTGATTTTTGCAGATTTTAGAAACATTGGATTTTAATTCTGTGTCTGCCCATGGGCTGTTATGAAAGGAGCCTGTATGATTTTAAATAAATTATCTGAAAAAGAAAACCTCATGCTTTTTGCAATTAGGTGGAGGGAAAAAAACACACCAGTGAAACCAAATCAGCATGGATGAAGGACCAAAACAAAGAGGAATAAATCACAACACTGGATAGAAACTAAATCTGTCCAAAACATTCAGAGATGTGTTTCACCCGTCAGTTGAATCTCACTGCATGTTATCAGGCTCAGAAGATGATTTTCAGCTTTTACTGGTTTTATAAAAAAGTCTGCCTATGCTGCATGGACTAACAAGATGTAAGGAAATGGATTAAGTAAGGGCAACAACATGTGGATGAAAAGTGAGAACAGTGACGTTACCATATATAACAAGCATTGACCCAAAGCTCACGCAGTGCTGCTCCTCAGACACTTCAGCACAACCCTCTTCAACAACTTCAAATCATCAGACGCCCCTGCTGTGCACAAACTTAAGACAGTCAGCAGCTCTCATTGATGAGATGAGGGTCAAGTATTGACATTCAAGTTATTGTCACATACACCAGACAGCTGGACAGCATTGTATTAGGTCTGTCAATGGACAAAGATTTCCGAGAGATGTACAACCTCATAAAATAAATAGAAAATATCCCAAAACAACACATGAGAAATGACTTTGAATCAGACTGATGTGTTTCTGTAATCTTGTCCCTCAGTAGCTGTCAGTGGGCAACACTGCTGGGAATTTGGCATTTTGGTGTTGGTTCAAGTCAGGCTGATTTCTGGACACAAAAACTTGAACAGGAGTTGTCAAAGCTGTGAACTCATTATAAATGTTGTGGTCGACCTGGTTCGTTTCCTGAGAGAGATTTCATTTCTGAGGATATTTTGTAACTCAGTACCTGCATGGACAGATTCATACTCTTTATCCTAATCTTTCCCTCATCATCTAAATAGCCTCCTCTCCTGCAGCTCTCTTGCACATTACAGACCTTTACTCACCTTTACTCGCCTGTACTCACCTTTCTGCACATCGCTGCAGCACTAGGAGTGTATTTATGGGACTCCTGGTAGCGTGAATGCCTGTGGATTTTCTCCTCTGACCTGGCATGTGGACAAGTTTTCCTGGCTCATTCTGGACCGCATGTTTTATTATTGTGTGTACTCTTTTGGCTTTGGATTTGTCTCTGAGTTGTTTAAAACTTGTTTGAAAGGTGATATTTATGACAAGATGGAGCAGCTACGACTGGCAACAAAAATTTAAACAATATAACATGAATATTTAGTGAAGTTTCACAATCTTATGTCTGCTGTAACAATAAGTGAACTCGCTGACCTGTCCACATGCTGTTTGTATTCAGAGCTGCAGTTTGTTGCTGAAAGGGGATGACTGTTTGCTTTAACAAGCATGTGTATCTAATAAGGAGCCACTTCCTAAACTCCATGATTCTTCTCTTTGCTGCTCTGTTTTTCTTTACAAATACATAGTCCCACTGTGTCAGCCCTGCTCCTCCATATGGTTTATCTACAACCCAGCATTTAGTCCCGCCCCGTCACACACTGCGGTTCCGCTCTTACACATTTTACTATTAATGGACAGTTCAAAACCACACTAACAGGCACCGTCCCAAAACTGTCTTCGTTTTTAACTACTGTTTAGAGCACGATGATTAACCGCGTCACAGTTATTCTGAGATTGATGCGGGGAAACTCCAGAGAAAAATGTGCTCCGGTTGACTGTAATGATTTAATGTACGTTGTATGTAGAGTTTTATACCAGACAGCTGTTCCTGCATGAGCCAGAATTCAGTTTTCTCAGACCTGGGCTCTAATGGCTCATTTTTAGGGGACAATCAAACAGCAATATAATGTTGAAAAATGAGGCGAGAGCAGAAGTGCAAAAAAACGTAAGTTCCCAAAGTTTCCACTAGAGACCAGAGTCCAAAGCAAAAGAGATTTGGTAAACTTACACCTAAAAATACCCGCTCTGCTAGCAGAATGATTTATGTTTGCAGCTCTGATTTTTCATAACTCATCCATTTTGATCATTAGAAGGCTCCAAGTTATTTGGACCCTCATCAGGGGTTAGTGGTGTTACAATGTACCAGTATTGACAATATTCTTGATAGCGTGCTACAAGTATGCATACAGGGTAGTTTTATAACATAAGAAAAAGCAATTTCAAACGAAAGTAAAAATAAAAACAGACACATTAAATAAACGCAGTGAGTTTTAACATTGTTTTTGAAATGAACATCTTCAAGCTAGAGTGCGTAACTTCTGTCACCCCCTAGAGGATTTCTGCATTATTACAACGATATGGCCGGCACCTCAATATGATATATGGCCTGGTGTAACCCCTACATGGAGTAACAATTGCGACTCACCGCATACTGCTCATCATGGTACACGGATGGTAACTGTCTACATAACGTGTAAGCTACTAAAGTTACTCATCACAGCACACAGACTCCCCACAGTAAGTTACACACAGCAACACGGGCTACACACCATGTAACTTTCTGCTTGTTAGGCTAATGTTACACAATGTGGTGAACACCAGGCTGCTAACAATACATTACATTTATAGCACCATTTCCAAGAAAATAATAAAGCACTTGGTCCAGTACATGTAACAGCAACACATCCTGCTCGTAATGAACAGAGTCACTTACTTATCCAGAAGTATCAGGGCAGCATCGGTGTCAAACCTAAGTCCAATTTCCTCCTTCAGGGCTCTCCATCGAGGAAAAGTGACGCCGATGTAAATCCACGTTGGTCTTCTCCGTTTGTCACTCTCTTTCTTTGTTAACAGACCTTCTGCCGAAGGGGAAGGCTTTTTCTTTTTAGTGGAACCCACTTCTGAACCTCTCTGTCGCTTCTTCGGGTTCTCCGCCATGTTGGTTCTAGCAGCAATCTCCTCCCCCCTTCCGTTTTGTGTCAGGTAGAACGTGTCATTTCCTGTACCAATGTGAGAATGTCACCCCGTGACCCCTGTTAGATCTAGAGTTGGCCTTTAATTTAATTACTAAACCTTGAATTGAAGATGACCCCAAATTTTCAAATGTGTTTCAGGGCTTATATCTTGATCAATATCTTGGTCAATTATTAGTTATAGCAGCTCTGCTTTTTATGGTGAAGTAACCAACCAAACTGAACTAAAGCACAACAGTGTTCTTATGCACTTTGTTCCCTGTGCTCCTGCTGTAGCACTGAGGTCAGAGACACATAGAGTACACGACTCTTCAACACAAAAGCCCTCTGTGCTCATACACACAAACAAAAGCCTGACACTTACTGTGATAGCAGGAATGTAACGTACCATGGGAATAACATGAGCAGCATTTTGAGACACTAGAAACACATTTAGGCTTTCTTAATTTGGCAGAAGGAGGTTTTAGATGTAGATTTATTTATGTTTAAAAAAGTGGCCTGAGATATTTGATGTATGTGAGGAAGACAAAGACAGAGAGGCATTAGGCTTTCAGCCGCAGACAATTATTACGGCCAATCAATCAGAGTTTACCAGCAGTGAGAGTCGCCCCTCCTCTCACCATGGTTTTAGAAAGGCTGATTTCAGTGTGCACATGTGTAATTCTGTGTTTGTGTGTGTGTGTGTGTGTGTGTGTGTGTGTGTGGTCATGCGTATGACAAAGATTGACGCCCCTCTTAGGCTGCTCACTCTGTGCTTCTGTACAGCTGACGTGTCTCGCAGTGTCTTCAACCTTCAGTCTGTGACACGAACAGTCTGGAGGGGGGAGGAGAAGGGGTCAGTGTTCTTACCCATCAGCCACCCTTCCTTCCTTCTCTCCATCCCTCCTTCCATCACTGTCCTGCCTGCATCATGACACAGTGTGCTCCATACTGCCTTGGCTCCCTCCTCCTCCCTCACAAAGGACTAGGAGAGATGCATATAGATGAACACCCTCCCCCTGTGGGACCCCCATCCATCAACTGCAGCATTAAACTGGAGACAGCTCACACCCAGGCAGGCTGAGCTTTAAAGGCACAGGGTCCCAGAGACAAGCCATGATATAAGTGTGAGTCTTTAAAGCACTAAAATTGAAAGAAATAACATGTTTAAATGTAAGTGTGAGAGTAGACGGAGCAAACCGAGAGCGTGTGTGTGAAGACATGATGTCAGAGCCTCACTCACATGTTCATTCGGAGGACCTAGCTTCACTCCTTATGAGCAGAGGATGATGTCACGCTCAGACTCATTCTGCCCTTGTTAGAGGAAACAAAAGAGCAGCGAGCGATCACCCAAACACACACACACACACACAAACACACACTAACAGCCTTTCTCTGTTCCTAATTGTTGTTACAGCAGTACAGCACGAAGGGAACAAATGTCGGACTGAACTGTACGAAGTTAGACCAAATAAAGGAATTGATAAAGGAAAGATGCAGGACACTTAGAGGAGGTCAGTCTGAGAGATTTACAGATGTAGATAGGCACAGGGGTGGATGGATGGATGGATGGATGGAGACTGGATTCTACTGGAGATTGCACTGTCACAGAAGCTACAGTAGCAGATACAACATAACATCCGACCAACTTCAGCAGGGTTTTCATGCTCACAGACTTTGTTGCACACCGATCTATGCTGTTTATGATAATATGAAAGTAAGAGCTGTTTGAGGGGCGGGACAAAACATGAATAGCATCATTGAGATCATCATGTTTTCATGACTCTGGGGAGTCATAATGGTCATTGAGATTGTTGTATGATGAATCGCTCAGCTCTTCTAATGCTGCGCAGTTTGGATAAAAAGACAATATTGCGATTTGCACATACAGTATAACAAAGGGTATTATGAGTCTGCTTGCTTGTTTATGATGGAACTTGCAGAGATTGTAGAAAGTCTTGAAATGCATTTTTTCTTAATTTGAAAAGAACAAATACAAAGATCTTCTATCTTAGGATTTGGGAATGAAAAACAGAAATGATGTACAGGAGAACTCCTGGATCTGAACCAAGAGACCACTGGAGAAGATGCTTGTTGATGTGATGTGTGAGCAGAGAGTTCCTGGAACTATTTACAGATGATCTGATCACACAGGAGGCTTATTGAAACCAGGGGAAATGACCTTTGGAGCTCTGTCTCTGTGCTGTGGTGTGGTTTTCTATCACTTTGGTTCATGTTAGCTGTGTCTGTTTCTTTACTTACCTGCTCTCTCAGGTGTTGAGACTAGCTAGTCTCTGTGCTATTTCTGTTTATTGTTGCTGTATGTGAATCCTAAATATCCTCACATCACTTTCTTTGCACACACAGTTTTAGGCATTTTCAGTTTTAGAAAGCAGAAGCTCACCATAAAGACACATATACAGGAGACATTGTGAGTATGTTTTCATGTACATAACACACATCTGTCCCGTAAACAAATGTACAAACATGTTCAGGAGTGACGATCGTGTTCTCCTCTGCTGTTTGGAATCAGTCCACTAAACTGGCCTCAGTCCAGTCAGCAGGAAAGTCTTCCAGCCAAAATCCTCTTCCATACACTCTCTCTTGCTGTGGCACTTTCAGCTCGTCTGCTCTGATTTACTCCTTTCCTCCTTCACACTTCACAAACTGTCCTCTACTCTTTTACCTGACCTTGGGGGCCTCCGGTGGGGAAATGTCTGAATGTGGGAACATTAACTGCTAGAGGAACCACTCGACTCCAGGAGCGCTGAAAGCATGATAGGAACGTCTGGCCCCTCCATGGCCCCCTAGAAATTGAGTGGAGAAAAGGCTGAGATGAAAAGTCCCTCTGGACATCATTCTGGTGTTTGCCTCATTCCTGTCGTTGTGTCAACATCGAGGTGGCTTGGACAGACTCTTCACATAGCTTTAAACATCATGACCGCTGTTTGTTCTCTTAGTCCACACTGTCCAACACATGTCTGTTTGGTGGTAATGAGCCCACAGCCAGCACTAAGGAGAGACAAGAGCAGTGAGCAGAGAGCCTGAATGAGCGGGAGGCACATATTGACTGTTTCCTCTGCACTCTTAGGTGGAAATACATTTCTGCTCCTTTTTTTGGCTGTTAGGTCAGCTTGTGTCAGTCACCAACCTTCAATTTCCGCTGCTGTTAGTGCATCAGAGCCCAACCTTAGAGCTCCTGTGAGGAGTTTTCAGCTGGTATGAAACAGACTGTCATTAGCACTGATGTCTCTACAAAAACAAACAAGACCATCAGGGAGAGGATTGCCTACCTCCATGTACAGTAGTTATTTTTAATACCTTAAACAGCTGCTGCTGGATGGGTGTCAGACAAAGGGATTAACAGCTGACTACCAAAGCTGTGTTTTTCAGTTTCTCCATAGCAAAGATGAGTCAAACAGTGTGTATGACTGATAAAAGAAGCACCTGAGTGTAGTGTAGTGTAGTGTGGTGTTTCTCAGCTTGGAAACACTACACTAAACTACATTCATGGACTAAATGCACAGTGAGAAACTATACATTTGGACAAGTGGAGGACTGGAATTTAATTTCTGTGTCTTGTCATATGAAATAACTCACAGGCAGGATCTAGAGTTCACAACGGCCGGCTGTCAAATGAGGATCATTTTGTGATTTTGATGGTAATCCTGTAGGCTGTTCCCCATGTAGACAGTAAATGTTATTAATAGGGCTATTAATGGTAATGATAGTAATGAGGAAAAAAAATGATGCTAAGTTTTCAGGTACCTGAAGTGCCTGTCTCCTGCCTGTGTCCTTTATTTTTTCTGTGTGGTACCCGATCATACCGTATCATATTGGATCTTTTGCATCGTATCGTATGGTATCGTATTGTATTGCATCATATCATACTGTAAAGAATAACAGGCATCATTTACCTTTATAGTATCCTGTAGTATTATAGAATATTGTATAGTGTCATTTACCAATATGTAACAGGCATTAATGTTGAATTTTAATATTTAAGTGAAGGTGTTGGCGATACAGAGAATCGTACATTTTTTGAAGTATATGCTGGTTTGTTCTCTATACCACAGTTCCATTTTGAAACCATAATAAAAACAGGTCTGTCTGATCTCACTCACAGTTTTTATGCTGTGATAGAATACTTGGCAGTGTTAATGGTTCTTTATTGAAGTCAGTTGTTTAATGGCGTTTCTTGT
Organism: Xyrichtys novacula; assembly: GCA_962446985.1. Taxonomy (NCBI): domain Eukaryota; kingdom Metazoa; phylum Chordata; class Actinopteri; order Labriformes; family Labridae; genus Xyrichtys; species Xyrichtys novacula. Next base: position 31,009,246 of record OY660872.1, read on the forward strand.
GTGGAGCTCAAACTACACTGAAACACTCTCTGTTTACTCCAGCTCTAAATATTACTCTGATGCCATGATACTTAACCAGTTTTTCCCTGTTATGATCTTGCGAAGTCCCGTATCAGTGGGTCTTGAGTGTTTTTACAGCCTATGTGTGAGCATGTGCACTCCCAGTAAACAAGTCCTACTATAATGGGATTTATTTTGTGAACCAGCTCCAAGCCATGATCTCATCCTCTTCCCCTCGGCGCTCTGTGTCTGACTTGAAATCCCATTGCTGTGCTCAGTCCCTCCCTACATCACTTTTTATGGTGTTTGTAATGATTTTAGATGTAGTTCCCTCACACGTCCTCCCTCAGCTCTGAAGCTCTGCAGTGAAGCCCTGCAGGCAGTCCTGCTCCAGAAAAGCCTCCAGTTCTGCAGTCTTACTAAAATACCACAGCGTGAAAGCAGCATCATGGGAGAAAAGATGTTATTTTTAATCACAACAGAGGTCTCTCTTTTCACCGCTGCTTCCATTCTCCTTTTTTAAACAGAGACATAAATGACGGCTGCTACCTACAGTGTTGATTCATCAGTGATGAATCACCACCAAAGATGTGAGTCAAAGTCCTCATGCTCTTTACTGAAACAGGCTGAAGTCATCTTCTTAATCAGAGACTCAATCACAATGATCCAACTGAGCAGTTCTGCTCTTTTGGTCTAGTCTAACAACACTTGGAGCAGTCTTTGTTCAGCACCAGGATCCTGGTGAAGTAACAGCACAGGGAGTTTTTTCACTTTTTTGGATTTCTTGTTTTATTGAAGCTTTAAAAAAAAAAAAAAGGGCTCAGGGTTTTTTTTAACCATCTTGCATAATTTGCACAGAGTCAGCGAGTTTTTACGACTCATTAGAAAGAATTAAGTTTATAGAGTTAAATTCTCTGGGCCTGTTCTGTTGAGATTAACCAGTTTCTCCATCAGAGAAGATACAGTATATGCTTGTAAAATCATTAAATTCCTGTAAGACTAACGCAGTTACCATTAAACTGCTGAGTTTAAAAGCTAGTTGATAAGTGACTGACAGTACAGGTGGGTGAAGCTGCAGTGATGTGAGCGGTCATCATTCATTTTGTGTTAAGCCTTTAGCTCATGAGTAAAAAGTGAACATACTTGGACAAAAAGATAGATGAGAATGAATGTGGACATGAACTGGGCCCAAAGATGGTGCACTTTGATATCATGAAATGATTAAATTGCTTTTTAGGCTGCAGGCTGTGAGTACCTACTGGACACATTTGAAGCAACCCTGAGTGCAGTGAAAGCACAGTGGACATGCATTTCTGCTACTCTAACTTGATGTGAGACTGAGAGGTCACGTGGATTGTGTAAAGAAAATGGAATCAAACAGGAAAACTAAGTCACATACAGACCAATACAAAAAAACAGACTCTACTGCCACATTGTGAGTAAAGTCAACACTATTGTTTCATACAATGTGTTCTTTAACTTAAAACTAAATACTGCCATTAAAGGTGTTTGGTGTGCAAAAGAAGACACCTGGTGAAGATGATAAAAAGGTGCAGGTATACTTCAGAATGCTAATAACCTTGTTTTTCACATAGTGATGCATGAATATTGTGGTTGAACATGAGTATTGTGGATGGCATAGGTCCAGTTCACAAACATCAGCCATAAATAATGTGCCATGGACCAATTTCAGCTGCCAGTCTCCTGTGTAAATATCAGTTTAATGCAGCCATGCCTGTAGTTTACCTGACTGCTGATATAGAGGAGAGGCTTTATTGACTTGAAAAAGTTACCTGTCTTTTTTTTCTTCAATATTTTAAAGGTTTTTTAAAGCCTGTATGAGGAGATTACAGGACAGTAGATGGAGTAAAAACAGAGAGTGCAGGAAGTGTCACTCAGGAAAGGAACCACAGGCCAGAGCTGAAGGCAGGCCCACAGCTTCAGGCATAACCTTCATGTACGGAGCAGTTGTAGAGACCACTGAGTCTCTACAACTGCTTTGTCTACAGACAAATTCTGACTTGTTTTCATGATAACACAAGTTTAGGATATTAGGTTTTTCTTTGACAGGTCAGAGACAAGTTCATCGGAGATGAGTTCCAGAGACATTTCAGATGAACAAACTGTCATTTATCAAATTTCAAAGCTCATTTGAATAAACTGAATAAACCTCACATCCAACCTCAAAGCATGTCTCCAAAACATGCAGTGATATCAGATCCTCCTGTTTTTGGCTCTGCTTGGACTCCTCCTCACACAAACTGCTGCAGTTTGATCCTCAGTTTTATGTTGAGGTGTTTTAGAGCCAAACACTGAAAGTTTTCCTGCAAGTTCAGTGGTCCGTGAGTGGATTTGTCTGAAAGTTAGAGCAGTGCTGGTGTACAGCATCCTCTGCGATCAATGTGTGAAGGAATGAATGTGGCATGTGGTGTAAGAACACTTGAGTGTTTGTATTATGTAAGTGCTCTCCATTTACTGCTGAAAGTTTGGGACTAGCTGCATGTCAGATAACCTCACAGTAAGAAGTTTGTAACTCAAATGTTTTTCAGTGATAGATGCTTGACTGTCAGAGATTGTCTGAGGAACTGGGGTCCTATGTTGGTGTTACCTCCCAATTCATGGATTTCAATCTGGCTGTTAGGGAAGGAGTTAAGGGGGGCAGGTCCTGATCCAGGATCACGTTGCATGACCCAAAAACATAAAATACTAGTTGTAAAGTGTCTGCAGCCTTTCTATGGTAATCTAGTCCTGATCTGAATATCCACATCTAAGCATATTTTACATCTGGACACTTGGGAACATTGTTCTGAATCATCCTTGTGTAGTGCTGCAAAGAGACGCTGCATCTTCACTGTCAGACCTTTACATGAAATTATTGGTTTTCACAGCTTTTCAAATTCTTCCAACCTGCTGCTAAATTAAATCCTGCCATGGTGTCAGGTTTCAGTGAGTGTTGTTATCAAAGCATTAACAAGTTTCTTTGGATCAAGGAGGGCCAGGGGACAGGAGGTGGTGTTGTGCATGTCTTTGATTTTTAGAGAGTTTTGATGCACCTACTATAATCTAGGGCTGCACTATTAAGGCCAAAACATTAAATCCTGATTTTTTTCTCTGAAAACTCTATTTAAGATTTAAATTAAAAAAATTTTTTTTGACAACTTCACCAAACTTCACAAAAGACAGAAGAAGAGTACAGAGCATGTGTATAAAGGTTGTTTTGGACATGGACACGCACAGCCACCATAAAAGAGTTACGCTGTGTGTAACATAATCATTTGAAGAGGAGATGAAATGGTAGTTATTTATGGATTTATGCACTCTTATACACATTTTTAAAAAAGTACCATTTACAGTCACTTGAAACACAATTTCTGTGTGGATGAAACACCAATATGACAAAAAAAAATTGTGTTTACTACCGAATTTGTTTCTGATGGATGGGTTGATACCACCTTCTGACAGACTTTGCAGCAGGGAGTGGTTTGCTCTTCGTCTGAAATGGTGAAGCCGTACCAATTCCACACTACTGACTTGCTCTTGCCCTATTTAGCCACAAAATTCTTGCCTTCTTTTACAAAAGCCATGTTTATTTACACTGGTGTGTGGGGGAACTGGGGAGCACTCCAGCCAGACGGGAGAGCCTATGGTGGCCTGGAGGTGTAAGACATGATAGAGAGAAAAATCGATCTGATGATTTTAATTTTTTTAACATTGTCATAATCAAATAATCTGATTACGATTTAAAATCCATTAATCGTGCAGCCCTACTGTCATCGTAGTAGTGTAGAAGTATATTGCAACCCAGAATCCCTCTCATTTAGGACTGAGTGCATAACTCTGTGGTAGATCTGCACTCACCTGATTGATGATATTTTTGGGGTGACTTTATGAAGCTTTCATATCAAAAATTAATTGGCGTGAAGGAAACAAATGTTTTTTAAAGTCAGTAACTCTTTAGTTGTTTTTATTCACTCCTGAACGTCTCCTGACCTCCCTCTGTGCTCTGTGATGAATCAGTCTGGCTGGTCAGTGGCACAGAGAAGAGATGGATGAACTGGGTCATCTTTGGATTATCATTTCATATTCAGGAGCAGAGGAGAATGGTTCCATGCTTTGCTCCGGAAACATGAGCGGACTGACTCTTCTGGAGCATTTTAGGCTCTGCGATGACTGTCAGGTTGCTGCACTTGTACAGGAACATATTGGGTAGCAGCAGGTGTGTGAAGGAGGACTCGTTTGAAGTTTGTATCACAGGCTCTTTTAAGAAATGAAGTTCACTGCAGTCAAAGTAAGTGTGCAACCTTGAAGCCTAAAGTTGGATTCATCTTTCGAGCTTGTCTGAACTTTGACTGATGTTTTTCGATGTCGTTAATTGCAGAGACAAAACTCCTCGGGGGTTTCCAGCTACACAGCGGCAGTTTTAGTCCCACTCTCTGTATCTTCGCGGCCTCTCTTGGCTCTTCTGGTCCTCTTCTGTCAGACTGCCGGCTGTTTGTTTGGATTTCCACTCTGCTCTCCAGCAATAGTTCTTTTTAATCTGTTTCATGTGTGGATGGCACAGATGAAGTCATGGCCACTGATGCAGCCTACACTTTTCTTTCCTCCCCCCTTTTTTTGTTTGAGGGATTTGGCTGCAACCTGAGAGCAGACATGTTTTTAAAGTTATATTTTCAGTGCCTCTATTTCTTCTCTGCATGTGTGCTGGCCTGAGAGCGTCCACAGTCAGTGGTTAGTTATTGTCGAGGGAGTTTTAGATGCAGGCTTTGTTCATGTGGAGTTGGAGTAGCTGCACATTATTTTCTGCATTTTCAAGCATCACTTCCAGAGATGTAATTCCTGGAAGTCCATTGACTCTGTTAATGTGCAAGTTGCAAGATTGCAGATCTTAAATGCCAGTGAGCACAGAGACCACTGCACGTGTGGAAGGAAATATAACCACTCTCCTGCAAGTGCACCCCTTGCCCTCTCCCTCTCCTCCGCTGCTTTTCCTTTCTCCCTCCCTCCCTCTGTCCATCCCTGCTCTTTGTCCTGGGAATGCACCAACCAGAGAGGGGGAAGAGGAGGAGAGAAGGGGGAGGGGTGAACCAGCATGTCAGACACGAGAGAGGAGGGAAAAAGGGAGAGAATAGCATGTGGCGGAGGGGCAGAGCGAGGTCGGCTGAGAGAAAGCTCTTTTTTTGTCTCTGTCTTCTTGTTTTTATTGTGATCGCTGAAAATTAACCTGGACGTGAAAGTTTTGAGGAAGAGAGCCAGCAAGAAGAAACCAGGATGGAGCATCATAAAGGTAGGATGGGACAGAGGGCAAAATGGAGGAGATGAAAGCTGTCCTGTTCAGGAATCCTCCTCCTCTTCCTCCTCTTCCTCCTCTTCCTCCTCCTCCTCCTCATCCTCTCTCTCTCTCTCTCTCTCTCCACCATCTCTACTGCTAACATCTCCGCCTCCTGTCTGTATATCGTACTCTGAGGAGCTTACACTGTGTGTGAAAGAAAGTACAGAGCTGACATTTACGTCCCACCGAGGGGAATTGTGTTCGGCACTGGTGAAACAGGACTCTGCGAGACGGGATGTAGGGCTCTCACACTTGTACAGAGAAATAGAGGTTGAAGACAGGTGCTGGAGCGTTCACAGGGGTGGAGAATCTGAGCGGCATGAGGAGAAGTAAAGTGTAAGAACTTAAAGAAGGAAGGAAGGAGTGAGAACCAGCTGTGAGTACTTAGGCTTTCTGTCGTTTTCTCTGTGTACTTTCTTTTCTTTTCTGCAGCAGTTATCAGATCAGTGCGTCCCCCTCGTCTGTCCCTGTGTGTCTGCAGGACTCATCAAACAGCTCAGGTCTAAAACATGGCTGTAGTCAGCTTTTTTCCTCCTCTGCAGAAACCTTTGTTGGAAAGTAGTGCAGCGTCTCCTCTGGGAAATGACCACCATGTTTGGATCCATCTTGCATTGGACTGTTTAATAATGATGCAAACTGGAGCAAATCACAGACCACCCATTAGTTTGCCTTAATCTGAAGTGTAACTTTTTTCAAGTGTTGAGTCTCGCTGGTTTTCCTCATGTGGCACTGACCTGTTCTGGATCAATCCCCTTTTTTTTACAGCCTCCATTTCCTTTGTTGTCACAGTCTAAACTTGAGCGCAGTCCAGAAAAAGCTCAGTCTAAAGTGTCCGCTGTCTTCCTATTTAAACACAACCTGCTCTGTCTTACTTGCTGGTGCTCTCAGTTCAGATCCAGTCTGCTCAGGACTGCTGGTTTCTCAGCCCCCCTTTCCTGGGGCTTCAGGGACAATGTGTGCTCGTGCAGTACAGGTTGGATTCAAATCAAATTATAATGTGGTGTGTTTCTGTGTGCAGAGCAGAAAACAGGCCTGGAGTGGTGGACTGTCCTTGTTGTTTGGGTGCTGAGGGTCTAGACCTGGAACTGGATCTCATTCCATGTTGTAATTTGATGAACTGAGGTCCAAAAGCAGGAGCACTTAGTGTAGCATATTCTTCTCCTCTTGAAATAGCGTTGCTGCCAGTCCTGGCTCATGAATGGTTGCATACATGTGGGCTCTGTTATTACACAGCTGTTAGGAAGTTATTGTAGACTTGCTCACTCACTTCCTCATCCTTCAAATCTGAATGTTTTCAGATGAGCTCTGTCTGCAGGTTTAGTCCAGACAGGGAAGGACTTGAGGTCTGTTACTACATTTGTCTTTCATATCCTTTCAAAATAGAACATGTGTCTTTTTTTGAACACCTCAGGAGAAGTGGAGGAGTGGGAGTCTGCGCTCCGTTCATCATGTGTGAATTTTATGAGGTGTAGCTGACAGAGGGGGAATATTAAACTATTCTTCTTCCTGGCTTTATTTATGAAATAGTGAATGTATTTATGAAACAGAGAATGTATATGAGCGTCAGTTTGAGTCCTGTCTCTTGGACTGCTGAAGAAACAGTCTGTGTATCAGCAAAACAAGTGCTGTCAAAGGAAGACAAATCTTCAGATTGAAAGTACAAATAAGTTCCCAACCTGCCTTCCACAAAATGAAACACTCTTACACACACAGTCAAGTCAGGCTATGGTTAGAGCTCGATTAGGAGATTATACTGGACTACTGTCCTTGTCCTAGATGGAGGTTAGACATGGAGGATCAGTTTGGTGATTTGTGATCGTTTACAGCGTGTGCTGAAAAACAAACAGAAATGGACCAGATAAATGTGAATGAGCAACATTTGACTCATTTAGTAACTATCCTATCCTCTCCCATGTTTGCTGACCCTATTGCCATGTTTAACTGTCAGACACACTGTGAGATGTCTAGTTTTGACCCTTTGTGTGCTGTGTTGAGCTGACCATCTTGTTGGTCTTCACACACTCAAACAAGTGTGGGCATGTAAAAGATTCTGATGCTGTAATAACCCTCAAGAAGAGTGATGTTGTTTCATGGTTTTAAACCCTCTCTCCCTGAGTGCTCTAACGGTGTGCAGTCTTGACTCGGTCACTCATCTGCAACAAATAAGAACAAATCCTCTCAGCCTTCATGCTTATTTCTCAGTTTCATTCATAAGCTTTTCCTGATACAGTGACAAAAACTCAACCAGCTATCTGTGCCGATAGTTTAACATTTGAGGTTTTTAGGGTTTTTTGTGTTTGTTTGTTTTGTTTTGTTTTGTTTTTGTTTTTTGCTACTGTCATAAATACCTCCTTCTCTCAAAGTCTGAATTTGTCTAAGTTTGGAGATCCATTACAGACCAAATTTGGAAAGACATTTTGTAGCAATGATGAGCTCTCAATCATTCAAGATAAAAAAGCAGCTGAAGGAGCAGAGAGATGAGTGTCTATCCAAACATCTATTACTAGAGTCGATCAGCAGGGACACAGGCACAGCAGCACTGCAGTGTGGGAGAGTCTGAACTTGATGGATGGTGAGAATGAGCTCATATTTTTCATTTCCTCATTGATAGAGTATATTTACTGACAGTTGGAGTCACTCAGACTGAGCTGGACTCTGGCAGCATCATAGAGGTTGATCAGATAGTCTGACATCATGTGCCTGTGCCCCCCTGCAGTGAGGTCAGAACTCCTGTCCTAATGAATGTGAATTCAACTCACAGTGTGAATGATGCTGGGAGTCTGGTCACATGACATCATCTGTCTGTGTGTTTCTCACTGTGATCGATTGAGTGAAGATGATCTAGACTTATAGCAGAGGCCTCACCACTCTGTTTCTCAGTATTCTTCAGTTCTGCAGGTTAAACCAATCACAGCAAATTGAAGAACTGAACACTTCCAAATCAGCTCTTTTATGCTCTCCAGTGGAGAATATTTGGATTGCCATTTGATCACAGAATCAGAGTTTGCATCAACGACTAAGATTCAACCAACCTGTCTGTAATGCTCCTTTCACACAGGATAATCTTTGCAAAATTACAGAACATGTTGTGAAAAGATGCTGTGAGACTCGGCGTGTAATGTTTACAGCATATCCTTGAAGGCAGGAAGAGCAGAGTCCAGGTCTTTGAGCCTACACAGTTTTTGTATTTGTATCAGTGCTGGAGGTTGTTAGATGTACAGTATATGAGTAACAGAGTCGTGAGCAGAAAAGAGTATGAAGCAGCTCAATCACGTGCACCAAGATCACACAGGGGTTACCCACAGTTTGTGCAGCAGTTACATGATTAAAATGTCACAGTTCTGGTGTATTTCCCTGATTTACCTGTATTATTCTCACACTAGCTCATCCCATCTTCCTCCAGAAACTTAATAAAAAAGTTAGAGAGAGTGACATTGTTGCTGTTTGCATACACACAGAGCTCATCCTGAACATTTTGGGTTGCTTCCTAGAGTTCAGCATGAGAAGTAACCAAACACCTCTTCAGTGGATTCTGGGTACAGTCAACAGGCCTCCACCTGATGAACTTAGGAACCAAGGTTGTAGTCTGTGAGCAGGTCCGAAATATACTGAGAGGCAGAGCCTGTGTGCGCTTATGTACAGGATATTTACCACCTTATTATGCCTCATCTGCAAAGTCTGAGGTATTAAAGTTGTTTGGAGGTCGTTTGGCCTCTGATCATCCTTCAGAGGTAGAAACACACAGCAGTATATGCAGCATCAGAGCTGACAGCACAGACCAGCACTGTTGCAGAACTGCACTGTGTGAAAGGCTGACGTATCCTTTCATACAACAGTACTGAAGGAAAGACTTTCACTTCAGTTGGTAATGATATTTTAGAGTGAGGTGGATGATAAACAAACGTGAACCACACTCAGAGCACAGATTCAAGTCAGGTCAGCAGAAAACTGCAGAATTCGCTCAGTTGAACCACATTTTTCTATTCAGACTGTTATTTGATCAGTCTGATCAGTCATCTCTTCTGTGTAGTCATTTTTTGTGACTCTGATCACTTATCCTGATGCAATCTTAGCTCTTTCATTATATCTGAGAACAGAGTTTAGAGGCAAATTTAGCATTCATGGTAAAATGATGGAAGATTTTTTATCAGCAGGTGAGCGAGTTTGTATCAGCTCAGCTAGCAGCCCCTGAAACTCAGCTGAACAGTGTTAAAAAGACTCCATGAATCTGCTTTAGTTAGCATTTTACTCTTTTGTTTTTGGTCTGACATTCACTTTAAATCTCTGATCACTTTCAAAGGGTTAGATCTTTTGGGTTCCTGTCAAACCACTGCTGCAGCCTCCTCAGGCTGTATGAATTGAACTGTCATGTTGTTCAGCTTTCACTGCTGTGTGTAATGATGCAGAGAAAAGCTAAAGGTTTATCTTGCAAAATGTGACTTTAGGTTTTCTCAAATGATGATTTGATTGCTCATCTTAAGCAAACAGTGAAAACAAGAACACAATCCAGACTGTAGTTTTTCAAAACATCATTCTGATCATAAATCACCGCTGATGAGGAGAGTGACTCAGAGATGGAGATAATGAACTTCTCAGTATGGGTTGTTTTGCCGTTCTGAACTTTTGTCGCTGCACAGCTTTAACTCTTTTACATTTTTCTCTTTAAAAACAGTGACTTTTTTCTACTTTCCCACACATAGTCTTTGTTTCCACAGCAGCGGGTCAAAACACTGCCTGTAGTCTCCAGAGTCACAGCCGGTCACTGTGCAGCTGTTCGTTCCTCTAAACTACAGGTCCAAACCTTCAGACCTTATAATTAAATGAGAGAGAGAGCGCTGTTGAACTCTGCTTTATCGTCTGCCTCTGTAAACTCTTCTAAACTTTCTTTTTATGACTTTGGAGGCTCTGCTATGGAGCAAACAGCTTTTTCTCGTGCACAGAGTACCAAACATTTCTGTGTTGTTGTTGCTTCACTGAACAACAGAGAAGTAATTAGGTCATCTGCTGTCCTACTGGTTTGTGTCTCTGAAAAGCAGCACAGACTCACACAGAAGAGGAAGCTGTTGTTCGGTGAAAGAAGTGCTCACCCTCAGCCCTCCATTAACACCCTGTTTCAAAGAATCCTTCTTTAATGGGAACAAAAACACTTCCATGTATTGTCCTTCCCTCACTGCCACCATGACATCGATCAGACAATATCTGTTTAGTGGACTTCTGGAGCTGGTAACTACTCTCACCCTCAGTTTTTTACGCTCAACAAACAGATGAAACCTTTAAAAAGAGAAGCAGAGAGAATCGAGCACGGAAATATCAAAGCATTAATAAGAAAAAGACGAGTGAGATGAAGCAGCCCTGCAGCTCTAAGAAACACAGAGAGAGAGTAGATACTTCACTGTCAGAGGCTTTGAAGAATATAACTATTGTTTCTGATGGAGACTCCAACTTACCTGAAACAAACTGATTGTTTGAAGAAAGCAAAACTGAGAGCTGGGCTTATGAATGGTACTCCAGGTGGGTTATCTCTAACATGGTTTAATGTGGACTAGTATTTCAAAGAGAGAATAAAAAGACATGATTCAAGGGTTAGTTTGGTGATTCCACAGGTTCTATTTTACTGTGGTTTATGTGATTTTAAATTTGACAATCTTAATAGATATATATCAATAAACAAGTAAGAAAATGAAACAGTTGTGAAATGTGAAACGATTAGTTTGAAAAAGTCAAATCTGTTTCCAATTAAAGCAAACAACTGAGTACCTCTTGAATAAAGCACTGAGTGATCTGCATCTAAACTTCAAATAAACAATGCCTGCATGAGGCAAGAAAATATACTGCTATATGTGCTCTTCCATGATAATAGAATTATTCTTACGACTTGTAAAAGTCCTAAACTAGTCAACAGTGGCTGCTGCAGAATACCAGCTCACTGTAAAATCCACTCCATTTGTGAGACAGACAACTGTACTCCAAGCCTTTCTATCCCACAAGGAAGATCAGTCTATTATCAGACTGTTTCTGTAATCTAGGATGATTTATGAGTACATTTTTGTGCTTCATTATTTCTGTCATTAGCTGAGTATGTTAAGTAACAGCTGCCATCTTTGTTTTGCTCCAATCACAGGCTGTAAAAAAAACAGCTGACCCTTAACCCCCAATTAGAAGCATGGCTACTCCATTTCAGCAGAATAGTAAAGGTCATGATTGAATCTGTGCTGAAAACCTGCAGAGGCCAACTTCACCTGTTGTGATAACAACAGATCTGTGATTTATCATACAGCCCAAGCTACAACGAAGGGTTTACATGTATGCTAGGACCACACAATGAATTTCAAATAAACCTGTTAACAAGTGTCAATGAAAAAAAAACAGAATCTGTATCCTGACCGATGACATGTCACAGAGTTTATTCTAGGTACTGTTTGTAATTCTGGTACTTTATCACAGCATCATAACACAGGTTTCAGGTGACTCTCTTTCGACCAGCATCTCAAACCTAAACTGCAGTGTTGTGGTGGTGGTGATGGGTAATTTAAAATCTAATAAGGTGTATCCTGCACCTTCTAACAACGTCCCAGTGTTTTTGTAAGTCCTGTCACACTCCTCCTCATCCAGTGTCTTCTTCAGATCCCTCTGAGACATGTTTGTTCAAACAGCAGACAGTGATGTTGTAGAAATGAAAACTGTCTGAGGATCCTGCTGTCAGCAGATGTCCACATGATTCTGTTTTCCACTGAGCAGATGTCTCTGTGATGCTCATCTATATTTCATCAACATGTGGGTGCTCCGCTCTGTTCCACTTACAGCTCAAGAGTGAAATCAGTTTTTACACTTTCTGTTCATTTTCACAAACTTCCACAGGGTGCATGATGCTGAAGATGTCTGGGCCTGATTTTTAAGATCTGCTTTTCATCCTCACATTGCTTTTGTGAGCTTAAAGTAGACAGAAAAGTGAGAACTCTGAGACATCTTCTTTGAGCAATAATGTCCTGGAAAGCTGAAGAAAAGGCAACATCTGGAATGTGAAACTCAAGCTGACTAATATTGTCTTGAATATTAACTCTAAATTTACTCTCAAGTAGCTGAAGTTAAAAGTCTTTCTGGAGCTGTTTGGCCAAAGCGTCATATAAGATCTTGTGCCAGCACTTGATCAAAGCTACTGAGAGCCTGCAGAGCAGCTGGAGAAACAGAGAGGATCTGAACCTGACACCAGTCAGATCACACAGATTCAATGATCATTTTCCAGACCTTTGTTTAAAGTGTGGTCCTCTACAAGAAACATTGACATCAGACAGCCATAACATTGTGACCACCCACCTCATCATGTGAAGGCTACGCTTCTGCCGCCATAACAGCCCTGAACCCTCCACCAACACACTCCACTAGACCTCTGAAGGTGTGCTGTGGTATCTGGCACCAAGATGTTCGCAGGAGATCCAAAAGTCCTGGAAGCTGTGAGGAGGCGCCTTAATGGACTGAACTAGCACATCTCATAAATGCTGGATTGCAATGGGATCTTAAGATTACTCAGGCCACTGTTAAACCAATGAGCACGGTGTTAGTTCAGGCGGGCTATGAAGTCAAGCTCAGCCCACAGTGCATCAGCTGATCTTAACGCCAGCTCATGTTAGCTGACAGCTAAGCAAGTCTTTTACTCATGCAACTGGCAAATGTGAAAATGGGTTTTTTTTTGTGTCTCATCACCTCCTCCTAGAACATGTTCTGTTTGTGGACCCTGGAGACCAGTTTCTGGAGTTTTTAAGTGACCCAGTCTTGCCTGATCAAGGATTTCGGCTTCTCCACATCTCAGTGTCTCCTTTGTCATATTTTTTGGTGTCATGATGCTCTAAATGTTTTCAATGGGTGACATATCAGGACTGCAGGCAAACCAGTTTCTCAGCAGGACTCTTCTCCTTCAGAGCCATGCTGGTGTAATCCCTGTTGTCAGAATGTGGTTTGTCATTGTCTTCCTGAAATATGAAGGTCTTCCCTGAAAAAGTCTTTGTCTGGATGGCAGCAGATGTTGCTCCTAGACCTGTAAATATTGTTCAGCATTAATGGAGCCTTCACAGATGTGGAAGCTACCCATGACATGGACTCTGATGATCCCCATACCATCAGGGATGCTGGATTTGAGCTGGAAGCTGATGACAAACCAGGTCCCTCTACTCTTAAGAGCCGATTACAGTGTCCATGATTTCCAAAAATATTTTGATTTATCAGATCACAGGGCAGTTCTTCATTTACCTCAGTCAAACCAAACTTCAATGGGCTGAAGCTACTCGTGTTTCTGGATCATGTTTTATGTTTAGCTCTGTACACTCTTTGTGGGTGCAGTGACAATCTTTACAGTGACAGTGGTTTTAGGTAATGATTTCAAGCCATTGTTGTGGTCTGAAAGCCCTTCAGTTTTGGTTTTCGGCCCTGTCCCTTGTGAACAGACAGAGCTGTCTCTGGATTGTCTGAATCTTTCAATTATATCATGTACTCAAGATAATGAAATCACAGATTTCTTTGAAACCTTACGCTGAGGAATATGTTTCTAAACTCATTCCCCTTGCAGTCTCTCACAAAGTGGTGAACCTCTCCTGTCTTTAGTCCGAAGAGACTCAGTCTCTCTGGAATCCTTTTTGACACCCAGTCATGTTCCTAATGAATGTAGTTACTTGAGAGATTTTCTTCCAGCTGTTTTTGTTTGATTGTTTGTTTGTTCTCATTATCAGCACTTTGGACTTGAATGCATTATTTTTAAATTGGGCACATGATTTTCATAGAACACTACATGTTTTGTTTTAGCTTTGAAATGTTATTTTTGCATTGTTTTTTATATAAATTTGGGCTTTAAATTAATTCTAACCATCAAATTCTGTTTTTATCAACATTTTACTTAGCACCCCAACTCTTAATAGGGCAGTTGTGGCTCAGTGGTAGAGTTCTTTTACCATCTACAGGCAACAGAATTTGGGTTGCCAAAGAGGACCTTAATGAAAACTTTTTTTTATTTTTTATATCAACGACACTCAGGAGATTCATCCAAAAAGACGTAGAAACCTTTTCAAATGTTCTAGTACATGGTCACTTGGGAATTTACTGATCTTATTTATTTTTCTGTCTTTGTTTTCTGCCACATTAGTGTGCCTTTTGAAATGAAGAGGTGTGAGGGTGGAGGAGTTAACAGAAGTTTATATGCCTTTGTAAATGTTGTGCACTTTTAAAACTAAAGACGATGAACACATTGGGCTCTATTTTCGTGTCCCCCGGTGAGGCGGTGGAAGGTGGCGGACCCAACGCAGTGGTATTTTCGTCTGGCGGAGCCCGGCGTACAGCCAGTTTGGTATTTTTGTAGACTGAGGCGCACTGAGGTCCGCCAAGCTGGGTGTGGTGGCGTGGCACGGGGAGGTGTTGACAGAATCAGCTGGCGCAGTGACATTTTCGTGCTTGCTGGTGGCATATTAAGTGCGCTGAAAGCTCGCCGATTCAAACCTGGTCAACTTTCAGCGCAGGCAGAGCACAGCTGGTCTAGTAGTATTTTGGTAGACCAGTGGCGAATCGGCATACGTCACCGATGCCTCACCAGCAGGTTTCCACAATGTCAGGCACATTTCAGTGCAATAAATAATCAACAACAACTAATAATCTGAGTCAGCACATACATTTAGATCTATATAGATATATTCTGATCTATATCTGATCTGATGAGCGCGTTTGGCACGCGTTTGTACACACAACCTGACCGAATCAACACAGCTGAAACCACATTAAATTAAATTAAATATCTAGTAAATAAACACACATAATGAAGTTAACAAGATTTGTAATTCGTCTCCCTCCTTTTCTTTCTTCCTCTTCCTCTTTTTTTCTTGCGCAGCTCGACCAGGACATGTCTCCGTGTCCTCTCCCCATCCTGCTGCAGCTGCTGCTGCGGAGGCTGAACAGATGATTCGTTTCAGTGATCAGATGCGTTATTTACTTTAAGCCTACATACGAATATTATAATATTCAGTTTTGTGAGCCAAAATTATTTTATATGCCAACATCTATGAAAGAAAGAGCCAGGCCACGGAGCGCGATGCGTCTTTTACACACAGATCGTTCAGATTTTAATGCCATTATTGGAATTTATGATGTGATCTGTGCGCACAGCCCACCTTTGTCACGTGAGGTTTGAATATGTGCAACTTTATGTGAGTGTCTTTATTTGTGGAAAGGGTGTTTGTCTTACCAGTGGGTCCAACATTACACACACCAAATCCATCTGTGCTTATTTGAGAGAGTGTGGAGGACGCCCTCTGCAGCATTTACAGTGACACTTGTTGAGGGGCTGCCTTCTGTCGCCATTGTGTGGCATTGCTGTCTTCAGACATCTCTTGATCTCTTTGACTACTTCACGAAAATTGTAATATGCCTCGCGGGTGGCGAGATTGGTCAATACAGGTCTCGGCTGTGTTAAACTCACTCCACGCCCTCTCTCCTTCCTCCCTATGACTTAAGCCAATGGGAGGAGCTGAGTTAGGGAGGGGGGATACTTACTCCGGGCTGTGCTGCTCACCAAAATACCAAAATGTGCTTGGGAGCGCCTTGTTTGCGCGGCGGACCTGACTTACGCCGCGCCTGTGCTACGTCACTGGCGAAGCATGAAAATAGAGCCCATTGTCTCAAAAATCTAGAAAATAGCTTCAATTGGTTGAGAAACGCTCATCTTTTTTGAAAGCACAGCAGCTGACATGCTCTGTCAACTTCAGGTTGTGTGCAGACTGCGGTGCATTTTGTCCATGAGACAATATAAACAGAGAGTTTGTGAAGTTAAAGATGATGAAGGCAGTTTTCTCAATGACCTCTATGTGACTGTTTCTCTCCTTTTTGATTAAAACATGTCCGTGTTTCTCTTTGTCTCCTCCAGCTCTCCCTCGGGGATGAACAGTGTGAAGTAACAAGAAACGGCTATGAGTCCAAGGAGCTGGTCTACCTGGTTCACATTTACTGCCAGGTAAGTGTCTGTTGTCAGAGTCTGATGGAGTAGAAAAACAGAGATGCAGATCGGCACCCAGCCTCCCACTGCATACATACACGCTCACAAACTGTACTCATACTCGGCCTCTCCTTTATCTGCAAACACATGCATATTTGTTCAGTGTATTCATGTGTGAGGTGATGCCTCAGCTCAGAACAACCTGTTCAGATAGGAGTTCAGTCGCCCCTGTGGGCAGAGCGCTGGCTCAGGTCCAGACATTTCTGAAACACCTCTCTTATTGTCTAGAAAATTCAAGTTATGAAGTTATGTAGGAATTTAGAGCTGCGGTGAAAAATATGTGTATGGATGCCAAGATTGGTGAGCGATTAGAGAGACCAAACTCCTGAGAGGGAGTCCTTCAAACTTTTTCTCAATAAAACATCTTCAATGTTGATGTCAAGAGGTTGAAATAACAATCCAATTTAAGTGATGCGCACGTATCAGTAATTGTCATGGGAAGCAGCACACAACAGGTTCAATAAACTTGGTTTTTGATCATCTGATAGTGTTAGCTCTGCATTCATCCCACTTTATTCTGGAGTTTCTCCACAAACGTCTCTTATTTTAGACTGAATTCTGCTGCTGCTGTTAACCTGCTGTTTCATTTCTCTTCTCATTCACACGTCTTAACCTCTGACCTGCTCAGATGCATGCTTGTTTTTAATGAGGTAGCCTTAAGTGGTACACACCGGCATCAGACCACTCACAAGCTTTAAAAACAATAACAGAAGGTCCACATTACACTGAGAGGTCCAAACACAACCTTGTATGCAGAGAAAGGAGACAGCTGAAGACAACTCCTCCAGTGTTCTTTGTGTGTGGTTGTGTGCACCTCTTTCTTTTAGCACCTAATCTTTGCTCCCAGTCAGTCTAAGAACTACTTTTAAAGGGATAGTTCAATTCTTTTAAAGAGTAGTTGTATGAGGTCTTGGTCAATAGTCCACTTATCTGTTTATCATCTTCTATCATCACCATCTTTTATGGCTTTTATTTATCCTTTTCATTTTTTGGCTCTATCATTCAACTGCCTTTAACAATTCTTCCTGTTTTATCCCATTTATTCCTTTCACTTTTACTCATTCTTTTTCACATTTTCATTTTTTTCTCTACCTTCATTGGTCTTTTTCTGACTTCTCTTTGTTTAGCCTGGCTGTTTAATGTTTATTTATTCTCCCCCCTGAGTTTCTGCACTTGCTTGCTTGTCAAAGCACTTTTAACATCTTTTTTCAAAGCTATAATATCAGTAAAGATATTTCAGTAACACTTTCTATCAACCCACTAATTCTAATGCATCATAAGCACGTTTGTAGAGCCTTAAAATACATTAGCCTAGCATTACTCAGGGTTCTTTATGTAAAGTGACAGATTTGTATGAGGTTATTAACAACTATATGATCTTTTAACACATTTATAAGAACCTAAACATATACATATTTTGTCCCTGTAAGTTAAGAGTCAAATGAAAAATCTTAAAAAATAATAATCTGTTTTACAATCAACATTTTTAAAATGTTCTCTATTTCTTATATCTCTTTATTGATTCCCTGTGATGTGTATATAGGGGGGAAAGCAGTGCAGCTGGAGGTAGTTATTGCAGACTACAGTATGCTTATTTAATGGACATGCAGTTATTTTTCAGTGATCAGTGAATTAAAAATTGATCAATGATTTTGACAGAAGGAATCTCATAAGTTAATTATAATAGGATCATAAATTCATGACCAATGAGCTAGAATAAAGTATGACTTAGTGTTTATAAAATATTACAACTTTGTCACCATAATTAATAAAAATTATCATATCTTGATTAAATAAAGTCATATTTTTGCTAAAAATTAGGGGAAAAAATGAAAATGAGAATGAGAGCAGTCAATTTGCAAGATAAAAGTCGTAAATTAGCAAGCATGAGGTTGTGACTTTCAAAGAACTAAGTGTAAAAAAAAGCAAACAAAAGAATGAGTCACATTTTTACAAAAAAAAGGCATAAATGAACAACATTGAAGTTGTAAATTAAAGTGAATTAAGGGATGGATTTAGTTGTTAAGTACATTATAAGTATAGTCATTAGACAAACATGTAAGTAAATGAGAAAGATCTCATGTTGTTATGAGAAAAAGATTTGGTATGAAGAGAATGAAGTCCTCTGAGAATACGTTTTTATGAACAAATTCATGACCCTTTAAGAATAAGGTTTTATATTTTTTAAGGATAAAGTCACAAGAGAAAAAGTTTCTGGTTAATGAGAATAATGTTTAAAATCGATAAATTAAAGTCTTAAATAAGGGAGAAAAAGTCATAAATGAAAAAGAATTAAGTTATTTCATGGGAATGAAATCACAACATTACCAGATTAAAGTTGTAGATTTACAAGAACAAAGTCTTCATAAGAAACAAATTTTAATATAATGAAAATAAAGTCTTGATTATGGGTTTAAGTTAATCTATAATCTAAATAAAAATGGTATAAAAGGTGATCTTGATATAAGAGCAGCTGTCTCTGCGCTAAAATGAAGGATGGGATCATTTTGTGATTTTATAAAACTATAGCAGCTTCAGTTTCTCCACAATCAATTCAGTACTTATGATGGTATGGTGCTGATGTGCTCAAAGATGAAGTTTTCAGTTGTTTTTATGAAAATAACATTACAGTCAAACGTCACTAAATGGTTTAAGTTCCTCAATATTATTCAGGAGGCTGGCTGATCTGCATATCTTCTTCAAAATAACATACACTGAAGGCTAACTCAAGACTCAAATTATAACTGTCGCTTCCCATTGACTTACAGCTGTATATAAATAAATGGACTAAAAAGTGGCCTTCATTGATGGTGCTTAAACCTGGATCCCTGTGCAGAACAGCTGAAGCGCTGTATTCAAAAAACTAATTTTTACATTTTATTAAATGTTTTCTCACAATTCAAAGAAAATTACCCCTGCAAGGAAGGTTTTAACAACAGCCAGATCACTTCTCATTAACAAGATTTGTAATGTGCTAATTGGTGGTATATAATTTGATTTAGCCTGACTTACAGACGAAGCCTTACAGTAATGCCAACACATGCAGAGCAGCTGCTCAGTAGATTTGCCCCGACCTTCTCCAGTGACATTTTTAATTCTGGTTTCATGCATTTCCCTCCTTAGATCATATTCCATTTGCACGACCTTGGCAATGCCACACAAGAATGCAGCCTTGTACTTGGAAATTCCTGCTCCTTATAGCTGTTGGAAAACAGCTAAATCCACCGCAGTGCTGTTTGAAAAAAGTGGGGAGACAGTCAAAGATTTGGCCTTCAGTCCTCTGCTTTAAACAGAAAGTAGCTCAGAGAGTCTGGTTCAGCTACACACACCCAGAGAGGAGGGGAACTAGAAATGCCGTCTGAAAGTGGGGCAGGAATCATAAAGAGTTCCCCGAGCCTGCAGAGCTCATCTTTTAAAACAGCTCCAGTATCAGCGGGCCGAGCGCTACGCTGCAGTCCCAGCCGTGCAGCCCTGGCCTCAGTACACACGCAGTTTCTAGGCCAAATCAAAGCCAAAGATTTTTCCACCACTCGCCTCTCTCTGTGGGGTTTTGGGGTTTGGAGGTTTGGAGACTGAGTCTCTCTGGATGAAAAAGAAACAACAAATCCATGCATGAAGTTACATTTAATGTGGTGGATTGAAGGCAGAGCTCCCTCTGTTTGCACTTGCACTGTTGGCTTTTAATGACTGCATTTGACTGAGAAAAAGGCTGAGTCAGCGGCTGATGGTCTTTGTTTAGGAAGACTTTTAATATCCAAGAAGGCACGTCCATGAAGATCCTGATTTTCAGTTTCAATGTTTCGACACAGAGCAGTGGTCTTAGAGGCTGAAAAGAGAGTGTCAGTGGAGACTGAAAGAGACAGAATCCAAGAGAGAAAAGACAGACTGAAGTGCGAGAGAGTGCGCTGTCGGTATATTAAAGGATTTAGCGGCTCGTCTTTCTGCTGACACTGAGACGCATGACTCTGTGAACTTTTATCCAGAGAGTTCAACTTTTGGCAGCTCGTGTTTTGGTGTCAGTGTGTGACTCTTTCTATGACCACATCAGAAACTCCAACAGTGTTTCTTTTAACAGCCTACATCAAATAATGATTTAAAGCTGCGTGTAAAAAAGGGACCAAGTATTTTCAGCATCGATAACTACATGAACTTTATCTGCTGGGAATTTAATATTACAGTAAACATCGGTATCGGGTGACATTTGCTGCAGTGATACACAACAGCTGTATGCAAATAATGTGCCATTCAGCAGTGTCAGCAGCCAGCAGAGGAAGTTACAAACTGTCAGGTGACGTCGGATCTGATGGTAAAACACAATATGAGGAGAGATCTGCATTTAGTTCGAGTCTTTCTTAAGGATGCACCAATGCAGCAGTTGAACATCAGTACCTGTAAATAATAGCCCTGTTGACAGACATCAGCACGTTGGCACTGTTAAAGCTGGTATCTATCTGGACCCTGTAGCCTTCTATCTTTGTCTTCCTCACAGCGGTTTAAATCTGGAAAGTCAGATGATTTAGAGAGCAGAGAATTTTCCATTTCAAATCATGAAAACAGTAAACTTAGCATCAGTTGACCCTTGCTCATTTGTAGCTTTTTCATTGTTTTTTCTCTGTGTCTGTGTCTTCTCTGCTAATACTCTGATATTTTTCTCTCCGAAGGGTCGGAGTTGGATCGTGAAGCGCAGCTATGAGGATTTTCGAGTCCTGGACAAACACCTGCACCTCTGCATCTACGACCGACGCTTCTCTCAACTACCTGAGCTTCCTCGACTGGACAGTCTAACTGATCAGTCAGAGGTGAGCGCTGGAAACACACACTGTCAAATCTCATGCACATAACAGGGCACAGTGAAACCAGACCTGCCTAGAAAGGTTTCTGTTGGAGCCATCTGTAAAAAATGTGATTTTTGTAGCACCTGTAGCACTTCTTCCTCTTGAACCTTGACCAGTTTACATTTGAGTGTTCCCCTTCTTTAAGTCACAAATGGACATGTTGAACATGCCTCAATAACTTTAGCTGCCACTACGACACTAATGCACAAGTGTATATGTAATGTCTGTCTTTAAAAAAAAAAACTACAAAACGTTTTAAAAGGACATTTTACAAAACAAATGTTACAGTAATTCACTTTGTATTTGTTTCAAATGTTTTTTTTTTGTTGTTTTTTTAAATAAAAATCCTGCCCACAGGTTGATACTTGGAGCACTAAGCATTTATTGTTAACGTTTGGAAACTAAATTTCTCCTTAAATCAGCAGATTTGTTTGCCTTCTCAGTGTTTCTGCACACTTGCTCAGCCTCTAAATGAACTGAATGGTAAAATGTGCTGCCAACATACTTGAAAACATACGATATGGAGGTATCAGGTGTCTGGATGAACTGGTTCCTCTGCTTTGATATCCAACATGATCTGCTCGGCTTCAGCCTTGAGAAGTCAGTGTTTGATATAATGCCAGTTTATTTCCTCCTCAGCCTGTGAAATAAATCCTGATCCACTCCATCCTTTCTGCTTAGATTGGGGCTTTCACAAGAATGCAGAGGTTGGGTATCAAACTAAACCGGGAAAACCTGTTTATCACTGAGGGGTATTGTGTGTGTGGACGCTTTCAGAATAAAAGCTTCACAATGCCGCCTGCAGAACTATTATGCTTTCACCTGCACCTGTGTTTAAAGGATTCACTTCTAAGCTGGAGGCTAAAACCTGAAGCAGACACTTTCCTCACATTGACTCCTAATAAACTCAAACCAGCAGAAACTAACGTCACCCTGTTATATCAGGGCAACAAATACCATTGGATACAGTTCTCAACCATGCAATAATATGTATCTACATGCTTTTATTGCTTAGATACCATGTGACAAAAGAAACTGGTGACTGTAGCTCAGTGTGATATTCAGTGTGTGACTGCATGGTATCATCAGACTCTGATTGTTGTCTGTGTTTTCTCCATGTCAGTCAGTTTCCCAGATGTTGTTAGCTTACCTCTCCCGGCTCTCAGCCATCGCTGACAACAAGATCAACTGTGGGCCGGCCCTCACATGGATGGAGGTAAGAGTGACCTGTCCCCCGACTCTGAAGATACTGAATACATCTTCCTTTGAATGATGTTTCTTCTGTGTCTGATTATTTGTCAGGAAATCCATGAACACAGTTTCATCTTTTGATTGAGGAGCAGTAGAGCAGCAGAGTTTTTTTTGTAGTTGGTACGTAGTTAGTACGATGTAATAATCCAGAGGAGTTTGTTGGAGCCACAGCCAGCTTTGTAGGTGTCTTCTGCTGCTGTGGCAGGTGGTCAGAGCAGTCAGTGAATTCCCTCTTGAAATGAGTCAGGTGTGAGTCAGGCTGTCCAAATGTCTGGTACGTCTCGGGTATAAAAGAAGTGACAGTTTCCTGATCACCAAACCTGAGCCCTCAGTGAGCTGCTCGTTCCATGAAACTGCAGTCGTCACAGTCTGTCTGCTTAAAACAAAAGATGCTCACACACTCTCTTTGAGATTACACTCATTTAGTTTTAGAGAACTGCTTGATTGTAATGAGTATCAGTGGTTACTGTAAATATATATATAGAAAATACAAATACTAATAAAGATTGAACATAAATAAACAATAATAAAATATGGTCAATATAAATACGCATAAGAAATGCAATGCAGAGAGAGTTGAATGTGAGGAAACGAGTGAAAAAATGAGCAGCCTTGATTCTGTGTGAGAGTCACTGACTGTGTGTGACGCCTATTATTTCTTCTTTTTACACACACACACACACACACACACACACACACACACACACACACACACACACAAGCAACATCAGTAGAAAAGAAAACAATGATGATGGATTAAATGGCACAGTAGGTAATGACTGACAAAAGTGGTGAACTACGAAAGATGCCCGGGTGACGCCATCGCATTTTCATCAGTTATATAGCATATCACAGCATGTTTACATAATTGAAATTACAACATAATTGCTGATAGCTGACAGTGTGGAGGTCAGGGATACATGCATAGGTGCATAAGGCGGTGTGATAATTAGCATCAGCTGTTCATGTGAGTCCTGTAAGCTACAACCGAGACAGAAGGCTGACCTTTTACACAACAGGCTTTAAAACAATATGATCAGTGATATGTTTATGTTTAATGGCATAGAAAACACTGAAAGATCTGAAAAAAAAAACAGATTTAGATTCATCAACCTGAAGCAAACAAATGAAGAAGAGAGCAGTGGACAGTTGACATGTTGATCAAAAGAAGAGAGAGAGAGGGAACAAACTGAGCAGTGAGAGTAAAACTCAAATTAACTTCTCATTGTTGGGCAGTTATGCTCTAAAACACTCAAACCCATATTCACAAACCCCACACTGATGTGGAGGAAGTAGATGGATTTCTTTTGTTTCCTACTTCCTCCTGCTGTGTGTCTCTCTGCTTAGCCCTCCATCACAGTCACTACACTGGGCTTTGCTAGCTCTTTCACAGGTCAGGTAGTTATTAGGCCTTTCATGGTCAATAACAGTGTGTCTGTTGCCTGTCAGCGTTCAGTGACTTTATTTGTGTACAAGTTGGACATCTAAACAAACATAATTAATCATTTAGGTTCCCAGGGGTTCATTGTTTTGTTGCTGCAGCGTTCAACAGGATTCAATATTGTTTGTTTTTTTCTAGTATTGTCCTGGAGTTCAAATTTCTGGTATCTTGACAACTTTATTTTGTACGGGATATTATTGAAATTTAAGCAACTTGAATAGAAACTAGAACTGAGCAATACAAATAGTCATATTTATTACAGATCAATCTAGGGTGGCGTAACAGCTGATGTGTTTGGCCTCTGTTGCTCTCCACATGGACTGCTGACAGCAAGTCTGTGCTGGAAGGCCAGTGGATATCATATCATTTAGCTATTGATTCTGTCAATTTCACACAGTTTTCACACAGAAAAATCTCACTGAAACTTGAAAGTCAGTGAAACCACGTTAATAAACAAAGAGAAGTCAACAAACATTGTGTTTTTCTCCACTTTTAAAGGTAAATCTAATTTCTACTGCTTCAGGATGCTAGAGGAATGTTTGTGTAGTCTTTTCACATAGTCGTCATTGCTGTTAAAATGAAGTGTGAATGTGTGCGTGTGTGTCTGTAAGGTTGACAACAAGGGGAATCATCTGTTGGTCCATGAAGAGTCGTCCATCAATGTACCAGCCATCGCTGCTGCCCACGTCATCAAGCGCTACATCGCCCAGGCCTCGGATGAGCTGTCCTTTGAGGTGACAATAGCAACAACAACACTTCACACACTCACTCGGTTACAGACTGAAACACACACACACACACACACACACACACACACACACACACACACACACACACACACACACACACACACACACTTTTAGTAGCATTTAGAGTCCATTACGCTTTGGGACATTTCCACATGTGTGTACTTTTGAAAAACACAGAAAACAAACTACAATAGCACCAGAGTTTCCTGGTGAGCTGCTGAGTCAGCAAGGTTCCAGTCAGAACAAATCATTCAGCTCTCACATATAAAAACTAAAGAATTTACTACACGCTTTCAATTGAGCAGTTTTATGTACCCTGAATAAGAACTTAAGGAAAAATCATGGATGTTGTTTAGTTGCTGTTTATTCTGATAAATAATGATGAAGATTCCTGGAGCAGAAGAAAAAAGCTGCTTGCTGACAGACTGAGTGACTGAGTGACTGATACACCTTTGAAGTGTCAGACAGACACTGACGTCACCAGGGAACAAGAAGCTGAGCTAACATCGGCAGCAGCTTTCAGGCCACCTAATGTGCTCTTTCTTTATACAGAGAAGAAGAGCAACTTTGTTTTTTTACAGTACACTGCTCAATTCAGTGTTTTACCCGTTTTTATTGCCTGTTTGTTCAGAGTTGATTAGGTTCAAAGTCAGTCTAATGACCAGTCTTACTCATGAAGCAGAAAGAAGCAGCAGTTACCTTCAGGTTAAAGACCCTGTAACACATAAACTCCTGATGTTTCCTCTGTAACAGGTCTTTCAAGCCCTGATATTTTGAGGAACTTTTGATTCACATAGGGTCCAAAATAAACACTGCCAAGCACCAAATGCTGGTCGGTTTTTCATTTGGTGAGTTTTTCTCTGAGGGTAATATGCCACAGGACAGGTATGGCTATAATCATGTAATAAAACTATGTAAAGTTTTTCCATGGCTACAGATTTAGTCACCTGCTACTAAGCAGAGACAGACACAGTGGACAATGAACTACAATGGTACATGCACACTCCAGGACAGGATCCACCACAGACCTCTGCTGCCCTGCTGAAACTTGCACATAGATATCAGGGTCACACATGAGTTTTTATGGTCCACAATAATCTTGATGTTTATTCATTTATTTTTCAACCATGACACAGTCTGCACCCAGTAAATTCACCAGCTGCACTTCCTTGTATAGTCTGTTGAGTGCAGCTGGTTGTCTAAAATGAACGTCACACTACTTTCTAAACAGATATCAGGTTAGTGACTGTTCCTGGACTACGCATGTCGGGTGCCCAGGAGTTCAGTTTTTATTACCATGAAACAGGTATAATATGCCTTTTTTTACTCATATTATCATGACCATAAAATAGTTTTATAACAATATTTATGGAAACCTTGAATGACACAACACTATCAGTCACATTGAGGAAGGTCACAACGAGAGTGAAGAGCACATCACATCATAAAATGGTGGTTAGTCATGATTTTATTCTGATATTATGTCTTGTGTTTGGGGTACTTTATTTTTTACATTGTATAGCCATGCTTAAATTTTGTAGAGTACTACTTCTGGTAGATTGTTAGTTATAGAACTGAATGAAAACAGTCAAAAGACCAGATTTTAGAAAAGTACAGGTATTTAAGTGGTTGGTAACCTGAAGAGGCACAGGCTCCAACCATGGTTTTGGATTTCTGTCTTCATCTTTAACAGGACAGCTCAAAAGTACTTGTATAAATATGAATCATCTGGGGTACACAGTGACGATTTTGTGACTTCTTATGTGAAACCACTGCCGTCTCAAAGATCCCCTCGTTAACATATGTCCTTATTAGTTATAGTCCATTTTGAGCTCTCGATTATACCCATGTTTTGGTCTCTGTCGATCCTCCCTCTGTTTGTCTGTGCAGGTTGGAGATATCGTGTCTGTGATTGACATGCCCCCTAAAGAAGACACCACATGGTGGAGAGGCAAACATGGCTTCCAGGTACAAATGCTGCAGGCTGAGACAAACACACACCCACACACACACTCTTTATTTTCCACCATCTTTTCCCCTGGTAGGAAACTTTTGATTAGATTTGTACTCGAGGTACTTCAAGGACGAGAAGGAACGTTTCTGTGTGAAACCGAATTCAAACACTGAGTTTGTGGGAGGACAAAGCAAGATACGAATCCTCCTTTATATGAAGCTTTTCAGCAGATTACAGGGTGTGTACCTGGAACATTCAACCGATTCATTTCTCTAAGCTCTCTTCAGTGCAATCATGTCACACCAGAAAGTTTTCCTGTTTTTCATCAGATTTTAGCTTCCCACATCACATGGTCTGATCATGTTATTTTTCCATCTATCACTGAAACATAAAATCATTGACAAGAGGTGACACACAGGAAACAAGGTGTTTTTAACTGAGCAACCCCAATCTCATCAAACTGAGATGCTGTGTAAAAGTCTGTATAAATTGATCAGTTTTATTATCCAATGAAAAAAAATAAATTCACTGTGTCACATCAAATCTTGATTTACAATATTCTACAAATGTTTGGGAGCTGGCGAGACCAGTTTCAGGAGTTTGGGAGAAAGAAATTCTGTTTCATTTTTGCCTGTGAAGGATTTCAGCAGTCTGTGTCATAGACAGTTTTTAGAAGTGATGTTGAATCTATGCAGTAACCTATTCACTCCAGAGTTCTGCCTGTTATTTATGCAGTGCTGCCTGAGGGCCTGAAGACCACGACCATCTAGTCTTGGTTTTGAGTCCTTGTCCCTTTTATACAGATTCTCTGGTTCTTTAGATGATATGATGTAATGTCTCAGAAACATTACTCTGAAGTTTATTGATGATCAAATTTAGAATGAGTATATATTTTTCATAAAACAAATTTTCATACAACATTTTTCTGTTTCAATATTATATTTGGTGCTATTTTAAATTCAAAATAAGGTTTAAATGCAATTCTGAATTATTTTGATAGTATTTTACACAGCACCCAACTCTTACAAAATTAGGATATTTCCCAAAGCTGTTTAGTGAGTTTAAAGCTTGTGCAGTAATGAAGGAGGGACAGTGTTTGTGTGAATACATCCCACACTGATCAGATCCTAGTTTCCTGACGCCTCTGTTATAACCACATTCTTTTCAGTGCAGCTTCAAATCCAGGTTTAGAGGATCAGGTCTGGCTGGACCTCCTCTGACCCCTGTGCTCTCTCTCTGTTGCCCTCTTGCTTCCTGTGAGGCCAAACAGAAGCAGTCTTCACTGTCGGCAATGTGTTCAGCAAACACTAATAGTTCAGTTGTAGTTCAGAGGAGCCCTGCAGAGACCACAGCCCTCCCTGGACATTTAGAAAGATCTTTTTTCTACTGC
The DNA here is from genome assembly GCA_962446985.1 of Xyrichtys novacula. Taxonomy (NCBI): domain Eukaryota; kingdom Metazoa; phylum Chordata; class Actinopteri; order Labriformes; family Labridae; genus Xyrichtys; species Xyrichtys novacula. The sequence goes on from OY660872.1 coordinate 31,037,221, forward strand.
TGCCTGAAAAAGTGGCATCTATAAAAAAAAAAAAAAATTCTACTGTCTCTAGATTTCTCATTAAGGCTGACTGAAGTTCATGCAGGACATGTGCCAGAACTGAGCTGTGAAGTGTTGCAGACACACACAGAGGCTGTCCTGCCTGTCTTCAAAGGCTGAGTTGCCTGGCCTGTCTGTTGTTATAATGAAGCTTTGTTTATTGGTGCTATTTGCTGCTGGGCTTGGCAGAACCAACCTCTGCCATTGTGAATAGAAAAAGCTAGTGCTGAATTACAAAAACGGCAGTGTTCACATCCAGGTAGCACACCAAACTGTACCATACTGAACCAAAACCCTTTGTGGATATGTCTCATAATGCTCTGAGAATAATTTAACTCAGTATGATATATAAGTCAATCATTATTGTCTGTATTTAGTCCATCAAAGCTGCTCACATTTAGAGGTCTGTTCTGCTCCATGCTCAGTAACACAGCTTAACCAGAGAGCAGCAGGTCAAGTGAAACACCTGACGTGTACTGAGTGTTGAAACCTTTATCTCCTCTGAAGTGAGTCTTTGACACAATGTTTGAAACAACAGCCTCACCTGATGAACGTGTGACCACACCTGAGAGTACACACTGTGTCTGTCAGCCGCTTTTTTATTATCTTAATCTGATTGCACCTCCCTCTTAACCCTCTCTCTTTCTATCTTTTTTTCTCTCTCTCTCTCACCCCTCTCCTCCCCTTCTCAGGTTGGATTCTTTCCCAGTGAGTGTGTGGAGCTCATAAATGATAAAGTGCCGCAGTCCATGACCAACACGGTGCCAAAACCAGGTACTACTCTTTCTCCTATTCCTCCTCCACCCTCTGCCTTGTCCTCCTCTTGTAATCCACACTTTCCTCCATCGTCCTCTTGATATGTTTCTCCTCCCCCCTTGCCACCCTCTATCCTCCCTCTAAATGTTCTCCCGCTTTTGCATTTCCTCTTGTTCCCCTCCACAACTCCTGGTCCTCTTGGGATGCACGATATTAAATACTTACTGCTACCTGATGTGCAGATATGCTTCACTTGGGTTAGTTAGACAGTGCACTCATATGTAGCAGCACTCCTAATCATGACAAGGAACCATTTTTTTGCTGATACACTCATAAACTGAGCTGTCTTGTTTTTAAGTGGACAGAGGACTCAGGGAGATGGCAAGTTTTCCCCACCTTCTTAAATTATGTAACTGCTTTTGTTATGAAGCCAAACTAGAGGGACACCCTCCTCACTGTTCTGCTTCACTTCAGTCCTGTACGAGCCAAAAACTGCGGCCCTCTACACCCCTAAGACTGACACCAAGCTCTCCATCATGCACACATATTCCAATGTGCAGTCACTTATCGGTGAGCAAAAACACACGTCGTGCAGAGGACAAAAAAAGTGAACCAATGTTTGCAGCCTTAATTTCTTGAATGTAATGAGACACCACTTGATATTTGATCCTCTGTGTTAGAGTGTCTAGACTAGAGAGTTAAACATTGAACACGTCATGCCAATGTGTCTTTCATGTGTAAATACACACATCATCTCACTACAGTTACAGTAATGCACCAAACATCACACCTCACCAAACACCTCAGTCATCTCTGTGTGTGTGTGTTTCATGTGTCATGCATTCCTGATGGCACAACCTCTTTGCATTTGCTTTGACTTTGCACTCCAGATAATGAAGAAGGAGCCTTGTGTGTTTGGACACGATTAAGCTCTTAGATGCCCTGGATGGCTTCATAAATGAGCCAGGTTCACTTCCAGAGGAGCACAAACAGCTGAGGATCTATATCTGCTTTATGATCGGATTTTAATCTTCATTGGTTGTCACCACTCTGGCTCTGTTGAATGCATCACACTTTCTTTTTTGGAGTCCAAACTCTGCTTATGCTGATACTGACATCAATACCTATATAATAACACCTTTTTTTATTGTAGAGAAAGACTCTCTCCTGCGATAGAGTGTATCTGTTACTCTTGTTGTGAATCTCTGATTATTAGTGTTTAAAACAAGATGTTTGATTCTACTATAAATAACACGTTTATTTTTTCAATGATGGGTAGGAAAACAGTTCTTAAGATGCAGAGTTTTACCAGTAATGTTGTTTTGCTCCTCCTCACATCTCCTCTACTTTATAAGCATTGCAAACACCAGTTTCGCTCTCTGGTTTGGACACTTCACATATTTTGAAACATACAGTGTGCTAAAGCTTGTCTTTGGTGTGTGTTGCTGACATTGTGTGCGCATGATAAATCCATCACAGTTTATCTTAGCAGGAGTTTTTATATCTCCCAATACCGATGTTTTGATGATAAAGCGTGCATCCCTCATCCTCCTTCTTTCCAACTTCTCCTTGTCCTCCTGCTCTACTGTCATACCTCCTTTAATTTGTCCTCCTTTCCTCCTTCTTCTACTTTGCTCCTTATCCCAAAGCTTCCACGGTGAATGTTTTGAGAAGGACTCTGCTCTCTCATTGATTTTTGCAGGGTTTTCAGGCATTATGCGAGTCTGTGATAGACTCTGTAGCTCAGGATGTTTGCATGTTTGCACAGAATGATAACATTTCTTATTTAATTGATTTTAAACAGCACGATAGCAGCAGTTGATTTCTGGTAGAACAATTTTACACTTGGATTCATACTTTCTCTCATTTGTGGTGTTTATCTGCATTTATTGAAAAAATAAAAAACCCTCCAGAAAAAAAGATAAGTCAAGAGTGTAAATTCACTTACACTGGGATGTAACATTGAAAGTAAACTCTGACATCATCCTCTGAAACAGCTCTCTCCCTAATCGTGTTATATTGACTCAGCACTATGCAAATCCACTTGCAAATAACTGAGCTAATCTGCCGCGTTCAGAGCAAACACATAAGCTCTTTAGAATGCTCCATAGAGAGTCAAACACAAACGCGTATCATAAACCCTGCTGGAATGAAAAGAGGAGGTTTGGCTGCAATAAAGGCTTCAGCTGAACTTGCACTTTGCCCTCACTTGTTCACACTTCAAATTACTCCAGATAAAAACAGCAGCTCACGTCACATCACTTCAGCCCAGCCCTTTCTGATCAAACATGATCGCTTTGTATGAATCCACGTCACATCTTCCAAAGAGAAATAATGACTCAACCAACATGAGTCACTCTCTAAAAGATCCGGCTGGTGTCGGGGGCTGGAGGAGTGGAGTCGAGGTTCAAGAAAACCATCAAAAAGCTTCTGAGACTCTGGGGTCTGGAATAAGTGATTACATAAGAAACTGAACACCAACCACACCAGATCCACACATCATTAGGTCCTTACAGACGCAGGGTTTGGGGTGCTGATGGATGCTCATGTTATCTGCTTTTGATTATTTCAGCCTGTCAGAATGATGAGAAATGAGTTAACTGTTTCAGTGCACCATCAGCAAAATCCACAGTCCACAACTTTCTTCACCTGCACTCCCCTCAGCTTAGGAGCAAGAATCTTAATGCTTTGGACATGTTTCAGTGTTTGCATGTGTCTCTTTCAGTCAAACGTGCTTTTTTCTCCTACAGAGTATCTGCAGGTCAAGTATATCATCAAGTAGAATACAGTTCACAAGTTTAAACATGTACATGTATGTTTGCTATCCATAAATCATCATTTTTGGCTCTGTTCAGTCAGATACTTCAGATTAATTTTTTTAAGTACATTGTCCTATTTCTGCACAATATCATGCAAGCACACAGTAGTGTCTTTGTTTTATTCAGTGCTTCTATCATCTAGTTTCCTCTATTGAGAAATGACTATTTTCAGAGAAGGTTGGCGTTTTCAATTAGGGCTGCCACAATATCACATTTTTACCACACAGTTTTCATGGCCAAAAATGTTCTTGTTACCAACGGTAACAGGCATTCTTTAAAAACATCATAAGAACAACAACAGCATACAATCAGTCAAATTTAGGAAAGCCTGGACAAAGGTGGAGCAGTCGATTACTTCATACCCACATATTTACACTATATAACATTATTATTATTTTTAGCACATATCAACATGTCCTATCTTTAAGACAGTTATCATTAGTATTGGTAAATTGCAGCAGCTCCATTATAACTTATAATAACCTGTATGTTAAAGTTGGTTGTGTTTCCTCTGAGCATTGATCTCCTATTTTGACAGTTCTTTGCACAGAGCACCACAGGAAGCTCTTTGTGTAGAATCACTTGACTTATGAAAATGAAACTTCTCAGAACAGTTAACTCTTAGACAAAAATCAACATGATAGGTTTTCACTGTACCAGCTGAAACAAGCGGTCAGTGGGGGGACCTCTAAATGTTTTGTTACGTTGTCAGCTTTTAAAAACAGTCAGTGTTGGCATCTGTCAACCAAAGTGTACCTTGTACCTTGTTTTATTAATTGAATTATTATTTTCATTCTAAACTGGGCTTTAATTTACAAAATGATCAATGTTCATAGAGATAATCACGAGGGGCATGGGGCTGTTTACTCTGACACTATGAAAAAAAAAGAGTCATTTGGAGTTACCTCCTTCTGGCTGTCAGAAAACATGCAGGTTTATTGCGCTGCACTTGCTCCTTTTTCTTTAAAACAATAGGCTTTGTGTATTTCTTTAACACACCTTCCGACCAAGGTGATATATTAAAAAAAGGTCTATATTAAAGTGACTAAAACCTGCAGATGCTCTGTTTTAATAATCTTACATAAGCAGATCTTGTATTATGTTCAGTATTACAGGCAAATCAGAGAGCTGAATGTCTGTGTTAAAGCTGCCTGTGTATGTGTGTCTACCTGCACTGCTTGCTGTCCACCACATTGCATTTTTAATGCTGTTGTTGTCTTTTTGCACAGGGATGTGATACATTAGCATTAGCATGTGTTTTGATTTGTTGCATTTGACTGTGACTCCTCTGCCTCAGCTTCCCCCTGCTCTGGCCTGCAGCCCGCTTCTTGGAGTCTCTTCCCTCCCTGTGCGTGTTGGTATACACACCTCATCCGCCTGTCCACTCACTCCACCTTCACCCACTTACACACAAAATGAGCTTTTTGAATTGTATGATATTTTTTTTCCCAGAGTTTGGATATATTTAAAGCTATAATCCTCCAGATTTAAGCCGAGTTTGTTGGACAGTCATGTTGACTTCTGATATTATTATTCAGCTGGGATGATCAGCAGATGTGAGGCTATCACACCCAAAACATTAATGTGGCCTTACTCCAGTGCTATAATTACACAGTAATCAGTCTGTAATATTATTTCCCTTTATGAAGTTAGGTGCAATTTAGAATATGAGTCACACAACTTTAAAACTGTGTTGCTGCGTGATGACTACCATTGCGCTCAGCAATGTGCAGTTTCTGTGCAGATGTGAAGGTCCGTCCAATACTATCTGTTAAAACTATTCTGCCTGCTTAATTCTCAGTATTAGAAATGTAACCTGTACACTGAATTTTGCGGGTATTTTGATTATAAAAGCAGATTTCTGTGTTTATATTTTACTCTCAGATAGCTGCACAAACTCCAAGGTAATAGTCTTCTAGCAAAGGTCTATTTATGAGAAGTTTTCCTCTCCAAAATGTATATTGGTTTGGATCCCAAAAATGTTAGTCTGGTCAGATTCTAGAGCTCACTGGTCATGACAGCAGGGGCAGTTTATTACAACAAATTTCAGAAGCAATTACTCCGCATACTGCAGAAGATTTTTTAAGTTTAAAAGCTGAAGATGATTGCTCTTTCTCAACAAAGATTGAGTTCTAGCAAACCAATTACATTTCTGTATTGGTGCATGTTATTTATTGATTTTTGGATCATAGTGTGTGTATTATATCCTTCTTTGTATAGTTTTGTGCCTATATGGTACTTAAAGTATATTAAGGTAGAAAGGGCCAAACAATGGATAAGAGAAAAAAAAAAGAAAAACTCTAAACCACGTCAGTTTCATGATTTGCTCTGGAAGAGTGTTAAAGGTCACAAGTCTGTACAGGATTAGAAAAATATGTGATTACGTTTCATAGGATTGCAATCATGTTTTATGGTGTGATAAATAGAAATGAATAAGTGTATCAGCTTTAGTTTCTAACCCTAACCCTAATACCTGCATTAGCAACATGTCCCACCTGAATCCAAAATATACCAAAACCTTTTTCTACCAATAAATCTGCACAGAATCGAGTGGTTTATGTTGAGTGAGAAAGCATTGCTTGTTCACGTGACATCTTGTCTGTTAATTATGGTAATAAATTCAGACTTGTCTAACTTTCGTGTGAATTCTGAAATTAGTATTATAATGAGTTTGCTGCACTGCCCTACATTACAGTCAAGCATGCAATACACAGCCTTTATCAGGTTCAAGCTGCACACTGTTCCTTTCATCCAAACAGTAGGATACAAGAGTGGGGAGATACTGTATGTTAGCTGAGATGATGGTGTGCAGCTTTTTATCTCCTCTTGCATTTATTCCCTCCTGAAATATTTACATCTTATCCTGCTGATGTTTGTTTGGTATTAGCAGTCAGTGACCCTGTGCAGCTCTGAGTGAACCATGTAAACCTGCGGGTTGATATGAATCAGATCAGAATAGATTAAATACATTATAACTGAATTACAAGCTACAGTGTTTCCTTTGAATCCCTGAAGCATAGGGAAGTAATCTTAACCTCATGCAGGAACTGTGGACTTCCAGCTTTGTCAACGATGGACACAGCCATCATAAATCTTAAATATTACCATGCAAAGGAATTGATTTCATGCAAATCTCAAGGATTATAGCTTTAAGTTTCATTAAAGTCTTCACATATGTCAAAGATTTGTTTGATTCTTGCTGTACCCTTTTTATCTCTTCATTACATTATAAAAATATAATGTTTAAAATGAAGGAATAATTTTTGTGCATAGCTGCTGAACTCAAAGTCCAAACACGCTGTGTTGTTCTGTTCTCTAACTGGACCTGCTTCTCTCCCTCTGCTGACTCTCTCTCATGTCTCCATCATCCATCCATCCATCCATCCATCCATCTGTCTGTTGGTCCATCTCTCCATCCGGATGCATGCAGACTTGGAGATGGAGAGTGTAATACAGGACAGTGCATGGGTGGCCGACCCGTTAAACCACTACAGCATAAATTCAGGTAGACAAAATCCCTGTGGTGTTCTGCACCATAACACCCCCTAACTAAAACTAACCCCACTGTACTGTGTGATGTGTTTGCACTCTGTGACCTGATCCTGGCAGGTGTTAGACCTGTTACCGGGGTTCAAACTGGGGTTAGGGCTTCACATTTTAAGAGATCCAACTAGAACCTTTAACACTCTTATCCTCACAACATGTGCTCACTGTTTAGCAACTAATATGTCTGTAGTCACCTGTAGTTCTGTAGTAATACTGTTAGTAGTTGTAGTGTGTGTGTGTTGTATTGTCTTGCTGAAATATGAAGGTCTTCCCTGAAAAAGTCTGGATGGCAGCAGATGTTGCTCCTAAACCTGTAGATATTGTTCAGCACTGATGGAGCCTTTACAGATATGTTAGATACCCATGACATGGACTCTGATGATCTCCATACTATCAGGGATGCTGGGTTTGAACAGAGAGCTGGCGGTCCCTCTCTTTGAGCGTGAGACAGGATCCATGATTTCCTAAAGAATGTCCAATTTTGACGGATCACGGGACAGTTTTTCAATTTTCCTCAGTCCATTTAAAATACACTGGTGTCAAAAAGTTTCTGATGTATTGGCATCATGTTTTTTAATTGGTTTCCTCTTTGTGTGGTCTAGTTTTAACCTGTATTTGAAGATACAGCCACAAAATGTCTCTCAGAAATGATTTGACCTGATGAAGTGATTTCCACTACAGTCAATTTTTTTTGTAATGCAGTGCTGCCTGAGGGCCCAAAGATGAAGGACTGGTTTTTGATTCTGTTCATTTTTAAAGAGATTTCTCCCTATTCTCTGAACCTGTTAATGATATGCACTGAAATTGTTGAAATTTTTTGTTAAGACCTCAAAATGCTTCTGTTCATACCACCAAATGGCAGCTGATATCCTAGCAAAGGCACCAGGTTTTACCAGGTTTGACTAAAACAGAAGTTTTCTTTAACAGAGAAGGAAGGTTAGGGTGTGCCACTGCAACAGTTTGTTTGGATTCATGGTAAACAGCATTGTCACTCAATGACACAACAAATCAGCTAGTTCAGTCAGAAGATCAGTAAGTCCTGCCTTGTATGATGTAAAATGACTGAATTACTGTATTTGATGGTAGAGTTTGGAATCTAGTGAAAAATTATGTCCATGATAGACCTCTGTAGATCATTTCTGTTACAATGTCACACAGTGAAAAAAAAAAAAACATTTAAGCCTGTTGGCTGCACCTTTATTAGACATACTTGAACCAAGTGTAACCTCTCTGAATGATAACCCTTCAACAATAACAAGCTGTCCTGCAGCTTCTGGAAAAATCAGACCACTGGAGGAATACTCAAACTTTTCCAACCCATCATGTAGACTTTAAAATGTGTAGAAGGGAGTTTAAAAATGCTGGAAGTAACCCCTGATGGTTGTGAAAATGTCCCTTTACTTGGTGAGATTTTTTAGGATTGCGCCTTTTTTAGAATCTGTCAGTTCTTCATGGCATGTGTCTATGAAAGAGAAAACGTACTGTATGCACAGCTTTTCAGATGAGCTGAAGTTTTTTCAGAAATTGCTCTCTAAAGAAAATGTCCCTCCAGCTGCCTGTTTCTTTTCTTTTCCTCCCCTCAAGGTGTATGCAAATGAGTTCAGGGGTGATCCAGGTTACTACAGCATTTCTCAAAGCGCTGAATGTACGCTGTGTCCGGACAGGGGCCAGCTGTGTTTGTGTGTGTCTGTTTGGTCGGCGCTGAAAGGCCGAGCAGGGGTGCCGTGGTGCTGGGGTCTCGACCGGCCTTGATTTATTTAATCCTTTTACAATGAGGGGGCCTGTAAACCCATCCATTGAGCGCTAAGCTTTGTCCTGCAACAGTAAGAATCTCTGTCTGCCTCTCCATGGAGACTGAAAGAGCACATTCCTGCAGGGAGCCGCACGGATGTGGAAAAATTTGTGTGCTCTGCTGAGATCTACCACTCACCACCTCACCACTAACCTTTCCCATTGAAACCATGGAAATTGTTAACATGCTGCAGTCAAAATCAAGCAGTAAGAAGCTAGACGTTATTAGCCTTTTGTCTCTGTGCTCACGTCGTCCTGCAGAGATCACTCTTCATGACAGTTCAAATAAACTCTCGAGCTGACATGAGACGAAGAGTTGTGAGCTTTGGATAAAAAATGACCGACAGCCGTCTTTCCTCCCCAGACGGCTGAACAGTTTCTGACCCAGATGTAGACCCCCCCCCCCCCTCCCTCCTCCTTCTGTTCCCCTCCTCAGCGCAGGCCTTCGTCATGTCTGGGGACCAGTGATTTGGGCAGCTGTGAGCACACATTAGCCAAGACAGCTGGTTATGTGAGGGAGACAGGAAGTGAAATAAGGGGAGAATGTGCGGGACAGGGTAAGATTTGTCCTCAGATCATTTCCTGGTGCTGTGAAACTTTATGAGATCCCTGGAGTTGCTGTTTAGCTTCAATAAGCGACTGGTTGTTGTCGTTGTTGTGGACCACACCTTTGTTTGGAGGAGGCTGCTGCTGATTACACTCTAATAACTCTGTCAAACTGAGGTACAAAGAACTTTACTTACTGGACTGACTGTGAAAAGTTTCTTAATGAATTTCTTAAGTTACATTTCACGGAGTCATGTTGCATCATTGTTGTGCTCTGTTGCATTTTGAAAACTCCTTATTTCACACAGTGTTGTTGCCAAGCTTCAAAGCCAGCAGGCTGTTTAAGCAGCAGGTAGGGGTTCAGATTTATTGCTGTGTTTATGTTTCAAACAGCATGATGTTCTGCTCCTGTACATTGAACTTTGCATGCAGCTCCAAAATACACTTCCTCGTTCTTTCCATTCACATCCCCAGTTTGAATTCGAACATTCAGATCCATGCAAAACAGCAGCTGCAGTTAATCCCACACAAAGCTCCCATCCTGTTCGATGCTACATGACATCAGAGTTGTATTTCCTGCTTAGGTATTTATCAGCACAGTGCTTACAGCCCTCAGTCCTGCAGAAAAAAAACACTGCAGCAATTAAGAGGAGCTTAGTTTTTTCTTAAAAAACTCTCACGTGAGAAAACCTGCATCACAGCATAGAGTTATGATGTATTTGTTATAGGTCCCTCAGAGGTAAATCTGTAATGTTGTGCTAGGCAACTCAAACAAAAACTATCAAACAACAGAGGTACTGTATAATCAAAGACTGGACACACACATGGATTATAAAGCCGTCTTTAAGTGTAAAATCCCAATTTACTACTCATTCATAGGTCATCATTCACACATAGAGTAATTAAAAGTGAATGAGTTCAAATAGAGCATTTGTAACATTTTGAGAAATAAATGCTTGACTTTGATTGGTCCAAACTCATAACAACAGTAATTCATTCTCAACAGATGAGGCTACAGCAGAGACAATCTGATCATACCATCCCACTGACCGAAAAAACATGAGACTTTTGAATGAAATATGAGACAGATCAAAAATAAAACATTTAATTACAAAGTGTATTAAAATATATGATCAGTACAGAAAAAAACACCTGCCAGTCAGTCCATTTGATAAATATCAAATTTGTCTTTTCAGAGGAGTCCACGAGGACTGTTTTTGTCTCTTTCTTGTTAAACTATTCTCATGTTGATGTGATCACTTGTAGAGAATTCTGAGGGCAGTCTTGTGATTCAGGGCCAGCAACAAATTAGTTTGACTTTATTTAAACTCAGTGTCTGCTGGGGGAGTAAGCTAGTTAAAGTATTAATGAGATCATGCTTTCAGGGGGCTAAGGGGCCCCTCAGAGGGAGAGCTGGTTTAAAGTCAGGAAAAGAACATCCAGCATGTTGTTTAAGCTGAACTGAATCATTGTGAGTGTCAGCCAGGGGCAGAGGGTTGGTCAGCAGGTCAAGTCTGAGGGTCTCTCCTCCCATCTGACGGTGACCTGCCGGATGAGTCTGAGGTTTGAACTGTAAACCTGGCAGCAGCTGATGGAGAAGTTCAGAGTGAAAGAAAGTTATCATAAAATGGACGTCATTTTTTTTAAAACTGTGATGGCCACGGTTTTGCTACAAAACTGCTTTTATTGAGATATTTTGAACTTTGCACATGAGCCTAGAAAAACAAAATTTGTTGTTTAGTGAAGTGTTTCATTCAAAATGAATCAAGGATTAGATTTAGAAAGTGTTGACTGTGAGAAACACGGGGATGCTGCTTGTCAGGAGATGTGTGTTTTGTGTGAAGGGGTGTTTTCCACTGTGTAAACCACCAGCCTGACTCCTGGCTGCCAGACAGTCATGTAGTGTTCAAATGCTGTTGGAATTGTTAGAACTAACCACATCCACAAGTCAGTGATTTAAAGTTTAATTAGTTACATTATTTTTGCTAAATTTAAGCCTCACTTTTTTTACACTGCAGCACAAAGATATTCCCAAATGTTTTGTTCCTCATGGTGGTTTTGTTACATAAACAGATTACATAATTAAGACAGGACTGTCTGTGGACCTTCAAGGCAAAACAGCTAAACAGCATTTGGATCCTGTGATCTCTGCAGTGAGGTGAAGATGGCTATACTGTGTTTTGATGAAGTGATGTGTTTACACCTGAAATTTACAGCAGGGATTGGATGTCATCCAATATTTATGCCCTCACCTTATTAAAATGAACCGCCTCCAGCAGGTCTTCTAAAGTAGTTATTTGCATAATCTGGTTTAAATTAATCTAAAATAAAACCTATCACAGGCAGGTTCTTCTGTTTTTCACAGGGAGACTCAAGGCTTAGATTTAATGTATTATCATTGTGCACAGCTCTTAAAGGTGCAGACCAGGCTTGGTAGAACTGAAGTATGATATACTGTACATAATTATGTGCTAATTAGTGAATAACCACTTCACTATAAAGATCCTGTTTGTGTTATGCATATGCCTAAACAAATCTATCGATAGATAGTTTTGTTGGTAAAAACTTGACAGATGGAGGATTGTACCTGCCATACAACACAGAGGCCTCTTGTTCTCAAAGGCCGCCTTCATTTCAAAGTGAAAGGGGTGAACAAGTGGGCGTTTTGATCTAAAATCTGACCACTACATATAGCTAAGTATTTCCATGTTATATAGACAGTGTAGTATAGGCTGCTTGGGTTGCAAATGCAAAAATATACCACAAAGTAAGCAAAATAACAAAATTAGGCATAGTGTTTCTCAAACACTTGCGGTCTAGAAATCGAAACAAGCATATTTTACTAACTAAGAACTGAACAGGCAAATTGATTGTATTGTATTGAATATATGTTTGCATGTGTATGTTCTCAGAAACATTTGTTTTAAAACAGGGTTTTATTGTGTTTTTTAACCAAGGTTTTTATTATATTTTTAAACAACTGACACAATAATTTGATCAAAGATTATGGTTTATGTGCTTAATTGGACTCTTAACTACGTCGTTTTCTGATTTATCCGGATATACTGCAAGACATGAGAACACCAGACAACACTGCTGACAGTTTTAGTTGACGAGTATTATAAGCCGATAATTCCCATTGCACTTGAAGGCAGCACGTGTGTGGTTGTAATGGGCTGGAGCTGAAGCTGTGTGTGTTTGTGCGCGTGTGTGTGTGTGTGTATGTGTGTGTGGATACTCGCTGACGGAGCAGAGAGGAAAGTCTGCGGCGCTTCTAGTCGGTTTGTTTAAACTCCTGACTTTATCTTAGAGAGCCTGCCGAAGGGAGCTCGCCGTTTTTAGTGACTTTTACGGGTTTTGTCGCTGTTTGTTGGTTCTAACGGTTGAAGAAGTGTTGAACGTTAGCTGTACTTTGGACTCTCGTGAAATTCTGTCTCAAAGACTCGAGTTCAGCGGTATGAAGTCAAGGTAAGAGAGAGTTTTGTTCATTTTGAGTTGTGTTTAGCTATAAATCTGTAACTATTAGCGACAGTGTCTCACCCTACATTATGTACTCTGGTTTTGGGGGCTGTTGTCCGTTAAATTCTTCAGGCTAACACATGTATCGTGTTTCATTGAAAACTGATCATGTGGGGAGAGTGAAGGTTAAAGGATGAAGGCGGTTTATGGGGGAATTATCTGTGTTTGACTACACTTTTCCCTTTGTGAATGTGTTGACACTGCATAGTGTCAGAATCCTCGTTTTAGGCTCTTTAATAGTGGTCTTGAAAATACTCCATAGTTTTACATAATGAGTTTTTCTCAAACATGTATTTCAGTATTCAAAATTAGTCTTTAATTTTTTTGTATGTAATTTTACTCGCAGAAAGCTGTGCAGACTGGTTTTGATGTTGATATGAGTTGCTCCTAATGAGTAAAAAAAAAACACTTTTTTGCCTAAATTAAAGCTCAAGAGAAATACTTTCTGTTGTGTCATTTTTGGCGCCTCCTGTGGACAAATCTTTTCTTGGCCTATCTTGTCCTACTCATGCTTTAGTTGTGACTAGAAAATCTGTTGTCCTGCAGACTTTTGACAATCAAATGCATCTTTTATCTTGAGTAATTTATGTGGAAACTATAAACACAAGAATGTTTCTCTAGCTGCTTGATGCTCTGGTATACTGTATTGTCATGAGTTAGAATGGCTCATTACAGATCGAATTGAACGTTCCCCTCAGAGTTGAATGAAGGTTTTGAATTTCAGATAAAAAATGACAGTCCCAGTGGCCAGACCAAGACAGGCTGCAGCGAGTGTCTGATAGAGGAAGAGCAGTCCCAGTACAAATACAATATCAAGTAAATGTCAAAAACACAATACAGTATATGATGTCACAGAATAAAATATTAAATACTGTTCTGAGTCAACTTAAGTCGTTTGTACTTCAGGTACCTACCTCCACCTACAGCCCGATATGTCTGCCATTCAGTTGTCCAACATTGTCTTCAATTTCTCCTTATAGAACAGTTCATATAACCTGTGCTGTTTTTGTGATTCATCTCATGTAAAGAGAGCAGCATTTTTTTACAGTGTTAGTTCTGACCTTTTTTTTAATCCCACTGGTGTGATGTAGAGTTGTTCTGTTTGGCTGAAATTAGTAATGTGTCAAACAGGTCTGAGACAAAATGTGCATACAACTAATAAGTTGTTGTTCTGACTTGGAGTATGCCCTTATGTCGTTATATTTTAATTATGAAATAACATGAAGCCCGCAAAGAATTCACCTCTAAGTATAACTCAGTGTCTCAATGTAAAATAACGGTATAGTTGTATGTTCAAGGTTGGACCCAGGTCAAGTTTGGTGTTAACATTTAGTCATCAACTGGCTGATGGCATAAAAACCTAAAAATTAAAATCTCAACATGAACAAATGACTTCATTTCCCCATGTTCCCCTGAGATTCCCACCCCTGAGTGTTTAGTATGAACAGAGTAATCACATATTTGGTTCTTACTTCACCACGCTCTTTGGCTGTCTTCTCCAAGCAGAGCTCAGTGTCACTCCTGACTGCTTTGTCCCACACAGACTCACTGCTGTGTTGTTTACACAATGAACACCCATCCAGAAACACCAAGAGGAGCTGTGTCATGAGGATGTTAATGGGTGTAAACACTCTGACTCCCAGTGTAATGTTCTGGTTTTCAGTTTGTGAGAGTGTTGCCCGTCAGGTTTTTTTGTTGTGAAACAGAATATGCTGAAAGGCTTTTGTACTTGATAGATTCCATAATTAAAATAAGTGTTTAAATCATGAAGTGTAGGAAGTGGATGTGCTCACTGGAAGACGAACCCACTGGTTTGTTCCATTTTTGAACTTGGACTTTGGCATTTCTGCTTTCACGTCTTAGTGTTGATTTTTTTTCTTCTTTTTTTTGTGTCAGAAGTGGAAGTGACCATATTTGGACTAGCATGGGGGGAGCAAAAGTGGAGTATGGGGGTCAGCAAATGCCGAGTCATCAAAACTATCAAGTCTGTGTCCATAGCTGATTCACTGGCTTAAGAATAAGCTGGTTAACCATTGTTCTTCCCAGAATGAGCACCTATTTGCAGTAATGGCTGACCAAAGTAGTATTTTAAGGTACTGAACAGTGTAGTATTTGACAACATTCAGCCAAACAGACATGGTAGAGATGAACTATAATAGAAGTATATCATAAAATTTGTGCATATTCGCCTGACTATATACACAAGAATATCGTTCTTGGTAACTTATTATGAGTCTATTCTTTTTACATCAGGAGCAGGTCCTCTTCCACAGCGGCTGCCATCTTGCACATTTATGTACAGTCGCACAGAACAGACAGAACCAACCCAGGTTTAGGTTACTGCTTAATTGTCATAGAAAGTGAAAACACAGATAGACAGACACAAATTGTAAACACTTTCAAAGCCGCAGCATTGACTCTGTTGCTTGTCCAGCGTCTCCATTTTTCTACATAACTGTGTCCCAGAGGAAGGGAACCTGGAGTTTGAAGTACACACCACTGTGAAAACACATTTAGTCTGTTAAATCACATTCAAGCTAAAGCCCTACTTCCCACAACATATGAAACTCCAGAAATGGAGGATGTAAACATGTCCAACCTATTCATTAATGGTTTTCCATGAGAAGAGAACCGGAGAAGAGGAGTTTGAATTTCCAGCTCAGCAGTCTGTATGAGTTTCTGTTGAGTCTGGAGGGGGTGCAGGCTGCAGTGAAAGGACTGTGCTGAGCTGAGAGCATTGTGAAGCTCAGAGATGCAGGGGTCACGCCCACTGCTGGTTGTGTATTCATTGAATACTGACACGCACAGTGTGTATCAAATATCTGAGCACACAGTCTACTGATTGGCTCTGCAGCGTCCTGGCTCTGCGTTACAAAGCTGTTGCTCTTTGTTTTTGTTGGTTTCCTCTAGTTTGCGTCTTTTAAGAAGCTGGCTGGAGTGAGGCAGTCAGTGTTGAGTCTGAGGAGTCAACATGGATGAAGAGTACCATCACAGGATTTTGTGGCTGTTTAGGAAAGTTTGCCCTCTTTCTTGTCTCTCAGCTTGTCATGTGTCAGAGTCTCTCGGTACTCTCATGAGTCTTCATTTCACTGCTGTCAACATCTGGGTCCCTAACTCCTTCCCCTCTCTCAAATGCTTCAAATATACCAGCGAGTGACAGGTGGCTGATCTAGAGCCAAGATACAATCCATGACCAGCCTACACTGTTAATTTCTTTAGTGAGTGAGGGTGACAATGGGTGATGTTTTCAGGGAAACAAATGTATAACTATGGAATCTTTAGATACTTACCAAACTGTGTGTGTGGAGTTTCAAGACGCAAGCAGCAAGGTTTTTATAAAAGTGTTTTCCAGTTCAAGAATGAAAGACCAGAGGTGATAGTAGTAGCCTTTACAACAAGTCCAATAGAGTAATAGGTCAATCTCCTCAGGCTTATTTTGCAATTACTAATGTTTAAAATGACAGTTATTGCTGCATCTGAGGCTTTACTTTTGTGTTAAATTAATCAGCAATTGGAGCTAACACTGTAATAACACTCCATCTCTGTCTTTAACATGAAATCTAGACCATTTTTGTTTCTAGATATCAAATCAAATGTTTAGATATGAATGAAACTAAAGTCAATTTTGATACTGTGCAAATGTGAAAAGAAGAGTGTGGACAGTATACATCATATTCAACCTGTTCTATTCATTCGAGTGTTGCTGTTACGTCCGACAAACATTGATGAGAGACAGGAGATCACTCTAACACTGCACTAACAGTATTTGATCAATGGTTGATCAATCAGTTTGTCTACAGCTGATATCAATAACTAGGGTTGGGTTATGCTGTACTCCCTTTGCATGGACTGCTCATAAACCATTTATCAAGTAGTTAGAGGTAACAGTGATGTGACTGAGCAGTTTCTGTCCTGCAAATCCACTATTATATTTGATTAAACCGTGTGCCAAGATCACTTGGTTTGCCTGCGCGCGCACACACACAGACACACTACACTTGTGCAGTAGGAGAAAGAAAAGAGTGTGCAGAAATGTAATGTTGGTCTGAAGCCCAATGCATTCATCAAACGGGAGAAAAAATCAATACAACATAGTATCGCGATATTTTGTCTGGTGATATATTGTGATATATAAGTACCAATTTTTCCAAATTAATTGTTAATATGAAGTCAAATCTGTGATAATAGATAAATCAAATCAACTGTTTGTCCAGTGAAGTTGGCAGAGCTGACATCATAGAGCAGGAGAAAGTTAGTGCAACAAATATAGCAGCACCTGGGGAAAGACATTAGGAATGCAAGCAGGGCACAAATGAGATGGACCTGACATATGTGGTTTGCAAGATGTGCTATATAAAAATAAAATACAGCGTCAATAAGACAAACATAAAGGAAAGACAAATGCTAAGTTAGCTTAAGTTAGCTAAGTTAGTTTAAAAAATTGTACAAATCGCAATGGTGTTGCAATACTCACTGGATTGCAAAATGTTTAAAATCGCAACGATATCGTATCATGGCCCAAGTATCGTGATAATATCATATCGTGGGGCCACTGGTGATTCCCACCCCTATTAGTTAACATACGGTAGCCCAAGCTCACCTGTTGAATCGATTATCATAAACTCTTTTACAGCTTGTCAGAGTGAGATGGAGCGGGGCGGTGGGCTGACTGAGGTATTTGGCTGAATGCTGCGAGGGTGACAGTTCTGAATCAAGCTAAAGCTTGAGAATACAGTCAACATGTCCTCTGCTGTTTCTACAGCATTGCAGACCTGAGAGAATCAATATTAAAAATACCAAAGAGGTCAGTTTGATGATGTGCTTGTCAACATGAGTCATAGATTCAGAGGTAATGAAAAAGTGTAGGGATTGTTTGAATTGCTCAAATTCCCCTGAAAAATTCCTGATAAATCTTGTTATTTATAGAACATGCTAAATACTGAAGTGAATGATCTTATCTGTGCCAATCCTTGAACGTTCAGTCCCCACACAGCTGTGTTTCAGCAGTCAGACGGTGCTGGTGTCTGCAGAGCTTCTGGCCCTCAGGCTGTCGTCAGCTCTGACACTCAGCAGATGGAAGTCCCCCTGTCAGCTCTCCGTTCAGTGTCATGCCTGTCACCATTCTCCTCTTCCTCACGTCTTACAGTCAGTCTGTGCCTCTAAATAAAAGTGACGTGTCAATGTTAGCCAGCACGGCTCACAGTCACCTCCCTCCTCTTCCTCATGATGATACTGAAGGCTCTTTTTGATGCCTGAACAGGGAGTAAACAAAGCTGTCTCAGCGTTTCTGTGTGCTGGTAGTGCAGCAAAGGAGGAATTTTTCCCTCAGGGATCAGATGTGGCGCCAGTTTCCCCTGAAACGGAACGATGGGTCTTGTTTGGTGACTCTGGCTCAGCAACACCCTGTTTGTTCAGAATGATCGAGCTGCTTTCTTACAGCTGTACACAATAGAGACCGAGGAGGACTCACAAGTTTGTTTCTGACGTGAATTATTTACTGAGACTGAGGAAGAATTTTCTAGTTGGTATGTTTGATATTCTAGGCTACAGTCAATTGAAACAAATCACATGAAGAAAACACCATTTCACAGAATAGATTGAATTACTGTGTAGAAAATGCAGCTCACAGTCTCAGTAAAGGTCCTTGATAGATGATGAGACAGCAAAGTCGAAGCCTCCACTCCCTACTTACCTGGTGACCCTTCCCTGCAGTGCTCAATGCTACAAGGTCAGACTGAAGATGGACAGATAAAGAGAAGTCATCAGGGGGTCAGGCCCGTACATGTAAGCTAGACTTTGAACATATCCAAATCACAAATGCTGAAGTCACTGCCTAAAAAAAGACAACCTGGATCACCCTCACTGTGCTGGGTGTCAGCTGTCAGCCTCAAATTAGTCTGGGGATTGTTAACACTGTTGTTTAATTGTGTCCGTAAACCTGCTGAAGGATTTGGTCAGACAGAGAGCTGACGTTGGTTACAGCTCAACTCACAGCTCCTAAAGCAAAACCAATCCAAATTAGCTCTTTATTTGAACTGTCAAGCCTGAAAAAACTGATTTTAACTGAAAAAGTGACCCAAGGGCACAGGTGTAGCCTGGAGGTGAGAGTGCACCTTATAAACAGATGCTTTAGTCTGCATGATTGTCCAGTGTGTCATGTCCTAGTCCTTAATAAACAGGTGGATTTGCTGTTTTAAATGACACGTTTGTTTTCTCACTTCCTCAAAGAAGGTAAAAAAGGATTTATTTATCATCTTGTATTGGATCAGACTGTACAAAAGCGTATTTGGATTAAAAAGAATCATCCCTGAATCTTACCAAAGTGTTTATGTGTTAGGAGAGTTGGATCAGACTGTCTTTGTAAAAGAGCATTTCAAACCCCTCGTGACACTGCTTTATTCAGTGTCTTTCCCCAGTAATTATTACCAGGTCTGTTTATTTTGGCAGGGAGGGATTCCTCTGAATACTTCAGCTCTCAGAAAAACTCTGAGGGGTTATTGAAGAGTTGTCATTCAGCCGACAATACTTTAGTAAACTCAGGGTCTTCCCTCTTGGTAACTTGAGTCATGTTTGATGAGCAGCTGTAGTCCACATCTAAAGATCTAATAATACAAGTCCATACCAAAGACTGTATATAGAATGGATGTCATCTGCCTCCTCGCTGGGTTAAGCCTTTTTGAAAACAGCACCCCCTGGGTATGGGCTGCAGTATAGATAATAAATCCCACCTCCACCAGCAAACTTAATGGAGCTGTGGACAAACTTTAGAAATTAATTACACAGAATATTAATTTTTCTCCCCCCGGTTTTTAAGTTGACATGTAGTTACTGTAAGACTGGTTTGTGCTCAAATCCTCTTTTTTACTTTGCAGCTCCATTTTTTAAAAGTTATTAGAGGGTTCATGTTTTCTATGATCGACACTTGATACAGCCTATGGGCGTACGAAGATTGCATAGCTCACCCAGGAGATGAACTGTTTGATCACAGCAATTCTCCCGCCAAACACTACTGCACAAATGCCAGTTTCAGGAAATAGAGAAAATATCCAGAACAATTCGGCTTCAAATTTTTACAATGATGGGAGGCGGAACCGAGTTATCCATAGTATATACAGTCTGCAGTTCATACTCAACAATCTAGAGTAGGGGTGTCCCAAAACAACTTTTTCACTTTCGATATGATACCGATATTGTAGCCTTCAGTATTGGCTGATACCGATATTAATCTGATATTGGCACAAACTTGTGCATGACAAGTTTTGCACTCAGCTGCAACATCTTTTTCGGACTTAAACGAAAAATATTGCCACAGGGCCGACATCACTCCTACTCCTTGCTAGTTTGTTAGTACCTTAGTACACACTGTTGTTGTAATTATGTGGATTCTGCAGGCTGGATCCGGGAGCTGCTAGATAAAGGTGTTGGAGTGGAGTCTGGAAGGACTACTTGTATCGGAGTGCTGATATGGTTTCAGATGCAGGCTGATATAATCCGATACTTGTTTTTTTGCTGATATTGGACCGATTTCTGATATCAAAATTGTATCGGGACATCCCTACTCTAAAGGCACTAAAAACTCTACAATTACTTTCACATTAACAGTGACCCACAGTCCTAAAAACTTGTTGAGACTTAGAGGTGGTCAATAACTCACAGCCTGTAAAATGCTGCATGTAACTTTTGGATTGTGCTAATTTTGGGGCCCCCTTTCAAATGAAGTGATTCCTCTTTTCTCTTGTTTTGCACATGTGAAAGTGGTGTTTCCAGAAATAAACCTTATCCTTTTGTCTTTCAACAGTGAAGTGTTTCACTCAGTCTCAGTCATAGAATTTCAGTCATTTGTATCTGAAGCTGGTACAGAGGCCTAAGTATCAGTTCCAGTTTCTTTCTCAAACAGAGAAAAACTTCTCATGAAACCTTCAACTATGACTTTTTCCTGTCAGTCTATACAGTCAGGATTAGCTGATGTGAGATTGTTAAATTTGTTGCAGCTTAGATCATGCCGTAAGCGTGATTCAGCTTGTATCTTAAGACCAGGGTGATGTAGCCTATTTGACGGGACTTTGAAGGGTGACATATAACATGAGAATTAAAAACATCCAAGACTTCTGGAAAGAGACTCTGATCACTGTTGCATAAGAGGATTTTACTCTTAAAACACACTTTTGTTTGCTGTGTTTATTTAAAAGAGCAAACATGAGTAAAAAGTATCATCATGATAGCCATCTCGCATTTTTTCATACACTGTCACTGTGTGTGTATGAATCTACCGACACAATGAGAAACAGTTCAAATTAATGCAGCCACAAAGTCTCTATCTGTCCCCATCAGCGCATTAGCTTTACTCTGGTCTTGGTGTTTGAATTGTAAATGTACTCAGCGGGCTGTCAATTAAGTCTGCATCCCTCAGTTTACCTCCAGAGAGTGTATTTAGTATGCAAAACAGACAGCCTCTCATTAATTTCTACCTAATGGTCTGTGGGCCAGAGGGCCAGGAGTCACATGGATCCTGTTTTAAATGTTAGTCTTTTAATGTACATGTGAGTGTGAGCTACATGATGAGGAAGTGAGTCTCTGTGAATGAATCATGATATCATTACTTGTGACAAATGAGAGTTGTGAGGCGCGTCGCTACCTAAGCACTTCTACTGTAGTCCTGTTATCCTCCAAACAGACCGTCACTTCTCATCTTTCTCCACCTCAGCTTGTTTGTTTCTGCAGACAGACTTCTGTAAGCTCTGGCCTACTTTCACTTTGAAGCAGAGCTCAGCACAGCACAGCAAATTTCAACTCTGTGTCTAAAATTGAGTTATTTACAGGACAGGATCTGAAACACTGTTCTTTAATTGCAACCTGAGGGTTTGAGTTGGTCTGAAGTCCTGAGTAGGTAGAGTAAATATGATGATGAGGTTTAAGACTTGATTGAAGATGGAAATTATGAATGTGGCTGTGCTTGTAATCATTGAAAGTGTTCTGGAATAGAAATCAAAACGCTGATCCAGCACAGCAGTTTTTCCTCTCTAGACCTCAAACAGGAGACGTTGTTGTGATTGCTCTATTATCTAGGATGAAGTGAAATTCCAGATGCTGTGGCTGAATGAGAACAATAAGCAAAGGTCAGGAAGGAGAGGATGCTGGTTTTAGTTTTGTCTTGACTGAGACCATGTGCACAACATGATTTGTGCACCAGCCTCCTCTGCTCAGAAAAGAAAAATGATGCACTAAGATGCATGGAGAGGACTTGTGCATTATAGGTATAAATGGAGAGACATAACTGCATGTTGGGAGGTGGCAAAGAGTTGTTCAAATTGTCTTATATATTATTTTTTAATGATTGGAGCATAACTGTCATACTGTTTAATTTAGTTGTGAGTTTTTCTCTCTGATATTCTTAGCAGATGTGTGCACAAGTTACTCTGTGCAAGTCCAAGTCAAGTCTCAAGTCTTTGACAGAGGCAACAATCCTAAGTCAAGTCTCTTACAATACCATCCCATTAGTTTTACATCAAAATTTGATATTAAGGTTGACACAATAGAAGTTATTTGTCACTGTTAAAGAATAATGGAACATATTAGCTGAGTTTTCTTTGTTTCTGATCATCAGGACTCAAAAAGATGATTGTCCAAAATCACAGTTTAAAGAACCAATTGCAAGTGTCAATTGCACAGAAAACTGTAAGCAGCTTGTTGAATACAGCGAAAAGTCAAAAGATGGTTTCCTTATTAATCGCAGGCAGCAGTCTTGAAGTAAATGTGGCGGGTAAAAAGCCATGAGCAGCATGTCCAGTTATGGCCTATATTTGGAACACCCTTAACTAGGGCTGCACGGTAAATTGATTTTAAATCATAATCTGATTATTTGATTATGACAATGTAATAAAAATTAAAATCGTCAAATCAATTTTCCTCTCTAACATGTCTCTTGCCTCCAGGCCACCGCAGGCTCCCCCCTCAGTGTATACAGTGTTTACAAACATGGTGTTTGCAAAAGAAGGCAATAATTTCAAGGCTGAATAGGGCAAAAGCAAGTCAGTCGTGTGGAATTGGTATAGCTTCACAGTTTCTGATGAAGAGCAAACCACTCCCCACTGCAAAGTCTGTCTGAAGGTGGTATTAACCCGTCCACACGGAAATGAATTCAGGAGTAAATGCAAAGGTTTTTTTGTCCTACCAGCGTTTCACGGAAACGGCATTTCGGGTGATTGTAAATGGTACTTTTTGAAAATGGGTCAGAGAGTGCATAAATCAGTTGACAACCATCATTTCATCTCCGTGTGGATGTCTATCTGCATCTCTCGTGAAAAGATTATGTGACACACAGCGTAACTCTTTTATGGTGGCTGTGCGTGTCCAGCCTACACAACCATTATACGCATGCTCTGTACTCTTCTTCTGTCTTTTGGGCATCTCCTGGGCAGCGTTACAGCGCCACATACTAGCTTGGCATATACACTACATTGTTTTCACTGGTATCATTTTGAGAACTGATAGAGAAACTTTTTATTTTTAAATTGAAGTTTGGTGAAGTTGCCACTAAATGAAAAATTGAAAATAGAGTTTTCAGGAAAAAAAATAGGGATTTTATTTTTGGCCAAAGTTGTGCAGCCCTACAATGGTGTGGTGGCTCACACAGCAGATGAGGAAGGTTAGAAATGATCGGAGGGAATTATGGGGGGGGGCGGGGGGGGCATAAATAAAAAATAAAATGGTTGATTAAGGGTTTCAAAGCCTCTGGGGTCGGGTTCAAGTCCCAGTCCCAATCTCTGCCTCCTAGTGTCATATTGTACCCAGAGCAATAAAGGACAAAGGGCAAACTGGCTCTCAGACTGACTTTGAAACAACAAAGCGAACTGCAGTGGAAGTGAGGATGAGTTGTATGAGAGGATATGGTGCGATGTTATGTGAAAAGAAAGGAATAGTGTAAAGCTGATCACTGAGCACAATACACTGGTTGCGCCACTTTAAGCACCAGGCATGGCTGTGCAGGAGACGGCTTTTATCCACACCCCTGTCACATCATTTCAAACATGCTCTGCCTCTCTGCCCTGTGTCTGTCTCTGTCCGACTATTCAGTGTAAAGCTCAGGAGTGATTCTCCATGCTTTGGTATTTAATGGCCACATTTAAACAGGTGACAAACTTTGATTTTCTCTGGCTGTGTGCTAAACTGACTGCAGGCATTTAATGAGCCTACAAAGAACACCAGGAAACCAACTGATGGCTACGGTTCAGAAATACAGTAAAAAGCAAGAGGCATCAAGGCAGCTCTTAGCAAAGGCTGTTGTAAAAGTAAGGCTTTAATAAGTGTGACAAATGTACACAAACTTTGCCCAGCTGTAGCGTGAGGGGCAGCACACAGAGGATCACAGGGAGACAGAAAGAAGAAGGTGAGACAGAAATCCAAAGCAGTAGCAGGAGTTGACCAATGATACAGTCAAAAGAGCAGGAGAAACGCACATAAAAGAACTGCAGTCTTCTTGGGACATTGTGTTAGGTGTACATGGGAAAGGATTAATGGTACAGTTATGGCATGAAATACACTGAGGAATAGGACTTCTTTTGCCAGACTCAAAGTAAGGAGTTCACCTGGGAAAGATCCTCGAAAATATCAGAATAATTGTCACCCCTTTTTCCTCTTCTTCTTCTCTTTCACTGAATTATTTAAACTATTAAACATACTTTGAGGCATAAATTACATTTTCAGCCCTGCAGCCATTTAGCTTTAAATATTTTCTCCGGAAACTTAGAGTCATTTCTGCACAGCATCCACCCTGAGAACTTCACTTGTCTGCTCAGTGGGAAACTTTGATTTAAACTGTGTAGGTGTGGTGTTTTCTATTCTGTGATATCTGCTTTTTATGTCTTTTAAACCAGGACCACTTGATCTGAGTCAGTCCTGACTGAAATGGAAAAAATGATGCTGAAGCAAAAAAAACACTGAGCGACTGTCATCTCTCCAGTTTCTGACAGTGTGTGATTTCAGTGAAGATTTTTTGAGCAAATGGGGCTGGTTTTATTGTTCCCTCAAAAAAAGCAGATATTTTGATTGCCTTTGATAGCCTTTCCACATCTCTGTGAGGCAGAGAGAATGACTGGTTTTTAGTTTAAGAAGCTTATAGGACCTTGTCTTTCCCAGACAGAGTATCTGATTAATGCCATTTGGGGTTTTAAAGTAGGTCTGCTGCTTTTTTTGTCTTGTTGTGAAGGGGAGCTGAGGATACTGGTGTTGGATGTGGAGGATTCCTTTGTAGTTGCCTGGGAGGTGGTATTTAAGAACCCAGCTTTAGCCTCCAGGAAACTACACATGCATAAAAGACGGGTTTGCATTAGAATGAAGCTGAAATACACAATGGGACAATCCTGAGCAGCTTGTATGAGGTTTCACTCCACTGCACAGTTAGATCTTGTGTGAAATCTGATCCAGAGTCAAACCCACACTTACTGTAAAGAAGCAAACAGCTGTGTAGGAAACCTAACATGAGTCCTTCCCTCCTCTCCTCCTCCCTCAGTGTCTAAGAAGCACGGGAAGCTGATCACCTTTTTGCGTTCCTTCATGAAGTCCCGGCCCACCAAACAGAAGCTGAAGCAGAGAGGCATCCTCCGGGAGAGGGTGTTCGGCTGCGACCTTGGGGAACATCTCCTCAACTCGGGACATGATGGTGAGAAACATGCAGACACACCTGAGCACAAGTGTATCTCAGAAAAATACTGAACTGCTTTATTAACCAGCATTGTTGAGTGTTTGATTCTGATTGGTCGAGTCATCATAAAGACTGTGGTTTATTCTCAACTCCAACACCAGACACAACTTGATTAGAGCCATCAAAACTGGCCAGAAATAAATCCTAATAATGAATAATCAATTTAAAGATCCCTTTTAGAAAAAAAGACAAAGGTTTGAACCATTGGAACATCTTTTCTTTAATTAATTCACTACATAGTTAATCGTGTGCTAACAGACAGTGCCTCAGCCAACCTGCTGTACTGACACAGTGAGAGAGAAACGTATCAGTTTCTCAGTGTTTCCTCACACGCGTAATCATCATTTCACTGCAGGTGTATATTCTTTGTCATTATACAAAAGTCAGAGATGACTGTATAGTCTAATATATTGTGACTGACGGAGCAAAGATGTTTTTTTGTTCAATTCTCCTCTTTTAATCCTTCAGTTCCTGCTTTAAAGCAGCACATCCTGTTGAACTTCATGCTGATCAGCTTGTGGGAGACTGTGTAGATGTTCACAAGCATATTACACTCTGGTTGATTGTTAACCCTAAGTTTTCGTTTCATTTTTCATCCTCTTTTTTCAAATGTACTTCGAGGTAACAGACATCTCATATTTTGGACCAATATGCTAATTAGGGCTGTCAACGAATATTCTAAATTTGAATATATTCAAATATTAAATAAGCAGTGGGAAAAAACTGAGTGGGGGAAAAAAAACAAAAAACATTGGTTGCCTTGTGAGTGAGCACACTGTAACGACGGAACAGGGACAGGTCACAGGAGCTGCACCTGCAGTGAGACTCGACAAAAACCATCCGTGGCACATGCAGAGAGATGGCAGGATGTTCGGAGCCAAACTTGGAGTGAGTGGTGTGGACTCCAACAAACTTCACAAGCTCCATTTGGAAACTTTTCAGGTTTTGGGTAGACACGATGGACGGAAAAAATGCTAAGTGAGATAAAGTTATATACAAACTGTGTAAGCTAGATATGCAAATATGTTTGAACCTGTGTTATTTTAAGAACAAATGTTCAAATGTCATTTTGGAGCAATTTTGACAGCCCTAATGCAAATAATCTAAACAGCATTTTTTCACCTGTATTTTTGCCAACAATGTCTTTAACTGATTGAAAACTATAGAACCATCCAAAGCCAGGTTACAATAGTTCATGTAAAAGCCAACTCACAATCTTTGCAGCCCAGTTGTGTGAAGTCTCTTCTGTCATTAGCGAAGTCCTGACTGCTGTGACTTCCCCTCATACAAAGGGAAACGGCACCTGAACACATCCTCTGATATGGAAAAAAGAACATAAAAAAGTCATCATTCATGAGGTTATAAGTAGGATCTATTACATGGTCGATCAAATGATCTATCTCCTCTCTCACAGTGACAGTGTGTGTGTGTTTGCACAAAGCCACAAGTATTTTATTTCTGACATGATATGAAGTCATAAGACTCCTTTTAAAATAGTAAACTGTGGAATGTGGCTGTAATTTTTGGATGCATAACAGGGCTTGACACTAACTTTTTTCACAAGGAGCATGTGCGCTCCTAAGTTGAAAAAGTAAAGAGGCACAATAAAAATTGATCAAATAATGTGTATCTTATAGGTCGAAATAAAGTACTATTATTTGAAATCAATTTTAGGTCTTTTGGTCACATGACATGGAAGCTAATGAAGAAAATGTACAAAGTTTTTCTTCAAATTTAACACAAATTAGGGAAATAAAGAGGTGTGTCTTATTATCAGGCCTTAGTACTACTAGTTGAACTCAATATCAGGTCAATTGGTCACATGACATGGAAGCTATTGAAGGAAAACAGCCTTTTCCGAGAACATCAACCGGTAATTTATTGATGGTTCCTTATTCAACGCCTGACGTTGACAGCGAGGGTGCGGAGTAGATTGAACCATGTTGCTGTTGCTATTCCTTGTTGTGGAGAGTGAGAAGTTACCCTTAGGTCCGCAGTGAATGCCTGTCAGATATCCAACCTAAAACTAACTTCACCGCAGTATTTACATGAAAAAACATTTGTTGCCTTGGCTGATTTTTTTTTTTGCGCACATGTGCCCCTAAATACATTTTACAATCTGCACACATCTATTTTTAGTCGCAAATGCGAGTGAAACAGTCGCACTGTCGAGCCCTGCATAAAAATCCCCAGCTACAAAGAACAGAGCAGGAAATTTCTGTTTGATATGTTGAACATTTGTTGTGTTATTATTGAGGAGAGTGGCTGAATGATAATGCCACCACACGTTTACCTCATAAACTTAAACATTTGCCCACATTTAGTTTTGACATTTTAACTTGTTTATGAAGTTTGAAGAAGCATAAAACCCACCTCTTTAAGATCAACTAAACAAACCCACAGCTCCCTCTGTTTGTAAGCAGCAGCTCTTTCAGCTTTGTCTGGCTGTAATTAAGATGTTTGCTGATGTGAAGTCCAGACCCGTTCAATCTACTGCAGACACATTGATTTTTGAAGCTGCATTTGTCAGCTGATCTGATGTGGTGCCTCCAGTGACAGAGAGGATAATTGTTTCGTGATTATAATACATTATCAGCTCACACCAGCCCAATGATGCTGCTAAATTCTGGTCAATAACTTCATCATATGTCGATATTATTCATTTTCATGGACCATGTTCTGTATATGAACATGCATGTGTCTCATCCTGCCAGCACATTAGCCCAGCCATCACAGTAAGTCTTGTCCATTAAAGTGGAGGTTGTTGTGCAGTGCATTCACACGTTTATGGGTGAAGGAGGCCCACCTTGACCTCTATAAATCAGCCTTTCCTTGACACTCTGAGATAAGCTGCTCTTTGGATCAGAAGGTCAAGGTTTCCGAACAGCTTCAGAGACTTATGAAGAATGAAAGATAACTGGGATCTTACAGGAGGAGGGGGACAAAGTTGATCATAATTTAAGCTTTTAACAGAGAGCTGACACTCTGCTGCTGCTGCTGCTTTATAAACAGACAGAGGTTGTGGGTGGAAGCTGCTGCTCCTATCATGACCTAAATTTGACTGAGAGATACAGCTAAAAAGGTTCATGTGGTTATTCCTGCATTAAAGAGTAAGAATAAGGACATTAACTTACTGGTTACTCAAGGTTTCTACCATGATAGAAACTAAAAGAAACCAAACTTTGACTTACATAGCGTTTGTTTTTATGGACTTGAGTTTTCTTTTGAGTTTAAGAAAAGTTTTTACCTTTAATATAGAGGTAAGTACTCTACACATTTAAGAGAGGATGAAATGGTGATTGGGTCATGAATTGAAAATATGGGAAAATCACATATATTTCAGTGCACTTAATATACTTAACACCCTCTTTTGTCATCACCAGTGCAACAAAAAATGCAGGGAGAATTATTTCATTGTTCAACAGTATTTCACCCTGAAGGTAGTGCTTTACTAACTACAGTGCTTTACAAACATTTGCCACCCTGCTTCCTCTTTCACTTACTGCACACACTACCTGATGCAATGGAAAAATCATGCCATTTGATTGTGTACTGCAAGTGGCTGTTTCACTGTGCAAAAGCATGCTGGGGCAAATGGCAGACCAAGTTGGTAATTCTGCTTTTCAACAGCTTGTGTCCTTCAACTGGTCATTATTATGCATTTAAAGAAAAGCTGTTATAATGTTTAGAGGTGAGGCTTAGTAAGTGTAAACCATAGACTTTTTATACTACGGACAACGTGGTTCTGCTTTCTGCCAGTATACGGATTTGAAACTCCCGTTAATTCCGTGATTTTCTCCACTACTTGAAACCAACATTGCACAGTAGCATTGTGCATACTCCACCACTTGGGCAGTACCGTTGTACGCATTTGGGGGGAGAGTAGCCGAGAGTCGCTGTGATGACGCTTGGCTCAAACAGCATGTCCCCTGGGTGAGCTGCGCAATCTTTGTACCCCTATAGGCTGTATCAAGTGTCAATCATAGAAAACATGAACACCCTAATAACTTTTAAAAATGGAGCTGCACAGAAAAAAAGAGAACTTGTGCACAAACCAGTCTTACAATAACTACATGTCAACATTGCAAGCAGGGGGAAAAAGAATTTATGTTCTGTATAATTAATTTCTAAAGTTTGTCCACAGCACCATAGGGATGGCTGGAGGAGGCGGGATTTATGACCTATACTGCAGCCTGTCACCAGAGGGTGCTGTTCTCAGGGTAGCTTCACCCAGCGAGGAGGCAGATGGCGTCCATTCAAGATACAGTCTATGGTGTAAAATAGAGTGTCAGCTTTATTGAAATGACTCCTCAGTTTAAGACAATAGAGAAATAGAGGAGGGTGCTGCTGCAGTGCGTTTGCACTTCACAATCATTAAGTAACTTTCAGTTAAGCTATGATGCAGGCAGCCAGCAGGAGGTAAAAACTCCAGATGCTGTATCACCTCAAGAAAACTGCACATTATGGACTGTACTGAATTCAAGGGAAATCCTCAAACAGGGTCAAGCCCATTTAAACCAATGCTGAATTTCTAACCAGACCAGATCTAAAGACCAGGTTAAGCCAGAATCTTTCAGCGGCACTCAGTCTTTTTCTCTGCTTTTGCTTCAAGTGAACAAATGTAGTGCAATAGAAACATTCATTATTGTTTCACTTTTGAATGAAAACAACATATCTGATAGAAACACGTTCAAGTGCATGATTATTAAATCAGCGTGCATTCTCTCGCTGCTTCACAGTCTGTGAATAGACAGAGGGAAGCTGCTGTGACTGCACAGGACCATGTCAGCGTTGTGAAATTCCATTTACAAGCTGCAGACCGACTGTACTCAGATAAAAGCTGTTCCAGGAAGTCAAAGTGATACCTTTTAACCTTATATTCTTGAGTTACTAAAACACACTATTGCAAATGTAGCAGGTTTTGTTTTGTGTTTGAATCTGTTAGTAAAACTAACAAACATTTTAAAGTCAGGAGAGGGTTAAAGCTATCAGGGTTTGATGTTAATTCATTTATTTACTGTATTTATTTTTTGCTGCTTTAGTGTGGACAATAAATATTTTCTAGGGCTAAAATAGGAGGCATGGTCTGACACAGATATTTCCATGAACCTCTGTTTAGACAATACTGCTGTGTATCTGCAGCTTGTGACAAAGATAGGAATGAAGTAAGACGGCTCACTTACGAACTACTTTCATTTTTACTGAATGTGCTGTTCTACTATTTCATGTATGGAGGTGAGGTTGGGCTCTCTGTGGAGGTTGCCTGTGGGCTAGGTTTGGAGGCTGCCATCTGAATGGCACAGGTTTAACTCTTTTTACCTCTGAGAGACCCCCCAAAATAGAGGCTGTCTTACATGCTGGCATGACTTGCAGTGCCCAGCATAAGTCAGTACACCCCCTATTAAAAGTAATATATGACTCAATATCTACAAAGCATAAGTACAATTTCCAAAGTTTTGACAAACCTGAGTTTAAAATAACATTTTATTTACCATAAGATGAAAATAAGAGTGATATGGTAACTAAAATTTAGCTTTGATTGAGGTGTACTCATTTTTGCATCCTGATTTTAAATTGAAAAAAAAAATAAACATTTTTATATGCATTTTAAAAAATCTTGTTTGCAATCAATAGCCTACATTTGGGGGAGAATTTTGTTTTATAACCTGACATAGAAAATGTTGATTTTGAAAGGAAACTAAAGGTTTTTTGACAACTCTGAAGGGATGTACTCATTTATGCTGAGCATAAATAAATCTCTTCTGTATTTTACAGTTAAAAGTTTTCATCACCGTCAGGGCTCATAGAAAACTCTTAAATTCAATGTTAAGTGTTGTTGAGATAAGATCTTCTCTGAGATGGAGGAGAGTTTTAGTGAATTACACTCTGCAGACTGCAGAGATTGTAGACAACATTTGAGCTGCTTTTCATCACATTCCAGGTTTCCAAACCTCTCCCATATGATCAATGTTTCCCTTAAGACAAATAAAAGTCAAACGGTTCATTTCATCAATGTTTTTTCTCATTTTCTGTCATAGACCTGCTTTAAACACCAGTTCTGAGTGGGTTCAGCAAAAGACAAGTTAGAGATGTGCCTGCCTGCACCCTGTATTTCTCTTACCAACTTAATGCTACATTTCCTGGCTGAGATTCCTCTTAACTCAAATTATGTGTGTCAGGTTTTTATTAAGTATCCCACTCTCTTTCATTTCAATTTAAAAATTCATGAAGTTGGATGATTTAAACCATAAGTTTGCAAGTTATCCCTGCTGGGATTAATTACTGCAGCTCCTTCTCTACACTCAAACATTCAAACTGTGGAGGTTGGACTGGGAGGATGTGTTTGTAAGACCAAACATTTCAGCCTCTCTCTGGTTTGAATCTTTCAGTTCCACTCCTCCAATAGTTCAGCCCATAAATCAGAGGCCTAACTCTGTTAAGACCCAAAAGATTCTGATTTTCAAGTCCCTTTGAGCTCCTGGAAGTTGAAGCTTTTGCTCCTGGGGTTGTTTAAGTCAAGATTATCAGGGAGGATTCCTCTTATACATACAGCATTCAAACATGTCTGTCTTTGAGATAAGAGGAACCACATCTCCCATTATGTAGGACGAGACTGGATCATTCATCCCCCCTTTCTGTCCCCTCCTCTTCTGCACAACACAGACTCACTCCTTCAAATCTCTCCTTGTTTTCTCTTTGGCGATGTGAGGAATTTGTCTGAACAGCTGCTTCAGCCAGTGTCCCACTCTCCGTCATCCTCTGAATGATGTGTGAGCTGTGGGAGGCCTGGGAGCCTCCTTGTAAACACACACACACATACACACACTCACTCACACACACATAAATAACATGTCATGTGAGCGTGCGTGTGTTTGTGTGTGATTCATGGTTGCAGAGGGAGAATGAAGAAGCTCTGTGTTTTTTTTAACATTTCTTTTTTCCGTCTTTCATGCTATACTTGACATTTTGCCCAAAAGCTGAGGACATTTGATTGGTTGTCTAAAATCAAAGATGACACATTTTCTGTTTGCTTGGCCCAGAAAACTGCACAAAACAGCAATGTGTTTATTTGTGCCTCTTCAGGAATTGTTCACTTCTGCTTGACATGTTAAATTTGTTTCCACTCTTACCTGTAAATGTTTTTCCATTCAAAACTTTACAAAAATGTTCAACCATGCTGAAGATGTGGCAAATATTGAATAATGTGTTGTGCACTTAAATCATGTCTTCTTTTTTCTACAGTGCCCCAGGTCCTCAAGAGCTGCACAGAGTTCATCGAGAAGCACGGTGTGGTAGACGGCATCTACCGCCTCTCTGGAATTGCCTCAAATATCCAGAAACTACGGTGAGACACACACAAACACACACACACACACACACACACAATGCCAGTTTCTTAAAGGTCCAACATAATGACAACCACTTTCTCTCTTGCCTAAACATAGACCCTGAAATTATCTTTAAGCCTAGCAACCCTAAGAATTTGTAGGCATAAGGCCTGTACATTGTTTCTGAAGCTTACTGTGAAAACAGAGCTTCTGCCAGGTGATCTGAATCTGTTCCTGTAGTGATGTGAGGACAGGAATGATTTTCATTCCTGTATGTATGCAAAACCACACACACTCCTTGTGCTTGAGCAATTCCACTTCCTCCTCAAGTGTTGAGATTTTGCTTCGGTGTTGAAGAGTCATGATGTCAAAGTCTTACTGTCTGCTCTGTTGTTGGAAACCAACAAAAACCAACACCATTGTCTACATTCTGTCCCAGCACCAGAAGACCAAAGAAAACTGGGTTTTCACACAGGTGATCTTGGACTGCTACAATAAATGGTGTTAACCAGATAACATTACATTAGAAAGGTGTGAGCTGGAACAAATTGGAAATGGAATGAAATACACCCTGTTGCCCATCCTGTTGGGATACCTTGTGTCGCGATCAAATCTAGCCCGTGCACACCTTTTTCACTATGTTTCTTTCTGTTATATTAAAATTAAAGCCATAAAACAGATGAAAAATCACAACTTTGAAAGCTGAAAGCTACAGATGTCCGAGCTCCGGTCCTGGTGCAACTGATACTAAACTGCCATTGGGTCATCTGCGTTCGAGGGGCGGGGCTTAGCGATAGGTCACTTATGACACAACTCTTAGATATGCATTTGTAGCCATGGCCGCAACACTTTGGATCATCGTGTACTGGTTCTCGTGGGCTGGCATTTTTGTTTTGGTGTTTGATGGGTTTTTGCCTCTGCATCTGTCTGCACATGTCTGTATCCTCCCTCCTCAGACAACATTCAGGCAGCCAATCAGACAGTGCCTCATTATTTTAGCATCAACGCATGGCTGAAAAGATTAGGCTCTAGACTCTTCACATAGGCTGAGGTGGTGAGGGGTATTTTGTGACTAAATTTGAAGCCTGTCCTAAAAAACAACTAGAACATGTTGTAAACATCTAAAGATATGATTATATGGGAGCTTTAGTGTATCTGATTTAGGGGTTTGATCAGAATGTGCATCCTGTGCATGTTCTTTCTACCAAAGGGGCCTTTGTCACCACTAGACCTCACAATCCTGTTCCCAGCATGGCCCTCATGTAAAAGCTGATAACACATGAATTCCATCCAGGATTATAGCGTCTGTAAAAGAATAAAAAATCAACAGTCATAGCCTCATGAAAATCAGCTTACCTGTTGTGGACATGTTGGGACATTCATTTTTTTTGTCTGTGATGCAAAGCTTGCAAAATCATATGTGGTCCTAATCAGGACCAAGAAGTCAAATTTGAAAGAGAAACACAAAGTTTAATCCATTTACACGCATTAAGGTTCTGCAACAGGTGGTGGTCATCTGATTAGTCATTGGAAAAAGGAGGCCCTGAAGATTCAGAGCTGGGGGTTTATAAAATACTATAGCTACAAAGATGGGTCTTTCTAATCATTTTTTCAACTCTCAGTCACTATCCAGAAGATTCACCAACACAGAGGCTTCTTAAATCTCTAACAAAAAGGCGTTCTTCAAACATCAAAAGACTAGCTTTTTCTCTTCTTCTACTGCACTGATGAGTTTAACTGGAAAGCCATTGGTCTCAGTGACAGACATCACTGCTGGTTAAACATCACTGGTTAAAAAGCCGCAGAAAGGAGCTGACTGTTATCTGATGGGGGACCTCAAAAAAGCAAATCCTTTGGACATTCACCAACATCAGCGCATCAGGTGTTTAAGGATTACAGTACTGCAGCAGCACCATAGTTATTAGTTATCCAGCTATTACATTCACAAGAGCATAATGGTGTCCTAGTGTGATTTCACAATGACGTAAAGTATTGCAGAAGCACAGGAAGCATGACGTGTTCACAGGCAACAAAGCGTCATAAACACACAGTAAGGTTGTGCTATTTAACATTATTCATAATAGTACCCTTGTGATTTTTTAGGTGATTTAAAAGTATCATATCACAGTATCAGCATGCTGTAGGTCTTCCGCAGAGCTAGGTGGACCTACACTTTGCAAACCAAACCGCACCACCCCCTTCTTGTTTTAAAGCAGATGTGTGTAGCAGCTTAGTCATCGAGTTAACTCTCTGTCTCAAACTTTGATGTTTGATAATAACAGCACCGATAAGTAGGTGTGCTCACTTGCACTGCTTGTACTTAGGGCTCAAACAGCAGCAATGAGCTGTAATGGTTTGACTCAGTTTGCCTTGAACAGATCAGGGACTTACACCTACATTATGAAAGTACGAACCTGCTTGAAGGTGCGTTTTAACTGATGAGTAACTTGTTAAGCATCTAATGTGGTTCAGAGTCTCAGGCTGTGGCTTGAAGTCAAAGGAGCCTTCGTAAAGATTGTTTCCCCAGTTTCAGTAAATTTGGTTCATTTCAGTACATTTTATTCCTGACATACTCTTCACACTAAAAGTCTTTGCTCGTTATGAAGTTGGATTGCCTTTATATTCAAAGGAGTCAGATAAGGAAACAGGATGTTTTCAGTGTAAAAAAAAATAAGGTAAAGCTTAAAAAAGGCCAACAGGAATACAGATGAGATGAGAAACTGAACTTTGAACAACACAAATTCATTAAAAAACTGAAGCATACGAAGAACTAAATTATCAGTGACTAAACATCTTTACCTGCTGCTGTCCATCACTGATGTGAGCTGATTGTCACATTGCAGGCTGACCTTTGGGTGCAATAACTCAATTGAGCGAATCAAGGGTGTTTCTGCCAATGTTGTTCAGCCTCACCTCAATCATACAAAGGTTCTACATTTAAAGCAGATCCCAAAATGGTCACAATGCAACACAGAGTGTTAATTCAGTCGAAATGAACCAACTGCTATAAGTCCTTTGAGGTAGTGATATGAGAGTGATGTGAGGCCATCATGGAGTTTACAGAAATGTACCTGTGATTTCTTTTCCTTTTTTTTAGTTTCTCCATCAGTTTAAGTTTGTTTCACATTCATTTTAACAAACAGCATTTACCTGAAACTCTAGCAGGGCTGACAGACTGTACTGTTACTGTTCAGGCAAAGATATTTTCACTGAGCTGATTTTTCTTCTACCTTTAAACAGATATTGTAAGATTTTCTGAAGGGTTTTGTGCATATATTAATCATTTCCTTTTTTGGGGACCTCACTGAAAGCATCTTGGCAGGAGTCTTTCACTGGTGCGTTTTTCTTCTGAAGAACTCAGTCGGTCTCCTCTGCTCTCTCTCTCTCTCTCTTTCGTCAGGCACGAGTTTGACTCGGAGCAGATCCCCGACCTCACCAAAGATGTTTACATCCAGGACATTCACTGCGTCGGCTCACTGTGTAAGCTGTACTTCAGAGAGCTGCCCAACCCCCTGCTCACCTACCAGCTCTATGAGAAATTCTCTGTAAGTAAAAACCTGAGTAGGGTCAACCACCTCACACACACACTTTGTCACACTCAAGTGTGGAAAGTATTCACCACCTGACTTTAAGGGATGTTTAAGTTTCACTGCTCTTGATGCCTCAGGAGGCGCTGAATTCAGGATCTGAGAATTTAATCTGTTATGAAAAGAGGAAATTCCTCCAATTTATCACACAGGAATTCTTCACATTTATCTTTCTGTTATGAGTCACATGGCAGCATTGTGCTTGACACACCCTATCATTACAAACACAGCAAACCACTCCATGTGTGTGACTTGGCATTAAAACCCCTCTCCCCGCGCCACAGAGCCATCCCTGAAGATGAAGTAAATGTTTGCTGGTTGTTATGGCAGCTGATGGAGGAGGAGAAGGAGGGACTGTGGTTGCTGGATGTCCCCTCCATGCTCCAAATAGCAGCATGAGCAAAGGATGACAACTAAATGTATCTGAAGTTGATGCACTGACACATCCCATATTATCTTCCCATCTCTCCCTGTCTGTTTTCACTGTGAAGGAGGCCGTATCAGCAGCAACGGACGAAGAGCGACTCATCAAAATCCATGATGTCATCCAGCAGCTTCCTCCGCCGCATTACAGGTCAGTGTGGGGACACACTGCCCCCCAGTGGCAGACTCAGGGACTGCCAGATTCCAGCTGCACCCTTTTTTCGAGTGTCTGTAATTGTTGAAAGAATTTGTTTGTGTAGTGCCACGCTGTACTGAATGGAATCATTTAATGGGTCCCAGCTGACCTTTTTCTCTTTGTGATGACAGATCGAGTTTCCCTTTCTTTGTGGAAGGTTACAAATGCAGATTTCTCAGTGACACTCCTCAGGGATTTGAGCGCGTAGTGAAATATTGATGCTCTGAAGGAGTAGCTCTATCATGGTCATTAGGCTGCTTGTCACAAGTGGGAGCCAATTAGCTCTGAATAAATGAATACTTATAATTGTAGGACACTGGAGTTCCTGATGAGGCACCTCTCCCACCTGGCAGCATTCAGCTACATCACCAACATGCACAGCAAGAACCTGGCCATCGTCTGGGCACCTAATCTGCTCAGGTGAGACACAACTATATTCTGTAAAACCATCTTCATAAGCTTTTTACAAAGATTTTACACTAAAGATAATTAATTCATAGCTGTTTATACACAAAAGTTTGAAGAATATTCAAGAGTATTTCAGCAATTCATGCAGCATTCTCTCTTTTTTTATTTTATTTTGTACATTTTAAAATTCAATGAAACACAACAACAATGGCAATTATGGATAGGCATTAATAATATGCAGTAAAATTTGAAAAAGCATGCAGAGGAAATACCAAAAAAACCCTCAAGGGGCTTAAAGTGGAAGGCCCCCCAATAAAATAGTTAAAGTATAACTAAAGGGAAAAAAAGAACAACAACAACAAAAACATTCAAGACAGAAAAAAGCTGACAAGGCACCAAAAAAACAGAAGCAGAGCAGAAACAGGAACCAATGATGGATTATTCAGGAAGTAGTAAACTTTTGACAGAATTTTGAAGTGACCTTGGGGAATATTTGACTAAGTGAGGAGGAAATGAAATCCACGTCATGGGACCTCTACATGTTCTTCTAAATTTTGATGAAGTGGTAGGTGATTTGGGGGACAGAAGCTGGAGAGCTGTTCAAGTAGGATAGTTATGAAATTGATGATTGGCCTCAAAGAAATTATTCATTCAGTGTTCATAACCTCCCTCCCTCCGTGTTAGATTGCAATTTGTATCAAACCACTACATTGTGTCCACTGACAGCTGAATTGAATGTGATCGATTTCTTTATAATGGCACCTGTTAGTAGTTGGGGTAGCAAGTGAACCTTGATTTCAAATTCAGTGTTTGGGAAACCAGGGAAAACACAAACAGGTCTGTGTGAGCAAGTGTACGGAAGCTGAGAACGTCCATCGATTTTTCTTTTTGTAATCCACTGTTATCTTGTGATAACAACTTATTATTATCTCGGTGTAACAAAGTTCATTTTCTTGACTTATTTTTTCATGATAAGGGAAATGGCGAAACCGTAAATTTTGAAAAACGCCCTTCAGATCAGGATATTTCTGAAACGCCGCAACCACCGTTGTCCCCCCTTTTTAACAGCTGTTTGTGCGAGTCTGCTCACCCTCACAACACCAGCGCTGGAAAAAACGTCATTTTCCACAGACTTTGTTGCTGTGTATCAAAAGCACACCATCTCATCAGGGAGAGAACTAAGAGAAGATTTGTGATACACAAGCTTGAAATTTAGACTTTTGAAACCCTGAAATATCCGTGGTAAAATCAGTTCCTCAGAAACTACTTCATCTTTGATCTTCATCTTGTGATTTCTTTAACTTTTTTTAATGCTTCACTTTGATCCTCAAAATGTTTGCACTTTCAGCTCAGAGTTTGGAAGTCTGTGTGAGTCAGTGACTGGTTCAGGACTATAAAAAAAAAATCATTAAGTAGTGCTCAGAAAATATGAGTGTCCTTAAAAACTTTGAGACATTTTCTGCAGGGATCTTACACTCACTGGGTGGTATGGGAAAATAGTGGAGCATGTGGACCTTTTGACTTATCTAAAATACTCCAAAATGACTGATTTGACAAAAATGTGGAGACCATTGAATATGTCAGCGTAAATGAGTCTACTGTTTTATCTCAAGGTTTTGTAAGAAGACTGTGAGGTTCTAGGACGAAAGTATGGCAGCAGTTTTGTTGTATCCTATGCTAAATAACTCAAAATAATGTGCACCTCATTCATGTTTATGCTTTCAATATCATTGTTTTACATTAATTATTGTTCTTTTACTAATTTGCCATGTTCATGCTGAATTGTATGGTGTTTTGTTTTAAAAATGTAGTTAGTTAAACGTAAATCTTAATAATCACATGAAAAGAAAAATTTTAGCCATGATGAGTATTTGTTAAATTAGCATTATTCTCTTTGCCCACTTTGTTCCTCTGACCTTTTTCTACACAGATAGTTTGGATTGTTTTCTACGGGCATGTGTCTTTGATTGTGGGAAGGTGATTAAATGAATGGGCAGCCATAGTTCCAACTGGAATAGTTTTTGTTTGAACAATTAAATTGGGTTTTACACAGTGATCACCAGCAGTTCCTTAAAGGCTTAGCATCATACATTTTCTAAAATGCACTTTTTCCTCACTTTATTTTTGGTCTCAGGTCCAAACAGATTGAATCTGCCTGCTTTAGCGGCACAGCGGCCTTCATGGAGGTCAGGATCCAGTCTGTGGTGGTGGAGTTTATCCTGAACCATGTGGATGTACTGTTCAGCACCAAGCTGAGCACGCTGATACGAGAGGGAGCAGGTAACCACCAGTTCAATCTCTATTTTTAGATTTCACATGAAGTGAAGAAGAATCTTAACTCTGGGAGCTGGACTGTAGTGAAGAAGCTCTTCTGATTTCTGTTTTCAGTATGTTGATGATGCTGGTAATATGCCAATCATGTATGAGCAGGCTCTGTCGATAAAGGATAAACATAGCAAAAGCAGGTAGATTTGTCATGATGGCTTCCCATTGGCCATCATCTGACTATGATTTGTTTATCTCATTAAAGCTCCTATGAGTAAATTTTTTTTTGACATTAAAGAAATAGATATATAAATAAATGGATAAATATTCAACCATTAAACGGGTTGTTTTGTTGAACTCCGAATGTCTTTAGGAGTTCAGTGTCAGAGACATACACATATATGTAAGACAATAGCTGTTGGATTTTGAGGTCACTAACACTCATCCTCATCTCCAGGTCACAACTCCCTGTCACGACCCAAATCCTTGCTGGTTTCATCTCCCTCCACCAAACTCCTGAGTCTGGAGGAGGCCCAGGCTCGAACCCAGGCCCAGATCAACTCTCCAGTCACTGAAGACAGCAAGTACATTGAGGTGGGAGAGGGTCCTGCTGCTCTGCAGGGGAAGTTTCACACAGTCATCGAGTTTCCCACTGAAAGGTTTGGCAATCTTTTTTTTTCTTTCAACATAAACAACATAAACATGCTCTGTCTCAGCTGGATATAATCAACAATGCTAGGATGTGTCTCCCTCTGCTGGTTGCTGAAAAGATTGCAGGCAGAGTCACTTTGATCCTGAAGCAGGTTTTATAGTGTCCCACAGTCTGAGTCTCCTGTTTTAAACCGAAAGAGATTTTTTAGGGAATAAATCTGTTGTAGTCTTATCATGCTTTATTCATTTTGGTTACTTTTGTGTATCCATTTCTGGTGTAATAACTAGGTCTCACTTCAATCACCATTGTACAGACAGTGTCATAAGTGGACATCCAGATTCACATATGAAGAGTTTAATAATCAGCATAAATTATATGACCATTGCTCTGTGTTTAAGGCTCTGTCATTCACATATCTGTGTGTGTCATTGTAATGGTTTCCTTTTCTGATCACAGGAAAAGACCTCCAATCAAATCCAAAAAGTCTCCTGTGGGGAGTTGGCGTTCATTTTTCAACCTGGGAAAGTCTTCCTCTATGTCCAAACGCAAGCTGACCCGAAACCCCAGCGAGCCCAACGAACTGAAGGCCATGGCTCTGGCTGGTGAGTCATTCCTATGTAACTGCATCAAAAACAGCTGCATTTACATCAGCTTAAGATTGAAAGAAGCTATTTGTCTGAAACCTTTTTCAATGTTTTGTTTCAGGAGGAAGAGGAGATACGGCAACACTCAGATCAGCCAAAAGCGAAGAGTCACTTAGCTCACTGCACAACGTTGAAGGTAATCTTTTGTAAAACAGTGAGAGAACTTAGAATACCTTGATAAGAATTGAAGATTTGATGGTTTGTAAATTTGTCAAAGCCTTAATTTAATTGAAAATAGAGCAAAGTCAACAAACCAAATGTTAAACTGTTGAGCTGTGCTCTGAAAACAAGCCAGATGGTTCCCCTCTCAGGCAGAGAACAAAGCATCTGTGACTTTGATTTCTCAGACCACAGAAAGAGTTTTCCTCTTCAGATTGACCCAGGACAGTTTTAACCTGCATTTGTGGATGCAGTGACAAACTGTGTTCACAGACTGAGGTTTTCATGATATTTGATGATATTATACTCTATAGACTATAATACTAATGTCCATAGTTCCAAAGATTGCAGACTGACTGACTGTTTATTTCTGCAGTTTGATGAGCCAGAAAATCCACTGTTAGAAGTTTTTAATCACTCATCCATTAATTTTTTTATGATCTCATCTTAAGTTCATTTGACCACCCAGTCCTGTTACAGCCTGCTGATTGATAAGAGAAAGAGTCTGGATTATCTTCTGTTTCTCCTGCAGGAGAGTCCAAGGTGTACCGTCCTCGGAGGCCACGCTCCAGCAGTGATGCTCTGTCAGCCTCCTTTAACGGCGACCTGCTGGACAGTCGGCAGCACTGCAACTCTTATGACAACCTGGACGCTACAGAGGACAGCGACGGAGACGACGGGCCCATCTGTGTGCCTGCCCTCATCTCACCTCCGCGCTCCGCAGGTGAAGATGTGGACCTTAGTCCACCTGATATCGGCATGGCCTCCCTGGACTTTGACCCCATGTCCTTCCAGTGCAGCCTCCCCGATACCTCGTACGCCTTCCCTCTGGATGACCCCCCAGCCGGGGCCGAGGGCCCCACGTTAAAGAGGAGTCCAGGAAGCAAGACCAATGGCTCTGACCTCATTTCTGCCACCTTCCTGGGCGGCTTGGGCTCACCCGTACTGTCAGCAGACTTCAGCCACGGAGAAAAGACAGAGAACAAGAAACTGGCCTCTTACTCCTACACTGATAAACCCACGCAGGCTGTGTCACCCATCAAATGTGCAAAGACCGCTAGTCTGACACCTTTTGCCACGTCAGAGCTTTTCTCTGCAGAGAAGCCGGACAGGAACACAGCAGCTCAGACTGTCTCTCTTCAGCCGTTATCTCCTCCTTCAGCAGCCAAAGACTCTCCACCTCTGATGGGCAGCAAGCTGCTGAGGGCCTCTGCCGAGCCTTCGCTCAGTGAAGCTTTTCAAATGGAGCTGCACTCTAAGCTGGCAGCCTTTGACAGTGCGGACAGTCAAGTGCTCAAAGGAGAGGACAGCATACAGCAGGAGCCAGCCACCAGCAGCCAAGAGCATCAAGGTACAGAGCAGAGTACGGATGATGTTTCAGGGATGTTTTTGGCATGCCTCTGCTAGTTACCACATCAAGATTGGAGTACGAATCTCATCCCTGAGTGAATAAATGTAGTTTATCAGGGCTGCATGCACTGCAAACTTTTCATTAAACACCCGAGCATCTGTTCTTATAGAAGGGTGTCTACTCATAAAGCCCAGTCTTTCTTTTGTTTATTTAGTTACTGTAGCATCTCATAGACAAAGAAAGCTCCAGAAGCGTGCTCTAGTAGATTACTTCAGCCAACAGCAGTGAGACAGGCTGTAAGAGGTGCAGAGTAATCTAACAGGGCAAAGCTGCAAACAGTTTAAAGTTGTTTTTGCACCAACAGGCTCAGATAGTTTCCTCAGGTGTTTGAACCAACATT
Organism: Xyrichtys novacula; assembly: GCA_962446985.1. NCBI lineage: Eukaryota > Metazoa > Chordata > Actinopteri > Labriformes > Labridae > Xyrichtys > Xyrichtys novacula. The sequence goes on from OY660872.1 coordinate 31,080,350, forward strand.
ACAACAGTCCAGAGAGGATCCCTGCAGAAATGTCCTTTTTGTTTTTTCTTTTTTAAAGGTTTTGAAATCCTTTAAACCAAGAACAAAGAAAATCTACCACTCTATTCACAAAAGCAGGACCAGGAGTTTGTCAGCAACTGAAAGCTGTCTTTGAAAACTGTGAGGCAGTTTTCATCCTGTGATTTTAGCCTTAAAAAGACTGAGTTCACCTCTAAGTCAAAACTGACTTCTTGTTCTGAGAGCTCCCTGTCCTTCCACTTGTGTATGTAAGATACCAAACCCCGAGGCAGGAAGAGCACACCTGCCTTTCCTGTCATGTGCATATATGAGTAGCCAAAACAGGGAGAGCAGCAGCAAAGACTGCCAGGGTTCAGAACAGAGCAGACATCAGTGGAAATACGTATGAAACTGACAAATCAGACAAGGCACAATAAGGAGGAGCTGGGAAGGCAGCAGGCTGCAGAGGATGCAGGAACAGTAGATGAGCTGAGGCAGTTTAAGTCGATCATCTATTTTGACATTTACTATGTGGACACAGAATGTAATCAGCTGAGCTGTCAGCTGATTTGAGCTGGCGTACAGGGCAGCTGAGCTTGACTTGAGTAAAGAAACACAGTTCTCATGTTACCAATCAAGCAGCAGTGAACCATCAAATCCAGTTTTTCTGTTCCAGTTAAATTTCTGTTCCTGTTCTTAACAATAATAATAATAAACTTTATCTATACAGCACTTTTCAAAACAGGTTTTACAAATCAAGGAGAAAAGTGAGGGATACAGCGACTATAGATTTAAAAGGTTTAATCAGGTCACAAAACCATGAGGAAAAGCAAAGGTTAAAGGTCAACATTAATCAAATTCTTATCAGAAAATACTTTTAGAGTTAAAGTAAAATCAGGAAGGATTGTTAGTTGGGAATATTTCTTTTAGTAGCAGCTTTAGAGGGATCACTTCCCTGAACCTTTAGGGAGGTCCAAGAATAAAAACTTTTAAAGATGTGGTTTGATTGCAGTCACATACAGACTTAAAGCTGAAGAACTTTGCAGGGGCATTTCCAAAAACTCTGAACATTGAATGGCATGTCAGTCAAAAGTTGTGCTGTTGTTGTTTATGAGTCTGGGGTCTCTTCCCCTTCTTTCCTAACACCATCGTGACTGCTGTGGCCTCTTCTCTCCACCTGCTGCTCTCTAACTCATTCACTCTTCAACTTCACCTCACCTTTAGTGTTTTTGTGTCCCTGTTAGGAGTCATAGCTCTGGACTCTTCAAAGGACCTCACCCCTCGTTTCCCCTGTTCTGCAGCCCCCTCCACTGCCCCTCCTCCTCCCCCTCCCAAAAACGCTGCCCGCATGCTGGCCCTGGCCCTGGCTGAGTCTGCCCAGCAGGTCTCCATTCACTCCCGGTCCTCTGAGCCCCCTACACCAGTGTCTTCTCTGCAGCCGCAGGAGGAGTCTGACCTCCAGGACCCGACACACCCACTGGTCCAACATTTTCAGACCTCTCTAGAGGACAGGGCAGAAAGAGGAAATTCGCTGCCCCCAAACAGCACCTCACCAGCTGTCACCAAAACCTCATCATATCCCTCTGCTTCCAGTCCAACAACCAAGGCGCAGCCTCTTGAGTTAACCAGCACAGTAACCAAACCACCAGTCAGTGCCAAACCCTCCACGGCTCCACCCGGTCCACAGCCAGAGACCAACTCCAGCCCACCTGACACTCCTTTTTACAAGTGTGCCCCTCTGCCCAGTTCAACCAGCCTGACCTCTCCAACCAGGAAGAGTCCAGAGAGGCAGCAGTCAGTCCCAGCACAGGTCCCAGTCCACACCAGCTCCTCCAACAACACTCCAGCCACCACGCCCAGCAGCAGCTGCGAAGACCCTGGAGTTTCACCACAGCCTGTCCCTGAGGTACTTTTCTCTACATCTCAGATGTTACTAACATAAAACACTGATATGTAGCTGCATGAAGGTATTCAAACAAATCCAACAAATAATCAAAGACTCAACAAAATGGAGCACAGCAGAAGAGAGGTGGGAAGTTGGAGCTACCCTCGTCTCTCATCAAAATCAGTATTATGGTGTCTATAGTAACAACATAATCTCTCATAACTAGTTTTTTTTAGACTAAAGCTGCTGGTTGTTTCCTCCAGAGAGAGCTAAAAAAGGCCGTATTTCCTTTTATTCACAGTCTAAGTTAAGCTATACCTCTCTTTCTAGCCCTTCACCAACATCTTTAAATAAATTAGGTCCAGGTTTATTTTCGCGGACATTAAAGTGACCATTTATGCCTTCTGAAAGTACTTGTGCTGACGTGTGAACACTGTCATCATTCCCCTCTAATGTCATTTCTTCACTGCATTACTATGAGTCATTCTCTTTGCCATTCTGACACATGCATAAACTAACATTAATCCTGCAAAAACACGAAGAGCTACATATGAACTAAACAGGCTGCTTCTACACAGGTACAGTTTTGGTGCAGCAAACACAAGAGCTAAGACCACAAGTTTGTAATTGTATGTAAGTGCCTTTGTCTGAGGGCAAAAAAAGGTAAAGCTGTCTTATCTATTGAAGGCAGAAAAGCCCTGAAATAACTGACAAAACACTGGAGCATGAAAATAAATAGAAGAGAGAAAAAGAAATGTTTGGTGCTGTCAGTTTTTGGAGAGGACCCTCCTGGTGGTCACAACAACTATTTAACTATAAGATCAAATAAACTAACAGGATTTTGCAAAAACAGAGCAATATTACAAATGAGTTAAAGTAACAGGAACATGTTCATCTTCAATATTTACAACCACCATCCTCACACGAGCATGCACTAACGGCAGTGTAGGGAAGACAAAACCCCTGGTGACGCCATCTAAAAGGAGAATGGATGGAATGAAAAAAAGCAATAGGGTGAGAAGTTCCAGTAATCTAAGTTTTTAAAGGTTCATCAAATTCTTTTGCACTGTTGCACTTCTACTCAAGAGAAAGTAGGGTTGCAAGAAAAACACAAGTGAATTGCTGCCATTCTGCTGCATCTAGATTGTAAAATAGTCTGTGTGACAGTCCCTAACAGAGTCCTGTTCAAGTTTTGAAAGAATAACCCTGAATCTAGTCGTGCTAAAGTGGTTTATGTCATAGTCTTTTGTCTGTAAATGAATGTTTGTTCTTCTGTTTGATTTCAGGTCAAACCAGCTGAGAGTGCACCTTCTCCAATCCTGTCAAAACCATCAGAGCAGCCTCCACCAACAATCAAAAAGCCCAAAAGACAGGCGGTGTCTCTGCCCCAACATCAAACTCAACGTCAGCAGCAGACCCAGCCTCATCCCCAGCCTCTTCCACCATCACAGGCTCACACGCAGCCTCACACGGTAGTCCAACCCCAAACCCACTCCCAGCCCCCCTCCAAGGCCAGCGCCAGAGTGGCCCCCACCTCAGCCGAGCCTGTGGAGAAGCCTTGGGAGGCCATAAAGCCGGTCCAGCCCTGCACTGAGCCTGGAAAGTACCATGAGGTTTACGGACCTCCCACCCCTCCTGTCCGCACCATCGAGAGCAAACTGGCAACAGCCGCTCTCAGCCAAAGTGAAGCCTCCTACCATGTCCTCGCTGAGGGCCCTGCTCTCGCCCACTTGGAGGATGCTGTGCCTCATCATCCTCTGTCTCCTCGTAAATCTTCCACTCACCAGCCAGCCTACCTGTACCACGCTAAAGCAGAACCAGTCTTGATGGAGCCCCCTGGAGCTGCGTACTACCACCAGAGGCCTGTCCCTGTAGGCCCTCAGTCCTTACAGCACCACTACCGACCTGACAGCATCCCTCCACACCTCTCCTTCGTTTCCAAATCTGAGCCTCAGATCCCGTACAGCGCCCGAGTGGACAACAGGTACAGCACTTTGGGCCCTCGGTCCTACCACCACTCCATAAAGTCCAGAGGAAACCCCCGCAGTGTGTATGTGTCCCCAGGTCCAGGGCATCCGGCTTATAGCCATGACAGAACGCATGGCTACCCCACCATACGCAGAGTGCACTCGCTCCATGTTCCCTCCACCATTCGCTCTGTGCCCATTCAGCGGACCGAAGTCCCACCAGACGACGAAATGTTCTTCTACCATCGGCCCGTCTATCCCTGCAAAGCCTACCAGCAGCCCCCTCCTCAGCAGTCCTCACAGGCTGACTACCATGTCACCCAGCTGCAGCCTTACTTTGAGAATGGGCGGGTTCAGTACCGCTACAGTCCCTACTCCGGTTCAGCCCCTTTAGAGGCACCTTACTACGACATTGACCCTTACGGCACCATCCGAGTCCGCCACTTCCACACCTACGGTCGAGATCCTGGAGCCGCTACAGGCCGATCAGGCGGGAAAGCATCTGGGTATCACTATCTCGCTCGCAATGTTCTGCCTCCCGGCAAGGAGCATAGCTTTGTGAGCAGGGACATGCCTCCTGGACACGGGAGTAAGGAGGCTCCTGCTTACCTCACCTGGGATCCAGAGGAGACAGAGAGGCTCCGCATGCACTCCATCCGCAGGGAGAGCCGGGCTCGTCAGAAGATTAAAGGCCCTGTCCTCTCTCAGTACGACAACGTGGGGCTGTTTGCACCAGCAGATGTATCAGGCTACGAAACGCTGCACTTGCGCAGTAAATCGGACCCGGGGAAAGCTGTGCTGGCTGCAGCTGAGAGCAAAGATGGGCGCTACCTCCCCAGACACATACCGCAGGAATCTGATGTCCTCCTGTACATGGAGACTGACAAACACATCCAGGGAGACAATTCAGATGGACTCACCAAGCAAAGCACTTCCAAGAAATGTCAGTCCTCCCACTCACTTCCTGCCACTCTGAGCCACGGTCTCTCCTATCAGCAGGAGAGCAGCCGACACGAGGCCAAGACTGCAGACGACAAGCAGGGCGCCGACGGCAGCAGGTCCAAACACTGGCAGCAAGAGTATCCCAACAAGAGGGGCTTTACACCCAGATATGAGTGTCCTATTTCAGACCACAAAGGAAAGGGAGGACACCACAGCACCGACGAGCAGCCGACAGCCCCCAGAGAACAACCGGCCCGCTCCAAACCCGAGAGATCCCACAGCGTGAGAGAGCCACCCCACTACAGCAAACCTGAGCCCGACAGAGACTATTCATATCAGATATCACACAGCACCAAAGAGGCTCAGTCCCACTACGATAACCTGGACGATTACCACCCAGTACCTCAGCCTCAAGCCCCGGTCCACAAACGAGGAAGCTCCGGCTCATACCCGACCCCCGGGTTCTCAGTGAGCCAGAACAACAGAGCGTATTCCACCGCGCTGGGCCAGGGGGCCTACATCCAGACTGACCTGGCCCTGCCGAGGCCAGAGACAGAGATACGTACTGAATGAAGCATTTAGCGTGTGAATTGAGGTAAAGCTGTGTAGAAAAGACTCTGATGAGTTGGGTCGAGCAGCCTCTGCAGGACAGCGGACTGTCGCAGCACCAATATTTTTGCTCCACTGTATTTTTAATGAATTGTAAAGAAAATTGTCCGACTTTTTACAGGAAGTCCTGAATGTACCTGAAGTTATTGTCCAGGGGGTCATATTGTTGTGATTGATTGAGACAGTAGCTTGTCATAAATGTAAATGATATGAGACATACGGTACATTTAACAGGAAATGTAAAATATATATACTAAATATATATATGAACAGAATCACTAGAAAAAAGGGATTTTTAGTTTAGTTTTTTTTTTTAGGTGTGGCGCTGGGTGACATTTGGGATTAATGTTTGCATTTTAGAAATGCATGCACTCTCTATCTCTTACAGAACAGTTCTGTGTACCCCACCATCCTTTACGTTCTTTTTGGATGTTACAGCACAAGTTAAAGTTGGAGACAGACGATACACAAAGGTTAGGATCCTTCTGGTGTGCACAAGAAGTGGTACGAGCGTCTGTTTGTCTGCAAGAATCAGATTGGGTGTGAGGTGAGGGTTGTAGGGGGCTGAGATAAGTTTTTGGATTAATTTAGTGTTTATTTCATTGTCTTAGTTTCTGTGACTGTGCCATTTTTATGTAACTTTGCTATAAACAGATTTCAATGACTTCTGATAGGATGTTTCATTTGTTGGGGACCAAAAGACTTGGCGCAGTAATTGCACATAATGGGACAGAGTGGGAAAGTTATGGATGAATGCCAGTTGTTCCTTAGTAGATGTGTAAAAAAGTTGTTTTCTAATTTAAGTTTTCATCACATTCGCGGTACATTCATGGACTGGACTGACTGAATAAAGCTGAAACATTCTCCTTTCAAACGACCTGGCGAAGAACATGTTGAAACTGCTTTGGTGAAGAGCCTTAAATTTTGTTCCGACAGATCCTATTTTGTTTACCGTCATCGTCATGATGCACAAACATTGTAATATTTGTGTTTCAGATCACTTTGAGGATCCTTGACAGTTCAGGATTAAAGGAGGTGTTATGGGGTTATTTAGTTTTTTATCTCCTCACTTGATCTTAAAACAATAACAGGAAATGTTTTTTAAAAGATATGAGTCCATTTATTTTCAGAATGAGAATCAATGTATAGTACATCCATCTGGTATTATACAACCCTTTGGCTCAGCATAATGTATGGATTACAGTATGTTCAAATCTGTCTGAATCCAGGTTGTACTCTGTAACTGTTGACTTCTATATCGCTTGCAGGTTTCGCTCATCTTGCCTTATCAAAAGCCGCTTCCTTTTCAGATGGGGTGGCGATTTAAGGCACCGTGTACTTGAATGTGAAAACACTCTCGTCTCAATCTAAAGGTATCTAAAGTTAGATATGAAATAAATAAAACTGTTCAGGAATAGATGAAAATTCATGTCTTGAATGTGTGTATGACGTTTACTGGTTCACTGGATCAGTCTGAAGTTCAAACTAAATTTTACTTTATAAAACAGGAGCACAAACCATAAGAAGTTGTTATTGAAGTTAAAGGGTTTTCTTGATCATTTACAGGCTATAGTTTGTTTTTCTAATATTTTTTTTGTTGTTGTTGAAATTATTCAAACCCTTGTTTCATTCTCTGAAAAGCTTCATTTGAGCTAATGTACAGAGTCAAAAGGAGGCTGGGAAAAATTGCAAACACAAGGGAAGTATTGTAAAGAAAAGAAGAATTGTAATGATGGGTAAATTTTTGTAAACATAAAAATATATACATGATCAGTTAATTATTAAAGACTAGGTATTATTTTGCTTTTTATGATACTTTTTGCATTTACAAAACTTTCCTTTGCACTTACAAAACATTCTACCCTCTCTTTGACATGGAGGCGGAGTAAGATGAGTGGCTTGTCTATGGGGGCAGGGTACAGTGATTTGTGTATCCAGAGAGGAAAATGTCAACAAAACCATATAAAAAGAAGTCAATTAGTTTTCCAAAAAAGTAAGGCGGAGCAGAGCAGTGGTAGTTGGAGGCTTCAAGCACAGGTTGTGTGTTGCAACATTCAGCCACATTTTCCTCTCTGGACACGCCATTCATCTAACCCCACAGACATGGCACTCATCTCACCCCAACCCCATGTCAAAGAGAGACGACAGTGTGTGACTGTAGGGAAAGTTTTGTAAATGCAAAAAAGTTTTGAAAATGAAAAAAGAAGTTTTGTAATTGCAAAAAAAAGGGCGAAAAAACTAATTTATTTTAATTAAGTGATAATTTATATATTTGTTTATTGTTATGTTTACAATCCTTCCCTCACTTTTACTTTTTTTGTGTGTTTACATTACTGTTCTTCTGTTTACAATTACTCACGACCTCCTTTTGAAGGAGATCCATACTACTGCCTCATTGAGACCCTTTGAAGCACTCTGGAATACTCCTCCTCTGTTACAATGCTACAAAGTTGTGGTGATTGACTTGTGTATCACCATTTGTAATTGCTGGGGTTCTTACAGATCCCTAAAAAGTCCTAAGGGGCAGCACATTGGAGCCCAGCATTCCAGAAGCTTCCTCCACTTTTTCCATAACACAACTATTCATTTTATAATGGTAATTTATGGAATATGACCCAATGTTTTTTAACCCAAATCTGACCTGGAAAGTGTAGAAAGGTACAAAAAATTTGCCTAACCGAATGTGGCCATCTGGTGAGTATTTGTGTGTTTTGCCTTGTCAAGAGGATTCATCAATCAGTGATGTCAGAAATTGTGGATCCCTCAGTTCTTGTGTGACTTTTTAATCAAACCACATAGAGCAGTTTCATCCTGGGTCTATTTGGGCATATTGGAAAAAGTAAAAAATTAAAAAAAACATCCTGAGAGCTGGCCATGGCTCCTGGCCAAAGAAAACCTGGGGGTGATTTGCACTAAATCGTGATGAGGCTGGAGGCAACCTTGGACTGGCACTGGTATATTGGGGACCACTCCACCAGATGAGCAAAACCAGCGCTTAGAAATACAAATAAGCTGACACCAATGATTTTAAGGTAATTTTACTTCTGTCAAATTTATTGACCTAACCAGCTTTATAACCTTGTCAAAGTTCACACAGTATGTCAGTTTGTGGTTGCATCCCTACACAGTTTGACACGACTCAACTTCGAAATGAAAGAATTTAACTATGGGCTGAAAATGAGTCATTACCTTTGACAAAGTGGTCACTGGACACACGGGCATTATCCGACGCAGCTCCTCCAGACCAAAGGCCGGTGGTTCTCAAGTCCAGTCCTCGAGCACTGCACTGTGGTGATGTTGTTAAAAGCCCCCTCCTTAAAGTCCTTCAGCCTTGAACAGGCCCAAAACATGTGGCTAAGGGTGCCTGGGTCACATCATCAGCTATTTTAATGGTATTTTGGTAAAGTAGCAGTAATGTTACTGTAAGACGCCTGCAGTTATCGTTTTTGAAGTTTTTGACTTGCCCAACCCTGCCATCTGCTGATGTAGAGAAGGCAGTGCATCTTTATGTACTTATTGTTTGCCTGAGTTTCTGTTTCAGTCTACAAATCCTGTCTGTATGAGACATTTCTTCAAAGTATCTACTTTGAAGAAGCAAATGGAGAAAAAAAAATCAACACATTTTTTGTGCCACACAGGCACAGAAAATCTATCATGTTGCGGAAACCTAAGCGCATGTAAAGGTTGCAATCAATTTGCACAAGCCATTCAAAAATTAAGGGCCCTTACAGACTTTGGGCTCAAATTTTCTTGTCCGCTGGTGAAGCGGCGGACGGTGGCGGACCCCGCGCAGTGGTATTTTTGTCTGGCGGAGCCCGGCGTACAGCCATTTTGGTATTTTCATGGACTGAGGTGCACCAAGGTCCGCCAAGCTGGGCGTGGTCGCGAGGCAGGGGGAGGTGTCAACAGAAGCAGCTGCCGCAGTGACATTTTCGTGCTTGCCAGTGGCGTGTAAAGTGCGCTGAAAGCTCGCCGATTCAAACCTGGTCAGCTTTCAGCGCAGGCGGAGCGCAGCTGGTTTAGTGGTATTTCAGTAGACTGGAGGCGCATCAGCATACATCACTGATGCCTCATTGGCAGGTTTCCACAGTGTCAGGCACATTTCAGTGCAATAAATAATCAACAACAACTAATAATCTGAGTCAGCACATACATTTAGATCTATACAGATATATTCTGATCTATATCTGATCTGATGAGCGCGTTTGGCACGTGTTTGGACACACAACCTGACCGAATCAACACAGCTGAAACCGCATTAAATTAAATTAAATAGACACACATGATGAAGTTAACAAGATATGTTATTCCTCTTCCTCCTTTTCTTTCTTCCTCTTCCTCTTATTTCTCGCACAGCTCGACCTGGACAAGTGTCTGTCCTCTCCCCGTCCTGCTGCAGCTGCTGCTGCTGCGGCTGAACAGATGATTTGTTTCAGTGATCAGATGAGTTATTTACTTAAAGCCTACATACCACTATTATCATACAGTTTTGTGAGCCAAATTTATTTTATATGTCAACATCTATGAAAGAAAGAGCCAGGCCACAGAGTGCGATGCGGCATTATGCACAGATGATTCCGATTTTAGTGCCATTTTTGGAATTTATGTTGTGATCCGTGCGCTCAACCCACCTTTGTCACGTAAGGTTTGAATATATGCAACTTCATGTGAGTGTCTTTATTTGTGGAAAAGGGTGTTTGTCTTACCAGTGGGTCCAACATTACACACACCAAATCCATCTGTGCTCATATGAGAGAGTGTGAAGGACGCCCTCTGCAGCTCTTACAGTGACACTTGTTGAGGGGCTGTCTTCTGTCGCCATTGTGTGGCATTACTGTCTGTTGTAGTATGTAACGGCAAGTGATTCACGCTACTGGATGGCCCAGCCAGGCTAATGGAATGCACCCCTGCCATAGAATGCACCCCCTGACAGGAGCGTGGTTGAAAGTACACAACAGGGTGAAATAATCCAAGTTTTCCTTACCATTGTATAGATTCTAAAGCATGTGCCTTTCATGATTTCATTCAGGCTATTCAGATATGCCAAAAACAATAGCCCTCTGATTCAGAATATTTGCTGCCCCGAAAATATAATGCTTTCTACCTTGACAGCTTGCTGTAGAGTTTATATACCCAAGTATGTGCATTTTTTTAAATATGTAAAAACAAAAAAGTTTGCTGCTCCATTTGACATGTTGTCATGATCCAATACTCGTGGGTTTTCTTTAATATGCTGGGGGTGCATTCTACGGCATAACACCTACTGAGCTGCGCGAGGAAGGAGCCCTATGCTATTGCTATTAACAGCTGCATTGACGGATTTAGCCTCTGTACAGCCATTTCCAGCCATTTTCCCCTCCACAAAAGCAGCATTTCTCATATATCTCAAATATAAGTTCTGATACTCATGACAGTGTTATGCTCATGTACCAAAAGATTAAGTATCTCCATGTTTGTGACACCTATACTAAAGTAAAATTCATCTAAATGCTCCACAGTGCTGATTTTAACAACTCTCCTTCACAACAGGTAACTTTACGACTTAATACTTATATATTAATGACTTTATTCTCCCAAATAATAACTTTATTCTTTAAGATTTTAAAACGTTTTTTTTTCTAATTGTGCCCCTTATACTCCGTTGTATTTAAGAGATAATTATACTAATAATTATCTTCAATCACCCCCCCCAAGGAAATCTCACTCTAAGCTTAGTTCAAAACTTGAGAGCCCTGCGATTAAACAATGATCAATGACAACGATCAACTTTGGGGTTTTTTTTAAAACAGGGGGACAAGTGCTTTACAGATGTAGTTACTGCTCTAAAATATTGATATGATAGGAGTATATATAGACTATTTTTAGTAGCCTTCTAAAGAAAATCGACTGAATTTAATTGAAGTAAAGGCTTCAGTGGAATTTATAATGAAACACAAAGTTTCCAGTTTTTGTTGGGTTCCCTATGAGACAAAGGCCTACTTAGCTATAGTTTTCAAAACGTTGTCGTTTTGTACCGAAATAAGGAAGGTTTTTAAATTAAAATGCTTTTAAACTCTTAAACTAGTTGACGAAAAATAACCTCCACTTTACTTCAAGAGATATTTATATTCTATTGAGATTAAAGTAAATTAAAGATAATATTAAACTTTTAGATATAACCTACCAGTGTAAGGGTTTTTCTAAAGTAAACAGCATTTTAAATCTCCATGGTAACCTGTAACGATGTAAAAACTTTAAATCATTACAAGCAAAAGAGAGCGGTCATTTCTGAAGATCAAATCTGAAGAGAACAGCACGAAAAACTTAAGCGGCTCACGAATTTACAACTTTTGACGGCTTCATCGTAAATAAAACCTCACCAGACGACTAAGGACTCCGACTAACACCTCTAACCAACACCTGAACAGAGAGGACAACATCTACGACATGGAGACGGTAAGATTTCATGACAATATTAGCATACAAACTTGTGTTACTGTCGAGACTTTCGTGATGGTTAAGCGATGCATCGACAAGGATTAAATGTGTGCATAGATATTTACAGTGTTTATGACTTTAATGTGACAGGCATTATCAAAACTAGAAAAGTTGCATTTCCTTGCAGAAAATGCGTGGAAATGCTGAGTGCTGGAAGCTGAAAAAGCAATGCTAAACTGCTAAAAAAAATAAAAAAATGGAGGAAGGTTTAAATGTAAACTTGGTTAAAGAGCTGGAGAAAGAAAAGTAGAAGTTAGATGAAAGTGAAAATTGCTGAAGTACAAATAGTATGAATGTGCTTCATAAATTAAAATTGCATTCATGCTAAATAAGGCTAGAAAAACTGTTTGAAATTGCAAAAAAAATTGTATAAGGAAGAAAATTACCTTAAAACACAGAAAAGTAAGAAGCGGCATAAGTTTAAGTTGAAGTACTAGAAGAAGTATGATAATAGGTAGTTGTACTAGTAATATTAGTAGTCATGTAAGCAGTAGAAGCAGTTTTAGAATAGAAGAAGTAGAAGTCAAAGCAGTAGAGCTCGTGGTAGAAGTAAAAAAAATATTAAGAGAAGCAAGAGCAGTGGAGGTAGAAGTGAAGATACAAGTTAAAGTGAAATAAGTAGTAATTGTAGTGGTAGAACTGGGATTTTGTTTGAAGAATTAAAACATACATAAATAATGAGAATGATTTTGAAGTGGGAAAAATTTTAAATAATTAGAAGTCCTAAAGTGTGAAACAGGTTTGAAGTATCAGAAAGGTTTGAGTCAGTTTGAATGAGTTTGGATTTGTCTGATGAATTTAATAATGCATGAATAATGAGAATAATTTTAAAGTGGGGAAAAGTTTAATAAAAAAAATCCTGAGTACAACCCATAATGTCCTCAATGAGCCTCAATGAATTTTTGAAGCCCATAATGGTTTCTGTAGCTCAAAGTTTGTGGGTGGAGATAGGTGGTGATGCAGACACATATTAATTGTGTGTACATGCAGGTCTTTTAGACACAGACACACACACACACACACACACACACACACATTGTCAGACTGTGTGTGTGTGTGTGTGTCTCTCGTGAATGATTGCATCCTAAACAGCTGTGAGATCAAAGGCATTAACTGACCTACTGTTTGAATGGGAAGCTGCCTCTGGACTTCTTCACATAGCACGATTTCCTTAAATCCCAGAATGAAAATAAGAACATTGTACAAATCCTCCCCCCTTCACGAACACAATGATCTGTTTTTAATGTCTGTACTCCAAAAAATGTGGCCACAACAGCGAGTTAAAAGTCTAGACATTCGGATGGTTATCTTAAAAGTGATGCATTGACATCACATGAAAGTCCTGCCCACCATGTCAAAGACTCTTCGTGCTTAAGAGCAGAAAAGCTCATGTTATTGTGAGAAATCTCTATAAGAGATTTTTTTATGTCTTCTGGGCTATTTAAAGCCGTCAGTCTGAAACTTATTTGACAGTTTCTTTTATACTAACCAATGCTTTCTTATTTCTTCTTTAAATCTGCACAGAAGAGTCAACCCATTCCTGTAAAAGGAGAAGCTCCGAGAATTGCGTGCTCGAGCTTCAACAGGAGGTAAGAAACACGTTTAACTTATGATGACAGTAAAATGCAAACTCAAATTTATAGGGGTGTGATATTAAACAGTAGTTTACCAATGTGTCTCTAACACAATCTTTTACCTCTTTTGCATTTAATATGCAGAGTGTAACATTTGAAACATGACAGAGACCTCCCAGCAGATTATAATCTGGGACAGTTCAGAGTTAAATCTGTGACAGTGCCAGCAAAAATCTAAAGATTCGCAAATTTAGGATTTGATTTTGGACTTACACTGTGTTTCATACTCTTTTTGTCACAAGACACATGTATTTATGTGATACATTTCAGTGGTTATTTTAATATCTTTCTCCATGTTTTATTAGCAGCTTAGCATTGCTTTTTCAGCATTCAGCACTCAGCATTTCCACGCATTTTCTGCAAGGAAATGCAATTTTTCTAGTTCCACTTAGACTTCCAGATTTGTTCACTGAAAATACAGTAGCCCTTACAATGGCTTCAAGTCTAGTTAAGGTACAGTATTATTACAATACAATACAATACAATACAATACAATATAAATGTCAATGAGCTTTTTAATAGGGTGTTGGATGCTAAATCTGATAGTCTAGGAAAGGTTTTAATGTAAGAATGTTGTTAGGAGTTTCGATAAACGGATTTAACAATATTGGATTTTCAATTAAACTGTCAAAATTTCTGCCATGTGAGGATTTTCGATAAAAGCAATGCCAAGTGTAATGTGGGAGTGTTGTATTGATATTGGATTTTCACTTGGACTTCACTTTGTTGGCATTGGTGTGTACAGTACACCCCTTTACGGTGGGGACATAAGGAAGCGAAATCTGCAAAGTGAAGCGGGGCAAAACTAAGTGTTCTGAAGGTGAATATCTGCCAGTCTACTACTCTCTTCGAAGTAACTATAGCGAAATCGCTTCTCATAGAAAATAGGTCCAGCTTCTACTAGCTGTCTACTGGGGCCAGTGTTAGGCCCAGGATATGCTTACCGTGTGCACATTTCATGCCTGAATGCGTTGCCATGTGTATTTTATGTCCATGTTACGCGTAATAGCACACCTGAACACAAGGTATCCAGACATGTGTGCATGTTGCAATATTGACACAACCGCGAGGGGCGATCTTCCGAACTTCCATGTTTAGCTTGTGGTAGAGTCAAACAATGGTGGAAAATATTAATGAGAGCTTGGTTGGCTATCTGCCCCCTACATGAAACCGCCAGTATCCAATGGTGCCAATTTAGCGACTTTGTCGCTAGATTTAGCGACTTTTAGCCGTCTCTGGCGACTAAAACCTCATCTAGCGACTTAGCAGCTTTCTAGGTGAATCTGGCGGCTTTAAAAAAACACATCTCTCAAGTGTCAAAATCATTGTTTTTCCATGTAACTTCAGCTCTGCACCGCCACCAGAAGCCTATTTCATGGTTAAGCAGCACTGCACATTAGCCCCGATCTCGAAACTGTACCCTTTGGGATTGTCAACATAGCCATGTAGACACATTTTCTTGAGCTCAGTGAGTCGTGTCTGATGTTATGACATCATAGTAACGTCATGACGTAATCTAGTGACTTTCCAGAGAACCAATAGCGACTTTTGGTGATTTGTTTTTGGCAACACTACCAGTATCGTGCGTAGTGCTCTCATCGTTCTGCTGCAAGTATGTGCGGTTGCACACGTAAATTAAGTCACACAGCTAGCATATCCTGGGCCTTAGGGCTCACTGAAAGGACTTTCTTTTAAAACCCTTGGTAAAACAGAGGCCCTTTAAGAACATTTGTAATCAGAGGGCTCTCTTAACAGTATGCTCTCCCATTAGGGCTCTCCCTAGGGCCCCCACATAGCCAGAAGTCACAACCCTTAGCAGGGGCTTTCATAATCATAGGGCCCTCTGAAAGCATTCCCCCCTACTTCCTTGAACCCCTAGTTGGTAAATATTAGGGCTCCCTTAGGAGTATTCACGAGAGGCACCACAGCAAGGCCAGCCCAGGGGCCCTCTGACTGCCGTCCCCCATAGCCCAGGGGCCCTCTGATTGCCGTCCCCCGTGGCCCAGGGGCCCTCTGATTGCCGTCCCTGTCCCCCCCCCCGCCCAATTCATATCACCCTTCTCTCTCAGTTCTCTTCAGAAATGCCCTATAACAGTGTGAGTAGTCATAAGATCCTAGAGAATAGAGACCCTCTGACATCGCAATTGGCATCGGCATCTACATTGCTTTGCCCCCCCTATTGACCTATTTGACAGAGACCAGTCTAGGATTTTTTTTTTCTGGGCGTGGGGTTTCAGATAGGGGCACAAACTGCAAAAGGGTGGAATAGAATGTCACATTCTATGCATGTATTAGTCTTGATTGCGTTGTCAGACTGAAAAAAATCATAATGCGTCTCTGGTGTTGTTCAGGGGGCCAGGCCAAATGTGGAGAAGGGCCGTATCCGGCCCGCGGGCTGTAGTTTGGGGACCACTGCACTAAACCAAACTCATTTAAATGAATTAACCAGCGTTAATCTGGGTTAAAGTAATTTATTTAATTAAACGCACTGATGGCGGTGGATAACTTTGAAAGAGTTTCGGGGTCAGATACATTATTTTCTTCAACAGCCAAGGAAGATCCTTGGTGATGCTTTTGGTTTGTGGGTTTAGTGTTTTTATTTTCTTTAAAGCGCCTGTGAGGGTTAGGGTTAGGATTATGGTTAGGATTTTTGTGACATTTTTGAAATACACTCAATCTCATATTAATGTCTTTAATTGATACACAGAATTAAACAGAACCATCAGTGACAACATTTGTAAGTTTTAGACCCTTGTTTTTATTGTCTAAAATTGGTGCGGGGTTGGGGGGCAAGCCCTGCATTTTACCATTTCCACAAAAAAAAAATCCCAATAAGTACTACATTTCACTGTCAAAAGTCAACAGGATGAAATGTGTTGAGGCATGTAGTGGACACGATAATTGAAAACTGCTTTGTCAAAATGGGGGCACCAAAATTGACCCAAACTTAAAGAGAACTATTTTTTAATTTTGGGTCAACAATGGACAAAAGTAGACAGGCAAGATGGTGTCTGTAAAGTTCAGTTTAACAGCTGGTGTGTAATACTAAGTTTTCTTATTTAACTCATCAACACATATCAATTCACAACTCAAATCAATGTGGGTTAACAGCAGGTTTGAAAAATATATGATTGTTATAGGGTGTGCTTTTGTTTATATTTAAATGTGAAAAATTCAAATGTAAACTAGCAACAGGAGAATATGACATCAATGGAGCAATTCCGTGATGACATCATTATGACATCATCACAGCTCACATTTCGTGTTAGTATTTGGAAGGAGAGCAGCTGTCCAGGGTATCGTTTGAAACTCTGAGACTACAAACAGTCAAAGACAATGCAGTGACCAACAAACTGACCCAGGATTAACAGGACCTTCTACTTGAGGGACAGAGAGATGGAGACACTCCGCAGGACTGTGAGTCAAACTTTCAGGACTGTGAAAAAACTAAAAAAGGAAACCTAAAGCAGGCAGAAAACCGAAAAAAAAAAAAAAAAAACTAAAGAAAAATTTTAATCATATATCTGAAAAAAAAGCTAAAAAAAAGTTAAAAAGGAAAAAAAAAACCTTAAAGCAGGAAGAAATCTGAAAAAAATTTAAAGAAAACTTAAATAAAAACCCTTAAAAAAGGAAAAAAAACTGAAAAAAAAGAAAACTAAAAAGAAAGAAAATTAATAGTATTTCTAAAAAATCTTGAAAAAGTAAAAAAAAACTTAAAACAGGCAGGAACTTTAAAAAACTAAAGAAAACTAAGAAAAAGAAAAAGAAAAGTATTTCTGAAAAAAACCCACAAAAAAACACCCTAAACCTGGTGTTAAGCACAAATATATATAAATATAATGATTATATTTTTTTGGGGGGGTTATGTATATTTATATATATATTTTTATATATATATCTATAAATATCGATATATATATATATATATATATATATATATATAGACCCTTAAAACAGGAAGAAAACTAAAAACAAGGAAAAAAAATAGTATTTAAAAATAAACCTTTAAAACAGGCAGAAAAATAAAAAAAAACATAAGGACACTAATAAAAAAAAAGTTAAAAAAAATAGGAAAAAATTGTATTTTTGAAAATAAAATAAAAAAAAACTTAAAACAGGCAGAAAAAAACTAAAGTTAACTAAAAAAGGAGAAAGGATAGTATAAACAAAATAAAAAAAACAGAAGGAAAAGTATTTCTGAAAAAAACACCTAAAAAAAAAAAATATATATATATAACAAAAAACTAAGAACAAAACTTTAAAGAGGCAGAAAAAAACTAAAGAAAACTAAAAAAGAAGAAAAGGAATAGTTTTTCTGAAAAAATTTTTTAAAAAAAACTTTAAACAGGAAGAAAAAAACCTAAAGAAAACTAAAAAAGAGAAAGGATAGTATAAACAAAATAAAAAAAAAACAGAAGGAAAAGCATTTCAGGAAGAAATAACCTATATATATAAAAATTCCAAAAAAACTAAAAAAACCTAAAAAACAAACTTAAAACAGGCAGAATAAAACTAAAGAAAACTAAAAAAAGAAGAAAAAGAATATTATTTCTAAAAAAAACTTCAAAAACTAAAAAAAAACGTAAAACAGGTAAAAAATAAATAAAGTAAACTAAAAAAGGAGAAAGGATAGTATAAACAAAATAAAAAAAACAGAAGGAAAAGTATTTCAGAAAAGAACACCCTAAATATATAGAAAAAACAAAAAAACTTAAAACAGGCAGAAAAAAACTAAAGAAAACAAAAAAAGAGAAGGGATAGTAAAAACAAAATAAAAAACAAACAGAAGTAAAAGTATTTCAGAAAAGAGCACCCTAAATATATATAAATAACAAAAAAAACTAAAAAAACAAAAAAAAACTTAAAACAGGCAGAAAAAAACTGAAGAAAACTAAAAAAAAGAAGTAAAAGAATAGTATTTGTAAAAAAAAAAACTAAAAAGAAACATAACAGTATTTCTGAAAAAAACACTTAAAACAGGCAGAAAAATAAAAAAGAACTATAGGTAACTAAAGAAAAGAAAAGTATTTTTATATGAAAAAAAATTAAAAAAAAACACCCTAAACCGGTAGTTTTGCACAGAAAAAAAAACCCTTGCGGTTTTTCCCTCTCATGTGAGGGTTTTTTCCCCTCCTTGAGCTACCACCTTACCGTGGTGGAGGGGTTTGTGTGTCCCAATGATCCCAGGAGCTATGTTGTCAGGGCTTTATGCCTCTGAAAGGTCACCCAAGGCAAACAGGTCCTGGGGGAGTGACCAGACTAAGAGTAGCTCATCCAGACAGAGGTGCCAGGCAGAAAAATAGGAAAAAAAAAACTGAAGAAAAAAAAACAAAAAAAAAAACTAAAAAAAGAGAAAGGATAGTATAAACAAAATAAAAAAAGAAGGAAAAGTATTTCAGAAAAGAACAACCTATATATATATATAAATAACAAAAAACTAAAAAAAAGCTAAAAAACAAACTTAAAACAGGCAGAAAAAAATAAAGAAAACTAAAAAAAGAGAAAGAATAGTATAAACAAAAAAAAAAAAAACAGAAGGAAAAGTATTTCAGAAAAGAACAACCTATATATATATATAACAAAAAAACTAAAAAAAACTAAAAAACAAACTTAAAACAGGCAGAAAAAATAAAGAAAACTAAAAAAAGAGAAAGAATAGTATAAACAAAAAAAAACAGAAGGAAAAGTATTTCAGAAAAGAACAACCTATATATATATATATATATATATATATATATATATATATAGAAAAACTAAAAGAAAAAACTGAAAAAAAACTTTAAACAGGCAGAAAAAAAACTAAAGAAAACTAAAAAAAGAGAAAGGATAGTATAAACAAAATAAAAAACAAACAAAAGGAAAAGTATTTCAGAAAAGAACAACCTATATAAATATATATAACAAAAAAACTAAAAAAAACTTAAAAAAAAACTTAAAACAGGCAGAAAAAAATAAAGAAAACTACAAAGGAGAAAGAATAGTATAAACAAAAACAAAAAAACAGAAAGAAAAGTATATCTGAAAAAAACACCCTAAATATATATATTTATAACAAAAAACTAAAAGAAAAAACTAAAAAACAAACTTAAAACAGGCAGAATAAAACTAAAGAAAACTATAAAAAGAGAAAGGATAGTATAAACAAAATAAAAAAAACAGAAGGAAAAGTATATCTGACAAAACACCCTAAATATGTATAAATATATATATATATAACAAAAAAACTAAAGAAAACAAAAAAATAGAGAAAAGATTAGTATTTTAAAAAATTTTTTTAAAAAAAACTTAAAACAGGCAGAAAAAAACTAAAGAAAACTTAAAAAAGAGAAAGAATTGTATAAATAAAATAAAAAAAAAACAGAAAGAAAAGTATATCCGAAAAAAACACCACTTTAAATATATATATATGATAAAAATAAACTAAAAAAAAATTAAAACAGGCAGAAAAATAAAAAAGATATATAGGAAACTAAAAACAAAGAAAAGTATTTTTGAAAAAAAAAAAAAAACCCACACTAAACCGGGTGTTTTGCACAGAAAAAAAAACCCTTGCGGTTTTTCCCTCTCATGTGAGGGTTTTTTCCCCTCCTTGAGCTACCACCTTACCGTGGTGGAGGGGTTTGTGTGTCCCAATGATCCCAGGAGCTATGTTGTCAGGGCTTTATGCCTCTGAAAGGTCAACCAAGGCAAACAGGTCCTGGGGGAGGGACCAGACTAAGAGTAGCTCATCCAGACAGAGGTGCCAGGCAAAAAAATAGGGAAAAAAAAACTGAAGAAAACAAACTAAAGAAAACAAAAAAGACAAAACAATAGTATTTCTGAGAATAAACAACTTTAAAAAAACTTAAAAAAAAACTAAAAAAAAGACTTAAAACAAGAAGAAAAAAAACTAAAGAAAACTACAAAAAGAAGAAAAAGAATGGTATTTCTAAAAAAACTTGAAAAAACACTAAAAAAATTTAAAAAGGCAGAAAAAACTAAATAATAGTAAAAAAAGGAGAAAGAATAGTATAACCAAAATAAAAAAACAGAAAGAAAAGTATTACTTTAAAAAACACTAAATATATATATATAAATATATATATATATATATATATATATATATAACAAAAAACTAAAAAAACAAAAAAAAACTTAAAACAGGCAGAAAAAAATAAAGAAAACTAAAAAAGAGAAAGAATAGTATAAACAAAATAAAAAACAGAAAGAAAAGTTTATCTAAAAAAAATACTTTAAATATATATAACAAAACAATTAAAATAAACTTTGAACAGGCAGAAAAACAACTAAAGAAAACTAAAAAAAGAGATAGAATAGTATAAACAAAATAAAAAAATCAGAACGAAAAGTACATCTGAAAAAAACACTTTAAATATAAATATATAACAAAAAAAACTTAAAACAGGCAGAAAAAACTAAAGAAAACTAAAAAAAGAGAAAGAATAGTATAAACAAAATAAAAAATAGAAAGAAAAGTATTTCTGAAAAAAAAAATCTAAATATATAAATAACAAAAAAAAACTTAAAACAGGCAGAAAAAAATAAAGAAAACTAAAAAAGGAGAAATAATAGTATAAACAAAATAAAAAAAACAGAAAGAAAAGTTTATCTATAAAAAACTTTAAATATATATATATAACAAAAAACTAAAATAAACGTTATACAGGCAGAAAAACAACTAAAGAAAACTAAAAAAAGAGAAAGAATAGTATGAACAAAATAAAAAAATCAAAAAGAAAAGTTTATCTAAAAAAAACTTTAAATATATATATAACAAAAAACTAAAATAAACTTTAAACAGGCAGAAAAACAACTAAAGAAAACAAAAAGAAGAGAAAGAATAGTATAAACAAAATTAAAAAATCAAAAAGAAAAGTATATCTAAACAACACTTTAAATATATATATAACAAAAAACAAAAAAAAACTTAAAACAGGCAGAAAAAAAACTAAAGAAAACTAGAAAAAAGAAGTAAAAGAATAGTATTTGTAAAAAAAAAGACTAAAAAAAAGAAACATAACAGTATTTCTGAAAAAAAAACTTAAAACAGGCAGAAAAATAAAAAATATATATAGGAAACTAAAAACAAAGAAAAGTATTTTTGAAAAAAAAAAAAAAACCCACACTAAACACTAAACCGGGTGTTTTGCACAGAAAAAAAAAACCCTTGCGGTTTTTCCCTCTCATGTGAGGGTTTTTTCCCCTCCTTGAGCTACCACCTTATCATGGTGGAGGGGTTTGTGTGTCCCAATGATCCCAGGAGCTATGTTGTCAGGGCTTTATGCCTCTGAAAGGTCACCCAAGGCAAACAGGTCCTGGGGGAGAGACCAGACTAAGAGTAGCTCATCCAGACAGAGGTGCCAGGCAAGAAAAATAGGAAAAAAGAAAAACTGAAGAAAACAAACTAAAGAAAACAAAAAGACAAAAGAATAGTATTTCTGAAAATAAACAACTTTAAAAAATATTTTTTAAAAACTAAAAAAAAAACTTAAAACAGGCAGAAAAAAAACTAAAGACAACTACAAAAAGAAGAAAAAGAATAGTATTTGTAAAAAGAAAAGACTAAAAGAAAAAGAAACATAACAGTATTTCTAAAAAAAAACTTAAAACAGGCAGAAAAATAAAAAAGATATATTGGAAACTAAAGAAAAGAAAAGTATTTCTGGAAAAAATAAAAAAAACTGAAAACAGGCAAAAAAAACTAAAGAAAACTAAAACAAGGGAAAGAACAGTATAAACAAAATAGAAAAAACAGAAAGAAAAGTATATCTGAAAAAAACACTTTAAATATATATAAATAACAAAAAACTAAAAATAACTAAAAACAGGCAGAAAAAAACTAAAGAAAACTAAAAAAAAGAGAAAAAATAGTATAAACAAAATAAAAAAAAGAAAGTAAAGTTTATCTGAAAAAAACACTTTAAATACATATATATATATATATATATATAAATAAAAAAAACTAAAAACAGGCTGAAAAAAACTAAAGAAAACTTAAAAAAGAGAAAGAATAGTATAAATAAAATAAAAAAACAGAAAGAAAAATATATCTGAAAAAAAACACTTTAAATATATATATAATAAAAAAAGCTAAAAAAAAATTAAAACAGGCAGAAAAATAAAAAAGATATATAGGAAACTAAAAACAAAGAAAAGTATTTTTGAAAAAAAAAACAAACAAAAAAAACCCCACCCTAAACCGGGTGTTTCGCACAGAAAAAAAAACCCTTGCGGTTTTTCCCTCTCATGTGAGGGTTTTTTCCCCTCCTTGAGCTACCACCTTACCGTGGTGGAGGGGTTTGTGTGTCCCAATGATCCCAGGAGCTATGTTGTCAGGGCTTTATGCCTCTAAAAGGTCACCCAAGGCAAACAGGTCCTGGGGGAGAGACCAGACTAAGAGTAACTCATCCAGACAGAGGTGCCAGGCAAGAAAAATAGGAAAAAAAAACTGAAGAAAACAAACTAAAGAAAACAAAAAGACAAAACAATAGTATTTCTGAAAATAAACAACTTTAAAAAATATTTTTTAAAAACTAAAAAAAAAAACTTAAAACAGGCAGAAAAAAAACTAAAGACAACTACAAAAAGAAGAAAAAGAATAGTATTTGTAAAAAAAAAAGACTAAAAGAAAAAGAAACATAACAGTATTTCTAAAAAAAAAAACTTAAAACAGGCAGAAAAATAAAAAAGATATATTGGAAACTAAAGAAAAGAAAAGCATTTCTGGAAAAAATAAAAAAAACTGAAAACAGGCAAAAAAAACTAAAGAAAACTAAAACAAGAGAAAGAACAGTATAAACAAAATAGAAAAAACAGAAAGAAAAGTATATCTGAAAAAAAACACTTTAAATATATATAAATAACAAAAAAACTAAAAATAACTAAAAACAGGCAGAAAAAAACTAAAGAAAACTAAAAAAAGAGAAAAAATAGTATAAACAAAATAAAAAAAAGAAAGTAAAGTTTATCTGAAAAAAACACTTTAAATACACATATATATATATATAAAAATAAAAAAAACTAAAAACAGGCTGAAAAAAACTAAAGAAAACTTAAAAAAGAGAAAGAATAGTATAAATAAAATAAAAAAACAGAAAGAAAAATATATCTGAAAAAAAACACTTTAAATATATATATAACAAAAAAAGCTAAAAAAAAATTAAAACAGGCAGAAAAATAAAAAAGATATATAGGAAACTAAAAACAAAGAAAAGTATTTTTGAAAAAAAAAACAAACAAAAAAAACCCCACCCTAAACCGGGTGTTTCGCACAGAAAAAAAAACCCTTGCGGTTTTTCCCTCTCGTGAGGGTTTTTTCCCCTCCTTGAGCTACCACCTTATCGTGGTGGAGGGGTTTGTGTGTCCCAATGATCCCAGGAGCTATGTTGTCAGGGCTTTGTGCCTCTGAAAGGTCACCCAAGGCAAACAGGTCCAGGGGGAGAGACCAGACTAAGAGTAGCTCATCCAGACAGAGGTGCCAGGCAAAAAAATAGGAAAAAAAAAACCTGAAGAAAACAAACTAAAGAAAACAAAAAAGACAAAAGAATACTATTTCTGAGAATAAACAACTTTAAAAAATTTAAAAAGAAACTAAAAAAAAGACTTAAAACAGGCAGAAAAAAACCAAAGACAACTACAAAAAGAGAAAAAAGAATAGTATTTCTAAAAAAAACTTGAAAAAAACTAAAAAAAAACTTAAAACAGGCAGAAAAAACTAAATAAAACTAAAAAAAGAGAAAGAATAGTATAAACAAAATAAAAAAACAGAAAGAAAAGTATTTCTGAAAAAAAAATCTAAATATATAAATAACAAAAAAAAACTACAAAAAAAAATTAAAACAGGCAGAAAAAAAACTAAAGAATACTAAAAAATAAAGAAAATAATAGTGTTTCAAAAAAACTTAAAAAAAAGAAAAAACATAAAGAAAACTAAAAAAAGAGAAAGAATAGTATAAACAAAATGACTGAAAGAAAAGTTTATCTCAAAAAACACTTTAAATGTATATATATAACAAAAAAACTAAAATAAACTTTAAACAGGCAGAAAACAAACTAAAGAAAAATCAATATCTATATATATCTGACAAAAAACACCCTAAATATATATATATAACAGAAAAAAATAAAAAAAAATAAAAAAAGCTTAAAACAGGCAGAAAAAAACTAAAGAAAACTAAAAAAAGAGAAAGAATAGTATAAACAAAATAAAAAAAACAGAAAGAAAGGTATTTCTGAAAAAAAAACCATTTTAAATATATATAAATAACAAAAAAACTTAAAAAGCTTTAAACAGGCAGAAAAAAAATAAAGAAAACTAAAAAAAGAGAAAGAATAGTATAAACAAAATAAAAAAAACAGAAAGAAAAGTATATCTGAAAAAAAACACTTTAAATATATATATATAACAAAAAAAACAAAAAAAAATTAAAACAGGCAGAAAAATAAAAAAGCTATATAGGAAACTAAAAACAAAGAAAAGTATTTTTGAAAAAAAAAACAAACAAAAAAAAAACCCACCCTAAACCGGGTGTTTCGCACAGAAAAAAAACCCCTTGCGGTTTTTCCCTCTCGTGAGGGTTTTTTCCCCTCCTTGAGCTACCACCTTACCGTGGTGGAGGGGTTTGTGTGTCCCAATGATCCCAGGAGCTATGTTGTCAGGGCTTTATGCCTCTGAAAGGTCACCCAAGGCAAACAGGTCCTGGGGGAGGGACCAGACTAAGAGTAGCTCATCCAGACAGAGGTGCCAGGCAAAAAAATAGGAAAAAAAAAAAAATAAAGAAAACATCATGTCATGGCATTGCTCAGGAGGTACGGAGTGACAACGGCGGACATTCAGTGCAGACCTCTTCCGACAGTTCGCCTCAGAGTGGGGTTTTGATCACACTACCTCCAGCCCCAGATATCCGCAATGCAATGTGGAGGCTGAAAAAGCAGTAAGAACTGTGAAGGACCTCCTGAACCCATACATGGCCCTCATGACATATCGGGCCACTCTGCGCAACTGAAGTCATCTCGTCACCCAACACCCGGTGAGGCCCAATTCTACACCGCCGAGGGTCCAAGCGATGGAGAGGCGTTACCCTACCAGAGAGAGAAACCCTCCAAGGTACCTTATGGACTTTGAATCAGATAGAAGGTACTCTCGTAACTCTGAGTGACCAGCCCGGTGCAGAATTATCCCCTCACTCAGATGAAGGAATGGGTAGTCCACCCCACCTAGTTAGGGAAAGAAAGGAAAGATAAGTGAGTGTGATACAATGGTGTTGTTAAACAGTTTGGAATATTTTGATTTATTTTGAAGTTACTTGGAGTGACTAACAAAAGAATGGGCTAAGGATAATCTGCAACACAACTGGTGAACTTCTGAGGTGTTCTATTATGTTATGGCCTATTGTATGCAGCCTACTCAGAAGGGAGGATGTGTTGTGAGAGCTGTTGTGATGTTGCCCTGTGTTTCCCTAAGCTACCACTAGGTGGGTAACTGTTATTACAAGTGACGGGATGTCCTCTGTTATTGTTGTTGAATAAACATGCGAGCAAGCTGCAGAGTTTATCGGCTCCGTCTGACTACACGTTATATAGCATATGAGTTATTGCTACCATGACAGACATTGCAGGTGTCGGTTGAATACAGGTGGGGGCAGGGCCGGATTATGGGGGTCTGAGGGGTCCGAGAGGGGTCCAAACTCCCCCCCAACACTCCGAACCCCACCCCCACCCCCCACCCCCGCACCAACCTACCGTACCTAAGGATTCTATAAAAGTTTCTTTCTGCTCTTCCTTCTTGCAAAGTCGTCCACTAACTAATCAAAGTTGAGCTGTCAAACAAACTCTGATTCTATTGCAAGAAGGGATAGTAAATTCAACCCATTTTGGCACATTTTCACCCTGAGCTAATTTTTTATTCGAGCCAGTCTACAGAATGACGGTTCCCCTTCACAGTTTGTTATTGGCAGGGTCAAAAACAGTCTGAGTGCTATGTAAACATTTTGGAAAGCATTTTTGTTCTTCTGAAATGAATGATTTGTACTGAACAAGTTCATCTGCCAAGCAGATCAGTGGGTCAGGTCAGATCAGTGGGATATGCTGCACCAAGAGATTCTGCCCTTAAAGTGAGCTCACTGTTGGACAGATTATCAGACATGAAAAGAACATGAAAAAGATTGGTCAAGTGTGTGTATGCAGTTAACCGATGGTTAAGACAGGACACAAGTTTTTCAAATAGAACATTGAACGTTTCAATCCGAAACTTTTCTTTTCCACTAAATTCAACACCTGGCTCTGCACTTTCATCAGCCATACATTTGTTCTTCTTTGTGCGCTGGAGGTCATGTCTGTAGTCTTGGGAGAGTGAGTCGGTAACAGTTAAGCTGCCACAAAGTCACCAAGGTAAAGGAGAAGCTATGTAGCCGTGTGTATGTCAATGTCATGTTTCTGCAACTGCAGGCTCGTGGCTCGGAACCGCTGCAGTATTGTATCCCAAAAGTGTGCCATGAAAGCTATCTCCAGGGTGTCCAGCTTGCCACAGAGTGCAGAGGCCTCGCTTCTAGTTTCACGATATCAACCATTAAAGGCTGAATTTAGGCGGTACATTGGTGTCTCGAATTAGTGTCGTTCTTCGCTGTAGTAGCACCAGTGAGCCTGTAGGGGGAGCAGCAGCTTAAACCAAATAAAAGAAGAATCACTAAAATGAGCAGAAGAAGAGATCACACTGGTTGGTTATTAGCGTTATTGTTTTTTCCTCAATGAAGCAGTTGATAGGTGAAATTTATCAGACGGAGGGGCTTTCTTTTTTTCTTTTTTATGATGGGCTGAAGTCTGAGCAGCTGCAGGGCTTTAAACAGGGAGGAGAAGCAGGACTCAGTCTGACCCCTTCCTCCAAGTTTCTGCAGGCTGAACTGGAGCTGAATGTCCTTCTTAGCCGGCTGTCCTTCACAGAACCCGTCCGCTATATCTACAACCCTCTGGAGTACGCTTGGGAAACTCACCGCTGCTATGTGGAGAGGTACTGTCAGAGCGGACAATCGATCCTGTTCCTGGGCATGAATCCAGGTCCTTTCGGGATGGCACAGACAGGGGTGAGCACAGCATTCTTACACAATCCATGTTTCATTTTGCATGTATAAAACTGCTGATAACCATTGATATTGTGGTGACAAACAAACCATGTGATCTGCAGCCTTGGGGTCCGTTTCACGTAGGTGGTTCAACAAACTCTGAGTCAAATCCTTAACTCTGAGTTGATCTACTCTGAGATAGGAAACTCTGAGTTTCCGGTTTCACAACACCTGATTTGAGACAGTTTTAGCAACTCCGAGTAGTTTGACCTGGAGTTAAGCACGTGCACACCAGACATAAACAGCCAGCATCTGTGGAGCCCAGATTCATTGATCAACCAATGGAAACGAAATGTTATGAATATAACTTCTGTTCCCTGAAGGAGAGGAACGAGGTACAACACATATAGTATGGGATATCACGCCCTCACGTGGCCTGACTGAAGACACCTTTATTCACGCCTTTAAGGCAGATGATCTGTGGTGACGTCTGGGCGGCTCCGCCTGCACATATATACGTGTAACACCACAGTCATCCTTCAGTTCGATAGCCGCTCTTCACCGAGCCTAGCTGCGCAGTGGGGCAACCCAGTGTTGTACCTCGTTCCTCTCCTTCAGGGAACAGAAGTTATATTCATAACATTTCGTTCCCTTTCAGTCAATTCACTCGGTACAACACATATAGTATGGGACATATATACACGCCCCACAGAGCAGCCACCGAACCAAAGTCAACCTCCAAAACTTTAGTGCACTGTAGACCCAGCAGAAAGGACAGAGTGAGCCACTGAAGGGGCTGTCCCATCCAAACAATAAAACCGAACAAAAACTGTGCGGTGATGATCAACTGGCTGCAGTGCAGATATCACTCACAGAAACCCCTTTAACAAGGCCCATGAGGCTGCCATTCCCCTGGTTGAATGTGCCCTCACACCTTGGGGCAACGGACGACCCCTGCTGCCGTATGCTAAGGAGATAGCCTCCACAATCCAGCGGTAAAGCTGCTGTTTAGACAGTGCCTTGCCTTAGGCTGGATTAGCAAAACAGACAAACAACTGGTAACATAAACGCACACTCTGAGTGCGGTCTATGTAAGTGCGTAGTGCACGCACAGGGCACAAGGAATGCAACCTCCTCTGCTCCTCAGATGCAAATGGAGGACGGCAGAAGCTCAGTAGTTCAAAACTCATAGAGCTATAGGCTATGGGGATAATCTTAGGCAAATACGCCGCATTTGGGCGCAATGTAACCTTAGATCCATCCAGAGTGAACTGGATACAAGAAGGATGCACAGACAAAGCATGAAGGTCACCCACTCGCCAAAGCAAGTAGCAGTGCAGTTTTGTATGAAAGAAATTTCATGTCTGCTGACTCAACAGGCTCAAATGAGGTCCACCAAGAGCCTCAAGCACCAACCCTGAATCCCATGAGGGAGCACTGGGTTTAAGCACAGGTCTTAGCCTGCGGACTCCCTTTAGGAAGTGCATAGCAAGAGGGTGAGCGCCTGGCGTCACACCATCAAAGCCAACATGGCATGCAGATACAGCTGCCAAACAGACTTTAATTGTTGAGAAATAGAGACCCCTATCCAGCCGCTCCTGAAGGAATGTTAAAACATCCACAATAGAACTCTGAAATGGGAGTACATTTCGGTCCTGACATGCAATCTCTACTCTCTCACATGAGGACCCCCCTGGAGAGAAGGTCTGGCCCAAGGTTTAAGTGACCCGGAATATGTGTGGCTCTGAGTGACAGAAAATGAACACTGCACCATAGCAACAGAGAGTGAGACAGTTTTAACAGGGGAAAAGAGCATGTCCCTCCCTGTTTGTTTATGTAGGAAACCATGGTTGTGTTTTCCGTCCCGATCAGAACCTGATGGCCCGTCAGAACAGGACGAAAATGCCTCAGAGCTAATAGGATGGCTAATAGCTCAAGATAATTGATGTGGAGTTTGCATTGTGCTGGCGTCCACACACCTCTCACTGCTGCGCCCTCGCACAGAGCCCCCCGACCCCTCAGGGATGCGTCTGTGGACACCACCTTGCGAAAAGACACCCTCCCTATCGGAGATCCCCGTTGTAGAAAACCGGGTTCTCTCCACGGGAGAAGAGCCGACATGCAAGACGGAGTTATCGTCAGCCTCCTCTGGAGGTGACGCTGCGCGCACAGCCGGTGAGACTGAGTCCAGCGTTGAAACGCTCTCATCTTTAACAGTCCGTGCGGCACTACAGCGATCATAGATGCCATCATGCCTGTCAGCTGTAAAATCGTCCGAAAACACAGTTTGCGTCCCAACTGAAATTGTGCCAGGCAGCGGCGAAACGTAACCACCCTGCGTTCTGACAGACGTGCTCGGCTTGAAACGGAGCATATTTCCAGCCCGAGAGATGATACCTGTTGACTCGGAGTCAGTGAACTTTTCTGTAAATTACGGAAAAGCCCAGTGTTTGGATGTGCGATAGGGTCAATGACAGCTGAGCCGCTGCTCGCTCGCTAGAGCACGCACTCAGCACCCAGTCGTCCAGATAGGCTTAGATGCGCACACCTTTCTCCCTTAGTGGAGCCAATGCCGCCTCGACACATTTGGTGAATGTTCGGGGGCGAGTGATAAGCCGAACGGCAGCACCAGGTATTCGTAGGCTGTGCCCTCGAATGCAAACCTTAGAAAGTGCCTGTGGTCCGGATGAATCGCTACGTGAAAGTAAGCATCTGTCAGATCGATAGTTGTAAACCAATCTCCCGGTCTGATTTCGCCCAGTAGCTGTCTGAGTGTTAGCATCTTGCACCTGTAAGTTCGTAGGTATTTGTTTAACACTTGCAAGTCTAAGATAGGACGGAGCCCTCCTCCTTTTTTCGGAACAACGAAATAGTGGCTGTACCAACCTTTGTTCGTTTCCGAGCGGGAACAACTCATATCGCTCTCTTGTTCAACAAGTTGTTTATTTGTTCCCTCAGCACTGCTGCTGCTTCCTCTGCTACAACTATGTGTATTACAGAGTGGAAGCGAGGCGACCGGGCCCCGAACTGTAAGCGGTAGCCCATGGCAACGGATCTCTCTACCCACGGTGAGACTGCGCATGCGCGCCACCGAGGGAGACGTACAGTCAGTCGACTGACCTCCAGTACTGTGGGGGAGGGGTTGTCGCCCTCTAGCGTGCCGGCTGGGAACAGCAATACTTTCCCGCCCAGACTTGATTGATTTATGATGTTTTGAGAACAAAACGAAACCTTTATTAGACTCGACGAACGTACATTTGTAACATTCACTCAGTGAACAACAGGCGCCATTACTGGGGCATGTGTGTGAGGGAGGATTGTGCTTGGGAAAAACTGTGTTAAGGGAGTGCAGCGCCTCTCGGGACCGGACCCCTGAACAAACATTAAACGCGGCCTCTTTGGCGGCCAAAAATGAAGGGCGGCAGCGTCTCTGCCGGTTTGTGCAGATAACCCTGTTGTTTGGGCCTCGCATCACGCCTGGGGATGATGCTGCTCAAAGCTTTGGTTTGTTTCTTCCTCGGCCCAAAATTAGCCTGAATGTCGTCGAGGGACTGCCCAAACAAACCGCTGGCCGACACAGGCTCGTCCAGATAAACCGCTCTGTCCCTCTCTGGAACGTCGGAGAGAGTCAGCCACAGGTGCCTCTGCGCCACCACCGTGGAAGCCATGCCTCTACCGAGAGAGAGCGCTGCACAGCGGGACACACGGAGGATGTAATCTGTGGCGACCAGAGCTTCATTGAGGAGAGGAGAAAGCGGACTGTCGGGAGGCATACGCGAGCCGAGTTCCGCCAGACACATAGCCTGATATGTCTGAAGCATGGTGACGGAGCTCAGTGCACGAGCCGTATTTGCCTGTATCCTGTAAATTTTATCCAGCTGTGACGCTGAAAATCTACAGTGCTTGGATGGGAGCGTGATAGGGCCACCGACACCGTGATTCTGGCCGGGGCCAGATAGTCTGCCAGGGACGCCTCCATAGACGGAGGGTTCACCAATCCAGCTTTTTCAGCTCCATCCAGGTCCAGAAACTGTCCACAACCGGGCACTGTGGCGCGGGTGGACAGCAGCTTGTCCCATGTCGAGGTTAGTTCCGCGACAAAATCCGGGAACATGGGCAAGCTGTTCTTGTCAGTCGTCGGTTCGGGTGGGAGAAAAAACCCTGTGAACCGCGACGGTTTTTGAGCCGGTGGAGGAGAGGGCCATCCTACTTCCAGTTTCTCAGCTGCACGGCGGTACAGTGAGAGGAAGGATGTGTCGTCTAGATCAACCGGCGCAGCAGCGGCGGCATACTGACCCGAAGACAACGGCTCCTGCTCATCCTCCGAAAAACCCTGCACGCCCAGGCCAATGTCCAGCACGTCATCGTCCTCCTGGTAACAAGCTAGCCCGGATAGCGGCTGGCCAGTGCCCTCGGAGGGGCCCGGCTCAAATCCAGCTGACCCGTCAGCACACTCCACATGGTCTGCCCAGTTTCCAACTGAGCCTTCGACCAGAAAGTCCTCACCACCGGACTCGGGCAAAGCCGGGTCTCTGGACTCGGAGAGGCGGGGATCATGCAGCGCAACAGCGGATTTTCCTAGTATTTTCTCCACAAACTTGACCCGCCTTCCCAGGGTTGAGCTCCGAAGCCGGTGACAGGACTCACACGACTCGGGCTCAGTCAATGCCCTCCTGGCGTGGACAACACCCAGGCAAACAGGACAAGCCTCATGGAGATCCTTTTCGTGAAGGGAGAAGCCGCACCCCTGAGGACAGGGGCGAACAGAAGACTTCGCCTTCGCTTTCATGGGCTCAGCGCTCATAACAAGACGCAGAAGCTGAATGAAATTAGCGCTCCGCGGGTAGCTGCTGGCTCACACCAACAGGGGCAGTTAAACTAAAAACGATCAGGCAATAGCCACAGACAAGACCAGGCTAATTTAGCAGCAGCTAGTTAGCCTGACTCGGTGTAGGTGTTCTCAGCGAGGTGAAGAGCGTAAGAACTGAAGGATGACTGTGGTGTTACACGTATATATGTGCAGGCGGAGCCGCCCAGACGTCACCACAGATCATCTGCCTTAAAGGCGTGAATAAAGGTGTCTTCAGTCAGGCCATGCGAGGGCGTGATATCCCATACTATATGTGTTGTACCGAGTGAATCGACTGAAAGGGAACAGGGAGAAGGAGGGGGCAGCAGCAAGCCAACGGCGAATTACAGCACGTTTTTAAAAGAAAGTGCAATACAGCTAGTCCTTGAGCCGGACCAGATGTCGGTACCACTTGGGTGGGCAAAACCTTACATATACTAAATTGTTTTTAGGGTCAATATAAGTAAATTAAAATATGATAGACTTTTCATAGGGGTAGCTTTTTATATTTTTTCTTATTTTGTTATTTTCCTCAATAGGCGAATTTTTAACTCCAAAAGCAACACAGAAAGTCAAAAGCACATTAAAAGTCATACTCTATTTGAGTCACACTGCTCTTTTCTATAAGTGAATCAAACCTGTGTCTAATTAAATGAGTTGATGAAGTAGGAGTGGCCCAATTTGATGGTGGAGCAGTTCTTTCAGGTATCATAGCACTTGAGCCAAGAACCAAAATTTCACATATCAGTACCACCTGGGTGGACAAATTCTAGTTGTGATTTTTTTATTGCTATACATCCCTACAATAAGTTTTTATATGATAGACCTTGGTAGCTGGTAGCTTTATTGTAGTTATCACTCATTGAAGTAATAGAGTGCAGCTGTTCAAAAATGAAAAATCGCCTTCCTTCAAAATTAGCTTTCTTTCATTTTAACCTCTCATTTAGGTGTGTTTGAACTATTGGCTAGCCATAGAGACTTGTAATAACCCCCTAAGTAGTATTTCAAGTAATTTATCTAATACAGGTGTGTATATATAGCTTCAATTAGCCAATTGTCAGGTCTAAATCAAGGTCTAAATTAAGGATATTTTTTTACTTACAAGTAGAAGTAAAGTAAATGCAGACTAATAGCATTAGAATAACACAACTGTAATATGACACTGATATATTTTAAATGCAGGCACTCATTATACAATCATCCTGGCTGGTTCAGGGCAAGAAGACATTAGCAACAAAATAAGATCTACTGATGTATACACTCTATACAATCATCTGAGAAAAACTCCATTCCTCCACCAAGAACTTGATGAGACTGGCTTTGTTGGCAGGGCTGCAGAGAAGTTTCCTCCACTGCTGAATATTGTGGCCAGAAACAATGTTTCTGAACTGGATCCCCATGTCTGCACCTCTGTTAAGTCTTTCTGAATTTTTGATTGACATGTCCTTGTAAACGTCAAAGACAACATCAATCTTTTCACTATCACCACCTTCATGCAGGACCTTGGCTAAAGTTGAGTCCAGCCAGCTTCCACCATGTCAGGATTGCGTATTAATGCAACCGATTCGTGCCAACTACCAGGCTGCTATCTGGAGACGGTCTCTTCATACCAAGCCATCTGTACCAAGCCCCAAGGACCATGGGTGGACCATAAATGACGAAGGGCAGCTGGAAATACAGTGGATGCGTGGTTCCCCAGCACCAGATGCGGTCTTGCAGTTGCTATCCTGCAAGTGTGTGAGGACATGCAAACCACCAGACTGCACATGTCTCAGCAATGGGCTGAAGTGCACAAACCTGTGCAAATTACAAACTTGTGCCAACCAATACAGTGAGGAAGAGCCCCTTGCACACCTGGCAGACTCAGATGTAGAAGAAGATACAGATACTGATGTCGATTACTGATGTTGATTAATAAATGATGACCAAAGGGAGCTATGTTAACAGACCCACCGTGACTCAGTGACAGTATTATGTACTAAGCCAAAACTTGTCAGTCATATTTGCTGTCACTGTTCCTTATGGAAAGAATAGGACTTTGAATAGGAATTGGAGTTTTTCTCAGATGATTGTATAGAGTGTATACATCAGTAGATCTTATTTTGTTGCTAATGTCTTCTTGCCCTGCACCAGCCAGGATGATTGTATATTGAGTTCCTGCATTTAAAATATGTCAGTGTCATATTAAAGTTGTGTTATTCTAATGCTATTAGTCTGCATTTACTTTACTTCTACTTGTAAGTAAAAAAATATCCTTAATTTAGACCTTGATTTAGACCTGACAATTGGCTAATTGAAGCTTATATATACACACCTGTATTAGATAAATTACTTGAAATACTACTTAGGGGGTTATTACAAGTCTCTATGGCTAGCCAATAGTTCAAACACACCTAAATGAGAGGTTAAAATGAAAGAAAGCTAATTTTGAAGGAAGGCGATTTTTCATTTTTGAACAGCTGCACTCTATTACTTCAATGAGTGATAACTACAATAAAGCTACCAGTTACCAAGGTCTATCATATAAAAACTTATTGTAGGGATGTATAGCAATAAAAAAATCACAACTAGAATTTGCCCACCCAGGTGGTGCTGATATGTGAAATTTTGGTTCTTGGCTCAAGTACTAATTGCGCAGTATCGATACGCGCATTCGGCCGCGCAGTCGTCGAAAGTCGCTGTGATGATGCTCGGCTCGAACAGCGTATCCCCCAGGAGAGCTAAACAATCCCTGAACGCCCATAGGCTGTATCAGGTGTCAATCATAGAAAACATGAACCCCCTAATAACTTTTAAAAACGGAGCTTCACAGAAAAAAAGAGGACTTTAGCACAAACCAGTCCTACTATAACTACATGTCAACATCACAAGCAGGGGGGAGAAAAATTTATGTTCTGTGTAATAAATTTCTAAAGTTTGTCCACAGCTCCATAAGCTTTGCTGGCGGAGGCGGGATTTATGACCTGTACTGCAGCCCGTCAACAGAGGGTACTGTTCTTGGAGTGGCATCACCCAGCAAGGAGGCAGGCGGCGTCCATTCTATATACAATCTATGGTTCAGACCAAAAAAAAGATCAATTTAAATTTGTTTTATACATCAATTGTGGTATCTATGAGCTACAACATGAGATCAAAAACCCTAGCATAAAAGTCCACCATTTTAGCTTAGAGGACTAATAAAGTCATAATAGTGGTTATTATTACTCTAAAAGACACAGGTAGCCAATGCAGAGATTTTAAAATTAGTGAGATGTGGGCTCTCTTCCTGGTCTTCGTCAGCATGCGTGCAGCTGAATTTTGTAGGAGCTGAAGCTGTGAAATGTTTTGTCTCTAACTAGATACACTAGTTAGAGACAAAACTATGATTGCCTAGATGTAGTGATCGGAAATATGAAAAATGGCTCATCTTACCCCACTCTCCCCTACACATACTCCACACAGCCATTCAACAACACCCTCAACATGCAACATCACAATATGTCAAAAGTTCCTGCTCGATACTGTTCTGTCTTATTTTTGTTTGAGTGTCCACACTTAAAGTTGTAAAAACCTTTCTATCCACTGGTTCCCTTTGGTGAAGTCAGGTCTGTTGTTGATTGGCTGAAGATCACCAGGGAAGTGGGTCATCCTCCTAATGAGCATCCAAAGCGGCAGATCAGAGGACTCGCTTGCACTCAGAGTGAAGT
Organism: Xyrichtys novacula; assembly: GCA_962446985.1. Lineage (NCBI taxonomy): Eukaryota > Metazoa > Chordata > Actinopteri > Labriformes > Labridae > Xyrichtys > Xyrichtys novacula. Next base: position 31,116,453 of record OY660872.1, read on the forward strand.
GAGTGGTGCTCGTTTCTGGGGTTTTTTCAAGAAACTTTGTGGAGAACCAGAAAAGTTCTTCAAACACTGCTTTGTGCACAACTTATGCCCACTCATTTTTATGAGTGCCAGTGGGAAAAACCTAACACCTCCTGAACTGCCTGTGGGTGAGCGGGAGAAGCTCCTGGCCCTGTGTGACATTACACTGTGCAAGGTAGTGGAGGCGCTGGGTGTTTCCATGGTGATTGGAATTGGAAGGGTGGCAGAGCAGAGAGCCTGGCGAGCCTTGACTGCTGCAGGTGTCAGTGTGCGAGTAGAAAGCATCATGCATCCATCACCCAGAAACCCAAAGGCCAATAAAGGCTGGGAAGGAGAAGCCAGAACCAGACTGACAGAACTTGGAGTCATTTCACTGCTAAGCATGAGCAACAATATGATGAAAGCTCACAAGGAGAATGAGTAAGAGGCTTATTGGAACAGTTAAATCTACTACTAAAGAATATAAGCTAACTTCAACCTCACAGGCCAGTTTGTGATGCACAAAGCACTCCAAAGAGAGTCTGGTATACAGTCGTGTCTGCTACTGTCTTCCTTTTCATATTGAGAGGTGTGGGGTGAGGTAGAGGGTTGCAAACAGCTACAGTCCAGGTAAAGTCATTTTTAAATTTTACACACTAATCAAATAAAAGGAGTTCAAGAAACAAAGAAAGCATATATTGAAATATGCAAAAATGTAGGCTAAAGGTGTTTGTGAAGGTGCTTTGTTAAAGTGTTGAACTCTAGTTAGAATTCATTCAGCTTCTTAAGACTTAAGTCATTTTGAGTGAAAAGATGTTAGAAAATGTGGATGATTTGGCATTACTCAGTATGCTTTTGCTGATAATGATACATCAGTTTTTAATGTTATATGTAAAGGTGTTTTTTTATGTTGAACTTTTCTACAAACTTTGCATAAATTAAAAGAAGACACCTACAAAGCCATTGTAGCTCATTAGTGGTAACATGATGGAGTGAGAAAATATGAATTACCTTTGTTTGTCCTACTGCACACATGTATATTTTTGTATTTTTCTACATTGTCAATGTCTTGATTGTTTTGTTTTTACATGTGTTTTATCTTTTTATGCAGTGATTTATCTACAGTTTTATCATTTTATTGAATTTCTTTTCAGGGGTCAATAAAGTTCTTCTTATCTTATCAGTTTCATAGTTGTTTCTCATCAATTTGTCACTTAATTCAGATTAAACGACTTAATACTGATATTAATGACTTTATTCTCCCAAATAATAACTTTATTCTTTAAGATTTAATAACATTTTTTTTTCTAATTGTGCCCCTTATACCCCCCCCCCCCCCCCCCCCAAGGAAATCTCACTCCAAGCTTAGTTCAAAACTTGAGAGCCTTGTAGTTGTGAATATCTGAAATGTTCTTTCAGACCAGGCAAAACTAAATTACAGATATCTGCAACACATAGCCAGCCTAGCTAAATGTTATAATGGCCCAAACCCAATTTGATGTGGTTATTTTGTCAATGGAGACAGAAGACAGGCACATCACGGTTAGAAAGTGATGTTCCGTGACGTCATTATAAGGCGCAGGACCCCGAGCGGATCTGCGCAGCCGCTGTCTTATCTTTGATCGAGTGCACTGTAGTCTTCTCGTTTCTGATTCAGACTACTTGATGGACAGTACTCTGATTGTTCAGGATGCTGCTAGTTTTGTCCGAAGACCATAAAGAACATCTCTCCTTCCTGCCTAAGGTTGACGCAGCAGGTAACGTACTGACATGTCACAGATTCGACAGATAAAAACATGCAGGTGAATAAAACTAACGAAGTTGTGCTCCCTCAGCCAGTTCAGCAACAGCTGACTGTCAGCTGACTGACTGACAGCGCTGATTGGAAACATGGGAAGCTGCTAGCCTCTGTCATAAGATGGAAACTCACTCAAAAAAAAAGTAATTCAGTTCTACAGGGCACGTCCGGGTAGTGAGGGCATACACACACACACACACACACACACACATATATATGTATATATATATATGCGAATTGTATATATTCACATATATATGTGTGTGTGTATGCCCTCACTACCCGGACGTGCCCTGTAGCTAATGCAATAATATATTTTATATATATATATATATATATATATTTTAGGTTTTGAATTTCCCTCTGGGATTAATAAAGTATCTATCTATCTATCTAAAAGCTTGCTCTCGTTCCTGCTGACTTATACTAGTGTGAAATACTTGTGTTTCTTAAGAGTAATTCATATGGAAAAAACAACCAAGTGTATCCGTAAAGCTGTCAAAAATTACTGTTGCTGGACAAAGTTGGCCTTTACAGTCGCTCTCCACCATAGGTTGCTTTTGACACCCATGAAATATAATGTTTCTTTTTGAAAACCCCTGCATTTCTGTCTGTCTGTCTGTCTGTCCATCTGTCCGTCCGTCCGTCCCCTTAGTGGTTGGAGAGTTTGGTCGAATAGCACTTGAGTTCTTGCGAAGAGGAACCAGCTCCAGGATCTATGAGGGAGCAGCCAGTAAGACCTTTTTCCATACTCACACTCATACTGCTGCTCAAATCACTGAACAGGCACCTCTGAACTTTTAATGGGTATTACAAAATGTGGTATTTCTGCTTATCTTTTTAACGCAGTATTAAACTGCAGTATGCTCCTTCTGAACTGGTTGTCGTATAAGTAGTTATACCAAAATTCCTCTTTGATAAAACAACCCAGTAATGATAACCTGCACTTAAAGTAGTTCTCTTCTCACTCGCTGTAAAAATAGTAAACACACAGTAGTACCTCTCCTTAATTTTTACAGTATCACAAAATGCAGCCTCTAAAATTACTACAACTCAAAGCTTTGGGGGGAATTACATGACAATTCCTGGACAGTTTTGACTGTTGACTATATTAACTTTTGTGAGCTGAATGGATCTAACAAAGTTAGACAGTTGATTCACGTTGAAGGTTACCAGTTATGCAGTGGCCTTGAAACAGAGCTCCTCTTTCTGTGGATTGATATTAAAGCCTTTTTATTCAAAGTACCAGGATCTATTGTTGTGACATGAATAGTGTAAAGGACATTTGGTAGCTGAGCTAGCCTCAAAGGTGGAGTCTGTATCTGTATGCTTTTTGCCTCTCTCTGGCACCTTGTTGACTGACTAACGTCTTGACCATATTCCTTATGTATTTAATTGTTCATGCATGGTGGGTGGACTCAAGTATTGTTCATTTGTTTGTTAATTTACATTAAAGTGTCCTTGGGCTAAGTGGGGTGGGGAAGAGGCCTGATAGTACTCATTATCTTTGAAATATAATGGCACTGATTTTTGCCATGCTCTATCTGATTCATGCCCATTACAGCGTGCAGGATCATGCAAAAGAGTGTTTCTTGGTGGCTGGGTTAGCCTTAAAGCCTCTGCAATAGCAAACCAGTCAATGTATGAGGACCAAGGTAGAGTTTTCCCCCCATTTATTGTATCAAATAGTGTTTAGATCATTTGTGGCTTAAAGACAAACAAAAACTAAATCCGTATTTTAACAAAGATACAGGATTAACTTCTACAAATACACAGTAGTGACACAAATAATCCATCTAGTGCATGGTCAACAAGAAATATTGGTAAGCATGGTATGCGGGTCAACATGCTTGACAGATAAGCAAAAACTGAGCATGGCCTTATGATTCCTCAGGTGTGGCCTGATAAGTTGAGGCAGGAGGTTGTGAAGAACGCAGCAAATAGTGTGACAGAATAAAATCACATACCCTGCAATGGATAAACACAGTATGGAGTGAATATACACTTGCACACCAGGTGCTTTCAAATCTTTCACACTGTCTTAAAAGTTTTTCTTTCCAAGACTTGCAATTAAAACCACAATTACTGACTGCTTACAGGAAAGCTGTGTGTGCCTGTGGAAATGGTGCAGCATGGAGTGGAAGGCCTGATGTTTCTGATGACAGAGAGCTCCAAACACATGGTGATTTACACAAACTTTGAACTTTTTCCTACATGTGCTACACATGGTTCATAAAAACTAATATACTCTACATCAAATTTAAAGTAACGCTACTGTAAATTCTTGACTACTCTGAATTTTCAAGCTTCTAAAATTGGTTATTTTAGATTAGATTGGTTTAGTAACACAACACTTAATGCATCGTGTCATGGGTAAAGGAGTATGTTTTCAGAGAAAAACATCCTGCATATTAATGGGAAAACAACCACACAATTCTGTATACACACACCTGCTAAAGACGTTTTAGTGTCTCTTTCCAACAACTTTCATTTTGCAGTACACCTTGTTTGTGAAAGGCATTTTTTTTAAAATTTCCACTCTCGATTATTTCAAAACAGTACCCTGGTAAGACTTACAGTTTGTGCATACCTAAAAAGATTGTCTGTTGGTTGAAAGCCTAAATTTGCATATTAACTTTAACACTGCTTTGGCTTTTGTTTTGGTTTGGTAACATTGACTTGTCCCTGTTCTCATAGATGCCTTAATTTTATTTGGCCCACAGTGTTTTCTCTGGGGGAAAAAATAATCTTTGATGCACCCAACATACTTATTGCTGAAAACAATGTTTTTTAACCACAATGATACAGGCCTTTTACCAAAGTAGATGTGGTACTGTGTAAAATGCTCATTGAAAATAGAATTTGATTGTTTTCATCTGTTTAAACTTTTTTTTGTTGAAAATAGTGCAAAGATAACATGTCATATGGTGAAACTAAGGTATGACTGGTCATGTATATGTGAAACAATAGTTTTCTTGGGAATTAAGATATAAGACATTATCAATCTATCGAGCAATACCAAAATTGGATCTGATTTTTCTACATGTTCTACTGGCCCGCAGCCAGACTTATTGGCTTTAGTTTTATCTACAAATCAGTGGTGATTCCTCCTCCAAAATAATGCTCTGCTGGCTTTGTAGACCTGTTGACATCAGTCTGATTGATGTTTGTCTAAACCAGTGTGATTAGCTCACTGGGTGGGCCAACTAGACACTTTAAAAAAAAAAAGAAAAACTGGGACAGAGGCATGGTTACCATAAGTTGCAACAGCTTTTTATTTTCCAACTCTGTAAATGTACCGGAAATTAGGGGAGTAGTGTCTGTGGATTTTAAAAAATGAAATGTTTTCCCTTTGTTGTCTGATATATGATTTCAGCATTCTTTGTTTCATGATACAACAAATGTTTTCATTAGATGACGAGTCTTGACTGCTCACAGGCCAGTTTGCACCTGGGCTCTCCTGCTGTATGTGCAGAATCTGATTTAGCATTGTTTCGCTAAAATATGCATAGCCTTTAAAAAGACATTGTGTGGATGCTCCTAAACCTGTATTTTGTTCAACATTAATGGAGCCTTCACAGATGAGGACACTATCTGTGCCATGAGCACTAATGCATTTCCACACCATCACAGATGCTGGATTTTGTTCTATGTGCTGATAACAGACCAGGTGGTCCCTCCAGTCTTTGAGCTGAGGATGTAGCCTCTGTGAGTTCCAAAAAGCATGTCAAACTTCCATTTGAAAGACCACAAGACAGTGTTTCTTTTCACCTCAGTTCATCAAAGTGGGCTGAGGTCTGGCGAACTTGCTGGTATTTTGAAATCATCTTCATACTCCAGGTTCCTCTTTGCATGGTTCAGTTAGTTTTATCCTCATTTGTGGAAGCAGTAGTGATTTCAACTCCAGAGTCATGTCTTTTTTTGATGCAGTGCTGCCTGAGGGCCTGAAGACCGTTGTCATTAGGTAGTGGTTTTTAGCCCAGTTCATCTTGTTTATGATTATTACAGAACATTATTTTGAAATGTTTGTGAAAGACTGCCTCAGCAAACAGTTCAGAGTTGGGAACCTCTCCCCATCTTTACTTAGAAGAAACTCAGTCTGTTACCTGTGGCAAATTTACCTGAATCCAGGTGTTCTTTTTTTAGCACTAGCATTTTTCAGTTCAGGGTTCGGGTTAAGTTTGGGAAACTTTTTACATCAAATGTAAAATATGCATATAAGATAATGTCATTTTTTAGTTTCAGCATTTGATATGTTGTCTTTGCATCATTTCACTGAATAATGGGATAAAAATTTTCTGCAAACCCTGTTTCTTAGAATCTGTAGGAGTAACATCCATTTTGCCCAGCCTATATAAATAATGTAAACTATCTGACATTATTTCAAAGTTTTCAGCACATATTTAACATGTAACAGTGACAGATCCAGTTGTATAAATCCCTTTTCAGTGTACACCATGGCATTGTATAAATTAAATACCTAAACTTTTTGAGACAGATTTTTCCTTTACTATGAGGTACATAAAATATAGCAGTCTGACAACTGATAGTTGCATCTTTGTTTGCATGTTTGTAGATCTGTGAAGTGGATTTCCTGGACTCTGTGTTGGTTTTGGGGTTTGGTGAAGAGCTCAATCAGCTGCTCTTACAGGTGACAATTTTTTTTAATGGATATTTCCATGTCAACTGTTCTAATACAGTGAGTATGTTCTGAGTTAGTTGATGGTGAGTTTTCATTGCAGCTCTACCTGCAGCACCACAGTCAGATCCGCTGTGTCCTTAGCCAGCTACCTACAAATATTCCTGCGTATCACAACCTGGAATGGAGACTGGATGTTCAGGTGCAGTTCTAACCTTTGTGCATGTGTGTTTGCTAGAGGGTTTTATAGTTTTACAGTGAACAAGTGTTGATGATAATGAATAATGCATAAACTACAAGAACATGTTTGCAGGTTATTTTCAGAAATGTGTTGTGTTTTTGTGGAAACATCATTTAAGGTATTTAAGTCTCTGAACAACCAACATTGAAACGTCAGTCAGTGACTAGCTTTTGCTGTTAGAACCTCTTGGTTTGTAGATTTGTTGTAGGGCAAGAGGAAAGACAGCAAAACTACACTGGCTGATTCAGAAGTCCTACGTTTGAACCACTTTTTCCCACATGTACTGCTCTCCTGAAGGTCACTTTGTATTGTTTATTGTCCGTAAAAACAGAGATTTTTTTTTCTCTCTTTTTTTCTTTGTCATTTTGTACACATTCACTAACTCTTTCCCACCAGTTGGGGAGTCGTTCAGTCCGGCATCAGGTTGTCCCAAGGTTGACCATGCGCCTGCTCCTGACGAAGGACAGTAACAGCACTGATCACAACAGCAGAATTCTCCAGACAGACCCAAGCACCCTCCTCCACCTTATCTCCACACTAGAGGTCGCTCTGGCCGCCATAAAAAACAGTCATGCTCGCCGCATATTACGCAACATTAAATAACCAAAGTGCCAAATGTAAAACAGCACATCATTATTTTCTACCCAGGAAATACTCTGCAGTGTTTCTGTTTTCTCCACCATAGTGTGGAGTTATTTTTTAATTTTAGCCTGGTTGCTAAAACTGACTACCCAGAGGTCAGAAACATTGACTTATGATATCCATCAAACTTTATGAACTTGCTTTACTTGCAGGTGAAACTGATGTTGAATTAAAATGTTTTGCAAAGATGGAACTGCGTTCTGTGCTTTTTTTTTTTTTTTTTCAATCAATATAACCTTTGAAGAGTGTAGTAGTATATCCTATAATTTTTTAGTCCTGTCTTTGATGGTGAGGTTTCTGGAGGGTTTGGAAAATAGGTTGCTCTGAATGATGAGCCCAAACAAAGTTTTTGCCCTTGTCAGCTTTCATTAACCAATAATGATTCATGGTATCTGTAAGGTTTTGATGGTCACAAAACCTCTAAACGGAATGGAACCAAGCGGTAGTGAAGATATCCAGCATGAGGAAAAAAGGATGGTGTCAGACAGCAGGTTTCAGAGCTCTGATATTTTTAATAAATCCAAGTGATCACACACAGCAGTCTTAACAATGATCATCCTTTGAGTAGCAGGCTGCAGAAAGCCACCCACACCTCTCCCCACTCACACAGGTGTGTCCACTTTTAAGCTGAGTGGGGCTCTCTCACCTGCTCCCCCCTCCCTCTTTCTCTCACCTGCATGACAGTGATTAGTGATAGGTATGTGCAAATCTGACCTCTAACAACTTAATCCGGATATACAATAGCCCTAATACTTAATAGGAAGAACATAAATGAATATAAATTAACCCGAAATAACTAAATAACCCAAAACAGACCAAACTAAAGCTAAATCCCACTAAATAACTCTACCCCTCCCCCTTTCTCTGCTCACTAACCCAGCCTAACAAGCTGATTTGCTACTGCTGGGACCTGTTTGCTGCATCCCCATGTGTGCACTCCATGCGGACACGCCCCCACAAGATGGTGACCTCGAAGAGAGGAGAGGTTAGCAGTGTTTAACACAATAAAATAAACAAAAACCATGTCCATGAATAGTCAGATATTGTACCGACTTCACCTCAGTGAGGGGAGGGTTTTCCAGCTCCCTCACACTTCTCCTCCCCTCCGGCAGGCTCGCCAACCTGGTTGCGAGACAAGAAGTCTGCCACTGTGTTCTGTTTCCCTGGCATGTAGTGGATGGAGAACCGATACGGTTGCAGGGACAGAAACCACCTGGTGATGCGACTGTTGGTGTCCCTCATCTTCTCCAGCCATTGCAGTGCTCGGTGGTCGGTTTCCAGCTTGAACTCTCTTCCCATCAGGTAGTATTTGAAGGTGTCGATGGCCCACTTAATGGCCAAACACTCCAGCTCCACCGCCGAGTATCTGGTCTCCCGGGGAAAAAGCTTCCTGCTGATGTAGGCCACTGGTTTCCTCCCCTCTCCATCCCCTTGTAGAAGGACTCCTCCTATCCCCCGCTGTGATGCGTCTGTCTGAACTGTGAAGGGTAAGATGAAGTTTGGGCTCTGCAGCACAGGGTCCTGGCACAGAGCTTCTTTGAGGTCTTGAAAGGCCTTCTCCTGCTCGTCACCCCACACCACCTTGGTTTTTGCTGTGCTTGTGAGGTCTGTTAAAGGGGCCGCCCTGGCAGAGAAATCCCGGATAAAACGCCGGTACCAGCCGACCAGACCCAAGAAGGACTTCACCTGCTTCCTGGTTGTCGGCCTCTCCCTTGCCCGGATCGCCTCCACCTTATCCTGTACAGGCTTGATGACTCCGCCCCCAAGGATGTAGCCCAGGTACTGTGTCTCCTGCTTAGCCACTGCACATTTCTTAGGGTTGATAGTAAGGCCTGCCTCCTTGATTTTCCCCAGCACGACCTGCAGATGGCTCAGATGGTCCCTCCAGGAGGTACTGTAAATAACAATATCATCCAGGTAAGCTGCTGCATAGGACTCCATACCCACCAGCACTTGATTCATCAACCTCTGGAAGGTCGCTGGGGCGCCGTGGAGACCAAACGGCATCTTGGTGAACTGCCAGAGTCCCTGAGGTGTTCTGAAGGCAGTGAGAGGCTTAGCAGCATCAGACAGTGGCACCTGCCAATAGCCTTTACAGAGATCCAGGGTAGTTATGAACTTGGCTTGGCCTACCCGTTCAATGAGGTCATCCAGTCTGGGCAAAGGATAGGCGTCAAACTCAGATTGTGCATTCACCTTCCGGAAGTCGATGCAGAACCTGATGCTCCCATCTTTCTTGATTACCAGCACAATAGGACTGCTCCATTCACTGGTCGAGGGCTCAATCACTCCCAGCTCCAGCATGACTGCCACCTCCTCCTCTAACACTGGGATCAACTTGTGTGGAATGCGATACATCTTTTGCCGAATAGGGGTACTGTTTTTCAGGCGGATGTCGTGTTCCACCAGATTCGTCGCCCCCGGTCTCTCCTGAAACAGGTCTGGTGGCACAATGGCTTGTAGCTCCTGCTGCTGGGTTGGGGAGAGATGAGAGAGGTCAAGGGATGCAGAGCTCTGACAGGTAGGAGTAAACTCACCAACAACATCATCTTCCTCTTCCACATTTCGAACAAAAAACTGCTGTTGGGGTGGATTTTCCCGGGTTTTCCACTCCTTCAGCAGATTAATATGGAAAGTCTGCTTTGGATTTCTCCTCTCTGGTACCTCAATCTCATAAATTGTTTGACTTAGCTTCCTCTGCACAGTATATGGACCCTGCCATTTTGCCAGCAGCTTGTTCTCCACTGTTGGAAGTAAAAGCAGTACCTTTTGCCCTGGGTTGAATGATCTCTCTCTGGCCGCCCTGTCGTACCAGGTTTGTTGTCCTTTTTGTGCCTTCATCATGTTTTTTCTCACCAGATTTGTAGTCTGTTCCATCTTCTCTCTCATTTCCAGTACAAATGTCAGCAGACCTGTTTTCTTCTCCTGGGGTGCCACCCAGGATTCCTGTAGCACATCAAGGGGACCCCTCACCTGCCTTCCATAGAGGAGCTCGAACGGTGAAAAACCGGTTGATGCTTGGGGCACCTCCCTGTAGGCAAAAAGGAGATACGGGAGCCACTTATCCCAGTCTTTTGCGTTAGTGGAGATGAACTTTTTCAGCATGCTTTTGAGAGTTCGGTTGTATCTCTCCACCAGGCCATCGGTCTGTGGGTGGTAAGGGGTGGTCCGAATACTCCTAATACCTAAGAGCCTATACACCTGTTTCAGTGTATTTGAAAGAAAGTTTGTGCCCTGATCTGTTATTATCTCAGTTGGAATGCCTACTCTCGAGAAAAGCTGCAACAATGCATATGCTATTTGTTTAGCAGTAATATCTCTCAGTGGAAATGCTTCAGGATATCTGGTACTGTAATCACAGACTACAAGTATATAGCGATGTCCTGACTGTGTTCTCTCTAGAGGGCCAACAATATCCATAGCTATTCGACTAAATGGGACATCGATGACTGGAAGAGGCTGCAATGGGTATTTGGGAACCCTCTTATCCCCTGTTAGCTGACAAACAGAGCAGGTCTGACAATACTTTTGTACATCTGAGCTTAACCCTGGCCAATAAAACCGACTGGAAATTCTGTCCAATGTCTTCTTGGCCCCTAGATGACCCGCCCATGGAATGCTATGGCCTAGCTTAAGCACCTGCTCCCGATGTCCCTGTGGAACCACTAACCTTTCCCTGTCATCTAGATCAGCCTTGTAGTACAGTACCTGGCCCCTGAGGAAAAAACCCATCCCTGCTACCTGCCCCGGCTGCACTACTTTTGCTTGCTGAAAGAAATCCTGCAATGATTCATCCTGTTCTTGCTGCTGTAAGAATTTACTACCTGTGTCTTCACCCCTAGGCTCTAGCTCTGCCAGCCCTGAACCTGATCTAATTGTCCCTTCCATTTTCTCTAGTCTTCTCTGCCTACGACTTTTCCTTACTTTAACAGAACTATCTAAAAAGTCCTCATTAAAGAAAGGAAACTCTGAGAGGGCCCTGAAATCCTCCTCAGCTATGGACTGTGGACACCCTACATCTGTCTCACTCTGCAATGTTGGCTGGGGGACTTGCTCCTCTACATCTGGTTCTGGCTGGTTCCCACTCACTTGCTTCTCCTCCAAAGCCTGAGTCTGTCTCTGTGACCTAGTAACTATGTTAACTGGTCTACATCCCCGAACCAACTCCTGAAGGATTGGAATGTCCTGCCCCAAAATGACCTGATGAGCTAAGCTCTCTATCACCCCCACTGACACTATGTAAGTTTGCCCTGCCACCTCCAGATACACCTCTGTGGTTGGGTAAGTTTTACAATGTCCATGTACACAAGATATATCAAGTTCTGGCTTTCCTAAGACAATTTCCTTTGAAACTAATGAAGGATGGATCAAAGTATGGGAGCTGCCAGTATCAAGTAGAGCATTTGCTGGTTTACCATTAATTTTAACAGTGGTGACCTGCTGTTTTACTACTATGCCCTTCTCATTCTGATTAGGACGAGGTACAGTGCAGAAATAAGCAGCTTTAGCTTTTCTAGCTGGGCATTCTGGTTTAATGTGACCTTCCTGACCACAATAAAAGCATACAGGCTTAGCAGTTGACCTTGGTTTAAAATTAGCTACAGGCTTCTCTACAGGTCTAACTGGTTCTATTTCCTTAGGACCACTACCAACCCCGGACCCGCATGGCTTACCCCGTACCGGGCTGGACTTTTTTGGAGACTCGAATCTGTAGTTCTTGTACCCCCGTCGAGCGGCAAGGAAGGTTTCCACCAGCTGAGCTGCCTCTCGTGCAGTCTTTGGATCTCTTTCCTTCACCCACACTCTCAGCTCCATGGAAAGGGAACGGTAGAACTGCTCCAGAATGAAGATCTCTCCCACCTGGTCCTTTGTCCTCTTCTCAGGCTGGATCCATTTGTTGTAGAGGTCTTTAAGTCGATTGTAGAACTCTTTTGGGCTCTCATTTGGTCGGATGTCTGGTTCTCTAAACCTCTGCCGATAGATGTCCTCGTTGATTTCATACTTGGCAAGGATGGCTTCTTTGACCCTCTTATAGTCCAATGTGTCCTCTGCAGCCATGGCCACATAAGCTGCTCGAGCCTTACCAGTCAGATGAGGAACCAACCATATGACCCACTCATCCTCTGGCCACTGGTAGGCCACTGCAAGGCGCTCAACGGTGGTCAGGTACTGCTCAATATCGTCCCCTTCCTCCAGCCGAGGAATTGCTGCCTGCCCCCAGCTCCTACCCCTTGACTCACTGCGGGTGCTGGGTTGGGCCCCCTGCTCCTCCACCTCGTGCTGTGCCCCTGGCATGCTCTGCTGAGGATAGCTTTCTCCCCTCTGCTGCTGCTCCAGTTCATCTTTGATGCTGTTGACTTGAATCTGCATTTGGCGCCACCTCTTGTCCTGTTTAATTGTCTCTTTTTCCCACCTTTCACTCAGGTCATGCTGAAAGTGAAGACATTGCTGCAACATGCTGTTAATGGAATCCATTTCTGGAGGCCCCTGGTGCGCCTCCCTTGGCCTCAGAATTCTGGACTCTCCTGCTGCACCCTCATCCGGGCAATCCTCAACAGCTTCTCTCCTTGGAGTTTTGGCTTGAGTTTTTGGTCCCATGCTGTCTGTCCTCAAAGCTGAAACTCTTCACTCTGATTGCGTCAGATCCCACTTCTGACACCACATGTAAGGTTTTGATGGTCATAAAACCTCTAAACGGAATGGAACCAAGCGGTAGTGAAGATATCCAGCATGAGGAAAAAAGGATGGTGTCAGACAGCAGGTTTCAGAGCTCTGATATTTTTAATAAATCCAAGTGATCACACACAGCAGTCTTAACAATGATCATCCTTTGAGTAGCAGGCTGCAAAAAGCCACCCACACCTCTCCCCACTCACACAGGTGTGTCCACTTTTAAGCTGAGTGGGGCTCTCTCACCTGCTCCCCCCTCCCTCTTTCTCTCACCTGCATGACAGTGATTAGTGATAGGTATGTGCAAATCTGACCTCTAACAACTTAATCCGGATATACAATAGCCCTAATACTTAATAGGAAGAACATAAATGAATATAAATTAACCCGAAATAACTAAATAACCCAAAACAGACCAAACTAAAGCTAAATCCCACTAAATAACTCTACCCCTCCCCCTTTCTCTGCTCACTAACCCAGCCTAACAAGCTGATTTGCTACTGCTGGGACCTGTTTGCTGCATCCCCATGTGTGCACTCCATGCGGACACACCCCCACAAGATGGTGACCTCGAAGAGAGGAGAGGTTAGCAGTGTTTAACACAATAAAATAAACAAAAACCATGTCCATGAATAGTCAGATATTGTACCGACTTCACCTCAGTGAGGGGAGGGTTTTCCAGCTCCCTCACAGTATCATTCAATTTTAACCAATTTTTGTATACTTTGTTTCCACAGATAGGTATGAAGGTGCCTGTGAAATTTACTCAAGATATTTACAGGCAAAAACTGAAAGACAAAAAAATGGTAAAAAAAAAAAAAGAGTTATATAAAGATCTTGTTTTTTAAAACTACAACCTTTTTCTCCATGTGCACGGTGTATGTAGAAGTTACAACTATAATTGTCCGTATATATGTTCAGTTAACATTTCGCAAAATGGGTTTCCCAAGTGACTCTACAAACAAAAATAAAAAATAAAAAATAAACAAACAAAAGGAAAAAAAAAAAAAGCTGACTCACCCCTCATTACTGTAGACTCGAGTTGGACTCCTGACCCCTCAAGAGCTATAATAGACTTAGTTGATCTTATTGACTTCATTTCTGTCTCTGTCGAGTGACGCCATGAAACTATTCGGTACCTATTTGACAGTGGCTGCTGGTCAAACACAGCCAGCAATGGAGTCCTCATACATCGCTGTGTATGAGCACAATTTAATCACCAACCCAGACCCTCGTGTCCCGATGTTGCGGCAGGCTGCCCTTCAACACATGCAGAAAAACTTGGAAGTGCAGGCTGCACAAGCCGCTCAGCAGGTATGATTTATTGGAAAGTTATAAATGCTTAGTAACGACTCATAAAAAGGGTTACTTATTGCTCTACTAAAAATCAATGAGCCACCATGTGCCAGGTTTTTTCTATTGCGTAACCAGTAAGTGTATTATTCAATAAAAGGGTCATACCGTATATGACAGCAAATGACTGTGCATTCAGAATCCTAGCATGTTTTTTCAGTCGTGTCTTCTCTTGTCTTTATCAGGGTGCCCAGATCCTGGTGTTTCCAGAAGATGGTCTACATGGGTTTAACTTCATCCGCACATCCATCGTAGGTTATCTTGAAACAATTCCTGACCCCCAGCAGGAGAGCTGGAACCCCTGCACAGAGCCGGAGAAACACAACAACACTGAGGTGCACAGATATACACTCATGTTTGATGTCTATCTTGATTTAAAGATACCCACGAACAGCCAACACTGGTCTGTTATCATGAATTACATTTCAGAATGGTTGTTTTACAGGTTCACCCTGTCATTGAGCTCGTCGGAATAACATCTACATTGTAGCTAATATGCCTGACCGGCAGCCCTGCCCCCTGTCTACAGATCCCACCTCCTCCTGTCCATCTGATGGACGCTGGCAGTTCAACACCAATATTGCCTGTAGGTGAGGTTGAGATCTTAAAATAGAGACATCTGGCTAAACTCCAGCAAATGCATCAACACATGAATTCTTAATTTCATTATCTTCTAGGTCTGATGGCCTGCTGGTGGCACGCTACCATAAATACAACCTTTTCCCTGAGGAGTCCTTTGACACTCCACCACAGCCTGAGATCATCACATTTGATACTCCTTTTGCTGGAAAATTTGGCCTCCTGATATGCTTTGACATCGTATTTTACAAGCCCACTATAGCACTAGTGGAAAAGGTAAAACCACTCACAATTGTGTATTTAGCTCTATGTCCCTGTGTCGGATCTCTTTTTTAAAAGCAGACTCTCTTCCCACTCCTTTTAGGGTGTTCGTCAGCTGATCTTCCCTACAGCTTGGTTTAACACCCTCCCCCTGCTTGACTCTGTCCAGTACCTTTGATCATTAAGCCGAAGCACCAATGTCACCCTGCTAGCAGCCAACCTCTGCCATGATAATAAGAACATGGCTGGGAGTGGTGTCTACACACCTTTTTCATCCATCTACCATCACTCAAAGAGGGGAGACCCAGAGGAGGGCAAGCTGCTGGTGGCCAGGGTGCCGGTCTTAGACCCAGAGTGGTCGGGGCAAAGGGTGGCCACAGAGGAGGAGAAATTGGAGTCTGAGTCCACTTCATCCCCTGTTACAGACTCTGGATTCTGTCACAGTGAGAGCTGCTCTGATGCATCTTCAATCCCTTCATCATCAGCCACATTCACATCATTCATGATTGGTGACCCGTTCACATTTGTCCTCCTAAATGAAAAAGAGGGTAGGGTGAAGGTGTGCAATGGCTCCTTTTGCTGTCACCTGCAGTACAAGCGAATTTCACAGGGTGACAGTGAGGAGATGTATGCATTTGGTGCGTTTGCTGGGCTGCACACTTTGGATGGAGACCTATCCCTGCAGGTATGAACTAAAGGGTTTATGGATATAGACACTGTCCTTTACAACATGTCTCACCTGTATCCTTCCTTCTGCAGGTGTGTGCACTCGTCCGTTGTGCAGGGTCGGACCCAAGCTCCTGTGGACAGGGAGTCGAAGAAGCTGAGACCAAAATGGACTTTGTGATGGAGGGGAAGTATTGGAACCAACATTAAAGCATTTTGACAAATCTGCAGATGGAAGAGTGACTTTAAAACACTCAGACATGACTGCTGGACTGGTGACCGCCTGTCTGTACGGACGGATGTATCACCTGGACCACGAATACAATGCTATTGAAAAGATGTGCTGAAATATTGTATCTTCATAAAAAAAATAATGTACACAGTCGTAAAATAGTTTTATCTAGTGTAACAAATCTGCTGTGCTGATCACACACTACAGTGAATTGGAAATGAATTGTTTGATTATTTTTTTAAAGAACTCAAAATAAATCTTTATGATCATTTGGTTTTCCTCTGTGTTTCAGTGGTATCAATCCTAAATATCGCTTTTGTCCCTACCTATGTTTGCAGTTTTCACCTGAATTTAGACACCCGTGTGCTAAAATTTTACATGGTGTGTGCTATATCCAGATCATAAAAACAAATAAGGCTGCTTTATGTCATTATTTTAGAGAAAAAGGGATATTATTTTTATTCTGAATATTCCTTTAAAGCTAAGACACCAATCTTTGAACACAGAAAAACTGGGAAGAATGTTTTCTTTTACAAATTGAAGTTCATCTTTTAATTCTAACATGATTATTTTCGTTAACTATATGAAAAAAGAACTTTTTCCCCCCGAAAATGTTTTAGTTAATTCTGAGATATAATTCTTGTTAATTCAGGAAACAAGAGCAGTTTTATCCTCAAATAAATGCAGTACGCCTCTGTGTTGAAGAACTCTACATTTCTGTCAAACATTAATCTCAAATATACCTCAAGGTAGGTAAAAAAAATATGTTAAAAATAACTTTGAATGCATTAATCAGGTAAAAAGTTGAGATTTTATGGCGTTTCCGGGTTAAAGTTGTGTAATTTTCTGTGGTTTTAGTCAACATCAAAGCAGAGCAGTGGATTAAACATGGAAAAATGTTATGCAGGCCATGCTGCAAGACCAAAACATTGCACAATTTTTTAAACAGCTTTTAACATCTGTTACTTGCCACTTTATTGTAATATTTTCTCTTATTAAAAAGTAACACCTGTTACCAAACTTGTCTTATTTCACTTTTATGTGTCACCCAGCCACTAAATACACGTACGTGATTTTGACGTGTACACAGTAATCCAATAAGAGTTGCAAATGTTGACTTTTTACGGTTAATTTTAATATTTACCTCTTAAATGCGCGCTCACTACAGTCTGTCCCGTTGAAGAGCATGGACAGTGCAGGCTGCGCTTGGAACTATGGAGGGGTATATGAACCACGTGACCGCTCTGGCGGCGAGATCTGAAGTTGTCGCCACTCTGTTTAATCCACTGCTCTGGGTCCGTGCATCTTAGCTCATTTGCATACTGAACAGTGATTGGATGTTTACTGATAGGGAGGGAGGGACGGCGATCTCTGATTGCAGGGTGAAGACACACGCTGCACGGAGATAAAGGGGGGCTGATAATTAACTTGTGCTTTTTCGGCGGATTTTCCACTATTAAAAATGTGATGGGGGGCATTTGTTTGAGGGAGCGTTGCTCCAGCGTACAGCCGGCCCCGTTGGCGATTAGTTTACGAAAAGCCACAGTTAGGGACGAACTGACCTCGCAGACTTCCCGTAGCATGGCGTCTTCGTTGTTGCTGGGTAACTGTTGTCATGGCGACCTCACTCAAAGTAAACATTTGAAGAAAACTGTTAACTGCTACCAAGTAGCCTATTTGAGCAGTCATTGCACGGAAAAAATGGCCTCATCATGCCTTGTTCCTGACTTCCCGGCTGTCATGGTCGCTCTGGAGCACATAAAGAAGCTGGACAAGCAGCTGAAAGAGGACGGAGTACCATTCTCACCAGAGGCCAGCCTGCATCTGTTAGAGATCACAGCTGCTATTAGTGAACTGGAGGCAGACCGACGGGCCACTCATGAACATTTAGAGGTGGAAACCATAGAAAACAGCAAGCTCAGGCAGCAAATTAACATCACAAGAGAAAGAATGATCCAAGACATTATAGCCGATGTTGCAGCAGCTCGAGCATCCAATGCGAATGAGATACAACAGCTGCATCAAGACCTCTGCTCAGTATCTCAGCTTCAAGAGAGCACCATGAAGAGACAGGAAGCTCTTTCGTGCCACAATGAAGCACTGTTACCTGAGCGAGAGCAGGTGATGGCTGGACATGAGGAGATGGTGCGAGCTCTGAATGATCAAATCACCTTCAAGTACAGCCTGCAGAATCAGATAGATCAGACACAGGAGAAGACACAGGAGCTGAAGTTCTCCATAGATGCAGTCAAACAGGACATTAGAGCCCTACAGCAAAACATGGAGCTTGAAAGAGAGGCTTCCTCTGTCAAGAAAGGCTGCCTGTCAAAGGAAAAGAACCAGGTTGTGGAGAAAATAAAGCAGCAGAAACAAACTATTAGTAAGTGCAGAAGAGAGTTAAACAGAGTTAATGATAAGAAAGTGAAGAGTATAGCACATCTGGATCAGCTCACAAGTGACCTGGCCATGCTAGAGAGCAACATGCAAAGACTGGCAGAGTCACGGTGCCAGTGTGAGAAACAGCTGGAGGGGGAGATACAGAAGCAGCAAGAGTTAAGGGATCAGAAAGACATGTTAAAGGAGAAATTAAATGACTTAAAAGAAGATTTCAGAGCTGCCATCCAAAGTCTTAAAGAGGAAATTGCCTCAGTTGAAGATAAAATCAAGCAAGAGCGGGCATCTGGGATGCGCCATCAAGACTCATGGGCACAAATGTGTGAGAAATTAAAGCGTCAGCAGGAGGAAGAGAGTGACGTTAAGGCTGAGCATCTACACATCTCACAGAAGCTGGAGCAGTCCAAGCTGCAGCTGGAGGAGCGCATCGCCTCCATCATCAAACACAACCAGGAAATCAGAGAGATGGCCAGGCAGATCCAAGAACTCCAGGAAGCTTCTAAGATGAATAAACACATGTTTGAGAGAAATCAAGAAGAGATCTGCGGTAATGTGGACACAGAAAAGAAGAACATCAGCCAGTATGAGGAAGAGAAGAAACAGCTAACAAAGCTCCTCGAGGAGGCTAAGAAGGTGCAAAAGGAGCACATGCAAAAACTTAAAAGTGATATCAGCAGCACCTGGAGAAGATACGAAGAGCTAAGTCAAGAGGAGGCTGCGCTACATCAGCGACAGCCCAAGAGTGTGGATGAAGACTTGCTGAGGAGTTATATGGATCAGTCTAAGGTGGAGCACCGACAGAGAGAGACCAGGTGCCATGAGGAAATACAGCAGTGCATCACAGTGACTGAGAACATCACGAGGAGCAACAGGGAGAAGCAGAGGGAGGTGGAGCAGAAGGAGGAGTTGCTGAAAGAGGTGGAGGCAAAGGCGAATGAAGAGCACTGCAGGTACCAGAAGCTGGAAACCTTTATCTCAGAGCTCAGGAGGCAAGAGAGCCATCTGGAACTGTTGATTAAGAGCCTGCAGGACAAAACCAGCACACTTCTTCAGCCAAAAGAGGAGATGAAGGCTGAACTGGAGAAGCTGCGAGCCAATCACATGGACTTGCTTGACAAACAGGCGTCAGAGCTGCTAGCTGTGGAGACAGACATCTATAACAATGGAGTGATGCTGGAGCAGGTCCGCATGGAGAACAGCAGGCTGCATCTCTGTATCAGACAGATGACAGAGGATGTTGACGGAGCCAGGAGAGACAAAGACAGGTACTGGCAGGAGGCCCAGCAGTTTAAACAGAAGAGGACAGCCTTGTATGAAAGCCTACAAGCAGCATTGAGGGAGGACTTACTGTTAATTCAGGACTGCCAGGACGGTGATGGAGTTTTGTTGAGGTCTTTCACCGACTTGTTAGACCACCTGGGACACAGGAATCAACAACTAAGGAGTGTCAGCAAACTTCTACACAAACAAATGTTAGACTTTAGCAAACGACTGGGAGATAAGGCAACTGCAGAGCAACAGAGTTGAGAAGTGTCTCTTTTTTTGAGGTAATAAAGACGGGAATTTGTTTTTGTGTCTGTTTTCAAAAATCTTTTGACAAAGCTGACAAGCAAGGGGATGGAATGATGTCTACTGCTTTGATTTTGACAAGCTCAAGGAAGAAAAAAATTCAAATGTAAAGCTTAAATACAGCTCTCCTTACAGACAAGATCTCGCCTTGGAGGCATCCATACGTATTTGTACTATTGTTTCATTGTAGTTCACCACAGTGGAGAGGGTATTTGTGGAGATGGTTGAGTCTTGTAAGTTCACAGAGACAGTGATGGATTAAAAACTTGACCCACACCTGAAACACATCCGAAAGGGCCTGCAGAGACTGTATTTCCTGTACAGACTAAATTCTTTCCTTGTTGATGAAACTTTGATGGGTTTGTATAACAGATCTTGTATCTTTAATTTAATTTTATGGTAATCCTTACGTAAAACACAAAAACTGTATGTCCAGAATTGTTATAGAAGCAGCAAGATAGTTGGCATTCAGCAGCTCTGTCCCATTAAGATCTATGACTGAGAGGTTGTGCAGAAGGCACAGCCAATCTTGTCTAGCTCTTGGATGCATTTATTCCTCTCCTCTTTGGATAAAGACACAAGTGCAAGATCAAATGGGTATTGACTTTCTTTTGATCCATGTGCAATCAATGCACGTAACTTGCACAACTCTTGATGGTACTTTTTTTGTTGCCTGACAAGGAGCTGATCAGTTGTACTGAAATTTGTGAAAATTTGGTCCGCATTTGCATCACCAAATTCAGGTCGAATCCCCCTTGAAGGAGAATAAAGCTTAGAACAGAGCTAAATTAAATTATACAGTAAATGACATCTCTTTAGGTTACACATTTTCACAGCATCATGACTTTTTACTGATTTCATTTATCAATGTACTGCTGTGATCACTTGAGGAAAGAAGCTGTTGTTTCTGTACTGAGGGCAATTAATGTCAACATGATGATTTTCTCTGAACTGGACCAGACTGGAGGAGACCAGACCAGACCCGATGATAGCAGACCAGACCAGACCAGACCAGATGATAGCAGACCAGAACAGAGAGGGGCTGAGGGGGCAGCCAACACAGCAAACCATATTTAAAAAGAAGATAAATATATTTTACTCTGAGAACAGATTCATTGTCATAGCAACATAAAGACACGTCCTGTGCATGGCAGCATTTCAGTTCATCATGTACAGTTCTTAAGCCGCACCGGCAGCCCTGTTTTTTTCATCATCCCACTTAAATCATAAATCCAGAAACCATCGCAGTGATAGGGGGTAAATTATACTTCTTATTATAAGTGATTCCACATGTCAAAACTTTTTCTTGTTTCACAGGTTTGGTACAATGTGCATGAATTCACTATCTATTGTATGAAATGTGAATCAAATTAGATGTTTGGAACTTCTATGTGATCTAACAGAATTTCTTTACTCACCATAAACACTGGTCTGATCACCACTACAGCAGCTTTGTCTCTCAGTGCCTGCCTCTTTACTTTGACTTTGCTGTACCTAATGAATTCATTATAAAAGCATCTCATTCCTCTACTGGGATATCTTTCAATAAACCACAATATTTTAATAATGTTTGTGTTTACAGCTGGATTTTTTTTTGTGGGGGACAGCTATATAGAAGGGGAAAAACCTTGTATCAAAAAGCTGCAGGCGGATCTTCTCTTTTAGCAGATCTGAATGGTCCCCTCCTTTACCAATTGCTCCATCCTACATTTTTAGCCTCTGACTGGTAATATCAGGTTTACACTGCCACTTATAGAAGCTTTTTACCTGAGCAGGATCAGTAGAGGACTTCATGGTTGGAATGGTTTCTGTGAATAATTCATGAAAGGATCTGATGAATTAAAAGTAAAAGGAGAAAACTGAAATAAAGGGGTGTTTTTAATATTTCACAATTAAACAATTCACTCATTTACAAATTCTATAAAATGGACTTTGAAGTATCTAAACATGAAAGTTGGCAGCCTCCTCATTCTTAGATGATACACTGTTTGTTGCTATTTAATACTACTAATGTGTCCACATTGTAATTTCAGTCTAGTTATGTCTGTTATTGAAGCGTCACAGCTGTATGTCTGTGGGTGTTGAGCCCTATTGAAAACAAAATGGCCTCTTTTTACATAAGTGCAGTCCAGGGAGTCAAACATAGTCCACTTTAATAAAGTTCAGACACCAGGCTATAAAAAAAAGTCAGTTCAGGAAAGATCCTTGAATCACAGTCCAGTCAGTCAGTGCTGGTGCTGAGTGGTAGGCAGGAAGTGAGGGCTATTCCATAATAGCTCTGTAGATCACAGGCTCGATGTAGTCCCCTCTGTAGCGGGAGTTGATCACTCGCTGTCTCTTTGAAGCTTTGATGATCTCCTTCTCTTCAAAGATTCCATCAAATCTCATGTCTGAGGCTTTGGACTACAAATACAAATATCAACACTGTAACATTTCTGTCATTTGCAAATTATACATCAACCTTCAAACTTGGTGTCTATTGAAGAATTAACACATCCAATTGTTGGGTTGTACTTACCAATCTGGATTTGACCCTCTTGGGGAGTTCCTCATCTAATGTGTAAACATCATCTCTCTTTGCTGTAAGCTGTGAGCCGTCCTCAAACTCCACCTACATTTCAGAAATTCAAAACAACTTAGATGCTGCAGTTCAGTTGAGCTTGAGTCCTTCCAGTGGTCAGTATTTATAATCAGTGGAGACTCTGACAGATAAAGAACTCTTACTAAGTACATGTGGATCGCATGAGCTGCCACAAATTTGGCTCCATACACCAGACCATCAGTCCATCTCACTTGAACCACTTCACCCTGCGGAGGGGGTCCAAGCTGACAACAGTCTCGACTCTAAAACCAACACACACACATGCACAAGCACACACACATAGAGAAAAATCAATAGAATTATTGCACCCTGACATGAGGAACGGAAAACTGGATGGATATTCACAACAACAGCTCTTCCCTTCATGTCAAAGAAAAACTGTGTTTAATACACTGATCCTATTCACACACCAGCCAGTGGTGACAGGTGGGGTTGAGTGTCTTGCTCAAGGACACTTCAGCATGTGGACAGTGGGACCGGGGATGGCACCCCTGACTGTCCAATGTGGAGATGACTGCCTCTACCACAAGCTGAGCCACAGCTGCCCTGACCTCATGTCTATCTTTGTACTAACTGTTCTAATTTCTCATTTGTCCTGATTTCACTCATACTTCTACTTTCCTTTAATTGATTTTTGTATTTTTCAAGAGCTGATTCTGATGTCTAACACGTGATGAAGTTGAGAGGTATGACACCTGAAACAGGAGGAAGAAAGCGAAGAAAACTTTGGGTCATATTAAGTCATTAATTATCTCGTGGATCTGACTGCATGAACAGTACATTTGGTAATATTGGTCAGCGTGACCTCTTTGGGGAGAAATAAGACAGAGAAATAGCACAGAGGCTGAGCCATCAACACTACAAGGTAATTTTTACCACATAATTTCACTCAATTTTGGAAATTCCAATACAAACATGTCAGCGTACATGTACTTTATATTAAAAGCCTATTCCGTACTTCACTTTGCCATCAGAAAGCCTGTTTGTTTTAGCAATACTCATGTACACAACACAAACATATGTCTCTGCTGAAGGGCACTGATTAGCTGTTTAGGTCTATGATATACAAGTCCACTTGGCTTTTGTTTCATATGCTGATGCATGTGAATTTGATCAAGCTGACACAGTCAGCTAAAGGCTTTTCATATCAGTTCAGACTTCCACAGCTAGCAAAGGATATGTGGATATTCTGCAAACCATAGGCGGTGCCATCATGCTTCAATGAAACAGTGAAAGCCAAATTCTGACTTTCACACAAACTTATACTCGCTTGATTTTCCAGTTTTAACATTTCAGAAAGTTCAACAAGGGAGGAAGCTTTGAGATAGAGTGTATGTGACTGTATAAGTATATTTAGTTTTTACAAAGCTCCATTCATGTTTGTGAGCATGAGCTTCAAGTTTAAACACCACCAGGTTACTTGGGATCTCTGCCACTCTCCAGCTAGCATTGAAGTTTGTCCCCTTTTCTCCCTCTCTTGTTTAAAAAAAGGTTTCCTGGTGTCCACAATAAACTCCAACCTCACTATAAAATAGGTTTTAATGCAAACTAATAGAGCCATTAATGCTTGTGTCAGACTTTCTAAAAATTGGCTTAAATGATGTCTTAAAATGACCCCACCTGGACCTGGTCTTCAGTGATGGTTTTAAGCCCAGTTTCACAACTGGACAATTGTATATTTATGATAGGGCAAACAAACAAGCAAAAAAAAAAAAAAATCTTTTTCATAATTAATAACTGAAAATCCAAACAATCCAACTTTTTTCTTGTCAACAATTAACCGCATACTAAATCCTGTTTTTAATTCACCTTCTGATTTGTGCACAGACTCATCATTTGAGGATTTTGCAGTCTACTTCAGTAGTAAACTAATTTTTTAACAGAGCTTATTTCTTTCACACTCAGCCTAACATTTGTAACAGTGTAAAGTCTGTGTTTTTAAATGAGGAAACACAAGAGAAGTTTGTCCTGGTTGATGCTGAAATACTTGACAAAGTTACTTCCCACTTAAAACTGGCAACTTGCCTTTTAGACCCGACCCTAACATCTCTTCTCAAAACATTTATCATTCTTTTATTTTGGATCTCCTCAATATTGTTATCTACTCTCTACAGATGGGTGTCTTTCCAATGGAAGACACCCATCTGTTCTGCACAGGATCTTAACTGTTGCTAGGAGTGAGCACCTCTGGATGTAGCTTTATAATAAAACTCAGTACTTCAGCTGTGAGTGACACTGCTCGGGCCACCTTAAAAGAAATAGACTGTCTGTTAACATGTTAACATCAGTCAAAATTAGATGAAAACAGGGTTACAGTTCTATAAATGAAAGATGTATGACTTTTGTTTTCAATGACAAAACTCGATAAAAATAAATGATCTGTACCACAATGTCCTCGGGGAAGAGATTGTCACTGAAGGAACCATCATCGAAGTTGACTTCGTAGAATGTGTCTTTGGACAGTTGCACTACATCACACTGGTAGTAGCGACCATTCTTGTGCTTGCATATCACCTTCTGTCCCACAGTCAGCTCATGCATGGCTGCTTTATTGCGCTGAGAAGATAAAGAACAGTATATGTTTCTGATCTGATGATAATCTTATTTTGTATCCCCTTACATCTACAGTAATATATGCTAAACTCTTACATAATTATGAAGGGATTAAAAACTATAAATATGGCAACTCTAGTTCACAGCAAGTCCTTTAAAAAGAGGTTCAGAGATCCTCACTGGCACCTTACTTCAATTGGAATGGGGCCTTTGTGTCTACAGCAGGTAACATGGACCACAAAGGGCCATTCACCTGGCTGCATGAGAACTCGAGCAGCCTGGGCACAGGTGGGATGGTAGGCAGTCGGACAGCGGCCATGAGAGCACTGTACACAGCAGCCAGATGCTTTCTTCATCCTCTTCTTACAGAAGTAACATTTCTGTTAGAGATGAAAAGATGGACAGAGGGGCTCAGGAAACAGAGGAGGCTCTGAAAAAGACTCCATCAATCCGAAGTAAGGTTTTTAAAGAAATTTGTCAACACTTCAGTCCTTTGAGATGAAGCCCGACCGAGGACCACAGTTATACTTGACATTACTTTACTACAGGATACTAATTTTAGCCTTCACTAACACACCCATGCAAACAAGTAGGCTTTAAAAGCTTGCTCTGATAACTCTGCACCTATTTGTCACATACATTTAATCCATCACACTTTTTTTACTGTCTTTATGGATCCATCTGAAGAAATCAGGTGTATTTTGACCTAAGAGGGACCATTGAGATTTTTAACGCAGTAACCTGAACTTTACTTTACTGCTTCCACCTCTTCTTGTTAGTGCTCAGAGCAGCTCCCACATATGAAAAGTCAAAGTGAACATTAGGGAAACAAGAGTCTGCATCAGTGCTAGTTGTCTTGAGTCTGACACTCAAATCAACTAAATAAAAAAGGTCCACCAAATATTGATGCAATTTCAAAATCAGCAAGTTAACATTTCTTACGCAAACTCACTTCTTAGCCAACACTGACCGTCACTCCCACCAGTCATGTCATCATCAGTAACAAGTCAAATTCAATCCAAGTTGTGATCCTTTATCAGCTCTAACTCACCAGTTTAAATCTCTGCAAAGGGATTCCACTTAGATCCACAGGACTTCTTTCACTGATGTTGATAAAGCGTGCCTCCAACACAGCTATGGCACACAGCACATGTACCCACCTGCAACACGTAAAGGTGAGAGGAAGACATGAACCCAGACACGCTGATGAACAGTGGGCTGACCTCCCTCTCCACTTTCTAGACTGTTTTAAATCTCAACAGCACACACCTTCTTTTCCTGTCTCTCCCTCACACCTTCTCTGCATTAAGATTTGAAGTTTTTTTTTTTACTATTTTGGTTTTTATCTTCTTGAAAGGACTGGACTGGATCAAGTAAGTGGCAGAGGGAGAGTGGGGAATAACACGCAGGAAAGAAGCCACAGGTCAGAGTTGAACTTGGGCTGCCTTGATTATGACCTCCAAATATAAAGTACTATATGAAGTTTGAGTAATTAATTCAATATTTTATTGATCAACTGCACTTGGGCCTCATTCTTATTCACTTTTGAATATAGTAAGCCAAGACATAAATATTTAGAGGCTGTGTGATTGATGGCTCTGAAGAGTGTATCATTTCTATTCTATAACAACAGAAGTTTTAAGTGTTGAAAAATTAACAAACCTGAAAATTGTGTAATTTGACAAATTAAGAGGTCCTTCCTAGACTGAGAGTCACTTAAGTTTTATCATTAGGACATTAACATTGATGCTACTTATTAATACTGTAATGACAATCATGAACTGCACAAAGACAACATCACTGTCACCTTCCTGCTAAACTAAAGCTGATAAGCTTTCTGTGGGAACCTGATAGAAATGCAGCTAAGACTCCAAATGAGTTTACATGTCCAAAACAATCATGAAACTCTGATTGGTCAGATAATAATTTTTCATTTTCATTAGTGCATTTGTGTTAGGAAATACTACATTTGTGGGACCATGAACACCACTCAGTACATTCACATGCACACTTCAGTTTCTGCCATCCTTAAAAATTAAAAAAAAAAAAATCTTAAGCAGCAGAACACTTGAAGCAGTAGGAATAAAGACTTGTTTGAGAATAAAACCCTATTACAAATAAAAACAGTCACATGTATGTGGTGACTTACTTGTTGTTGTTTGCTTTCTGCAGAGCTCCGCCTCTCAGCAAACACAGACAGCAGTTCTGACCAAAGGTAAAGTGAAGGCAATGTTACTACATTTCTGCTGTTAATCAAGTAAAATAGTCGTTAACACAGTTGTAGTTCCTCTTAAAAGAAAATAGACTTTACCCATCACAGCTGCACACTTGAGACAGTAAAAATCTCCAAAGACTGCCACAGTTTATTATCAGACAGGATCTCCTAATTCTGAACTCTGAATCAAAATCTGTTTTTATTCCATCAGTCTGTGAGTGAAATTACTATCTACACTAGATTATGTTTGGATTATGATTACAGCTGAGGGGGTTAGGGTATATCTATTTTGCCAGCAACCTTATCTGCACCAGAGGGCATCTGATAAAGCACAAAATGTAAATGTTGCTGAGATAATCAATAATTCTTCTTATGGAGCCCCTAAGGGGACACGAAGGAAAAAGAATAAAAAGGATTTTCTCAAGACCTTTTGCAAGCTCTTGTAATGTTTTCAAATGGTTATAAGTAATAAGATTAAAGATCAGTGTATTTCTTCCATGTCAACCCAACCCAGACGATGGAACGCACACAACTGCGGGATAGGTTCATTGCATCTTTTTTGAGATTGGCCTCAGATAAAAAGACATTAAATCAGTTCTGCGATGCAGGTACTGTTTTTTTTTAAACCTGATTTGAAATTCCTACAGTCAAGGGACGTCCCAAATGAGGACATTATGTGCATGCCAAGGGACAAGGAGGGCAGAAAATTAGTTGGAAATAAAATTCAATGAACCTCTCCCTTGGCTGCGTACCTTCCAATATTTTTGTTGAATTGACCCGGAAGTAATACACTGATTAATAAATAACTCGTGAGACAACATTTGCAAGATCTCGCAATAGTTTTGCGAGGGTACGCAAAAAATCTCAAGAATTTTATTTTTTTTTTTAAATTTCATGTCCCTTCAGGGGTTCTGTACTCTCTTGCTTTCTTGAAAAAAGATTGCTAAAAAAAAAAAACCTCTTCAATTTAAATTAACGCACAAAAATATTATTGGGGAGAGAGGAGAAACAGACAGAGGAGAAGGTGGAAAAAGAGAAGTACACTGGAAAAAACACACTGTAAGCCAGTGTTAAACTGATGAAATGAATGAAGCAGGTAAAAAAAAAAAGCAAAGTGGGATCTTAGGCGGTCTGAATGCTGATCTCCACTTTGTTCACCGCTTCAGTCCTGCAGACAAAAACATACACCACACAGAGTAATTCTAACTATTAGAGTACACTGACCTCAGTCATGGCATTGGCCCTGCAGCGTGCACATTTCCACTCTTCACTCACACTAGCTGGATTTACACCATAGCAGCCTGAAATACACAATCACAAAGAAACACTTGTGTCACAGTGAAGATCTTAGTAGTCTTTTTAGGGTATTTAAAATGACAGTAGCACTGTACTGAGACATCCTGCTGCATTTGGCACAATGGGCCACAACAAACTGGGCAGCTAGACAATTTATTTCTATCATACACATGACATTGGTTCAAATCTTCGTTATCAGGTTGATACTGGTTTGTACATATTAAATCCTCAATTCCATTGCAGCCACCGAGATGCAACAAAAAAACTGTGTTGCATCTCAAGATATTGCACCAACAAGTAGTATAATTCACAAGGTATGGAGTCATTTCTGAATGAAAGTGTTCAGGTTTGGGCAGTTTTAGCGCAGTAACAGCTTCGGAGTCAAAGCTGTTTTCAAGTCCGTTAGTTTTTGCCTTGATGGTCCAAGGTTTTGTTTACAGAAAAGTATGAAGTAAAGTAAGACAGTTAAGTCCAAAGGAACACAGTGAAATAAAGGGAGGAAACGAGGCAGGTAAGGCTGAAAGAGTTTGGCTGGAAAACACTAATCATGATATTCAGAGAAAACAATCCGAGTTCAAAGAATGTGTACTCACTGGTATGGACCCTAACGTTGCACTGAGAGCAGCTGATGAGAAGGCTGGTTCCATCTTCCTCCAGATGAGGTGTGAGCTGTTGGTCCTCACAGTCAGAGTCCTCTTCTGTTGTGGTGGTGAAACATGTCTCCGGGATCAACGGCTTTGTCCGCATGTGCCCACCAGCCACCATTACAGGACTGTCTAGATTGTTCGCACATTCAGTCTGAAAGACAGCAAAAAAAAATACTGAGTTAAAATAAGTAATATTCCATTCTGAATTCTACACACAGAAAACATGAACCCCCCAATAACTTTTAAAAATGGAGCTGTACAGAAAAAAAGAGGACTTGAGCACAAACCAGTCTTACAGTAACTACATGTCAACATCACAACCAGGGGGGAGAAAAGTGTATATTCTGTGTAATTAATTTTTAAAGTTTGTCCACAGCTCCATTCATTTTGCTGGAGGAGGCCGGATTTATGACCTATACTGCAACCAGTCACCAGGGGGTGCTCTTCTCACAGAGGCTTGTCCCAGTGAGGAGGCAGACGACGTCAATTCTAAATACAGTCTATGGTCCCACATCACCGTGCGTGGGTTTGAGTGTCAACCCCAGGTGAAATACAAACAGAACATTAACTGTGGGACCAGAGTGATCCTTAAATACTATGGAAGGTGTGTTCGTATTTTAGCAGATTTTCTCTCTTTTTACTACACAAAATTATTATTAAATAAATACATTTTAATTACTATGACTCTTTTTTTTATTATGGGCAACTTTCAAATGTAGGTATATAACCAGAGCTATATATAGACCTTTCCAAATATGTAAGGCTCAATAAAAATCAAGCCTATGTTAAAAACAAGGCAGTGAGATATTTTAGATTTAAAACAACAGCTATTAACGCTGGATCACTAAGATTAATCACTACGAGAAACCATCTTTATTCTATTTCTGTTATATCATCGGAATTTTCACCCATAATCATAAATACAGTAGCTCCCTCAGGAATGACATGAATAGTAATAATCATGCCTCTAGCAGCTCAACCTTCCACATGTACATGTTGCGCAGTTACACAAAGTAAAGTGTTCTGTACTGCTTTCCTTTAGCTTTTATTAATTGTGACTTTTCCTTTCCACCCAGCTGGTTATTTCAGTGGATAGAGGATGAGAGCAAGTTTTATTTAAAAACCTGGTTCACCCTTGGTTTTGTAAAATCATAGCTATAAATCAAATGCAGACTTTATACCCTACATGAAAGGGGTAAGTGTGCATACATACAGAGTTAACTGGTTATGACTGAAGAATAGCATTGATGCATATTACCTGCTGGTACGTGTAGAACAGCATGCAAATAGAACAGTACGGGGGTTTGGAGCCCATGCACTGGTTGTACTCCTTTTCTTTCTTCAAGTTGGGGGGTCCGCTTTGCCACAAATAAGCCAGAGGTTTTGCCCAGCTTTCCCCTTCTAAGCCCCCCTCCTCAACTGGTAAGGCCTCTTGTGGAGCCTCTGAAACAAACAAGAGCAATGGTCATAAATGGTCAGACACCAATGGGGGATACATATTTCTACTTATTTTAACATTTATATTTAACAGCTAATCCTAATGGTGAAGCAACCCACTCAAAAAAGTTCGAGTTGATAGGACAGACCTTCATCACTCATGCCATCCTTTATAAGAGGGTGGTGGCCTGGCAGCTGCCAAAGGTCTGGTTTCAGTTCTCCATCTCCTCCTCCCTCTTCTGCCAGCTGAAGGAGATACAGTACGTCTCATTATCAGTATCCAGGCTGTTGGCCTCTTACTATCAACTTTTCAGTGAGACTATCACCACTTTTCAAAGTGGCATTATTTGACTGTTTCTACAAATGTTTCTCTCTTCTTTTTATTATATTAAGTATAACTAGAAAACTCCCTCTGGGAAATTTTGATAGGGCCATGGGATCTACTGCTGGGGTGTGAATATTATGATGAGAGTCTTTAGAGATTTCAAATAGCATTGTGATATTTTATACAAGGGGCACACCTACTACAAACATTCCTTTTTCAAATATTAATTTATAAAACAGAGAAAAATGCAAAAAAAATCTGTATAATATAGAGAAAAAAACAGCATATTAATCCTGATCAAACTGCAAGTTTTGACCTCTTGTAGGACTGGAGGACTAATAGGGAATCGAAATTTGTCAGGAAGAGGAATAAGAAAAAATCCACAGGATAACAATAGTGACTCGGTGTGTTTTTCCCATGGCCCTACTGACAATGTTGATCACGAGTCCACTCTCAATCTGAAGACTGAATACAGCTGAGGTTTTCCCTTTCCAGCAGACTGATCCTTTAATTGGTCATCGATTTTGTTCTTGTTTTTGTTAATGTCCTCTGTTTTTTTTAGATTCACTTGATTATAGAATTAATTTGACACTTGGATGTCACTGTGTTTGTGTAAAAGCTGCTCTAAGAAAACTCTCCTAAGTCCTGCAAGGCTTCTGAAAACACCACTGTTTAGGACCATTGAACATCTGCAGCTACACATCAAATGCAACCACCTGTATGTTCACTCACAGTTTTGCAAATATGTTTGTGTTCTCTCTCCATCTCACAATCACTGCCCTCATTCTCCCTCTCTTCTTTAGTTGGGGCCTCTCCCTCTCCGTAGTCTCCTTTGGCGTAGCTGTGAACGTGAAGGACATCTGCAGGACTCATAGTCCTCTGAAACAAGTTTCGTGCCTTGCTGCAACTGGTGCTGAGCTTGAGCTCCTCGCTAATGTTTGCCTTCTCAGAGCACTGAGCAAACACTGGTTCCTCAGAGGCATCAACAGTTGACGTGCTGTTCTTCTCTTTATTTGGAGAACTTCGTCTATTGAAGCTTTTTTTTGTGCTGACTCTGAGGTTAGATATATTCTGCAGCCTCTTGTCTTTGTCCAGCTTCAGCTTCAGCTTCCTCTTGACTGTTACTGTGTCTGAAAGAAAAGAACAACGATGATATACACCATGTTAAGTGTTGATGTTACTGGATCGTCTAAAGCCAATTGCAGGATGATGACTTAAAGGGATATTCCGGCGTAAAATTAAGTTATGGTCAAACACACCGTAACCACCGAGTTAGAACACCCCCTCGAGAGATGAATGTTGCCGACCACTTGCTTCTCTAGTTATACCAACTTTAGTAACAACCGCACGATAGCAATACACAATGATCTATGGAACCCCACACAAACATCAACCAAAAAGCCACTCTATAGCCACAAATAATGCTAAGAACAGCACCTAACTTCATCAACAGTACATATAGGGCCCCAGCCATAGTACTAGCCACCAAACATCTTTTTAGCTTTGCCTGGTTTCTTTAGCAAAGGGATCAAACACAAGTTATCCACTCTCCTCCAGCAGCCACTTGTTTGTGGGGGAGCCCTGACAAGTTGATCGCCGAGTGCAGCAGAGTTTTGCAGCTCAAGGAGGAACATTTATGATTTTTACTTCATGGAAATGCGATCAGACCGAGACACTAAGGCAGAAGAACTACCGTGTCTGCAGTGCAAAATGATTAATATGGTGATTATTACTTCAAGGAAATGATCTGCTGCATTCAGTGATTGACTCGTCAGGGCTCCCCCACAAACAAGCGGCTGCTGGAAGAGAGTGGGTGAGTTGTGTTTAGTCTCTTTGTTAAAGAAATCAGGCAAAGCTAAAAAGATGTTTGGTGGCTAGTGCTATGGCTGGGACCCTATATGTACTGTTGATGAAGTTCGTGCTGTTCTGAGCATTATTTGTGGCTATAGAGTGGCTATCGCGCGGTCGTTGTTTAAGTTGGTATAACTAGAGAAGCAAGCAGTCTGCAACATTCATCTCTCGAGGGGGTGTCTAACTCGATGTTAAAGTGTGTTTGACCATAACTTAAATTTGCACCGGAATATCCCTTTAAGAGATAGCTTGGTAAGTCTCTTTCACTAGAATAATACACCAACAGCCAGTTTCACTTGATTGTCCCAAAGTATGCCTTCATGTGCTCTGGTTCAACTAGAAAAAGTAGCTTTTCTAAAAATGTAGCACTAAACCTGCCACATTAGTTCTTCACACTGACTTCCTGGAGCCACATAAGGTAGTCTAAATGAGAACACCTACTTCAAGCTACTATGACAGCTATTAACACCTACTATGCTTGAGGCTTAATTTCTGTAATTGACTGCTAGACCAGCAGTGTAATTTTTATTTAATACACACAAGCAGTAGTTTCATTATCTTTCAAAGAAATTTCACCAATATCAAGTTTCTGTTCATTCTTACGGTCTTCTAAAGTTATGGTCATAGCTCCCAAGTTCTAAAAGGTTTTACTGTTAGTACTAACCCAAAAAATATATGATTTTTTCACACTGTGTGTTACCTTTATCTGGGTCATCCTTGATTTTGACCAGAGAGCCCTCAACAGTCGCCTCCATCATCTTTGGCTCTACAATTATTGATTCCTCCACTGTTAGCACTGGCTTTAAGTCCTCCGGGGCTTCCAGAGCTTCAAGCTGATGTTTGTGAGGACTGATGCATGTGAGACATTACTGGTCAGGCAGTATTTAAAGGGAACACTTTAAACCACAAATTCAAGTGAAGCAGACTTGTGTGAAGGATATCTCTGAAAAATGTTTAACACTGTTCATGACTTGGCTATACTGCATCACCATTCTCACAAACCTCTAACACTTAACCTTGAAGATGTCAGTTATTTGTTTTATATGTTCATTTAAAGATTAACTTCAGAGTGAAATGTGCTTGAAAAAAAATTCAACTCAGCAGAAACTGTACCTGACTCAAAATAAGGTGAAGAAGTTATGTGTAATGTACCTTCATGGTGGATCAGGATTTTCTTCTAAATCATCTCAGACTCAAAAGTCTCTAATGATTCAAATTTGTTTGAACGTTTGTCATTTAATAGGTGATTATTTTTCTAAGGATTAATCATGGGTCAGATTCCCAGTACAGTTAATGCAGAAAGTCTTAAAGGTTGTTCTAGTAGTGAAATTAAAAGAAGACCTTTCTTCCTCCTGGACAGGTGTATTTGACTCCTTTGATCCATTTTCACCAGGATTAGGTTTTGGACTCCCCGTCTCGTCTTCCAGGAAATGAGCAGCCTCCACTGTAGGTTTGGAGTGGTCGATGGGACTGTCGTCTTTCCCTGCTTTCCATAGTTTGTAACGCCCTGGTTGAAATTTGTGCACAAACACATCCATGGAGATCTTTTCCATGTCCTGCCGACAAGAGCACTGAGAAAAGAACACCCAAGTTTATGTCGATGCATCATGTGAGCATATTGCAAAACCTCCATCAAGCTCTGGTAATATGTGTTCTGTTGCTTCTAGCTGTTCTAGCTTGATTATCTCTCAAGTTGATTGTCTTTATTAAAAAACTTCTCCTTTTCTTCTGAACTCCTCTCACTGTAGTACCTATGGTAGTCTTATATTCACCAAACACCCTCTGATATCTAACCTGTGTTGATTTTTCTCTCTTTAGCTGTTAGCAACTAGCTTCTCAGCTCCTCATCATACCTATGGCTTCTCTGTCTGTCTCTCTGTCACCTGCTCTCTGCTGTTCAGTGTGTCAGATGTTTAGTTACACCTGTCCTCCTTTACAGATCTCAGTAACTATAAGACATGTAGTTTACTCAAAGAACTGGAGGCCAGGGTCTAGATCAGCCTAGGTACTTGGAAATCTTTTGGGGGTAAACCTGGTCTGGTTAGTCCAGATGACATACAGTCTACTTTGAAAGGTACATCTGGTTTACCAAACTACTGACCTATTTTATTAGTCTAAAATGACCCAGTGTGGAAAATTCTCCTCTCTTTCTTAAGGTTCACTGAGACATGTTTTCTGAGAAACTCCAGCTCACTGGCACCATCAATACACTGCAGGTGGAGGAGCACATCTGTGTAGGGTCAACAAGTAGTGCAAGAATAAAGGAGCTTCCTGGTGGCAAAGTGCTGAAATCTTTCAGCAGAGTATACACCTGAACCAAGGAGAGTTTTTGGGTCTGACTGGCTTAGATTTAACTGCATCATACAGCAGACATGACCTCATCTGAAGAAAACTCTAACGAATTATGTACAGTTGTGCTCAAAAGTTTACATACTCCAGCACAATTTTTGCTTTCTTGGCCTTTTTTCAGAGAATATGAAATGAATGATAACACAAAAACTCTTTTTCCACTCATGGTCAGTGTATGGGTGAAGCCATTTATTGATAAACAACTGTGTTTTCTATTTTTAAATCATAATGATAACAAAAGACACTCAAATGACCCTGATCAAAAGTTTACATACCCCAGTTCTTAAAACCGTGTACCGCCCCCTCTAACATCAATGACAGCTTGAAGTCTGTTATGGTAGTTGTGGATGAGGCTCTTCATTTTCTCAGATGGTAAAGCTACCCATTCTTCTTGACAAAAAGCCTCCAGTTCCTATAAATTCCTGGGCTGTCCTGCATGAACTGCGCACTTCAGATCTCCCCCAGAGTGGCTCAATGATACTGAGATCAGGAGACTGAAATGGCCACTCTAGAACCTTCACTCTGTTCTGCTGTAGCCAATGACAGATCGACTTGGCCTTGTGTTTTGAATCATTGTCATGTTGGAACGTCCAAGTACGTCCCATGCGCAGCCTCCAGGCTGATGAGTGCAATTCTTCCTCCAGTATTTGCTGATAATGTGCTGCATTCATCTTTCCTTCAACTTTGACCAAGTTTCCTGTGCCTTTGTAGCTCACACATCCCCAAAACATCAGTGATCCACCTCCGTGCTTTACAGAAGGAATGGTGTTCCTTTCATTATAGGCCTTGCTGACACCTCTCCAAACGAAACATTTATGGTTGTGGCCAAAAAGCTCAATTTTGGTCTCATCACTCCAAATTACCTTGTTCCAGAAGTTTAAGGCTTGTCTCTGTGCTGTTTGGCGTATTGTAGGCGACATACTTTGTGGCAGTTGCACAATAATGGCTTTCTTCTGGCGACCATTTTTGTTCAAGTGCCTCCTTATTGTGCATCTTGAAACAGCTACACAGCTAGTTTTCAGAGAGTCCTGTATTTCAGCAGATGTTATTTATGGGTTTTTCTTTGCACCCCGATCAATTTTCCTGGCAGTTGTGGACGAAATTTTTGTTGGTCTACCTGACTGTGGTTTGGTTTTAACAGAGCCCTGGATTTTCCATGTCTTAATCACAGTTTGAACACTGCTGACTGGCATTAGCAATTCCTTGGATATCTTTTTGTATCCCTTTCCTGTTTTATACAGTTCAACTACCTTTTCCCGTAGATCCATTGACAATTCTTTTGCTTTCCTCATGACTCAGAATCCAGAAACATCAGTTGCTGGATGAAAGATGCAAGAGTCTGTCTGGATCCCAGAAACTCACTCAGCTTTTATACACACACACTGATTACAAGCAAATGAATCACAGATCACAGGTGAGGATGGTTACCTTTAGTAGCCACTCAAACCCATTTGTGTCAACTTCTGTGCTTGTTATCAGGCCAAAATCACCAGGGTATGTGAACTTTTGATCAGGGTCATTTGGGTAATTTTTGTTGTCATAATATTTTAAAAAGAGAAAACACAGTCGTTTGACAATAAATGGTTTTACCCAACCACTAAGCATGAGTGGAAAAAAAGGTTTTATGTTATCAGTCATATTCTCTGAAAAATGGTCAAATAATCATAGATTCTGCCAGGGTATGTAGACTTATGAGAACAACTGTACCTTAGCACCTGTTCTCATAGCAGTTTTTCATTAAGGGGGCAGAGCTGATGTGTCTCTGATGTGGCTGGAATACTTACCAGTACCATGGACTCAGACTACCTCACTGAATGTACCTGAATATCCCCTGAACAGACTGCTTCATAATGCAGGATACTGGAGCTCATCTGTCATCATCTAATGTCAGCTTGAAGTTGTAAATATGTACAGATTCATGCATAGAACATCAGTGCAGCAAAAGCATGTTATTGATGCTGTCTCTTCACTCCCTCTCTCTGCTCATTACTCAAGCTTCTGCTTGTGTAATTAAAAAGACTACTCAAATGACTACTTAGCAGACAGCCCCAAGGTTCAGAGACAGTTCATGTACCTGTGTAGCCCGCTTGCCATAGTCAATCCAACGCTGTGTGGCAAAGTTTGTTGATTCAGCACAGTTGAAGCCATGGTTGAAACCAGCATGATAGCCAAAGGGAAAGGTCACAATGAACTGCCCAGGCTCCTGAGTCACCTTAACATGAGAACAGGAAACCAACAGAGCTGTTACACCGTTTCACCTGGACCTTTCCATATCTTTTGATGATTCATTGTGTGATCATTGAGTCACTCCACAGTGTATGATGTTAAACACAGACATGCTTTCAGGATAATGTTATGAGGCCCGCATACCTTCTGAAATGGTATGCCATATTTTTTCAGAACTGAAGGTGAAATTAAAGTCAATTTATGGCGCAGGAAGGCTTCACAGCTCTGAGCATTTCCAGGAAAGAAACCTGAAATACAGGAAACGAAACAGTAAAGCTAACCATTTCTGGTTGTGTATGTACAGTATATTCTGTCAACCTGTTCAACTGCACCTGGAAACATAAACCCTGTTATAGTCTTTATTTGTTTTTTAAACATCAAGTTAAAGAACATGTGTGTGTCTTCATCTGTCTTCAACAGTCAAAAAACAAAGATCTGAAATTGGTAAGGCAGGTTAGCAAACGCTAACTGTTACTAAATAAACAATGGAAAAATCTGTCCTAGAAATTCTTCCCTGTGGCACTTCAGGTTCAAATTTAGTCTGGACAGTGTCAATGATGAATGCTAATGTTAATAAATGTGTATTTATATGAGGTTTTATTACAAACCAGCACATACCTTTGGCAAGTCGTTCCAATCTTTTCCCGTGCTCTGGTGGGACAATGTACCTGAGGAGTAACAAACATGAATTTATCAGGTGTAACCAGTGCAGTCATTTTTGCAGTATGTCAGCATGGGGTATCACTTGCTTGGGGTAACATTTGACCTTTTTCATCTTTGTTGATCTTTCCTTGTTTGCACAGGTACAGAGTTTCCTACAAGGATGAGGAAGCACTAGGAGGGGTTCATGTATTCAGACCAAAATGCGTCAGCAATAATGTAACATGTCACAAAGGTAAGGCCTAAAAATAAGGACTCAAGATCTGGACTCAAGTACTACAACATGGGTTGCAGCAAAGAAAACTAGATAACCATAAGCTGATGAAGAAGTTTGTAAATTAGTGACCTACACTACACAGCAGTTAGAACAAAAACAGCTCAGACACTGTGGGATATACTGTATGTCTGTCTTCTATTGTGAGGATGTAACAGTAACTGTACCAAGACTTGGGCTCTCCAAAGTGAAGGTAGTTGATGCTGTAAAGGTCCATGTCCTCTGTGTGCCATGCAAAGGCACTTTTCCACATTCCAAAGTACAGGTACGGCGTGTTAACTCCTCTGACCTTGATCCCACTTTCATTTTCGCCAGTGTCCAGAATGGTGTTGAGACGACCAATGTTCCACTCAGTCACGTCCTGCAAGAAAAGGATTCAGCTGAGGTCTTTAACATTAAACCCATGTAAAAATCAAACAGTAAACTGGACAAAAAAATCAGAAGAGGATGTAAATATACACGGATGGTTGAGTATGAATACTTTGCTACTACAACACCAGCGCCATTTAGGTTATCCAACTCTAGGTTTAAAAATCTGCTGTTACGGCCTCAGTCAAAGCTGATTTACTTAATGTAAAGCGCTTTGAGGGTCTCTGATAAAGCACTATAAAAATCTGATGCATTATTATTAATCAATCAATCAATTTATTAATACATGAGTGGGATCAACTGCCACTCTCACTACTTAGGAGAGTATGAACAATAAAGATTCATGTTATCTAATGTTTACCTTTTTTAATGTTTGCCAATATTTTTGTCAAAATAGTTTTTTTTAAATATATTGATAATTGTCTTTGACGTATGTCCTTACCACCTGCTCACTGGTTATGTGGCTGACCATTAGGTCTATATGGTGGTTAGCTTGTTTGTCAGATATCAAAGTATTACCGTCTTTTGAAGCCCTTTGTAACTCTGTTTTGAAAAGTGCTTTATACATGAAGTTATTATTATTATTATTTATAAAGCTCTAAATCAAATTGAGGGATAATCAGCTCTTCCTTTGAACTACAAGAGGACCAGGTGCTGCCTTAGAAAAGACACCCAGGATATTGGAATCAAATTGAAAGAGCTGTTTGAATTGAATAAAGAGATCTCAATTACTACTCACGGGATCATACAGTGTTCCTCTGACATCAGCCCCATGCAAGGGTGGGTTGAAGGTCAGGCTCTTCCAAAACTTTCTCTCCAGCTCATCAAAGTCCTCACATTGTGGACTGCAGAACCTAAAGAATGTAATGATATCAGTGAAAACCAATGCAAGAACAAGGAGAGTGTAACTAAAGGTGAAAGCCTGTGAAACTATTGTCATTAATTATTGTGGGAGTTTAACCAAACAGTCATAGTGTGAATTCATTCTATCACTTGACTATGTCTCATAATTGGACCATTTAACTGACCGGTCCATGTTGGAGGTCTTGCGGAACTCTCTGACTGTCATTGGCTTCTTCTGGATGTTGTACTGTGTGAAAAGTCCTGATTGGCCTGACACCACCTGCTGAACTGGAGCAGGAATAACCAGGCTATCGATGTCGTCATACGTTCGTCTTGGTTTCCAGCTTTTAGGCGGAATAACCTGCAGGAGGAGAACAGGAAAGACACAATAAGAAAACATTTTGCAGCAGATGGATTCCTCTGTCAAGTGTGCAGTGGGGCCCAGCAGGAACATGTGACAAATGTCAGAGTCTTAAATACCTATGATAAACTAACAGCTGTCACATCACGTTTTAAATAATCTCAGCTTTACTGACAGCCCCGCAAAGTCTGACATGTCGTGTTGGGAAGGTGGGACTTACCATGAATCCAAAAGACCCAAAGAGCTCTGTTGTCTATAATGGAAATGGACTCGTGGTCCAAAGCGATGAGTTCTACTGCCCTCTCTTTAGGTTTTTCACCAGTTTGTTTCCTAAAGGATATTAAGGATATCTAAAGGATATTCACCCTTCCTTTTTAAGTCCAGCACTTGTTGCTTTGACCCAGAAGTCTATTTTTCTGAAGGTTTAATGAATTAGTCATATCAAAAAATATGTTTAGTGTTCAGATGTCATATTTAGTTGGTGGTACAGGACACAGCTCAGCTGCTACCGCCCTGCTGCACGTGTCCAGGGCTGCCTTAACCTGCTGTAGGCTGGGGGCTGAGAGGTTTAGGGGGCCCCCCACACCCTCTGATTTTAGGTCTCATCGTAAATAAAGTAAAATATCTTATCCTTTTTAATTGAGGACTGTGAAGCACTTTGTGAAAACTGTTATAAATAAAGTTTATTATTACTGTTATCAATATCTAGGTAATCTACATCGCAAAAGGCATTGAATTCTCTCCAGACATACAACAGTAAGATTTCTCTTTCTGACCCAGAAAACACCATTATATTTTATTTAATAAATCACTAAGCCCACTTGAGCATTACAAAAAAAAACTTTTTTCCAACCCCCCCCCCCCCCCCCCCCCACACACACACACACACACACACACACACACAGCAATTCATGCTGATAATAAACAATAAAAGCCCACATGGGTCACTTGCAATTTGGATTATATGCACAGACATGCATTTAGAGTGACTGACAAAAAAAATCAAATTACAGAACAATGTGATTTTTCCAGCTCATCATGACCCCAAAATGATAGGGCCCTGATCTTAGTAGTCCCCCCACCCACAGGTTATTACTCTGAGTCAAACAGTATACATTTATAACACAAACATTAAGAAGAAATAACTTCCTTTTCCTGTTTCCAGATCAGTGAACTCAACAGATTCAACTCACTTTTGCCATTCCAGCTTTGTGTGCCCCTTGTGACTCCATGTAGGCAATGTACGAGCTGAAGTCCTTGAACTCCTCGATGGAGGGTGTGAAGATCATTATCCTGGACTCTGTAGTTTCGACTAGCTTGTCGGTGGTCATCGTGACATTCCTCTTTTGGGTATACCTCTGGAGAGTAAGGGCAAAACCATGAAAAGTTTTAGTAACAGGTGTGACTGTATCTCACTGATTTAGTATTAATTCTAGATCAACTGTTTTCACTTCTTGAAAACAGACCACCTACACTGATTTCTTGTCCTACTCTGTAATAGAGATGGCATGGGAGCATGGAGGAAATATTTCAAAGCCTATACATTATGGTTTACAAGTTACTGAAACAGTATTAAACATCATAGTTATGAACACAATTATCATAAACACAATGTCAAGCTTAGAAATGTTAGTTTGATATTAAAAGGAGACAAAGGGATGATGTTATTGCATTTTAACGATAACAATAATATATAAAAAACGTGTTATTAGACAAAATCAACCCAGCCTATACACACAGACCAACTTCAGAGGCTGTGAGAAACACATTTTCAGATCATCATCAGATCGATTTCCTGCAGCTGAATGACTCCCAATTCATTGTCATTACTCCTGCTACCCCTGTTCTGGCTGTATTATTAATAAGCTGTCCTCCAGGTACTTGTACGAGTTCACAATCACAATGCCCCTCCCCTGACTTTTCACCAGTGCAGGAGGAGTTAGTCTGCACCTGCAGAAATCTACCATCAGCTCCTTGGTTTTTCCATTGTTCTACTTACTCTTGTCAACAAAGTTCAGGTTCAGTTCTCTGTAATCCCTCTTGTCATTATTTGCAGTGAGGCCAACGATGATGGCAACGTCTGCACTACTGAAAGGTGCCATTGCTGTACAAAGTTTCATAAAAACTGTTCTAGAGTCACTCAATAGCCTCATTCTTTGCACTGCCCCTTTAAGTCACATAGCAATAATATAGTTCAAACCTTAAGGATAGAGGTCTAGTGGTTCCACAAAAGAACCTGGTCAAATGCAACCTCAACAGAAAACTGACACACTAATACGACATCTCCCATTTTTCATTTTCAGAAACAGAATCAGGACCTGGTCTCAGTGGTTAAGGTAGAAAAACAGTGGTATCTCCCCTTTTTGCATTTTCATACACTTATATTTTGAGTTATAGATACACAACTCTACATTTAAGTTTTGATCATCTACTGCAGTTTCTGGTTTTCCATTTCATGAATAAAAAATAGTCATAAATCTACAAGTTACAAGTCAAGTTTTTTTAAGGCTGTGGCTTCACAGTGATAACCCAAAGCAGGTGTCACGGGCATAGTGAATCAAATGAGGTTAGAAAAAATTCAATAAAAAAACAGTAAATGTTGATTTTCACAACTTCACATGTAGAAAAAATGTGTCGTAAATCTGAAACTGTGGTTTTCTCTCTCTGTCTCCTCAGTAACCGGAAGCCAACTTCGGATCCTCAGTCTGTGATTGGCTGAGACGCGTATCCGTCACATCCCATGACCCAGTGATAACACTGCTCATCAGGGGAAAAAAAGTATGTATTCAGCTTCACGTTAGCCGACGTGCTAAGTGCTTGGTGGCTTGGGGGGTCTCAGGGGCTCTGATTATTTACGACACACACTCACTCACACACGCACACACTCCTATTAGCAAATACAAATAAAGTAACCAACCATTGCGTTACATGTGCTAGGTTTAACAGATAGTCGGCTGTGGCAAGTATGAGCACCAGCTAGCATCAAGGGTCCGAGGTCTAATAGCTGCCTACTGCTCTCATTTAAGCAGCAATTAAAAGGTACCTGCAGTTCGCTACACGAAAACTGAAAACATAAACAACTGAAGGGGGTGCAGAAGAACTTACAGCCACGGAAGAGCTGCAGAGACGTCCTTCCTGTAGTCACAGGTTCTGATGGGCAAATACAAACATCTTCACACGGAGTAGTGAAGACAGTCCTCCATTATGGAGTGACGCATGCTCAATGCGTCTTTGTTTACATGTCAGTCAGTGGGCGGGGCTACCTAACTCTCCGCTGGGACCCGTTGCACGATAGTAGAATGAAGACGTCAAGGATAGATGACTTAGCTGTGTACAACGAATCCAAAACAGAAAGATCCAGGCGTAATTGTTTGCACGAAGATGGGTAGTGCGTTTGCCCTGTGGCCTTAATAACATCGTTAACCCACCTTTATCATTATCTTCCTTCCAGTACTTGGTGGCAGTGTTGCCAGTGAATGTGGGGTGCAAATGTTCATTCAAAAATTGTGGGTTAGTCGAGCTACACTGTGGAAACCTCTTTGCTGTGTTGCTTTCTCGCATCGTGCCACAGCTGTGATGCATTTTGTACCTGGGTCTCTTTGGTCAACTTCTCCGTCTGAGCTGAGCAAAGCTGGATACTGTGTTGTACTCTTCTCTTTTGTACTTTTTTGTATATTTTTTAATCATTCTCTGTATTTTGGCACTATGGGCTGGAAAGCAGTGTATTTTTTTCACCCCTGTGTAAGTACTCACAATTTGCAGTGATTGACAATTAAAACCTTAAACTTAAAACTTCAAACCAAAGGACATACGATGTCTGATAGAACACATAGTGCTGTCTACGCTTTCTTGCTTATGAAAATCTATACAATAAAAGTCTGTCCAGTATGACTTTTAGCCAGCCCTTCACTGGAGCACACTCACAACTGACTGCTTTGCACAGAGAGTCAATAGCTTTGTGTCAGTGGCTTGGCATCATAGACTTGGCATCGCCAGACTCATCAGCCCATCACTTTAAATATTTTTCCCTGGCATGTGGGTCGAATAGAAGCCAAACCATCCCAACTAAACTAGTTATCACTCCCACCAGGTTGTCACAGGGCTTCAGTGAAAGCCACACCTTTTCTATGAAAAGCCAAGGTGTGCTGGGGTCTGGTTCAGGGATAATTCATGAAAACATAGAAAAGGTCTATATGATTCTTCTTGGTTTGTTTCAGCCTAATCTAGGACGTGTTAATAATTTAATCACAAGAATTTTTTTTTTCTTTCTTTATACAATGAGAAAAACCACAGACAGTATGTGTTTTAAAAATAACATCTTTGAGTTTATTACTTTTCCAAAAGACAAAAGACTGGGCTGACTGTACATACAAATGAACAACAATCAAACTGAACTCACACACACACTCAGGTGTCCTACAATGACAGTTAACTGGATGGAAAATATAAAAATTTATCAAAACT
This sequence comes from Xyrichtys novacula, assembly GCA_962446985.1. NCBI lineage: Eukaryota > Metazoa > Chordata > Actinopteri > Labriformes > Labridae > Xyrichtys > Xyrichtys novacula. Next base: position 31,160,966 of record OY660872.1, read on the forward strand.
AACACAGAAATCTGAGCTTGTCTCTCTTAGGTATTCAGGGACTAACCACCCCATTATTTTTGTCCCAACATGTTCCTGATATGTTCCTGATAAGTTTGGAACAAAGAAGATGAAACTGTGAATGTCTTGGTGACAAAGGAGACAGCACCTTATAAGAAATTAAAATGTTGAAGTTCTTTCCTGATGAAAAGATCTTTCTCATGCATTAAGCATTTTTCAGCAAAGTTGTCAAAATTTGTAAAATAAATATGAAACACGTGCTGTCTGCAATTAGTGTACCTGAGTTGTTGATAGAGGGAAATACATTAAAAATGAGAACCATACAAAAGTTATATCTTTATTTCCAAGAAGTCCAGATGCCGGAAGGAGCAGTTGATAACAAACCTTCACTGATTATTTAATCTGATAGATTTTTAACTAAACAGTTGCAAAATATCCTAATTTATAGCTGCTGAGTTGATAAGCTTTCAGTGTGTAGAGAGTGGTGGACATACGTGTGTCATTCAAAAAGGTGTAAAAAGATAAGCCTATAAAAAAACCCAGTGAGATGTATAAAAATGACTGATCATGGCATTATAAGTAATTCATATAAATAAAACCAATAAGAATGTCCAGCATGTTGTCCTCTCTGCTCTTGCCAGTGTTCCTTATCCTTAACAGGCCACAGGGACTGAAGGACCTGAGCTACATGGGTAAGGCACAGGGCCACACAGAGCTCTTCTCATGGTGTCTCTCTTGGTTGAATTATTATGCATAGTGATCAAAGCTTCCCAGGTACTCCAGAGCTGCCCTGTAGCATAGTTGGTACTGGTCCTGGTGGAGAAAAATGTAGAATTAGTGAGTTGATGAAGAAAGGATGCTTCTGTAAAAGGGCAGGGCTGAAGCTACAGATAATGTTACATGTGTGATGAGCTGGAGCTAAAAAGTGTACCTCGGTCTGCACCATGGCTGGCCTCTGGGTTCGTAGAGTCTTGACTGCCTGGAAGACATCAACCATGCCCTCGTATCTCATCCTCTCCAGGACAATACTCAAGGTGATGAACACACCAGTTCGCCCAACACCAGCACTGTTGGATACATATCAAAGTCATTCATTACTAAATTCTTCATTATGAAGGTCATCACAAACAAACAAATATACACTTAAAGAACACACCTGAATATGATGAAGGAACAAGACTTTAATTTGGGATAACACTTGTTGTGAATTACAGCTTTATAAATAAAGATGAACTGATTGATGAATGGAGAACGACATACAGCTCATATGGCCAGTGACCTATTAATCACTGCTGATCTACCACAGAGTGTGTGAGGATGCTATCAATCATCAACATTTCATTACAGTATTTTGCATGAGGACCAAAACATTGGTTAAGTATTAGCAATATATAAACAATAGAAAAGGCAATAAAGATTCTCATATGATTATCATAGTATATTAATTATTATGATTCCATATTATAATTTAATATTCTAAAACCATTTTGTACTTCTTATAAAACACCCAGGGAAGTGTTTCCATACATGCAATAATCACTCAATTGTTGTGTTGTCACACTGAATTGTATCTGTAAGAGAGTTAATAAGACAACATTCATTATAGTGAGTAAGCTGTAGCTCCAATTCATATACTGACCTAATAAAAATTAAATTCATTTATCAGCAGTCTAGTGGGTTAGTCAACCCTTCCCTGATTGTTCCCTGTCAAGGATGTTTTTCTTTTGTGGGGTGTTTTTTCACATATGTTTATGTAGACCAAGTTTATCAATGATCCAATAATTCTTTCAAAAACAGCTCATCTATGAAACTGAACTATTCTGTTATAAATTAACAATTTCCAGAAAGTCAGTTCCATCCATTCATCCATTCATCATTCATCCATCCATCCTCCACACACAAATCTATACACGTACCTGCAGTGCACAGTAATGGGTCCGTCTTGCCCAAACTGCTCCTTGGTTTTATGAACTTGTCCAATGAAGTCGATGAATCCCTCTCCAGTTACTGGCAGTCCTTGTTCTGGCCAGTCAGTGAACTGAAACTGTCTTATGGTCCTTGACTGACCATCCTGGAATAAAATTGAAACATACTCTCAGTCACCCTGGCTCAAGTAGGAGGGAAATGTTTTCTTTGTGTGTGTGTGTGTGTGTGTGTGTGTGTGTGTGTGTGTGTGTGTGTGTGTGTGTGTGTGTGTGTGTGTGTGTGTGTGTGTGTGTGTGTGTGTGTGTGTGTGTGTGTGTGTGTGTGCGTGTTGCATAGATCTTATCATTGCTTTGTAACAACAGTATCTGATTATTAGGGGGAACCTCTATAGGCAGGCAATTTACTGATACCAAAGGTTACACTGGTACAGAGAAACACCTGAAATACATATCACTGACTGGGATGGTTGTTGTAATTGAGCCAGGTTCGATAAAGCTGTCTTGTTAATACAACTCCAAAAACAAACAGCAGCAGAACTTACTCTTGCATCGGTCACTTTGAACTCTCTCAGGATGTACTGAGGCATGTTGTACTCAGCCATGGGGTCCACAACAAAGTACTGGTAGCGTGCTGAGCGGTCAGCAGGCCAATACTGATGACACTTCTCCTAAAGAATGTAAACATATTACAATAAGTCCACGAAGCCATTGCACCCACATTAATTTAATGTTTTCATGTCAAAGTGCCACTGACACCATCATCAAACCACTTTTATTCTAATAAGCAGAAATCTTATTTTCAATTATCAACAGTGAGTGAAGTCAGAGACAGATTTACCAATGACCCCCTTTTTCACATGTTGGCTGCTCAACATCTGTTTGACACCTTGATTTTTAATTTTGGCACAGGTTAAAAGAGCCCTAAGACAGCAAAAGTATTTTATATTATTTAACCATTGCTTTTAAATGCTTTTAAACTTTTATTTATAGGTGTCTGTTTTGTTTTCTCTTTTTTATTTTAATCATGTTAAAGAATGTAAATTCTTGAAGATGCAAATTACACAGTTAGATATGAACTGAATTTATGAGTCAAATAATTTACAAATATTCTAAAAATTAAAAAGAATTTCTAATTATCTATTTCAATTTTCACATTAACCTTTTGCTGTGATTTCTGGTAACCAGTTGCTTTCATACGGTCCACGATGAGGAACAAAGGCATTAACAGGACTTTTGCCAAAGAGAGATCAGTCAGGGTTACAGTCACTGACTGATTTAGGATTCAGCAAAGAACATAAATAAGAATGCTCAAAAATTTCAGCATGATATCAGTACAGGTCACTTTTCACAACTTAAAAAGTTCATTGTCTGTAATGTCTGTAATAAGGGTTGAAAAGGTAACACATTAGCTAAGTGCGCTCAACAACAGCCTACACTTTTTGGCCATATGAAGGTCATTCAAAGTGGTGCAGTCGAATGCAATCATCATGTTTGAAAAAAATCAAATATTGTTTGTTTTGTGTCTACGTACTTTAAATAGACTGTCACAATAAAAGTAACAACAAAACTGTTGCTGGAGCGGCTTAGTAAAGAGAAAAAAATGTGTGTATATTTGTATTCATACCAGTATTAACATGTAAGATAAAGGCAAAAATCCATTAATGTGCTTCCCTGATAGCAGGGCCTGTCTGTAGGGAGGTCACAGTTGGTGTGTACCAAAACCTTGACCAGAGACGATCCAAGAGCAGCATGATAGACTGTGAAAGGTACAGGTCACACCCATCCCAGGACCATATCCAAAAATATATTTGGATGTTATTCTGATGATAATAATACATAGTTTAAATGTGTTACCCGTCCCATTTCACGCAGCTTGGTGAGCATGACCACAATGGTGGAGTTTTGTTCCCACAGCATTCTCCAGAAGTCCTCCGTGGTCTCAAGTAAGGGGCCCTGAGTAGCAATGTAAGCTTTTTGTTGCCTGAAAATGAGAAAAGAATGACGTTTGTAAGCTGTTGTCCCACAATAGAATTTAGTTTGACTGCTATTAAAATTGCCTGTAGCTGTGCTAAATTATGACATTCAGTAGGTGTTTCATCATAAAAAAGTCAGCAAAAATCTCTGTGGTCCTTTTGCCCTGGTTTTGATTGTATTTGTCTTGTCCTGGATACAGTAACTAATGGGACATCTTGCTGTGCCTAACAAAACTGCTCTCCACCACCCTGTTTTACAGTTTCATCCAGCAATACAGCTGCAAACTCAACTAATATAGTTTGTCTGTACTTGCCTATATCCATCTATAAGGCTGGCGTTAATGTAGTCAGACCCTTCCACCCCTCTGATTGGCTGCAGGCAGACACGATTGGACTCAAAAGGCAAGATGTTGACCAGGCGGTTTTTGAATTTGTTACATGGTAGATTGGCACTGATAAATCTTGAGGTGTGTGTGTTGGAGTTCACCAGTTTCTGCAGAGAGAGAGAAGAGGACAACCCTGAGACAACCAGTTCTCAGCTCAGAAATGACTGAGGCTTCATAACTTCAAATAAAAGCTCTCAAACTATTTCAATGATGCACTTTCGATTAATGACTTTATTTCAGATTTTCATGTTAAAACTTATTTTGAAAATGCCCCAAATATCAGAGATCACTCATATGCTCACTGGGGCCAGAGTCCACAAAAAGACCTTCATTGGGTTTGATAAGTGGTCACAAGAAGACACAGTCACAAGAGATCACCAGAGAAATGCAAAAGTGTTATAAAATAGATTTCTGGGGTTAAATTTAATGCCACCTCTAATGTCCAGGCTGCCCAACATTGAGCAATGGTAAGTGTGTGTGTCATATTGTTAGACTAATGGACTTCATTAGGTAAGGCCTGCTGTGGTTCATTAAAAATCAACAACAAAAGCAGTATCAGATGAATAAGTAAAAATATGACTAATAAAATATAATTGAGTAGTAGGCTATGGAGGAACATCATCATCACCATCATCAAACTAATCAATATCACCTTTAACATCATCATCAAAATCACCATAATCATCATCACATCGCTTTCACCATCATTTTCACCATTATCATCATCATCACCATCTTCAACATCATCAACAACATCACCATTATTATCATCACATCGCTATCACCATCATCATTATCACCATCATCATCACCATCACCATTATTATCATCACATCGCTTTCACCATCATCACCATCATCATCACCATCATCATCACCATCATCATCAATATCATCATTATCATTATCATCATCATCATCATCATCATCATCATCATCATCATCATTATTGTCATCATGATCATCATCATCATCATGATCATCATCATTATCATCAACATCACCATTATCATCATCACCTTTACTTTCACCATCATCATCATCACCATCACTTTCACCATTATCACCATCACCATCACCACCACCATCATCATCATCATCATCATCATCATCATCATCATCACCATCATCATCATCAACATAATCATCATCATTATCATCATCAACATTATCATCAGCTTCACCATCATCATCACCATCATCAACATTATCTTCAACATCACCACATTATCATCATCATCATCATTATCATCCTCATTATCATTAACAACAACATCTTTATCACCATCATCATCATTATCAATAATCAATATCGTTGCCCATTGGGGAGAGCTTGTAATGTAATGAATAAAAGTTTGATTATTCTAAACAAATTAAATAATATTAAATGATTTCACCATCATATCAAAACTGCTGCTGGAGCCTTTGTAATGCAGTTACCACCTGCTGCCTCTTGAAACCTACAAAGCAAACCATTAGCTTTATCAGAGCAGAAGATTAGCTGGGGATACGATCTAAGGCAGAATTAGGATTCCTGAACGCCACTCAGGACTGGCAGCTGTCAGTGGACTTGGATTGACAACTCAAGCCCCTCCCAGCGTGCCAAGACTACCCTCAACCTGGTATTGTAGGCAAGTAGAAATGTGGTCATCGGCGTGATCCATGCCATCAAAAGTTGGCAAGAAGAATAAGTATAAAGGTCAGATAGCAACCGCTGGAAAATGAGGGGCTGGCCTGTGGAAGTAGGGTGCAGAGGCTTTCCAGGGTGGTCTCTCTGCACAGCCTTACAAAGAACCTGAGGTCAGAGGTGAGAGAAGAAGGGGCATCTTAAACAACATGGAAGCTGAAGCGAAGGCCTGCAAGTGGTTCTTGAGTAAGAGAACTGAGTAATTAGGAGAGTGCTGCTCAAGCACATGTTGATGCTTTATGAACCTGGACAGAATTACCTGAGAGAGGTTTTGATGTTCAATCTGAACACTTGATGACTGAAGGAAACATCACTAACAGTGTGCCTTAGAATAACAAAAAATCTCAAGCACTAAAACTCATTCCAAAATCCATTTTATTCCAATATTGTTTCAGTGGATAAAATCTGTAACTGTTTGTTGAATCTACTGATATTGCTTGATCCCTAGACAGATTTGCTATTGGTGGGTCTTCTCTGGGCCCAGTCTAACATGAGCCTAATTCAGATTTTGCCTCATGCTTTAAAAAAGTTTCATAAAACCATGTCAGTTTTTTTGTAACCCTGGTGTTTCCACACAATTGGACAAACAAGCAAACTTACAGCATAGAAAACTTCTTGGCAGGAGTAACCATCACAAAAAAAGACCTCTACCTTAAACTCTAGTTCCATGGCGCTGACAGTCTCTCCAGCAGGAGTCTGGCTGAGCTTCTGTATATGGGCATACAGGTTTCGGGCAGAGATGTCTGTGTTGTCATATGTGGCAGCTTCTCGCAGGGCTTCATGGATGAATATGTATTGATCCTCTGTCTGCACCATATAGTTCCTCTGAGCTCTTATACATGTTACGTAACCATAGATGTCCACTGTTTTCTCATGTTTCATTCTTTCCAGCATGGCATCGATCACAATGAAGCAACCAGTTCGGCCCACACCAGCACTGATGGAAACAAAGAAAAAACATTGTAGACTCTGTTGTTGGTTTATCTGTGTTACATCAACATGGGTTATGTCAGGGGTCATGTATAGTGAGCCAAACAGAACTCTCTCAGTAAGAGTTGTTTTATAACTTACTTGCTGAGTATGATGCTCAAAAGTTTCACCGCAGCAACAGTCTCATTAAAAATGCCTTTGACTATAACTCATACTAAGTTCCCAATACAGGCCAGCTAGAAATGCAACATCCGGTCTCTTGGTCAGTGAAAGATCCTTATTTATTGCTCTCCACCACCTTGCAGCAATAGGCAGGACCAAATGTATTAGGGTGTCCAAGGCCTCCACTATAAAGGGTCCTCTTACCCTGTACAGTTTTGCATTCACCCACATTAGGACTGTTAGTTATATTAATCACACTATAATCTTCTGATTAGGCTATCTCTTTAACTGAGTGTTATTTATCGATGAAACTCATTTCTGAGTGCTGACGCAAGAATACTTTTTGTCATGTTTTAGTTTGTTTTTTTTACTTCAGATTGATTTGTGTAGTATGTGTGATAAGAAGTCAAGACAGATGTCATTGGCTTGCTGCAAACAAACCTATCAACAGGTATAAATAAAGGAACCTGTACTAGAACCTGAAGCTTAAAGGATTTTCTAGATCTTCACAGAACAGCACTCCAACCCTTAGGGGCCCTCTCAAAGGTTATCAGGTCTGCAGAGGGTCACTTGGCCAAACAAAATCACCTTTATCCTAGAGTAATGAAATGAACTCAACCCAAAAAGATTGCAAAAAGCTGCTGTCATAGATTTAACTGTAACTTGCCTAAATGATCAGATTAATCATGATGATGGATTAATCTGCGTTAAAGCGTAATTTTGACAGTCCTACTTAATTTACATAATCAAAACTTCCATTCTTGAAGTTTAGTTTAAGCTTGTGGCTCTATTTAAATGATCTTAACTGAAGTGTCTACAGCACACAGACCAAAGTGTCAGGGGTCAAACCAAATGATTGATGGGGCACAAAAAGGCCAAAATAAGTCCTTTGGTCATTGATTGGATGGGTTTTGGGTGTAACATAAGTATATGTGTTTGCTGTCATTCACAAGTGCACCTGCAGACAGGCACATTGCTGTTAACATGGAGGATTTTAACCTTTCTGCTTAAATAGACTGCTCGGTAAAATGTCCTCTGTTGTTTCTGATTGAGTGATTCCCAAGAACTGGAAGTTTACCTGCAGTGGATTACCATGGGTCCAGCGTCTGGAGGATTAGTAGCTTTGACTCTTCGTAGAAAGGCAATTGTTGGGGCAGGATACTCAGGCACTCCATGGTCAGGCCAAGCCATAAACTGGAACTGTCGAACCTCTCTTTTTTCACTGGACCCATTCTGTTGAAGCACAGATACACACATTCACTAAAGCATGGATTAATGTGATTTTATTGCAATCAAAAAACCCTCATTTTTTGCATCACATTGCCATAAGGGCACTACATGTAGAAAAGAAACAAGCAAAAACAAGTTTGACAGAAAAAAATACAGAGACAGACAAAACAGGTTACCATTTTACACAATAGTGTCAACCTTGGCTGTGTTAAAGAAGTATTCAGGGTTGATAAAAAGTCCTCTCTCATATCCATAACAAAAAAAATCTTGGGATTTCATCTTGACGGTATAAAACATGAATTCTGTCTCTTTTGGATCCCAAAATTAACAGAATTGGAGAAAATAACAAGAGGGTGGAAAAAAATAGATCCTTCCAAAGGTAAACAAGAGGCTACAGTCAATGAAGGGCATACACACCATGGAAAACATATCAAATCAATACAAATGAAAAGATAGCTTATGAGTGAATTAAACTTTTAAACAGAGCTCCCTGGTTAAATGTTGTAGTCTGTGGAGAACTAAGAATAAATATTATGAGTAAAGTAGAAAAACTGTTCTGTAGACCTGAACTGGCACATCAGAACCTAAACTGTGTTTTCCTCTGTTTCTGTTTCCCTTTCTCCTCTTCTTACCATAATCTTGACTTTTTTTGTCTCATTCTGTACTGCCTGTTAAATTGGATGCAGTGGTTCATGACTTAAGATATCTTTCACACATCTGTTCTATTAAAGGCTTTAAATGGTTTCTGTCTTTTCTCTTTGGCCTCCACTCTGAGATAAGGACACTTTTATCCATGTAATGTTTTCTTCTTTTACTTTGTGAAGCACTTAATTGTCATTAAATGTGCATTATGAATAAAGTTTGACTTGGTTTTCTTATAGCAGTGATTGGATTTTGTCTGTTTTTTTCACCTATTCTTTGTGTATGGGTGGAGAATAACAAAAGTGAAAAAACTGAAAAAAATTTGTACAGATAATAGAAATTTAATTAAAAAAATAAAAAAAAGCGACGGTGCTTTTACATTAGGGACTGTTCCCTTTCTTCTGCGCACTATGTCTTATCACCAGCCAATGGCTCACCTTGTAGAGGGCAAATGTACGTAAGCTGTATGTGGCAAGCTCTGCGGTGTCCAACATGGTCACCTGAATCATTCCGTATGTCTCTGTGCCTCGACTGGGCCAGTACTGGTCACATTTAACCTGCAAATAGACAAACGTTAGACATTAATTTTACATAGCTGTTGCATTAGATTTGGAGATTGGGAGGTGGGAAAACCTTGAAAACCAGACCACTGATTGATATAAAGATGGCTGTTTATTTTTTCAGCTATATCAACAGTCCCTCTGATTTCGCAGCCTGTAATGCTTCCATGAAAATGGATTTTATTTGCTCGAGCAGTGACATAACATTAAACTGAAAGTTTTGACCCTCAGTTAAGTCATGGTTAGCCATACTCCTACTTCTTTTACATTTCACATGACACCAGACATTTTCATTAAAGGCAAAGTTAGACATGTGAACACAACTTCTGTCAGAACATTTCTCTTGGCCCTGGTTTGGCTCTACTTCCTCTCAAGGATCTGCAGTTGACCCATTTAAGATAAATGAGGCCAAAAACATAACTTAAAGTATGACTGATTTCCTCACTGTACTACAGAGATCAGCAACAGATGGATCCACTCACCTGCTCAGCTGTCACTGACTGTACCCAGTGTTAGGAAAACCATATTTTTTAGCCTATTGATGTGACTTTCTTTGCTACACTGTAGCTAATAGAAATATGACTTGCACTTTTGGTTGTTAATAACTGTTGTCCTGGGGTTTTAATCAATCACACAGCCGAGTGTTCAGTAGATGGTAAAAGGACTGTGTTTCTATCTGTCTCTAGTTTCCTTCTGACCGCTCTTTTACATTACATGTCACATTCACCCATTCACAACTCATTCACACACAGGTGGCATAGGCTGCTATAGGGTCCATCAGTTTATGGATTTTCCCATCTACACACCACTGGGCAGAGCCAGCAGGGGCAGGTTGGTGTCAAGTGTTTTGCCCAAGGTAAGTCAACAGCTCATAAATCAAACCCCAGACCTTTTCATTGGGAGACAACTGACCCTACCCACTGAGCCTCTTAGTAAGAAAGATAGACTATAAAGTCAAAAAGGTATTAACAATCTGGGCTCTATTTTCGTGCCTCGCCGGAGACGTGCCGCAAGCGCGGCGTAAGTCAGATCCACCGCGCCGATAAGGCGTTCCAAAGCACAATTTGGTATTTTGGTGAGCAGCGCAGCCCAGCGTAAGTATCCCCCCTCCCTAACTCAGCTCCTCCCAGTGGCGTAAATCGTTGCGAGGGAGGAGAGAGGGCATGGAGTGGTTTTAACACAGCCAAGACCAGTTTTCACCAATCACATAAGCTCCTCTCCTTGCCTTTAAATCTGCCACCGGCGAGGCGTATTAGTATTTTCGTGAAGTAGTCAGAGAGATCAGGAGATGTCTGAAGACAGTAATGCCACAAGATGGCGACAGAGGGCAGCTCCTCAACAAGTGTCACTGTAAGCGCTGCAGAGGGCGTCCTCCACACTCTCTCATATAAGCACAGATGGATTTGGTGTGTGTAATGTTGGACCCACTGTTAAGAAAAACACCCTTTTCCACAAATAAAGACACTCACAAAAAGATGCTCATATTCAAACCTAACGTGACAAAGGTGGGTTGAGCGCACAGATCACAACATTAACTCCAAAAATGGCATTAAAATCGGAACCATCTGTGCATAAATGACACATCGCGCTCGGTGGCCCGGCTCTTTCTTTCATAGATGTTGGCATATAAAATAAATTTGGCTCACAAAACTGAATATTATAATATTCGTATGTTGGCTTAAAGTAGATAACTCATCTGATCACTGAAACAAATCATCTGTTCAGCCGCTGCAGCTGCAGCAGCACAGGAAGAGGACATAGAGACGTGTCCAGGTCGAGCTGCGCGAGAAATAAGAGGAAGAGGAAGAAAGAAAAGGAGGGAGACGAATTACATATCTTGTTAACTTCATCATGTGTGTCTATTTACTAGATATTTAATTTAATTTAATGCGGTTTCAGCTGTGTTGATTCGGTCAGGTTGTGTGTCCAAACGCGTGCCAAACACGCTCATCAGATCAGATATAGATCAGAATATATCGATATAGATCGAAATGTATGTGCTGACTCAGAATATTAGTTGTTGATGATTATTTATTGCACTGAAATTTGCCTGACACTGTGGAAACCTGCCGGTGAGGCATCGGTGACATATGCCGATACGCTGCCGGTCTACCAAAATACTACTAGACCAGCTCCTGCTGCAGTGCTGAAAGCTGACCAGGTTTAAATTGGCGAGCTTTCAGCGCACTTTACACGCCGGTGGCGAGCACGAAAATGTCACTGCGCCCGCTGATTCTGTCGACACCTCCCCCTGCCACGCTACCAAGCCCAGCTTGGCAGCTCAGTCCACGAAAATACCAAACTGGCTGTATGCCGGGCTGCGCCAGACGAAAATACAACTGCGCGGGGCTCGCCGCCCTCCGTCGCCTCACGGGCATACTCGAAAATAGAGCCCTCTGTGCTCACGGACAGGGTTATTTTTAGGAAACAAAGAGCTGGAAATGTTGGGATGATGATTGATGACTCCTCATAAACACTGCTCTGCAGTCACCATCTACTCTCTGCAAATGGCGATAAATTGACGAAAACTGCACGACCATCAGCGCCTGTGTTGGTGAGCTGGATGGTACTGTTCAATGATTTATTATGAATAGAAAAGGTAAACTTTGTCCTGTGTAACATCAGTTTGAAAAACTATATTTTTATATCACACCTGCACAGATGAAGCAGCAAATGTATCTATAGCCATAGTAGCCTAAGGCGTTTAATTTCAACTCAGATCAACATCTGAGAACTTACCCGGGACTTTTCCTCGAGCCTGGTCATCATTATGATAGTGCATGTCCTCTGCTCCCAAACCATCCTCCAGAAGTCGCTCAGTGTTTCCTGGAGGGGCCCTTGAGTGGCTATGTAAGCGTTCTGCTTTCTGTAACCATCAATATAGTTGGCGTTGATGTAGTCACTCCCTATGACTTCTTTTATGAGGAGAAAGGTGAACACATTCACAAAGACATACAAATAAAAGAGAGTTTTAAAAACAGCACAGCTTACAAGAGTTAAACGAAATATATGTATGAAATATGACAAGTCTGTCCTTCTGATAATGTCAATAAACTGGATGTCTCTCACCATCCACTGTAGTCAGGATGACCCTGGAATGGTCGTAGGCAGTAACATTTGCATAGCGGTTCTTTGACTTATTGACCTCCAGGTTTGAGTGCTCCCAGGTGAACTGCTGACCTAGATCGATGGACTGACACAAGAAGAGAAGAAAATAAGGATGTACAGGAAGAAACAAGATCAATAAGGATGCAGGTAATGCCAAGCAAGTGTGTGTGTGATGCTCCATGAGTTACCTCATACTCCTGATAGAAGTATAGACCATCATTGGCCCTCAGCCTCTCTATGTGGTCTGAGAGGTCACAGACACGCACAGGCGGGTGTCCCCTCATGCCTGAAGGGAAAGTTTGACAAGAACATTTCATTATGAACTCTGTGGTCAAACAAGAAATACCCACTAATAAAACTGTTTAAAGAACACCACAGAGGCATCACTCAGTGGGATCAATACATTCATTTATGATTTGAACATGATCGGTCTGTGCCGTCTAAGTAGGCCAGTTGTCAGGAGCTCCATTATAGTCTCTGCTTAGAATAAAATATTTTCAAAAATTTACTATATATACAATTTCCTTTGATCACACAGAATAATCTATTGCTTAAAACCAAAATAATCATACATGTGATATCAATTAGTATAAAGACTTATTCATGCATAACCAATTAAAGGAAAAATTCCACAACATATAACAAAAGCATAACCAATTAAAGGAAAAATTCCACAACATATAACAAAAGTGAAACACACAAATATCTGATTCAGCTGTATCACTACAACTACTGAGATTATCACACAAACCAAACACTCTGTCTGACATCACACTGCGCACGCACGCATGCACGCACACGCAAAGGCACACACACACACACACACACACACACACACACACACACACACACACACACACACACACACACACACACACACACCATAGAATTAGAAAATTGGTCTTCTTTGAACTTTACAGCAATAACTACCACATGATGGGTTTAACTACAGACGTCTCTTGTTAGTTGGATCGTATTTATCACATATAACACATTTTATTTGTACCATCCTGTTGTCTAATTATCTGAGTATCAATGTTGCACTGAACAGGGAATGACTGACCTCATCATGTGGTTTATTACAATAAGGGGTGAGGAATAGCTGTTTGTCTATGAGAGGCTTCGTTAAATTGTTTAAATTTGACTGAGATACTCCAACAGAGGAACAGAATGAGCACAACCAGAGAGAGGCTGAAAAGCAAACACAAGCATGCATATGTGCTTATAGGCTACAGACTACAATGGCACCACAGGGACCTTAGTTCATGTTGACAAGGCTGAGTGATGTGTTGGATCTTCAGCCTCTGGTAAAATATGGCTTAAGGGGTGGAAGAGCTCTGACTTTGAGCTCTGTTTCTGTTATCTCAGACACAGACACAGTCTACTCTCATTCCAGGGTAGACTGTAACTGTGGTTGGTTACCAGCTGTAACTCAAGATGTTTAAGACAGCACAAACATTATAGTCACTTACAGATGGTGTGTGTTTATGCTCTCATACCTTGAGTCTCATAGTTGATTCTCCTATCCTCAACAGGGTCTGAGAAGTGGACCAGAAGAGAGTCCTTTACCCCTGTCATGAGCTCTTTCTTTGCTGGAGATGTTCGTTTCCTGGAAAGTAAAGAAGACAAGTTAGGAGATAATCATAAAACCCTGTGACTAAATTTGGGAAGAAACAAAAATTACAAAGACCTGACATATGATGTACCAGGTAAGCGTATTGCATCACTTCTACTCTGGTGATCTGTGTTCTGCTACCCCAAGCAGTTGATATCTGCTCAGTTTATTTCATTTATTTAAATTTGTTCTTTGTTCCTCTGAACTCCTCTCACTGCAGTATCCATAGTAGTCTTAGTAGTCTGTAGTCGTCACCAAACACCCTCTGATTCACCCCGCTTGATCTCACCTATGATGTTTCCCTCTTTAGCTGTTAGCATATATGTAGCTTCTCAGTTCTTCATCTCCATCGCCTGCTTTCAAACTCAAGACCATCAGAGGTAAGAGATTAGTTCTGTGGTAAAATGCTGAAACTCTTGAGCTGAAACAAACACCCAGAAAACCTGAAAGGATACGGAGCTCCACTACATCAACAGCTAACTTACTCTGAAAGATAGTCTCAGTGGTTATAGGAAAGCTCTACGACGTGCTTGGACTGCCTACTACTCCTGCTTCAAGAAGAAAATAAAAATAATCCAAGTACTTTTTCAGCACTGTAGCTGAGCTAACAGACAGTCAGAGCTCTATTCAGCTGTGTATCCCTCCTGTGCTCAGCTGTGATGATTTTAGGAACTCCTTCAATGAGAACATCTGGAACATTAGAGGCTAAATTAGTAACCTATCATCACCAACTGGTTTAGATCCCAGTTTTAATATGTCTTGAGTGAATGTTTTAAAAAGGATTTGTCAAACCGTTCAATAAAATCATCGTTGAAAAGAAGTGACACGATCGCAGAGTTGTCAGCAAATTTAATTGTGTTGCTTCTCATACTGACTCTGACATTCATTAGTGTATAAAACAAACACAAGTGGTAAGAGAACACATCCTTGAGGTGAGCCAGTAGAAGAAAGGCTAAAATCTTGTTCAGTACTAGGACCAATCCTTTTCTTCCTAACATCATCAAGAAACATTCCATAAATTTTCACTGCTGTGCAGATGACACCCAGTTATACCCATCAGTGAAGCCAGGAGAAACCAACAGAATAACTCCACTTAAAGCCTGGATGACCAGAAACTTTATGCGACTCAATTCTGACAAAACTAAAGTTTTTGTTTTTGGCCCAAAACACCAGAGAGAGACCTTTTCCAATGATATAACTGCAGTAGATGACTAGAAGTCTAGCATCCAGCACCAATCTTAAGAATCTGGGAGTCCACTTGGTCCAGGATATATCCTAGTGTTTCCCCAGCAGTGGGGGTAGATGAGGGCAGCAGTGAGATAAAAAAGAGGACAAAGTGATTTCCCAGAGTCTGGTTTGTGATATGAAACTGAGAAAGAGAAACAGATGGTTCAATTTGCTTGAATAATAAACAGCAGAAGAAGGCGATGATAAGGTGATGAAGTGTCAAGGAAAGCATAGGAGGCATATAGTGGAAACAAAAGCAAAGTGTCAGAAGCCTCACATGTTTGAAGACAGTTATATATCCGACAGCTGTTTATAAATTACCTGACCCAGAACACGCACAAGAAATTGTTTGAGTTCTCCTGTCAGACTGTGCAATCAAAAGACAAATCAACCACATGTCTGCAGATATTACACCTATTTGTTTTTTTAAAACAACACTTCTATTGACAATTTTTCCTTCATCAGTATCAGTATCTGCTCAGATAGAGTTGCTGCTGCTGAAGGGCTCAGTACTTTCAAGTAGCTGAAGTTCTGTTGCTCATCTCCACCACTTTTCAGTGTAAACGTAGCTTCTTCAGCCTAACTCCAAAAACAAGTACATGGATCCTGTATCTACCTCTCCAAGGCTCTGGTTTCTCGTTGCACTCAACACTGGTTAGTACAAGCTGATCTGTGAGAGCTGTATCACTCTGCAGGTGCAGGTATACATACCTTCAGTTTAATGCTACTGTATGCCAGAGGTGGACTCAGGGTGAAAGAAAGAACACCCTCTGTCTGCCACTAAAGACTTTAAACACGTTATTCTTCAGACCAATAGGGCCCCTTTATACATTATTTCCCAAGAAGCAACACTTACTATAGGACACTTTTCATATGATTTTGCCTGCAGAGTTACAAAGTAGCAGATTCTTATTTGCTTTTCTTTACGGATACTATTTATTGACTGTCTGTCTGAAGCTTTGGGTTTTGTGAAGCCCCCTTGAGAAAAGAAACTTGGTCATGTTGGACTTGCTGTTTATTTGTGGTGTCTTGTATTCGCTTTGAAAGCCAAGCTGCAGGTTTTCATAGTAAAAAAGGGCACTGAAGTGGGATCATTCAGAAAGAAAATAAGAAACGGTGAACTCAGCAATTATGATGAATTAATGAATTAATGAAATAAATAGGCTTGAAAACCGCACACATATGCGAGTGTGGTGGTGAGATTCTCAAAGGCACTGAGAGAAACTCCCATGTTGCATGAGGAACTGACAAGGAACATGTGTTGATTCTAGTAAACTTTGAATCAGAAGTGTTTTTCCAGGATGAAGATTATAGTTTCGTGAATCCCATCACCCTCTGCCCAAGTCCTCTGTTGTGGCAAATATGAATGAATGAAATGAAATGAAATGAAATGCAGGACAGAGTGATAAGGTGGCTTTTTGTTGCTTTTTAGCAGCAGAAAGTTATCAAGTGTCATTTAACGGTGGGGTTTATTAGACTCTGGTTTAAAGCTATCTGTCACAGCCATGGTGTCATGATGTGTGCTTCAGGGTCCAGTACTAGTCCACTGAGTCCACTACATCAACACATTCAGAAAACAGTGTGTTTCACTGCCAAAAGACTGTTAAAGGAGGGCTACCAAACAAAGAAAAAGGGTTGGTAGGTAAAGCAGTTCAACAACAGACAAATGTACTTACCTTTCTTGTTTGCTGCATTTACAAAAAGGAGGCAGGAAACAAAGAGCAGAGAAAGAAAGCATTAACTTTCAAGAGTTTAACAGCAGGGAGGCCAAAAGCTATGTCAGGTGTAGTCAAGGACAAACTCATGTTACCTCTACTATAATGTTATTTATGTTAGTGTGACTTACATTACTCTGAGGAGCTTCATCTATACATATATATCTGCAAGACATCTGCAAGACTCACCTCTTAAAGAGAAGAATAACAATGACTATGATAATAATTAGAATAACAGCCAGGACTGGACCCATCACCCACAGCATCTCTGGGTTCTCCGTTTGCTGGTCCAGTTCACTATGGAGCATCATCATGATGGGCTCAGAGAATGGGCTGGACGTAAACGTCCTCTGCTGCAAATGACCACAAGTTGATTTAGATTCCGTATACTGTTGCAGAGCTAGACTCGGGATTAAAACACTAAACTTAATGTAATTCCCTCCTACTGACAGAGGCTGACAGATACTGACAGATATCCATCCCCCCTCTAACAGCACATGGTGATAACACCAAGCAATGCTGGTTCACACTTGCTATTTCACCGTTTAGAAGAAGATCATAAAGTTTGTTTTCATATGATAATCAAGCATAGTGAAACGCAAATATGATGCTGACTACATGAGATGTGACTGAATAGTTTTAAAAGTACATTGTTTGTGAAATGTTCAGTGATTGGGCGCTCAGACAAAGCTACAAAGATTTTAGTGATTTTGAAACTTAGAACAGCCTCGTGATCAATGGCTTATCAGTTCTACTTATTTAATATAGTAACAAAGGGCTGTTCAGTATTGCTGCGTTCTTGAAACTTGGTGTCCTTAAGATGCACTTTTCGATTTGAGCAACAATCTGTGTTCTGTTAGAGGTTTACTGATGGTGGTCAGTGAAAATCTGGGGATGAAAAATATATGACTACTAGACTAACTAAAAATAAACCCACAGTGTAGGTTTTTTAAATGCTGCGTACATTCTCAGACATGGAGACATTACTCACAGACTCGTGTTGAGTCAAGTCGGCCAGAACAAAGAAGCGATACTGCTGCTGGCCAGCGAGGGGTCTGTTGTGGTAGGCGTTGTATGTCTTCTCATCACCAAGAGTGAATATTTCAGGCAGATGAGCAAGTCTGGCAGTGATATAAGGCTGAAGGAAATCCTGGCTGTTCCTCCACATCCTCTGTAGACTGCTGTTAGTGCTGGACTCCAGGAGCTGCAGGGGACAGCAGGCAGACAGACGACAGGGGTAGAAAATAGCAGTAAGCTGTGTGACAATGATGGAGGTACTACTACTAAGAGCACAGGAGCAGGAGGTGACAGTGAATCCCAGAGACAGAAAGAAGCAGCAGCTGTAGACCTAAATGAAGATCACACAGATGGAAAAGTAGAATGAGGAAGATGAAGACTTAGCCAACAGAAGAGGAGGAATATGTAGATCAGGTACAGAGAGAAGCAGCAGAGGATGAGGGACATAAATGCTGGGAGTATAAGAGGTCAGCAGAGGAGGAAGAAGATAAGGACCAAGGGCAGGAGGAGGCAGCAGAGGAGGGAGAGGCAAATGGACCAACAGAGATGAAGTCAGCCATATGTTCTATCTAGGAGAACAGGAAGCTCAGATATGAGAGGAAGGTTGATGAAACCTTCTTGGAGAACAATTCTGAGAAGGTCAGGTATTACACTGTGTGCACAATTATTAGGCAAGTTGTATTTTTGAGGATAAATTTTATTTTTGAACAACTACAGTGCTCTCGGTCAATCCAAAATGTTAATAAACCTCAAACCTTAATATTTAAGGGAGTGAAAGTGAGATTTTGGCTTCCTTAGGAGAATATCTATGTGTGCACAATTATTGGGGGCAGCTATTAGTATGCAGAATTATTATGCAACTAAATTAAAAATGAAAAATTTTCCATCTCACTTGTTTATTTTCACTTGTTCAAGTGAGAATGATAAACAAACAACTCAATTTACAAATAAAAATTGTTAAAATAAAAAAAAAAAATCAGTGACCAATATAGCCACCCTTCTTTTCATTAACAGTCATAAGCCTTTCATTCATGGAGTCTTTCAGTTTCTTGATCTGTTGACGATCAACTTTTTGTGTTGCAGTAACCAAAGCCTTCCAGACACTGTTCCAGACACTGTTCAGAGAGGTGTACTGTCTTCCTTCACTGTAAATTTCCCGTTTAAGAAGGGCTCACAAGTTCTCAACAGGGTTTAGGTCAGGTGAAGAAGGAGGCCACGTCATCATTCTTTCGTTTTTAAGGCCTTTACTGGCGAGCCACATAGTGGAGTACTTTGTTGCATGCAATGGAGCATTGTCCTGCATAAAAATCATGGTTTTCTTGAAAGATGCAGACTTTTGCCTGTACCACTGCTTGAAGAAAGTGTCTTCTCAAAACTGGCATTGGATTTGGGAGTTGATTTTAAGTCCATCTTTAACCCAAAAGGTCCAGCTAGCTCATCTTTAATAATACCAGCCCATACCAGTACCCCGCCTCCACCTTGCTGGTGTCTGATTCGAAGTGGAGCTCTGTGCCCATTACTGATCCAGCCACAGGTCCATCCATCTGGTCCGTCAAGAGTCACTCTCATCCCATCAGTCCATAAAACCTTTGAAAAATCTCTCTTCAGATATTTCTTGGCCCAGTCTTGATGTTTCAACTTGTGTCTTGTTCAGTGGTGGTCAGATTTCAGCCTTCCTTACTTTGGCCATGTCTCTGAGCACTGATCATCTTGTACTTCTGAGCACTCCAGGTAGGTTGCAGTTCTGGAATATGACAGCACCGGAGGATAAGCGGTTCCTGGTAGCTTTACGTTTGTGTTCTCTCAAATCTTTGGCAGTTAATTTGCGTCTTTTTTTCTTAACACATTTCTTGCGACCCTGTTGACTATTTGCATCAAAATGTTTGCTGGTTCTGTGATCACGCCCAAATATCTAAGCAATTTCAAGAGTGTTGCATCCCTCTGAAAGACTTTTTACATTTTTTGACTTTTCAGAGTCATTTAAATCTCTTTTTTGGCCCATTTTACCTAAGGAAAAGAAGCTGCCTAATAATTATGCACACCTTGATATAGGGTTTTGATCTCCTTAGGCCCCGGCCTCCCTCATTACACTAATACACATTACCTGATATGCTTATATCCGATAAGCATTCAAGTTTATACAGCTTGGAGTTGGAAAATATGCATAAAAATGATGATATGATCAAAATACTCACTTGCCTAATAATTGTGCACACAGTGTAGACTGGACTGTTGTGTAGTATTACTTTCACTGTTCAACACTGTGAACCCTCATGATCTGATGGTGCACTATCAGCAGGATTTAATGAAGGAAGAGACTCTTTGGCAATGATAGACATATGTTAAGCTGTTATCCCTGCAGCTCAGGAATACACTTTCTATTCTCATACCCATAATTCATATTCAGATTGATGATTTCACCTTTTCCCAGTCTATACTGGAGAATGTGCTTGACAGAAAAAAATACATAACATTGTCCTTATGTGACGCAGATTTTTATACATGCAGATCTGTGCATGAAACACAGTGTACAAAACATTAAAATACCTCGACCCTTAATCTGAGTTATCTCCCTAAATGAGCCCTGAGTGTCTGAAAAGTGGCTGTAAGAACAACAACTTCTGTCTTTGTAAGAATCAGGCACTTATCATTGAAGAGCTCATACCTCATCGATGTCCATGTAGTCTGGGCTCTCCCAGTGTGTCAGCGAGGCCTGGTTTACCGGGACAACAACTATGTAGTACCATCTGCATCAAAAACAAAGAAATGACTGTAAGAAGACACTAATACTGTTTATCTATACAGACAGAAAAATCTCTGTATACAACATAAATGGATGGATGGCAACACAAGACAAGAACTTTGTTAGAACTTTGTTGATCCTCAAAAGAAAATTCGTTTGTCTGGAATCTCATCTACTATTTACAGTAGAGTAAATGGCTGTGGGTATAAAAGAGCTAACCATCACCATCCAGTCTTATTCCTCCATCCAGGTGTTGTGAAATTATGATCCATGTTTTTTTTAAATAGCCTCCACGTTCTTCAGTGTGCAGCTCTCTAAAACACCCTCCAGTGAGTCCAACTTGATTCCAACCAAATGAAACTTGAAACCAAATATGGAACTTCAGCCTTTGGTATGTATTCAAGTATTGTTAAGATATGACTGAACTCCCTTGGAACATAATATGGCCGAAGAGCAACTGCCAACAGTTCAATATCTTGACAACACAATTTCTCCTTGACAGTTATGTGTGAAGGGTTACGCCATCTCTGGTTGACAAATAAAGCCAGACCTCCTCATTTCTTCTTGCCACTAGCTTGAGCATCTCTGTCTGACCTTATGAGAGTGAAGCCAGATAGATCCACACCGGAGTCTGAGTTTTTTGATTCATCCAGGTTTCAGTAAAACACAAGAGACTGCACTCACGGTATGCTTTCTAAAGTCTTCACCCATATCTACAGCTCATCATTTTTGTTGGGCAGAGAGTTGACGTTTCCCGTGATGACTGATGGAAGAAAGGGTTTATAGCTCCACTTCTTAGCCTTCAACCTTGCCTTCACCTTTGCACCACCACAGCAACCACAATAATGCCTCCTGATGTTCTCTGGGATTGGATGCCGTTGTCCAAATTTGCTCTGTCTCAATGAGAGAAGCTCATTTCTTGAATTACCTCTCCTCTCAGCAGGAATATCCATCAGCAGTCAACAAAACACGACAAAAGCATGAAAAAAAAAAAAAAAAACAAGAGAAAAAATTGCAGAAACCCAGAGAGACCAGACTTTACAGCTACTTGGTTGAGCACAGGTTCTGGAATGAATTCTGGAATTTGAAATGTTTTAAGCAACATTTTAATTGCAAGAAACTCTGTGAGTGGCTTTTGATAATTTGAAACAAAATATGCGTTTTAAAGAGCACAAAGTCAGCTGATCAATTTGACGCTGTCAGTGTAGATAATGTTACAAATATACGTAAAATGTCTGAGCTTATTCATATCTATGTTATATTTCATGTTTGTACACAGAGAGCAAAGTCTACTGGAGTCAGTTTCCCTGTATGTTTCACATACTCTGCCACTAAAGCTAATTCTGGTTCTGGTTCTGATTGTAAAAGAGACATTTGACCTCAACTCTTGTCAGTGTTGTCAGAACAAAGACTGTATATTGAATGGACAGTATCTGCCTCCTCACTGGGTGAAGCCACCTCAAGAACAGCACCCTCTGGTGACAGGCTGAAGTACATGTCATAAATTCTGCCCCCATCCAGCAATCCCTATGGAGCTGTGGAAAAAACTTAAAAAATTAATTACTCAGCATATACATTTTTCTCCCCCCTGGTTGTGATGTTGACATGTAGTTACTGTAATATTGGTTTGTGCTCAAGTCCTATTTTTTTCTGTACAGCTCCATTTTTAAAAGTTATTAGGGGGTTCATGTTCGTGGGCATACAAAGATTGCATACCTCACCGGGGGGATATGCTCTTTGAGCAAAGCGTCATCACAGCAACTCTCTGCAACTCTCCCAGGAAGTTTCAGGAAGTGGAGAAAGTGGAGGAAATACTGAGAGCAATTCGGCTTCAAATTTGTATAATGAAGGAAGGCGGAGCCAAGTTGTCCAAAGTATACACAGTCTATGTGTCAGAATTAAACACTATGCCAGAAATAACCCCCCCCAGTAAAGACCTCTCTGCAGTCAGAACTGTGAAGCTTCAGTTCTTTTTATTTAGTGATAACTGTGTGTTAAAAAATAACCACTTCATGTGTTTGGTAAATTCTCTTCACATATGGCAGCAGCAGCAGGTTCAGAATGACTTCACATCCAGAAACATGTAAAGCTTTGACTGCTTGGATTAAAGACTGAACAAAGAGAAAACCAAATAAAGTGGTTTGATCCAAAAAATAGAGAAAAACATGGTGGTTGTATTTCTGTAAAAAATACTCAAAACTACCTCTGAGTATGCTTTTATTTCAATCGTAGTGCTTATTTGTATATTTGGCCTGTACTGCTTATCTTTTTAAGAGTATACCCTATAAGAGTCTACTGTTAAAAAGATATATGGAAGTCCACTGAAGTATTCACTGACCAAGTATAGTTAAACCTGAGGCGTAAATACATACATAAGTATATCTTGATCAAAAGTGTATGTATGAGTATAGGTTACTTTTAGTAATAGGTTAGACTTTTAGTATAATTCTTGGTACAAACCAAGTATACTTAACATTAACTTTGTTCAGTATGTCTCTGAAAAGTGTGTAAAAAGTAAATTGAAAGCATACTTAGTTTAAACACAGTATACTTAAAGTACATTCAAACATACTTCTTTTTGATAAGGGACTGTAGGATGAAATGGGATTACTAAAATAACTGTATATAAATTAAAAGCTCATTCCAACACTGCTTTAATGATGGACTAGGCAGAGATGATGAGGAGACACGATAAGTTGATAAGGGTTTTAAACAAAAAGTGTGATGAAATTGACCAAAACACGCTCAACATTCAACTTAAATGGTTTTTACAGCAAATAAATTAAATGACTAAATTAAATAAGGTACTGCTCGCAGTGGTAAACCCCCAGGATCCCCTTTGCTTTGGCCTTTAGATTTAGTTTGCTTCTGCATATCTCTCCTGAATCATGTCTAATTCACTTTAGTTAGGGTTGTTTTCCAGACTGGAAAACCTTACAGACCTGACCGCAGTTCCAGCAGGTACCCTGGGCAGGCTGATAGAAACTTGACCATCCTCCACAGAGTCCTGTTTGTATTGAGCTGGTTTCATTTTCAGAAGATCTGGAGCCGTTCGAATGGAGACTTGCTGTTGTAGACCACCAGCTCCATTCTCCCGGCTCATCAGCACAAAGGAATAGTCTGTAGAGGGTTGTAACTGAGTGATCAACTTCTTCTTCAGGTTACCTTGAACCTCCAGGCTCTGCTGGTTGTAGAGGATCTAAGGGCAGGAGGACCTTCATTACTGACTTTGTTACAGTTGCATTGACACATATTTATGTTTGTCTATAAAATTCAGACATTTCATTCAATCTTGAAGTGATAGATAAATGTATTTGAAGTGATTTAGAGAAAAAAAAATTTACATTTGAGGAAAAAGACAAGAGACAGACAACAGCTCTGTACGTAAAGAAGTGTAACTCAGCTTAGAAATGTGTCAGTATGGACCAGTACACAAGGAAGGCCAATAAGGCTGTCATTCCTGAGTTTGAGTTATTCAAGATCATTTTTTTAATCAAACAGTCAACTTAAGTTTGGGATAAATGGCCAGACAACAAGACAACATGCTTGAGATAAGCCAATCAGTGGCTTTAACATGTGAATTGGTTTAGAAAAATAAAATCTATGTCTATGTTATTCTCACAAAGTCTCACAAAGAAATAAATGAAATAAATGCCAGTATGCAAAGTGAGGAAGGAGAAGTGGTTCACAGTTTGTCACAATTGGCACAAACAGAGGAAAAAAAATTACCACTTTTGCACTTGTTATCAATAGTACATGCAATTATAGTGCATCCACAACATGCCCACTAATAGCACATGCAATTTGTAGTTTGCACAATCGCTCGATCGCACAATCGAGCGCTCCTTATTTGGGATCTTAGTAGATCAAGCCCAAAGTGTAGTGCACCTGGGAGCTGTGCATGGCTGTGGCTCAGTGGCAGAGTCAGTCATCTCCCAATCAGAAGGTTGGGGGTTCAATCCACATGCTGAAGTGTCCTTAGACAAGACCTTTGACCACACCCGACCCTGCTGGCTGTGCCCAGTCAACGGGATTAGTCTAAACCGGTGGACTCTATAGCAGCCTTTGCCATGAGTGAGTGAATGTGGTGTGAATAAGAGAATGTGACACCAGATTTGTACTTTTCCACTTCACTAAATTATTGAACTGAGTGTTTTCAGTTAACTTACCGGCTGTTTTAATTTTATCAGAACAGTGTGACATTTAACTTAATAAGCTGAAACCTAATGAACCACAAGGTTCTCTTTATTCTGTTGGACAAATCTGCACCAGTGGAGACATGCCTCAAAGTCAACAAACACATGTTTCATGGCACATTTTAGCAAGATCATGTGTTCACGTCAAAGATAACTGGCCATTGAGACTCGTTTGTAAGTCAAACCTCTGTCCAGGACAACCCCTGCTCAAGAAAATAAATGCGAATTACACCCGGAAATGGGCGCCCACTCTTGTGAAAATTCTATGAGTTCTATCATTCCGAGTCCAGCACTGTATTACTTAACTTGTGACCTAAATAAATGTTATATCTGTGAACTGAAGATCTCTCCAGTTCGTTCTTGGACTTCCAACTAAAGAATCAGGTTAACAGACGCATTAAGAGTTTTGAGTGGAGACACAGAGAGAAACACAGTCCATCTACAGTTAAAATGTTTCAACATCAATATTACTGTATGTCAATGTAAGACAAATAAATACAGTAAGGCCCATGAGAGGACCATTGACTATTTCTTAGTTATAGCTAACAAAGAAACCCTACATAAAATATCTTTGTTTCTCCATGTTCTGCAGGTGCTTCAGGTGCCAGTTAAAGCTGCTACCATGGAACAGGTGGTTCTCTTACCTTGAGAGGCACGTGAGTTTTGTCCGTTTCCGGCATTTCCCAGGACAACAGGACAGAGGTTTCTGTCACAGCTGTCACACCAAAGTTCTTGATGAACACTGAAGAAGATGCAGATGATTATCAGTTTGTAATGTAATTAATTAAACGACTGAGATGAGTCCAAGTTTGTGCTGTAAAGCCATAGAGTAATGTATTGATAATATGAAGATATATTAGCAAGCACAATGGAGCACTGATACATGTATACAGAGGTTCCTACCTGGCATGGAAGTAGACATGGTTCTGCTCTGGATGCTGGGGCTCATTGGTCCTCCCCCTTTGCTGGTGAAGGCTTGGACTCTAATGTCATATGTTGTGTCAGCCAACAAATCTTGGACAGTCATCCTTGTGTCTGTAGTGCTGTTGGTGTGGTTGTGCTGGCTGTTGATATCACGATACATCACCACGTACTTGACTATCTTTCCGTTTCGCTCAGCCAAGGGAGGGGGGTCCCATGCAAGCATGGTGGAGGTGGCAGTAAGTCCTACAACACTCAGATTACGGGGATAGCTGCTGGGAAAATCTTCAGGGGTGCTGATTTCCTTTACACACTCCTCACCGCTGCCAGCTCGATTTTTGGCGCTCAGTTTGAAGACATAGATGGCTCCCTTATGTAGGCCTGTGACTGTGAAATGATCATCTGTATGCCTGAAGGTTTTGGAAATGAATGCTTCCTCTTCTGCCCTTTTGTACTGCAGAGAGTATCCCATGTGTTCCCCCACCATCTCTTTTGGGGGCTGCCATTGGATCAGGGCAGTATTTCCTGTAGTTGTGCTGATCATCATAGTGGGCTTTCCAGGCACTAGAAAACAAGACATTTACTCAAAATTATGTCAAGGTTAGTCTAAAAAGGTTAGCAATCATGATACAGATGTTTCCTGGCCCACCCTTGAAAACATGACTGTTTTCTTCTTTTTGAACCTTCATGAACACAAAGTAACTACTTTCTACATTCAAAGCATTCTTCAATGAAAGTCAAAACTTGAAACAAATGGACATTTCTCAAAAAAGTTTGCAAGTGTTGACATCCATTAGCAGCTAAAGAAAATCATGAGGTTTCAAACACACTAAACATTGTGCCAATGCACACTTAATTTTCCAATAACTGCTCAGTGAAAATGAAATGTATTGAAATGCAACCAGGGAAAGTATGTAAGTCAAAGCAAACTGGGATTTGGTCCATCCAGCCATCTTCTACCGCTTACTCGGGTCACAGGGGCAGCAGCCTAAGCAGGGAAGCCCAGACTTAGTTCAGTTCTTCCTACGGGACCTAAAGGCGTTCCCAGGCCC
Organism: Xyrichtys novacula; assembly: GCA_962446985.1. NCBI lineage: Eukaryota > Metazoa > Chordata > Actinopteri > Labriformes > Labridae > Xyrichtys > Xyrichtys novacula. Next base: position 31,188,054 of record OY660872.1, read on the forward strand.
GTAGAGAGACATAGTGTTTTCAGCGTGTCCTGGATCTTTCCCGTGGTCTCCTACCAGGGGAATGTGCCCTGGACACGTCACCAGCAAGGTGTTCAGGAGGCATCCTGATTAGATGCCCAAGCCACCTCATCTGACTACTCTGAATGAGGAGAAGCAGCGGCTCTACTCTGAGACCCTCCTGGATGACTGAACTTCTCCTCCTTTCTCTAAAGGAGAGCCCAGCCACTTGTACCTCCGATCTTGTTCTTTCAGTCACTATCCACAACTCTTGGGTAATATTGTGCATAAGCACAAATAACAGTCAGGTGAGGATGGGAAGGTTATTAGGTTTTTCTCAGCTGCAGCACTGTTTTTTATGCTGCTCCCTCCTCCATTTCTCCTTTATTTACATCACAGATATTAGAAAGTCATACAAGATATAGACTGATGAGCCATGGAGTCAAAGACTCTAAATGAGCCAAGCTTTTATCTAACCCTCAAACCATCATGCTGTCATTGTGTAATGCTCACAAAACAGTTTTGTGTTTTATTATTTATTTCTAACTAGTGCCTTTCTTTTTTATAATCATTCTCTGTGTACTGTCATTTTACCAACATATCCACTGTACTCACGCCAGTAGGTGGCAGTGTAGGACCACAGGCAAAACCGGTGACTGTACTGGTTTGTACAGGGTAGTGTGTCTAGCGCATGCGCCGACCGTCTCCCTCCATAGCGAGAGGATGACGGTGAACAAACGCTACTCTGCTTGCTGTCTCTAATTATTTTAACATCTTTGCCCCGTTTACAGGTGGGTAATGCTTCACAAACCACACAGAAATGGTTACCGTTTGTTTATGCACGTTTGGAGAGTACTGCAGACATGGTGTTGTCATTAAGAGTAAAACCAGTACTTTGAAACTTTCCCATTGTTTGTGAATGAGGACCACATAGTGAGTCAAGGTGGCTCCCGCCACAACTCTATTGTGTGTTAGTTCATTGATAAGTGCCTGAGTAACACCTCTCCAGTTGTTTAATGCTTTGTTCTGAGTTATATGAAAGATGGCTGGCTCCATTGATTATTTTTGTGTACATTAATACATTACCGACATAAAAACGGTTTAGGGGAAATGGCTTTACACCATACTTATGTAAATAGGTTGAACTCGTACCTGCTACTGTTGTATTGAGTCCTGATGTTGCTTTTTAGCACTTTGATATAGAATGCACCTTACAGGGCAAGTTTACAGTATTGACCAAAAAGGGATTTGGAGTTTATTGGACAAAAGAATAACACAGTGACAAATTGAGTGACAAAAGAGAATGGTTATTGTATTTTGTTTTGTATTTGGCTGTAACTGGAATGTTATGTGTACAAAAAAAATGTGAATGAATATGAATGTGTAACCAGTATATGTCTAGGCAGACAGTAAGGAAAGTAACAGCATTGTTTATGCTTAGTGAAATGCAGTATTATTATTATGCTGGATAAATATAAGTAAATGGACAATGCAGCAGTATAGCCATGTAGGTTATTGACAGGGAATTTACTGTAATTGTGATTGTGTAAATAAACATAGTGAGAGGATGATGGTGAACAAACACGACACAGTTTGCTGTCTCTAATTATTTTAACATCTTTATCCTGTTTACAGGTAAACATATATCTGTGATTTGGTGTCATATGCTGGTACCTGTTACAATTGTTCTGTTGTTTGTTCACACTGTCTCTATAACATGGAACTGAACCTTTTTTCATCCTTCTGAGAGACTCAGCCTGAAATATTCTTGTACAACCCAGTAAGACTGCACAATATTGGAAAAAAAACTAACATTGCAATGTTTTTCAATCCTAAAATATATATTACAATATAAAAAATACAAGAACTTTCAACAGATGACCTGAATAGCACTTTATGTTATGCTGCACTGCTGAAATCTTGTGGACAATTAACCTGCACTGACTTTACCTCTTTATGTGAAAGTTAGTAGAATGGCTTCTGTCTGTCTCAGAGATATTTTTAGCTTGCATTTATTGTGCTGAAACTTGTTATCGCTCCTTATAGTAACAGGTGAAAGGCATTGCCGACACCATCCTTCTTGAAACCGAAATAATTCCAGATAACTGGCTCTTTTCTTTTTTGGCAACAAGTCTTAATTTTTGGTGGTTTTCTTTAGTTCGTTGCTCATTTTGCAATTGTTGTTGTTACCGGTGTTGTGCAGAGAAATGCATGTCTGCTGAGAATCGCATGCACCTCGTGGAAACACACACCGCTTATAATAGAGTGGTCCACGGAAATGTACAATTTAAAACCATAGACTGTATATAAGATGGACAGAGTCTGCCTCCTCGCTGGGTGAAGCCACTCTGAGAACAGCACCCTCTGATGGTGGGCTGCAGTACAGGTCATAAATCCCGCCTCCGCCAGCAAAGCTTATGGGACTGTGGACAAACTTTAGAAATTTATTACACAGAACATAAATTTTTTCTCCCCCCTGGTTGTGATGTTGACATGTAGTTACTGTAAGACTGGTTTGTGCCCAAATCCTTTTTTTTCTGTACAGCTCCATTTTTAAAAGTTATTAGGGGGTTCATGTTTTCTATGATTGACACCTGGTACAGCCTATGGGCGTTCAGGGATTGCGTAGCTCTCCCGGGGGGATATGCTGTTTGAGCCGAGCGTCATCACAGGGACTCTAGGCGACTGCGCGGCCGAATGCGCACATCGCTACTGCGCAGCTCTGGTTTCAAGGAAGTGGAGAAAAACCTGCAATTACCGAGAGCTTTTTGGCTTCAAATCCGTATACAGGCGGAAGGCGGAACAAGGTTGTCCATCTTATATACAGTCTATGTTTAAAACCCATATAATTGTTATTTGTTGGGCTGAACAGTTATGAGTAACAGAGAAAGTAAATCTCGGGGGGTATGGGTTTCTCAGCGCAACACCGGCAGCACCAGCGACTATGTGCAGACCATTTGCAGGGGCGTGGTTTCCTCCTCTCTGATTGGCTGGGAGGGTAGTCTGATTGGCAACTGAGTAAAGAAAGAATGTGATTGGTGGATCGCTGCACAGCACACACAGAGTCACATGCAGTGCTTCTCAGTCAGCTACCCTTGAAATTAGATCATGGGTTCATTCGCCTAGCAGACACTGCATTGTGACTATGGCGTACACGTACATCGCAATGACAATGCTCAACCAATATAGGGGAGAGTGGGGTAAGATGAGCCATTTTTCATATTTCGGATCACTACATCAAGGCAATCATAGTTTTGTCTCTAACTCTTGTATCTACATATATTTCAAGATATTGTGCATCCCTGCAAACCAACAGAATGAGTGTAAACATAACTGTCTTGATAATATAGCATGCCATAAAAAGTGGTCTCCTATGGTCAACTTACCCTGTGTATGGGGTAAGTTGAACAGTACCCCCCCCCCCCCCCCACACACACACACACACACACACACACACTCTCCCTCTCTCTCATTCCACCCCAGCCCTCCCTCACCTTCTCTCTTCCTAAATAACAGTCACTTCTTCACATTCATGTGTATTTTAATCTATTACACACGATTTAACTGGTACAATAATTCTTTACATTATTATTGCATATAACTGCAAAATAGCTGTTTTGGAAAATGCAATGTTAACATGAGAATGTCTTTAAGTGATTCAGAACATTCACAGCTGTATTTTCGACACATTTTCAAAAATTAGAAAAATGGCTCAACTTTCCCCAGAACTACTATGATGACTTTATTAGTCCTCTAAGCTAAAATGGTGGACTTTTATGTTAGTCCACATGTTGCTGCTCATAGTCTGAACACAATTCTAATAAAACTTATGACAGACTAAATTCACTTTCAAGAGTGAAAAATGTTTTTTTGTAAATAAATGTCTAACCCCTTCACCCATGTGCTTCTAACCTTCACAGACTCCATGAATTGATGCCCATCTCCTTAATATTTGGTCACATGATTGATTTCTTTTACCATTTCCAAGCAACAGGGTGTGGCTCAACTTACCCTTTGGCTCAACCTACCCCACTCTCCCCTATCGTGCAGCCCTAAACCCAGTCATGTTTTTTAACTTACTGCAAACCATCAAAAACCCTCTTTTATCAATATTTATAACTGCAGTCTAACTTTTGAACCTGGGTTTGACTCAGAAGCTATACATTTAGCAAAATTACAGTGTAATAGTGAGCCTGTCTATTGTGGTTGGTAGCCCAGCTTTTATGCCAGTACTCCACTTTTTAGACATCTGGTTCAGTGTGTTACTTCACACGTAGACATTATACACAGGTGTCCATCTGGCACTTACCTGCCCCTGTAGTTGTGACAACCTTGGCCTTGCTGCGAGCTCCATCACCCTTGGAGGTGTACGCAGTGACAGTCACAGAGTATGTGGTCTCTGGGAGCATGCCTATTATAATGGCCTCCTTTAAAGTGAAAAGGAATAAAGAGAAAAAAATGACGGTCACAGAAAGAGAATTTTAGAGAAAGTGTGTTTGGGACAGCAGTCTTTGGTGAGCTACTCCACTCTGAGAAGGTTAATGAAAACAGAAACACAAACTGCTCTTTCAAGAAATCTGAGGTTTCTGAGCAAGGTTGTGAAGGTTCTTTGTCAAGATTATACTTAAGATCGAACCATTGCAGTTTTTAATAACAATGCCAGATGTGACACTGTGTTGTTTAGTTTGTTTTTTATTACATTTGATAAAATACAAAAATTTAAATGTTTGAACAAGATGAAACATAATGGGGGCGATCAATTTCCGACTCCACGGACAGGAGGTGAGCCTTCAGTCCCACAGGCAGGTGACAAATTAAATATCTTGTGTGACTATCTTGTGTCACCACAATGTGTGACTACTGGATATTTAATTTAACACAGTTTCAGCTGTGTTTATTCAGTCAGGTTAAGTGTCTATTACATGTGCCAAAGGCACATGCTCTGTCATCATTTAAGATATAGATCAGAATAAATCGATATCGATCTAAATGTGTATGCTAACTCAGATAGTTGCACTCAATATTGGGTGTGGTTGATTATCTATTGCACCCAAATGTGCCTAACACTGAAAACCTGCCTGTGAGCCATTGATGACGTGTGCGAAGCACTCCGCTGGTCTATCAATTTACCACTTGACCAGCTGCACTCCATCTGCGCCAAAAGCTGACAAGGTTTGAATCGGCGACCTCTTAGCACACTCTCTGCGCCACCAGTGGGTACAGTTTTGTTAATACACCAAGCTGATTCTGTCAACACTTCCCCCTCCATGCCCATTTTGGAGCATCTTGGTGTCTCAGTTTACCACTTTACCAAATTGGCCGCACACAAGGCTGCGCTGCATGACTTTACTACTGCGAGATGTGCGCCACCCTGTGCCGCTGGCAGGCACAAAATTAGAGCCCGTAGAATTGGTTGAGAGGACAGGACGGTACCTGGGTATCAGAGGGGACAACATCCATGATGACTGGCTGGCCATGGGGCTCCCCGTTCTCTAGCCTAGAATAGACCAGGTGGTAACCTCTGGGCTGGCCATGTTTCATTACAGACAGGGGAGGCTTCCAGGTCACCCTGAGGGCTGTGGAGTTGAGGATTTCCACGTCCAACTTCCTGGGAGGACCTACAGGCACTGCAGCACAATACAATACACAATTTCATCATCTTCACCTTTTTTTTTTCTATTTACACACCCAGCTCCAGTGTAATGACACTGTGTAAAACATGAATAAAAACAAAATGATTTTCAAATCCTTCTCCACCTAAACTCAACTGAATACACTAAAAATATAGCTAATTTTCAGACTGATAAACTTTGTCCTTTTTTTGTAAATATATGCTGTAACACGTTGCCAAAAAGCTCATTAAAACAGATGATACTAAATAAAAGCCCATGATGTTGATATAGAACAGGGGAACCAACAGCAAAATGTATCAAAGACAACACAACAAGGAAAAACAAATACTCTGTACAAAACTCAAGGAGTGTGGCCATGGTGAGCCTCAAAGCTGGGTGTTTAACATGAAACAGGAAGTAGTTTTTAGCTCAGTTGTACAGTCTATCATCTATCCAGTTTACCAGTTAACTATTTTCTTTCTACTAGAGCCATTTCACAAATTTTGTTTAAATACTGTTATTTTTAATATTATTGTGTTATATCCTAAAATGATATATGAAATTAAGTTTAAGTCTAACTTTGAACATGTTTATGAGGTACCCCTCCCCCCAGAAGGAGTGAGGGACAGGTGTAGGGTGTTGCTAATTATAGGGGAGCGTGGGGTAAGATGAGCCAGTGGGTAAGCTGACCCAACTCTTGTATCTAGGTAACCGCTCACATGTTTTGTCAGGAACCAGACATTCCACTCTTGCTGTGATAAAGAGAAGCACATGGGAGAAAGGGTAAGTACTTTTTTTTACACAAAAAAACAGTTTTTTGTTTGTCAAAGTAAATTTTCAGCATAGGGGAGAGTGGGGCAAGTTGAGCCAAAGAGTAAGTTGAGCCAGCCCCTGTTGCTTGGAAATGGTAAAAGAAATTGATCATGTGACCAAATATTAAGGAGATGGCCATCAATTCATGGAGTCTGTGAAGGTTGGAAGCACATGGGTGAAGGGGTTAGATATTTATTTACAAAAAAACGTTTTTCTCTTGAAAGTGAATTCAGTCAGTCATAAGGTTTATTAGAATTGTGTTCAGACCAAAAAAGATCATTTTTAATTTGTTTGATACATCAATTGTGGTAACTATAAGCAACAACATGAGGTTAAAAACCTAACAGAAAACTCCACTATTTTAGCTTAGAGGACTAATGAAGTCATCATGGTAGTTCTGGGGTAAGTTGAGCCATTTGGCCAGGGGGAAGTAAAGGAGTCTGATGAGAGGATCAGAGTTTCAGTTCAGATTTTTGAAATGTGTTACTTTTTCTTTATAAAAATACAGCTGTGAATGTTCTGAATCACTTAAAGGCATTTATATGCAATAATACTAAAAATAATTATTGTACTAGTTGAATCACGCATAATTTATAAAAATACACATGAATGTGAAGAAGTGACTGTTATTTAGGGAGAGAGAAGGTGAGGGAGGGCTGGGGTGGAGAGTGTGTGTGTGTGTGTGTGTGTGTGTGTGTGTGTGTGTGTGTGTGTGGGGGGGGGGGGGGAATACAGCTCCTATGGTAAGACGACCATAGGAGACCACTTTTTTTGGGCATGCTATATTATCAAGACAGTTATGTTTACCTCATTCTGTTGGTTTGCAGGGATGCACAACATATTGAAATATATGCAGATACACCAGTTAAAGACAGAACTATGATTGCCTTGATATAGTGATCCGAAATATGAAAAATGGCTCATTTTACCCCACTCTCCTTAATCAGATAAAATGACTGTTAAATCAAAGCAAATTTATCAGGGTCTAAAATTACATTATATACTTGTTGGTGATTTTCGTACATGTAAGATCATGTAAATCACTTCACTAAAGATTACACAAAGGCTATGGAGTAAATTGAGCCAATGGTTTAACTTACCCCATCATAAGGCAATTAAATTCAGCTAAATCTCAGATGTATAAAATGCTATTTCAGTAGGGTATACTCAACTAGTTTGGTATGTTTGTCATTTGTTTACCATTGTAGAAAAGGAATCATGCCGAGAACCTACAAGAGGAAAACAAACTGGGGCTCAACACCCCTTGAAGCACTGGAGAGAGCAGCCAATGATGTCAAGGCTGGAAAGTCCGTCAGATCAGTGGCAAAAGAGAGAAATGTTGACAGGTCAACATTGAGGAGGTACATAAAGAAGAAAGAGGTAAAAGAAGTAAAAACAGCAGGGTACAGAGGAACAACAGAAGCAAGGAGAGTCTTTTCAGAGGAGATGGAGAAGGAGCTGGCAGACCATATCAAGATTCTCGCCGACCAGTTCCATGGCCTTACACCAAAGAAATGCCGTGAACTGTCATTAGAATTGGCAGAAAGAAACAACATTCCCACCCCCAGCAACTGGAGAGAGAAAGGTTTAGCCGGTAGGAAGTGCAAGAAGCAACACAACTCAGTAGGTTGGCATAGACCCGTTTATCTTTTGTAGTTCAATACAGTACCATTTCCTTTTTTAGGTAACGATTGGTTCAAGAATTTTATGGCACGCCACCATCTCTCCTGCCATATGCCTGAAGCAACATCTTTGGGAAGGGCTACAGCCTTTAATAGAAGAACAGTTGGAGAGTTCTTCGATAATCTGGCTGAGGTGATGGACAGGTAACAGAATTCAAGTATTTAAAATTAATAACTATTTATGACAACTACATGTACAGTTAAGTAAATAAAAAAACAAACTGATACATGTTTAGTTACCAGCTCTAATTACCATAGTATATTATGGAATGTGTACATGCTAAACATTTCTGCATTACTTAAGGTTTAACTATTATGATTATCATCATTGCTCTTTTCTTTATTTTACAGGCATAAATTCCCTCCAAACATGATATACAATGTTGACGAAACAGGAGTAACAACAGTACAGACACCAAAGCATGTTGTGACAGATAAAGGAAGGAACCAAGTTGGTGCCATCACATCTGCAGAAAGAGGTGAACTTGTGACTGTGGTCTGTGCAGTCAATGCGACTGGTAATGCAGTCCCACCCATGTTTATCTTCCCAAGAGTTAGATACAAAGACCACTTCATTACAGGAGCACCTCCAGGGTCAATTGGCACCTCCACAATATCAGGGTGGATCAATAAAGACACCTTCGTTGAGTTTCTTGAATATCTGGTTCAGCAGACCAAGTGCTCCACTGACCTGCCACTGCTACTAATCTTGGATAACCATGAAGCCCACATTTCCCTGAAGGCTTTGGAGATAGCAAAAACAAGGGGTATTGTTATGCTCACAATTCCACCTCACACATCCCATCACCTGCAGCCTCTCGAAAAGTATGTGTACGGTCCATTTAAGACTTATTACAACAGAGCTCTTGATGGTTGGATGAGATCCAACCCAGACCAAACAGCCAACATATACCAAATCCCTGGCTGTGTGAACGATGCTTTCATGTCAGCAATGACACCAGGAAATATCTCCTCTGGATTCAGATCCACTGGGATTTTCCCTTACAATAGAGATATCTTCTCTGATGCAGAGTTTGAGCCATCCATAGTGTCAGACAGGCCCAACCTGGAGCAGCATCCTGCAGCTGCAGGTGATGCACCTGTGGTTTTAACCTCCCTTTCTGCTGAGCTACCTTCACCAGGCCCTGCACATACATGTGCTTCATCAAGTGACACAACTTACCCCTAACCTGGCGCAAGATGAGCCACAGGAGCACTTTTTTTAGCTTTGTCAAGGATGCATTTTGCTAATTTCATTTGATAATAGACATCCTGAAATAAAAGAAAATGTTTTTATTCTATTTCTGTGTCATTTTTCTTTATGTCCTGACCAACACAAGTAAAAAGTGGCTCATCTTACCCCACTCTCCCCTACTGTTTTTGGACCGCTCTCTCTCTCTTTTTGTTGATTTTCGTTGCTAGTAGGACTCAAGTTCAAGTTACTGTGGACACTGTACACATGAGATCAGTTAATCTGTGACAAACTGGAAAAAGTGAGTCTTTAATGGAGCATGTCAGGACCGCGGGTCTCCCCTGCATGAAGAAGGGCGGCTGCCCATGCAAACACTGCCACACCTTCCTTTTGTTGCTTTATTTGACATGAACCTCTGTGCTTTTTTGCCTGATTCTTTTGGTCTTTGTTTGACCTGATTGATGATTTATTGTCCACAAAGTTCTGCCTTTTCTGCCTTTGTTTTGTCTATTAAAGCAACTTTGTCAACATCTGTTTTTAAAGGTGCTAAATGAATAAAGTTATTATCGTCTTCTCCTGACCTCTCCCACTTAAGTATCTAGTGATTTCTGTTTACAACCCCACCTGTGGAGCCTGATGGTTTTTGGTTCATGTTCAGTCACCTTTGAGTGCACCACTTTTTTTATTATACTATATACTGTGTTACTTTGTTTTCCTAAATTTATTTCATTTATCCAGTAGATGGCAGTGTAGACTGTTGTGTTTTATATGGAGTAAATCACTTAAAGGTCCAGAAAATAAACAGTGTCCACTTGCCGAGTCCACAAGGCAGTCCCACTGTTGAATTTTTCAAGCCTGTGATCTCTGATGGGCTTTTTTAGCCCTTTGTGCACCCTATCCATAATCAAGCATCTCTGCAGACGTGTTAGGGGATAGCATTGTGATGTAACCATGGGATTCCCAGGGGGAAGCCCATAAGCATAGAGGGGCAAGAAACGCAATGACACGGAAACGCTTAAAAAAGACGGTAGATACGGAGCGTGGAAAGCACTTACAAACACATTTCTGCAAGTATAAATAGGAGATGTGAGTCTGTGAGTCAGTCTGCTGAAGTATGTTCCCACTGCTGAGGTCATGTCTTCTTGTATTCTTGTAATTAAGGACTTTTTTCTTAACTAAAACTGCTGAGAGACTGCAGGGTAGACCTACTCCAGTTTTAGATAAATCCTGTCATATTTTACAGGATGGAAGAACATGCCACCTCACATAGTGATCCTAACCCTAACTCTATACAGGACAAACAAGCAGAGACAAGAGAAAACTACCAATACAGTCAAAGTATACATGGAAGACCTGGAGGTAGGTGAAAGTGATCTCACAGAGGTGAAAGAAGAAATCCTGAGTAATTATAACAACCTAGAATTTGAGCTCACTTCGATGGGATACTAACTGCTATTGAAGAGACGAGGAGAGCCTTGGTCTAGGGAACCAAAGGAATGGGACATACGGAGGGACACACATCAACAGTGGGAGACAAACAAACAGGGTTACATGAGACAGGTTACATAAAATCTTGGAAGGAAGATCTGAAGGACTGGAACCCTGTTTGTTTTTGGAAAAAAAGATACTGGAGGTGGTCATCTTAGCCTCCATCAAGAGTGAAAGAGAAAGCACGTGGAGTTAGATCAAGAAAGGATGCTGCAGCTTTACTGGGAACATAATCATGAAGTTCTTAAAGTATTAACAGGAAATGCCGGTCATAAAGGCAGCTGGGGAAAAGACAAGAACCAACAAGACTTAATAACTATCTTACAACAGAAGCGCATGAACAACAGAGACAGGACGATTCAGTGAAGCCACCAGCTTGTTACCTACTGAATAGAGCTAATAACAGAAGAGCATAGTACTCACTGGTCTGAGCAGTCCTTGCTTCAATGGGTTGAGTCTGGAGTCCTAAACCCATGTCATTTCTTGCCGCTAGCGAAAACACATAAAGCGTATCGGGCTTTAGACCATCGACTGCATAGGAGCCGGCCGGGTCAAAACTGACATGATGCTGTGGAGAAGCAAAAACCAAAGGAGTTATTGTAAAAGTTTTATTACTGAAGTTAGTACACAAAAACAACACACACACACACACACACACACACACACACACACACACACACACACACACACACACACACACACACAAACAAACCTATCAAAAGCTGCAATAACTGAGCTACACATTTTCACCTTGTCCTCAGGAGAACTTTAGAAAATTTTTGTCAGTTAACACAGTTTATTTCCACATCTACAAGTTCAAACTCTACCATGTAAAGACAAAGACAGGTATCAACAACATCTGCTGCCATCAAAGCCCTGTCTTTTTCAGGGACTTCCCTGATTATTTCAGCAAGACAACGCAGAGACAGAGTAAAAGCATCACAGCCTCAAAAGCCACGACAGACTGGTATAATAGTGCTATAGATATACTGCTTGATTGGTTGATTGATAGATACTGCGTTTGCTTTTATCTTGTGGTTTAATTGTACTGTTTTTACCTGTAAAGCAGCCTCAAGCCTTCAGACCATGCATCATTCTCCAGAGCAAACACATCTCATCCTCAAGCTGTCAGGCTTCTCTATCTCAGCATGAATTCGTCAAGCTTCATGAATGAGGTCCAAATGTGTACGTTATTTTAATTGGGTTTAACTTGTTCATGGTTTTAGTATCCGTGTCATTTTAAGATTGTCAGCTGGGTACCTGTTAGTGTGGTGAGTGTGAATTTTAATCTAATCCACTCATTCATTTAAGCAGGTTATCCGTTCTTGTGCCACATATAGTCTGAAACTGTTGGATCTGACAAACAATGAATCGGGTTGAAAAATAACAGTTCATTAATATCCGTAATACTGTTATTATAACTGCACAAATACAAAACATTGAAGCTCAAAAATACTGAAATACACATATTAACATAAGAAATAAACAGTACTAATTGAAATTATTTAATCATGTTAGAGAATAGTGTGATTCTGAGTACTTACCTTGTCTGTGGGATTGTTGGCCTCCCAGTAAAGCAGCTCAAAGCTTTCGATAGGGTCCTGAACTGGCCAAAGCCATGTGAGCATGATTCGGGAGTCCAGCTCAGCCTCAGCTTCAAAATGAGATGGCTGAGCTGGTACTGGAGGCATAAACACAGAGATCAGGAGGAGACTTAGGGACAGAGCAGGTATTAAGACTAGGCAATACAGAGTACCAGAACCAGGTGGTAAAAAGTCACCATTGTGACAGCATTATTGGCCCTGTTATATTGTAGTTTTTGTCACAATGTTTCAGCTAATTTTTGGAGACACTTAACTCTAAAAGTGATCATCACAACTGTACAGTCGGTCTGCAGAGGTCAGTGAGACTCTTTATAATTTTTATCTACTATGTCTTCAAAGAAAGATTTTTTGTCAGTGTTGTTCCCAGCAGTAATCAGTAGCAGTATGAATGGGTAGCAGGTATGGCTGTCAGATTTCAGTATTTGGCAAGTTTATGCATTCTGATTGCCTTTCTGGAGCAAGTATTTGCAATCTGTGTAACACCAGGAAATCCTGTCATACACCATGGAGGCAGGCTAACCTACTCCTTGCAGCTGGATCTGCAGCTTGCTTCCCTGGACCTACAAGAGCCATCCGATTACCCAAATGGGATTCCTCAAAGACTACTGAGGGAAAAACCCATCAGGCGCATTTGTAGGGAAAGGGGATCCAGAAACGGAATATGGAACCAAATGAGGAGAAGAGGCAGAAGGCTGCCACTACCTGCAATAACCAGAATATAAGAACTTTCTGCACTCATTAAATTTGATCCTGATTAGCTTGCTGATGTAGAGAGAGCTTCCCCTATGCTGACAACCTTATAAATGTATTTCAATGGAAATACGTAAGGTGTCTCTAAACACACCAGAGTTACAGAAAGAATGCAGCCTACTCAAAAACTTCGAACTGAAAAAAACTTAAAATTTAATCCTGAGTTATCTAAAGTTTTCCAAAGATCTTTGTCTTGAACTGATCTGGATGCTCTTACCTCCCTGTTGGGCCTTTATTTGCAGAACATCAGAGAGAGGCCCATCCCCCACAGAGGTAAAGGCCAGCACCCTCAGACTGTAGGTGAGATTCGTTGTGAGGCCTGAGATGGTGGTCAGCTGGCTGTCATCTGTGTTGTGTTTCTGCCAGGAGCTGAGCAGGGCATCACGCTCTGAACTATAATAGACCTGGTATCCATGTATGTGGCCATTGGGCTCCTCTGGAGGTTCCCACTGGACCAGCATGGTGGTTGGACTTAGCATGCGTGCCTGGACATTAAGAGGAGGTGATGAGGGTGCTTGCTCACTTGTGCGAGTAACCACGGTACTGCTGGGAGGCCCCCGGCCCACGTTGTTGACAGCCATGACCCGAAACTCATATTCTGAGAAGGGGCTGAGGCCTCCGATGCTATATCGCGTAGTTGCTACTCCATCTACTTCTTGAAAGCCATTGTCTGATGTTTTGGCACGGTACTGGATCACATAGTAGGACACTGGCTCTGGGTTGCCAGAGTCCCAGGTCAAAGTGACACTGGTAGCTGTGGTTTCTGTCACTGTCAGGGAGCTGGGCTGTTTGGGGAGAGCTGTTAAAGATGGAGATGGAGAGGAGAGTCCATTAGACACATTATTTTATTCTTCTTCCTTTTCTGTTTACATGAACATTTGTCACTCTGTTATAAATGACCGTCCAGGAGCTCATTTCTGTCCATTTCCGATTAGCCAAGAGCCAACAGGTGTTACCATGTAGACAAGTGCAAGCAGAATAATGCATACTTATCAACAGTGTTTGTTGGAGATAATAAGAAATTTACTTTGTTCTGAAAAAAAAAATAAAAAAATAAAAATGGATTGAAATTGTGTCTCAGATTTAAGATTTAAACCATATCTCAGCACTGAAATCACAGCTCAGGCGCCCTGGAGATGCTCCAGTAAATTTGTCAAAAAGATTGATTTTATAAAGACGAGCTGAAATATGGAAGATGATTCTTTCTGATATCTTCTGTTTGCTCTCCGCTGTGGAAATACATGCAATGGAAAAAGGATTTAAGAAATAGCAAGGACATTGTTGGGATCACTTATTTAAGCAATTTGATAAATGACAGAAGCACTAAAGCATCTGCCGTGATTGGCATATCTCAGCACCTCAGAGAGCTGGTGAAAAACAGTGAGGAGAAGAGGAAGGAAGGCAAAGTTCATCTATAGAAACAATTAGCTGCTGTCTAAAAACTGTTAGGACCTTTCCTGCAGTGATTCCTGGAATAGCTGGCCCTTTTATACGACTGTAGCTGTAAACTGCCTGGTCAGCTGGTTAGTTAACTGTATATTTGAAGACCATCTAAAATGTTTCCACAAAAAGACTGAAAGTCTGAATTCCCCTGAGATAGTCAATCAATCAATCAATTTTCATTTATATAGTACCAAATCACAACAGTCGCTATCCCAAGGCGCTTTCCTAAAGAGCAGGTCTAGACCACACTTATTGTTTGATGTATTAAAAAGACCCAACCTCAAGATGGGAAAGATTTGATCCATCTCAACCCAACAGAGTGAAGCACTCTGCAGTATTTAGCAAGATGCAATGGCAAGGAAAAACCTCACTTTAATAGGCAGAAAGCCAGAGTAAATCCAGACTCATGTCAGACAGCTACCCGCTGCCACTGAGTTAGGGAAGAGAACCATCTGTACCATCAGTCCAGAGGGGCCTAAGAGCCTGGGGAGCTCAGGGACACTCAGAGAGATCTGGTTAGTACCTTAAATGGGACATGAAGATCTAAAGGAGAGAGTAGAGAGAGGGACAGACAGGAGCTCAGAGTGTCAGTCCCCCGCAGTCTAAACCTATAGCAGCATAACTAAAAGCTGGTTCAAACCTAACCAGCCTTAGCTATAAGCTTTATCAAAGAGGAAAGTTTTAAGTCTACTCTTAAAAGTTGAGAGGATGTCTGCCCCCGAACGTCGAACAGTAAATGATTCCAGAGGAGAGGGGCCTGATAGCTGAAGGCTCTACGTCTTATACTACTTTTGGAGACTTTTGGTGTGACCAGCAGACTCTAGACTCTAGACTGGTCTAGAGGGGAACTAGGGTATTAAAAGCTTTTTAAGGACTTAAAAACAAAATATTCACACTTTTCAGCATTATTCCACATCTTCAAGCTTTGTCATCCCATTATAATTTTTAAAACTATTTAGATTTGTATTATGGGAGTTAATGAGAAAAGGCTTCAAACTCACTCAAATTCAACCTCTTCTCACTCCTTCATACTTTCACCTAGAAGATTTAAAACATTTACAAAACTTCAGGCATTCACACATTCATTCAACTCCTTCATCACATTCATACTTTTCTTGCAGTGACAGTTCAAACTTCATGAACTTTTCAGACCTCTTCAGGTTTTAACATAAGTGTGTATTGAGCTGAATGTTGGCCGCTAGAGTGGAGGCTGTTCCTCTTAGAGTAGGAGAGGCTAAAAATTTATCTTCAAAACTTTCTCTTTACAAAAGGATTCTAGCTACTCACTTCACTCTTCACAGATAATAGATAGATCACAGATGTGTTGATGGATTGAAGAAAAATAATCTATTAGGGACAAAGCTATCAAGAGTACAGCACTCAGTTCAATGACAGGAAACGGAATGATGCAATACGCTCACCAGTAAGGAGGAAGAGTCTGATTAAAAAATGTTTTAATTGATTGATTGATGACAGGTGTCTTTATAAAATCACAGCTAAAGGCTTCTTAAATCTCAGGTTAAACTCCAAAGTATAATCAAGATCAAGTGCACTTAAATAAAGAGATCAGAAATTTGTGGCCTCCACAGCCTTCTTCACGTTTGTAGGTGTTTCTGACCTTTTACAGTGATCTGGGCCGTGGTCTCGATCATGCCCAGGGAGGATATGGCCACGCAGGTGTAGTTGGCAGACTGCTGTATGCTAGTGAGCCCCAGGACATTGCGGCCAATGGGCATCTCGTCCTCCCTAGTCAGATCCATCTCCCCAATTATCCATTTGACAAAAGGCATCGGTGCACCCACTGCAACACAGGTCAGGTTGACACTGCCGCCTGGCATTACTTCCTGATTAGTGGGGGGGATGGAGAAACGGGGAGGTACACGTCGCACTGCAGGAGCAAAGAAAGGGACTGTTAGAGAGAGACAGAGAAAGAGAGAGAGTGTGTGTATGTGTATGTGTCTGTGTGTGTGTGGGGGGGGTCTGGTGCACGAAGAGTGCTATATGGACAAAGTTTGATCGATTAATTGAAAAACATAAGAGCTGGCCTCATTGAGTTTTATCATTTGATCAATGGTGATGATAACTTATGTTTAAAGTCAGTCACTGATGTTAATCTCAGTAAACTTTTTACTCTTCTGTCATCAGCATATAGAGAAATATATCGGGTAAGAGTTTAAGACTCATTATAACTTGATAATCATTAAATATGACTTCCACAGATCATACAGTGATTCTTTAATGCTCTGAAGGACCAAACTGAACTGATTTTGTTTTTGATGCTGATTATGTTGTTTTTGTTGTTGATGTTTTTTGTTGTTGTTAATGTTGATGATGATGTTGTTGATGTTGTTGTTGATTACATTTTGTTGCTGTTGATGTTGTTGTTGTATTTGTTATTGTTGTGCAAAACACACGGGCCAGAAGTCACTTACTTCCATTTATGTCAGTGGATGGAGACAAAACAAAGCCAGTTATTGTAGTTTTTGTTGTAAATGCTGTTTTTGTTGATGTTTTTGTTTTTGTGGTTGATGTTCTTGGTCTTGTTATTGTTAATATTCTAGTTGATGACGCTGTTGTTTTTGTTGTTGATGTTTTTGTTATTTAAATTTGTTGTGGTTTTTTGTTGTTGGTGATGTTGATGTTATTGTTGGGGCCAAAGCCGGCACTGCAAGAAGCGGCAAGAGTCTTTTTGAAACGCTAGGATTATTTATTGTTATTATAATTATTATTATTATTAAAGGCAGAGTTTTTCACCGGTACAACCCTCTAGAAGGGCTCAAAAATTTGGCAGGTGGGTTGGGTCCATTGAAAATTTGCGTATTTTACCAGGCACATACATGGATGGTAAAAAAAGACACAGTAGCGTCCCTTCAGAGTATCATGATTGGGGACTTTTTGTAGGACAATGAAATTTTGTAGGTGCGTTCATCTCTCCAAGGCCTTTTTTATTTTGGACTTGGATTTTTCCCTAAAATGCATAGGGTTGGTTGATGGCAGGTTAACTCTGCACTGGTTTTTTTTTTTTTTTTACTGTTTTACTGTCCAATGTTTTATTGTCCCTTTTTTAATGTGCTTTTAATTTCATTGTGCTTTTCACAATGACAATAAAATTCTATCTATCTATGTTGTTGTTGTTGTTGTTTTGTTATTGTTCAGAACACTCAGGCCAAAATTCACTTACTTCAGACAATTATGCATTTATACAACAACAATAATGCATTCAGGTCAGTGAATGAAGACAATACAAAGCCACATACTGAATCTGACACAAAGCGACACACTGAACAAAAATAGAACATTTACCTGTTTCAAAAATTCCACCTTCTTTAAAACATTATCCCACCCACATACTGCATGAAACATACCATCTTTCGAAAAGTATCAAATCACCTGATATTTGTGTTGAATGCCAGACCCTGAGAAATGTTATTAAAAGGAATGTGTCCATTAATTTTTCAAAAACTAAGTTATAATTAATTAATCTGAGATAGTTATCTCATTAATTCTGAAAAACGTAGAGGATTTTTTTTTCTGTAGTGAATATGCCTCCATTTACCTCTGCTCTAGTAGGATCAATTTTGAGGCCTAAGCAAGATGCTTAGTACAAAGACTTAGAAGTCATTTGTTTGAAAAATTAACTTGTAAATAAGAAATGGATATAAAAATGTGTTTTTTTCTGATCCATGCAAGATCCAGTCAGCATAAATGGTCTGAAACAATAAAAATACCAAAGTGGGGACATTAAAATACAACAATGAACAGTAAGATCTGTTAACACAACTAAAAAAATCTTAATTCACTTTTGTGCATTGCCTTTCCTTTTACACTGTTTGGCAGTACCTGTGTCCAAACGGACTTTGTTGCTCTTACTGATCTGGTTTCTTCTTGATTGGATCTTTGCTTGTGTTGTTCTTGCTCTTGTCGCTTTGGATAAAAGCATCTGTTAAATGGCACTGTAACACTGTATTATAACCATAGACTGTATATACCATAGGCAACTTGGTTCCACCTCCTGCCAGTATTCAGATTTGAAGCCAAATAGCTCTCAGTATTTCCGCGATTTTTCTTCATTTCCTGAAACCAGCATTGCGCAGTAGCATTGTGCGCATTCGACGAGAGAGTCGCCGAGAGTCGCTGTGATGATGCTCAGCTCAAACAGTGTATCCCCCGGGAGAGCTATGCAACCCCTGAACGCCAATAGGCTGTATCAGGTGTCAATCAAAGAAAACATGAACCCCCTAATAACTTTTAAAAATGGTGCTGCACAGAAAAAAAGAGGACTTGAGCACAAACCAGTCTTACAGTAACTACATGTCAACATCACAAGCAGGGGGGAGAAAAATTTATGTTCTGTGTAATTAATTTATAAAGTTTGTCCACAGCTCCATAAGCTTTGCTGGCGGAGGCGGGATTTATGACCTGTACTGCAGCCCATCAACAGAGGGTGCTGTTCTCAAAGTAGCTTCACCCAGCAAGGAGGCAGACTCTGTCCATTCTATATACAGTCTATGATTATAACCTTAGCCAGAGAAAACTCAAGAGGAGACCCAGAGCCACTTCATTAAGTAGTGACCCTGATCCAAGTAATCCATATATCAATCCTCTTTTCTCCATGATCATTAATAAAACCAAAAACACATTTGATAAGGGTTCCAGCAACTTTCAAAGCAATTTTTTTTAAAGGTTTGTGGTGAAGAGCTATTTGAGCATGGCAAGTGTTGTCTGTGAGTCTGCTTCTTAGTGGTTGGTAATGAGAGAACAGACAACAGTGTAGATGAACCATTCCTTACAGTAAATCTGGAAATGGTTCACAGTGCTACATTTTTTTTTTTTTTTTTACATTTTTTTGTGTTACAGCCTTTTTCCAAAATGGACTAAATTAATGTTTTACCTTAAAATCAAACACACAATAACCCTAAATGACAAAGTGAAAAAAGTTTGTTTAAAGCTTTTGCAAATTTATTTAAAATAAAAAACAAAAAATATTTACAGCATTTCTCACTACTTTATAGATGCACCTATTGGATCACTCAGATTGGGTTGGGCGGCCAGCTCTAGGAAGAGTCCTAGTGGTTCCAAACTTCTTCGAAACTTACAGATGATGGAGTCCACTGATCAGAGAAATGAACATTCAATTCACGGGCAACAGCTCTGGTGGACATTCCTGCAGTCAGCATCACAATCACACCCCTCAAATCCCTCAAAACTTGTGACATTGTGCTGTGTGATCAAACTTCACCTTTTAGAGTGGCCTTTTATTGTGACCAGTCGAAGGCACACCTGTGCAATAATCTTGCTGTCTAATCAGCATCTTAAAATGCCACACCTGTAAAGTGGATGGATTATCTCAGTAAAGGAGAAGTGTTCACTAACACAGATTTAGACAAATTTGTCAACAATATTTGAGAGAGATAGGTCTTTTTGTGTACATAGAAAAATGCTTAGATCTCTGAGTTCAGCTCATTAAAAACGGGAGCAAAAACAAAAGTGTTAAATTATTGTTCAGTGTATATACAGGTGTGCACCTTTCCAAATCATATCCAATCAACTAAATTTACCACAGGTGAAGCATAATGAGTGGAAACAGGATCCGCCTGAGCTTAACTTTGAGTGTCATGGCAAATGCTGTGAATATTTATGTACATGTTATATTTTGCTTTTTTTTATATATATAAATTTTCAAAAGTCTTTTTTTCACTTTATCATTATAAGTAATTGTGTTTTGGATTTTGCAGTATAACATTTAAATTTAATACATTTGGGAATAAAGCTGTAGCACAGGAAAATGTGAAAACAATGTAACTGTGAATACTTTCTGGATGCACTGTATGTTTAATCAAGACAACAGAAGGATAAACATGCAAGGGCCTTATGGTTACACCGTTTTGTGACATGAGCACAAACTGTCAGAATAAGTAAAAACGATGAACCCTCGCCATGAAAAGATGTGAGATGTGTGATAGTGACAAAGTGTCAAAACCTTTGTGCCTTTGCATTACAATCATGTAATGTTGCTAAAATAGGAGAATGATTAGTTCTTCAGCTACTTAAATCAGACTCAAAGTAAAAGCAATAGAGATAAAAAAGTACAGTTGTAAAACAATACTCCTGCATTCACAAACATTATTCTGCACGGATCAATGCCGAGGTACTGATGAGACGCCCCTGTGTACTTAAAAGGGGCCTTATTTAACATGGTCATCTAGTAAAATCACTGCACAGGCATATCTCAACTCTTTCTCTCAGCAGATCAGTAATTGAACAAAAATAGTTACAGAGATGTGTCTATATTGGGGAGGATTCTTTTTAGTCAAGCTGAGAGTTCATCAAGGTTTGTTACTCCTGTCTTTCACTCTTTGTCCAACAGTCCCAGATTAAAGACGTGAATGATATATTGGTAAACATCATATGGAGAATAAAACATCATCAGCTAACAAAAGACTGTTGAACTGCAGACCTACAAAACTACAGATCTACAGAACTATAGACCTGCAGATCTATAGATCTACAGAACTGCAGAAATGCAGATCTAACATTAACTCATAACTTTAATTGTTCTTAATTTAATTTTAGTTTTATTTGTTGAGTGAGATCATGTTTTAAAAACTGTTACAAACCCATCCAGGTGAAACTGAGCTTATACAATACCAGTGTTACACCCGCAGAAGTCTTAATGGGGGTTTGTGGAACCATTGACAGTGAGCATAAAAATGAACCTGATTGGCTTTCTCTCCTGCCACTTCAAACCGACAAGTTGGAACAACAAAATAATGGAGTTGAAACAAGATAAAGCCTTTGTAAAGGACAGTGGGTCCAAAGAAGTTACTAATACTTATTTCAAAGCTG
Organism: Xyrichtys novacula; assembly: GCA_962446985.1. NCBI lineage: Eukaryota > Metazoa > Chordata > Actinopteri > Labriformes > Labridae > Xyrichtys > Xyrichtys novacula. The sequence continues at coordinate 31,209,481 of OY660872.1, forward strand.
CAAAAGAAGGCCAAATGTATGGGAAATACAAAGACAGGAAATATCACAAATCCTTCACACAATCATTTAGTGGCGAGGGACTGTTCCTTTTAGGTCTTTAAATCTGAGTTGTGGACTGCACGGTCCGGCTTTTCTATTAGACATGCTCATTTCACAAAGATTGGAGGAGCATGGAGTGATAAATTATATCAGGCCAGGCAGTGTGTATTAGCATGTTGCAGGTTTTGGAGGAGAGGGGTGAGGGGTTAACCAGGACTTTAGGGTCTAAACAGAAAGGCTGGGACGGGCCTAAGGCGCCAAGCAAAAAGCAGGCGCAGCACGGCTCCGGTCTGCCAGGCTTTGTCTTTAGGGGTAGAGAGCAAAAACACAAACCTTCCCGTTGATCTGAGTGGTGAGATTTGAAATATAGTTTGATGGTGGCGTGCAATAGTGATGGATTAAAGATAAAGAAGAAATAACGGAAAAAACAAGAAGAGAAGAAAATAAAGAGAAAGAGGAAGGAGAAAAGACAGAGTAAAACAGGCACATATCCACCAATCCAGTCCTGAGTGGAAAAAAAGCCAGAGATACTACAACACTACACACACACACACACACACACACACACACACACACACACACACACACACACACACACACACATTTACAGAAGCACAGATACACACACACTCACTGAGTGGAGGCTGTTTTTAATGGAGAGGATGGAAACAAAGTTTAACATCATCTGTGTCTGGGTAGCCTGGCATTTTAACTCTTGGTAGGAACATGTCATCAGCTCAGGCATGTGGTCATGAACCTGCCTAGAGGACCAGGGCTGGCTCTAGATGTTGGCTCTAGATCTGCATCCTGTGATCCTGTGTTTCAGCATCTTAATCAATTATACTCTATTTACTTACCTGGTTAGTCTGAAACAAAATTCTGTTTCTGAGTCTCTCTATGACAATCCACTCTACATGTTAATCCTTTCTCTCTTACTGGACAGACAGATCACTGGAAAATGATTGTTTAAGGGTAAATGGCACTATCTGTTATTCTGACCAAAGATAACCTGAGATAAGCTGTTGTTGTATGTAAATAAACCATCTTGCCCAATCTGCACACTAGCTAGCCGGCTGAATAGCTTGTAGACTCGTGACATGGACATGGACATGGGCACCCAGTGTTAGCAGCCAGTGCCCTGCAAGTCCAGGTTAGTGAATACGCTTGGAGCCGTGAGTTGGTGAGGAGATCATTAACTGTGGGGCTAACCCACCTTTTGTGTGTCTGTGGGGCTTGTCTTTCCAGAGTGATACCAACTGTTTTATTTAAGAGAAGGTCAAGAAGACAAGCATGATTAATGAGATGGGGCTAAACACATCACCCACCAAAGAATATAGAGGAGACAACCCGGACCCAGAAGAAAGACAAGCCCACTTCTGGTCACAGATCACCTGTTTTTATTGCCTTGTCATGTGCTAGATGGTAAGAAAAGCAGGTAGACAGTTTAACACATATTTGGAGCCAAATTCCAACCAAACCAGATTTTTCCTGATCTTTAGTCACATTGCAGTCCCAGAACTTGAAGTAGCTATTTTTGTTGTCATGATATAAAGTCTTTAAATGGGCTGAAGAGACAAATCTGGAACCACCTTATCTGCTTTTTAAGTATCTTTTCAGTCAAAAAAATTTGCTCTAAACTCCCACCTGTGTGATGAAACCTAACACTGTCTTGACTTTCTGTCTCTTCTCAGAAGCAGGAGCGAAGTGATTCAACTTTCACCAATTGTTTTGTGGAGACAGTTGGAGAACAAACAGATGTAGACTCAAAGGGTTTAATGTAGCCTGGTACATTATAGTGTAATAATCATGTTTTATGTTGTACAGAGAGAGTAAAGTTCACCAAAATCAGAGTCCTTGTATGTGCACACATACCTGACCAATAAACTGATTCTGGTTCGGATCCAGGCAATCAGTTAAACTTTCAAAGGGACAGTACTGATGCAGATCAGGTGAAGAGAGAACCTCATTGTAAAGGCATCACTGTAACTGAAATGGGTCTGAAGCACCTTACCTCGAACATAAAGGTTGGCTGGGGCTGAGTAGCGAGTCCCGGCACTGTTGACTGCCACACACTCGTACTTGCCCTGGTCTGACTCCTCACTGTTCTCTATTTGGAGAGCACCTGGGGAGGGAGGCCAGAAATCTTAGCACAGGCCTGTATCACACAAGTGTAAGTAACCCACAGTATAATATAGTTCTGACACACAGAAGTCATCTGTCTTAGAAGTATATATCCCTCCTCAACATCTCTGCAGCTTAACTTTTATAAACCTACAAACCTATTAAATATTACAGACTTTGCCTTTTTCTCTGTATAGATTGAAACTACATCAAAGATTGCAGAGAACTGTACTTATAGTTACTTATAGTGTTACTTTAACACTGTCAGGGATGCAGTAATAAAGGCAGCAGGCTGACATTTCAAAGCCTGTTAAAGAAGCTGCTCCCTAACAACTGTAAAGGTTTAAAGGATAAAGATCATAGTCTGCTAGTCCCACTCCAATCTTTTTTTTTTTTTTTACTACTTTAAAGTGTTCTCAATGGTCTTTCAATTGTGTAGTTTTTAGCCAAAATCATGTTACCTGTGTCATTTTCAAGGACTTTTCTTCTGCAGAGCTCCAGTAGCTCATTAGTAATTTGCCTCTGAGTCGTGGGCAGAGAAAGCGCTGCTCTGCACACTCCTCTTTACGCTAGCTTGTAGCCTTACATCGCTGGTGTAGTAGAAGTAGCAGGTAACATAGGAGCTATTCAGCTCTTGGAAACTAATGTCTTTAGGGACATAATGAATGTTAATATCATAATTAGCTTTCTTACAAGCATTGCAACCCACTACCGCACACACTTGTTCCGCGATTGTCCTCTCTATTTCTTTGAGTCTGGCCCGCAGAGCAGGGCTCCAGGGGCGGAGCTTGGAGTTGTGACATAGAAAATCTCACTGTTTCTGAGCCTGCCGTTTGGGTCTGAGATTCACAGTGATTTAAATTCAGAAATACTCAATACACAATTTTGCCCTTCGATTTCTCATGATATGTCCTATGGCATCAGAAAAATACCATATGAACATGTAAAAAACAAGAAAACCATGACTTTCATCAGAGTGGGTCTTTAATAAGTTGAAATGTTCTTCAGTTTCTTACAAAATAGTTTTTCTCCCTCTTTTTTATTTCATAAGCGAAAAAACACCTACAGAGCCTTTGGCAAAGCTTTATTAGAGTTACTTTGGTCTTCATGTAACAGTCTATACAATAACTCGTCATTATTAAAGCTGGTTCTTGGATCACTGTGGAGGGAATCATGCCACACCTGTGTGCTCATAGATGGTTAGCTTTATTGAAGACTCTAAACCCCCTAGTTTGGTCCAAAGCTTCAGTACAGCTCAAAGCGCAATGATACTATGGTTTTGGGTTAAAACAGTGTAAAATATTTACCCAGTCTTACCTGGCACCATAATACACCTCCATTTGTTCCAAAAAACATAGCACGCATACATTTAATATTCCAATGTCAGTGCAGAAGTTAGGTTTGAGATAGAAACACTTTAAGTGACTGTGCGGTTTAATGAATATGGCAAACATCAAAATCAAAATTAGTAACAAATGAAATGATGTAAATATTTTAAGAGTACAACTCTTAAGTGCAACATCAGACAGGTTTGAAACTGAGCTCTTGATCTTTGCTTTGTACAGTATATAACAGATTAGCTGTCCAGAGTCCTGTGGTTACATAAAGATGCATCTATAAGCATATTTCTAGGAACTGTCAACAAAGTGAAGATACAGAAAACCAATGTAACTATGTACACTTACTAATAATGGTCACAGCTATGGTGATTAACTCCAGATATTTAAAGGGCAAATGCTGCCTTTAAGGAACCGTATTGTTATAACTTCATGTTATTGGTCAGTCCCTAAATGACTGCATATTATTATTTTTGGACTACATTTTTCTAATGAGACTCTCATCAGGCCACAAACTCACATCAGGGTTAGGCTTGTCATGTTTGTGGCCTACATTTTGTTTATTTTGCTTTATTTTACTGTCACTACAAAAAGGAAGTTATTCTTTGCCTGGACCAACTTAACCAAACAGGGTTTATTACAGTACAGCAAATAACATTGTAGCTCATTTGTCACCTCTCCAATTTTTCAGTAGCTCCTGAGAAACTAAAAAACAATATTTGAGTTCCTATTTATTTCACTAATTCATAAAGTTAATATAATACATATATTTACTCTTTACTCTCTGTAAATTAGACAAAAGTAATTTGCAGTGATTTTGATGATACTCAACCCTTGTTTCATATACACTTGTGTAAGTGTATATAGAGGCAGAGCAGGTGTCACAGCCAGGATAAGGACGGAGAGCTGAGATGACGAGACACAGACAATGGTAGAGCGCGAGGGTAGCACAAGCAAACATTTTCTATGTCCAGCATTCTTACCTCTGATTGGTGTACCACCTGGAGAGGTAATATGAATGCAAATAAGATAAGAGATAACCATTAGATAGAGGTGGGGAAAGGTGAAAGAAACAAGAATGGAGGGAAAAAACACATCATAGAAATGGCTATTCTCAGTTTGTTTGACAATGAGTTTTTTCACGTCTGAGTCAAAATTTTTATCTGAACAAATTTCTTTTCCCTGAACAGAGCAGACTGTGTTCATGGTGGAAGCCATTTTTTTGTCCATATTTTTTCGTCACCCTGTTTTTATTCTGAATATCAGATACTGATGCTACTGTTCTCAGTTTCTGTGAGTCCCTGACTGCCATCTGTGCAGTTACATATTTACTTCCAATTACAACTTGGTCAGAGTATACAGCTGCTATTGATCAGAGGGCTTCATCTATCTATCTATCTGTCTGTCTGTCTGTCTGTCTGTCTGTCTGTCCGTCCGTCCGTCCGTCCGTCCGTCCGTCCGTCCGTCCGTCCGTCCGTCTCTTAGTCAGTCAGTAGTCTGATAGGAGCAAATTATCTGCAGTTCACTTTTTCAGTACTTTGGTTGATGGCATCATTTGAGCATATCAAGTCATATGCAGCAAACAGTTAAACAAAGAAACGGTTACTATACAGATGCTATAGATCTGAATAATAAACCAAGCTGCTGATGTGGAACACAGAGACACATTAGAAAAGTGATGAACCACAAAAAAAGAGGAACCCAGAAGCTGTGTGCTCCTGGATTTGATGGAGAAAACATCATCAGCTTTCAGGGGGCGTGGCTGGGCAGTAATGAACGGGAGAACTCAGAGGAAAACCCCCAAACTGTTGAGAGAGGACTGCATTGAGTGACTTGTGTTTTTTGACCAGTGTTCATTGTCATCTGCTGACCTTTTACCCACCCAGCTAAGTATTTTGATTCACTGATTTTCAGTGGGTAGTAGACTCAGTTATCTGTGACCAGCATGTTCGCCTGCTTCCTTTCATGCAAACACCTGTTGGTTTGGCATGATACAGTAACTGGTCTTGTATGTGGCAACCCCTGAAGATCCTAAAACAGTGGAGATGAAACTGCAGGTCAAAACAAAAGTAGATCTCACCGTGCCGGGATTGAAACTTTGAAGCAATATGCTGACTGCTGCACTGTTATCAGAAAAGCATGTTTCAGTAATGTCTTATGATTTATTAAGGTGGGTTTAATATGCTACTTATTTCATATCCTACATATTTTACCTTAAAAACTAAACTTTCAGACTGAAATGTCTAAACATCAAATCTAAAGATCTTTGTCTATGAAATCACATCCTTACATTTTTAACTTTTAACTAGTTCTTCTGGTCTTACTTTATTGTATCTTATTTTCCACTTTATGATTATGAACTTCTCCAACAAGTCAAACTTAGGCAGATATTTAATTCATCTGAATCATGGAGGACTCTCCCTGACAGAACAGGAGCTTCACAAATCCCTTTTTTTACATCTACACTAAATATGATGTTATGTCACTTTCACAAGATTACTAAAGTCTTTTTGTCCCAAACACTTAAAGTGTTAATCACTTATTGCTTCGCTCCCTGTCACCTGTGCCATTCCCTGCTGAACATCTGAACATGCTGACAGGAGTGCTGTACCTGAACGGAGCTGTTTTATGCGCCCTCTGCTGCTGTCAATGTCCACAGGTAAGAAATCTTTAAACCAGTAGATCTCAGGGTCAGGGTGTCCACTGGCTGCACACAGCATTGTAGCAGTACGTGTCCTTTCCACAACCTTCAGCTGAGGCCCCATATCAATGGTGGGGAAACCATGTGGAACCTGGTCGTCTGTGGACAGACATGAGATATCGTTGGTGTTAAGACAGCTGCTTGATGAGTGAGGTAAACTGTGAAGTGAATGAGGGACATTACTGTTCTGAGGTTTGGACTTCAGTTATTATAAAGACATGAACTCTTTTTTTTCAACAACTCTGACATGTGAGTCTTGTATTTATTCTTAGCTAAGAACTTAGCTAATCAGCTTTCTTGGCAAAGAATGTAGACCTGAAAGCAAAATAAAGTGGTTTTTAGACTTATTTATACCCTAATAAATAAGACAGTAATATTGTAGTATACACGCTGTGCAGAAAGCCTTACACTGTTAATTAATTACCTGTACACACAGGATTAATGAAAACTATGTCATATGTTCAGAGCATCAATAATGATTTAAAATGTTGATAATGATAGGCGTTCCTCTCCTGTCATTTACTGACCTTTTCAGCCTGGATTTTGGACACCTCTTTACTTTCACTGAATCTGATGCAGTCCTTTCTAGCAGTTTTGATCAAAGCCCTGAGTGTGCAGGGAACAGGTTCAGCTACTGGCCACACCAACCTCCATAAATTAAGTTCTCTGTCTGATCTCCATGGTGATACTGTTGATGAAGATCAGGGGATCCAAGGGCCATTTGCTGGTCTGTATAGCTCTGTCTCCTGTTTTTATTGTTTAGAAAAACTTTGTGACTCATTTGTTTTATTCCTTTATTTTTGCAATAAAACAACACAACTTTATCCAGCTCTCTGAGGATTCATTTTTGAAAGTTTGTGCGCATGATGTGATGATATTGCTGTTCCAACCAGGATTCAAAACAAACACCAGGGCAGGTCAGAGGAAAAAACAGTTTTAAGGCCTTGGGCCATTACATTCCATGTTCAGTAATACGTTGTTCTTGCAATGTGCAAGGGAGGTGGTCAGATGAGACGGGGTGGGCGTCATACTGTGTTGAATGCATTTTCAATGTTGGTGTATGTTGTTGATAAGAATAAGAGACAACTTTCTTCAAGTTTGTCTGGTTAAAATTCCCACAAGCTGACTTAATCTAAAACACACAAACATGACCCCTCTTCTCTCTGCTCTCTAACACACACCCAAGTAACACTCCCACTTTGAAGAACATAAAACCAGTGAAGTTGGGGTGCTCGTGCTTTTGACTCTGATTGGTGTGTTCACACCAAACACGGATGAAATCCTTTGTGGAGTCCCTAAAATAAAAGTTTCAGCCTAAGATATGAGATTGATTTCAAATTTATTAAAGACTGACATAATGTTTAATTTCTGAATTAAACTTTTCTTTTTCCTTATTTTCTTCATATTCAGCTCCTAGCCCTGACTGAAACCCGAGTATGCCCTGAAATCACTGCTACACCGACAGCTCTGTCTGCTAACACTGTTTTCCCACACTCCTCGTTGTACTGGACGAAGAGGCAGCACAGGCATCCTGATTTTCAAGACCTGGAATTTCAGTAAGGTCTCCCCAGTGAGCAACAATGTCTCTTTCCAATACCATGCTCTTAAAATCACCACTCCTATCCACGCATACACTGTTGTCTACCACGGGGTCATCTGGGTAACTTTGTTGTGAAGCTGGCCATGTTACTCTTTGACATCCATGACAATGGCACACCACTAATTCTCATAAGAGACATGAACGTCCAGACTGTAAAAAATGTCAAGCCACTGACTTCATGTCGCTCTTGTCACCCTTTAAAACAGATATACATTACTAAAAACATTCCTTATTTACTGCATGACAACATTCTGCAGTTTTTGGCTCTTAGTGATGTAGTAGATGACATGAGACTCCAGACGGATGAATTCCCTCTGACACTTTAACACTGTAACTTATTTGTTAACATTACAGCACAGCCACAAATGCCAACAGGTGTAAAAAAGAAGTGCCATTTTTTTTCCACCAAGGCACTGGTTTAACCACTGCATCAAGTCTTGATGAAGTCTGCTGGGAAAGGGGAAACACAAAATCAATACAACAAACTAAGTGTTACTCAACAAAGTCACCAAATTGTCTCTCCAAGTGATTACACAACACAACTCTGCAAAAGTGCCAGGACAAAGTTCTGCCATCACCGTGCTTTTGTACTCAGACTCTTGCAACTGTGCTGTATTGGTGTCCCAGTGTGTGATTTCACATCCCATTATGGCAGAGAGGAGGTGCAATAGATACGCTTCATAAACACAGCAGTACTGGCAGTAACATTTGGGCTCAGGTTCAACATGTACAGTAAGTGTCAAGAGCTAAGTGGATCAGAGCTTTAGCCACAACAGAGAATCAAGTTGACATCATTGTGAAGCTGCAGTATTTTATCCTATCCTGAACAAACTCAGTTGAACTCTGTCATCCCAGCTGTTTTCATCTTCTAAGGAAAGTAGTTAGAACTGACCCCAGAGTCTGGAGTCAGCAGCTGATCAGTCTGACTTCCAATTTGTGGTTTATTGAGGTATTTTAAAGCAGTACTGTGTAATACATTTTTATTTCTTAGAGTAAACTTTGTCTGTCTCACTGTGGAAACTGAAAGTTGGCCAATAAAGGAGCTGCACATTTTCGGAAACTTTGACAAAATTCCAACATCACTCATCAGCTATAACAGAAGGAAACCATGTCTTGGAAAGGACTTACCCTCCAAGACAGTGAGCTTGGCACTGGTGTTGATTTCCCCCACACTGTTGGCTGCTGTGCATTCATATATGGCTTCATCTCGGTGGGTCCTCAGAGGCTGAATACGAAGCACTGAGCCTGAGCTGTCATCAAACTCCATCACCTGGAAAAATAAACATGAGGAAATATCCGCCTCTCTGTTGCATATCCTACAGGAGGTGTGTGGAGGGAGGCATGACTGTTCACAGTTAAGTTGTGATTTATCACATATGAATAACAGTCTTTTATTTTCTCTCATTGTACCTCAAGTAGATATCCTGTCAACAATAATACAAAAGTAAGTCTATAGCTATTGCAACAGTCCAGAACAACAACAAATATCGTCCTGCAAATTCAACAGCCCTTAGTGCTCCACACTCTTCTCTCATTAAAAGACCCTGAGAATGTTTGCTGCTCTAACCTGGAGAAAAGTGTCAGTGGTATTATAAACAGAGTTTCCTCACATGTAGCACAGCAGACAGGTAGTAATAGAGCCTTCTCCTGTACTCTACCTCAAAGCGCTGAGAGCTGACTTTCTTCCCTTTCTTCATCCAGGTGATGCGAGGTGTGGGGTCACCCACAGCCTGGCATACAAATGATGCCACTCCTCCCGAAATCCCTGTCTGATCGTCAGGGGTCTGAATGAAGTTGGGCATGCCTAAGAGAGGGTTACAGGGAAGCCAAGGTAAGGTTAGGAAGTTTGGAAAGAGAGAAGGAGGACAGAAAACCAGCTTGCAATGAACAGCATGGACAGAAAATATACTGGGATTAACATCCATCTGTTAGCTAAGAATCAACCCTAACTCAGGAGAACAAGCTTGTTCTTAAATCTCACTTAACTGAGTTTTTATGGGACACCTTCAGTCCCTCCTTGGGACCTGGAGTTGGTCCTCAGCGCACTTCAACATCCCCCTTTCGAACCCGGAGGGGATGTGGAATTAAAATGGCTGTCCCTGAAAGCTGCATTTCTACTGGCTATAGCATCTGGCAGATAGACCGGTGAGTTCCATGCACTCTCAGTTTATGATAAGTGCTGCAGGTTTTCACTGGATGGGTTGAGCATGGTTCTCTGGCCCAATCCAGCTTTTCTGCCTAAGGTCTTGTCTGAATTCAACTTGTCCCAGGCTGTTGAGTGGCAGTCACTGTCCACTGCATAGGAATATCAGGAAGATGAGGGGCACCAGTCTGTTTTGTGTCCAGTGAGGGCCTTGCAAGAATATATCTGGCGCACACAGGCTGACTCTTCATTTGGTTTGACTCTGGACATTCGGGATGACCTTAGTCCAGGTCTAAGCGTTCTCATTGGGTTGTGTATACTGTCCATCAGGCATAAACATTCTCAGGTGTGTGCAAGCCCCATTTGGAATTCAGGCACACTGGACTTGTAGTGTGACCACCTCATCTGCTTTATGGCAGGACCATCCCTTACTGCCATATGTGCAGCAGCCACATGGTCGTCTAAATCTACATTTTCCAGATTCTACCACTTAAATGTAGCAGCTGGCCCCTCCTTTGTGGAGCAGGTGTAGGGTGTGGCTCAACAGTAGATGAAGAAGTCTCTTTCGGTCAGCCTGGCAGCTGTTGTCTGATCCTGAGAAGTCTCCAGGTTCACGGCTTGGTGGGGCTTTTGCCCGTGTTTTAGGTCAGTTTTGCGTCTTGCCAACTGCCTTACGCAGCCCCTTTGCCTCTTAGGCTTTCAGCTTGCGGGGTTCACCCTGGTTGGCATGTAAATAGTGTACATTTGTAAATACACTGCACAAAAATATAAATGCAACACTTTTGTTTTAGCTCCCACTTTTCAGAGCTGAATTCAAAGATCTAAGACTTTTTCTATGTACACAAAAGACCTATTTCTCTCAAATATTGTTGACAAATTTGACTAAATCTGTGTTAGTGAACACTTCTTGTTTGTCGAGATAATCCATCCACCTTCCAGGTGTGGCATATCAAGATGCTGCTTAGAATCATGATTATTGCACAGGTGTGCCAGAGACTAGCCACAATTAAAGGCCGCTCTAAAAGGTGCAGTTTTATCACACAGCACAATGTCACAGATGTCACAAGTTTTGTGGAAGCTTGTGATTGGCATGCAGACTGCAGAGATGTCCACCAGAGCTGTTGCCTGTAAATTGAATGTTTATTTCTCCACCATAAGCCGTCTCAAAAGGCATTCCAGAGAATTTGGCAGTACATCCAACCAGCCTCACAACCACACACAACATGTAACCACACCAGCCCAGGACCTTCACATCCAGCATCTTCACCTCCAAGATCATCTGAGACCAGCCATCCGGACAGCTGCTGCAAAAATCGGTTTTTATAACCAAACAATTTCTGCACAAACTGACAGAAACCTCAGGGAATCTCAGCGAAGCTCATCTGCATGCTCGTTGTCCTCATCAGGGTCTTAACCTGACTGCACTTCATTGTCACAACTAACTTGAATGGGAAAATGCTCACATTCAATGGCGTCTGGCACTTTGGAGAGGTGTTCTCCTCATGAATGAATCTCGGTTTTTACTGTACAGGGCAGATGGCAGACAGCGTGTTTGGAGCCATGGTTTGCTGATGTCAATGTTGTGAATCGAGAGGCCCATGGTGGCAGTGGGGTTATGGTATGGGTTGCATTTTATTGATGGCATTTTAAACGCACAGAGATACCGTGACAGGATCCTGGGGCCCACTGTTGTGCCATCCATCCGTGACCATCAACTTATGTTGCAGCATGATAATGCACGGCCCCATGTTGCAAGGATCTGTACACATTTCCTTGAAGCTGAAAACATCCCAGTTCTTGCATGGCCAGCATACTCACTGGACATGTCACCCATTGAGCATGTTTGGGATGATCTGGATCGGTGTATACAACAGCATGTCCTTGTTCCTGCCAATATCCAGCAACTTCACACAGCCATTGAAGAGGAGTGGACCAACACTCCACAGGCCACCATCAACAACCTGATCTACTCTATGCCAAGGAGATGTGTTGCACTACATGAGGCAAATGATGGTCACATCAGATACTGACTGGTTTGCTAACTCCCCTGGACACCCCCAATACAGTAAACTGCATTTTTTGGAGAGACCTTTTATCATTTATTATTTATGCATGTAACACATTGGGGTAGAACAGTAGTCCTGAGATGATAAAGAACGTAGGGTTACATTGTAACCTTGGTTCTCTGAGCAAAGAGACTATCTCTCCAGCTTACATGTCGCTCTGGGACATGTTCCAATCAAAGCAATCAGTGTTTGCATGCCAGCACATCTGCTTTATAGATGAGCAGTTGGGCGTACCTGGCGGGGCGGTGTGTCTTGAAGTTATATCCATGGACCCAGACAAGCAGGAGATCATACATGAAAATGTTTGAAATGTTTGAGGTGGAGAGATAGTCTCGAGTCTCGATACTGTAACCTTTTACTTAATCTGCTGTGCTTAATTTTCAGTGCCGGGTATCATTAAAAACATCTGTTCATCTACAGAACTGGTGCTAAATGTGAAAAAAAAGTGAAAAACAAACCGCAGTTTAATTTTCCCACCCAAAGTCTCACCATCACTCCTCTTGATCCTGAGTGATTTCTGTGTGCAGGAGAGCGGCTCCAATACAAATTTGACTCAGTTAAGTTTAAACTTTTTTTTTACCCATGCAACAACAACTATTTTTTATCTTGAATAAGTTTAAATTTGAACCAAACATGTTGCACTTATTTAATAAGAGGTTGATGTTGTTGTTGGCTTGCCAGCAGTAACTATGTCAACAGTCTGGAGAAACTTAGGCACATTACTGACTTGTCTGGACAGATCTCTGTTAGAGGAATAATTCATGCCTCTAGTTTAAGAATTATGGTTCGCTCCAGTAAATTAAATTATATGTGAAGTCAATGAAAGATGTGATTAGATGCATGGTCTTGTCCTGTGACACAAATGGCGCAAATGAGGTTGTCCAAATAGTGCAAATTGAGCTGCCTGTTGATGCAAATGGCAAGGATTTGCATTTATTGCGCTACGCCTTTCAAACACTTATTGAGCAGAGTTGAAAAATCTGAACCAGAGCAAATATTTCCACCTTGATAACCAATCAGCACATAGATCTATCATGTCATGAAATTGTAAATATTGTGTAAACACAGTCCACATGGCAATATGGTCAACATTGTTTGACTTTAAAAAGGCACTTTGTTGACCCGTTAAGTTACTATTTCTGAGCCAGTACTGTATTTTTGCCCCTGTTGTTTTCCTCAGTGTGGATAAAGCTGGATAATAAAGTAGTCTTAGATGCTCCTGAACATATGGTGGTAGCATCATTAAATTAAACTAGTCTGCAAATGTGCTTTTTCTGTGTATTTTTCCAGTAAAATACTCAGCAAAGCTGTTTCTGTGACATGCATGCATTTCTCAGCCAGCAGGTGTTTCTTTGCACTAAACCCAACAATTGGACGACTTCCACACCTCCATAGCTTACTGTATAACTACTGACTGTGTGCTGAATGTGCGCCATGTGTGAGCCAAGTTTGTAACACGTAAAAACATTTTTCCCACTTAGGGCTCTATTTTTGTGTACACCGGTGAGGCGGCAGAGGGTGGCGGACCCCGTGCAGTTGTATTTTCGTCTGGCGGAGCCCGGCGTACAGCCAGTTTGGTATTTTTGTGGACTGAGGCGCACAGAGATCCACCAAGCTGGGCGTGGTGGCGTGGCAGGGGGAGGTGTCGACAGAATCAGCGGGCACAGTGACATTTTCGTGCTCGCCAGTGGCGTGTAAAGTGCGCTGAAAGCTCGCCGATTCAAACCTGGTCAGCTTTCAGTGTAGGTGGAGCGCAGCTGATCTAGTGGTATTTTAGTACACCGGCGGCGTATCGGCACACGTCACCAATGCCTCACAGGCAGGTTTCCACAGTGTCAGGCACATTTCAGTGCAATAAATAATCATCAACAACTAATAATCTGAGTCAGCACATACATTTAGATCTATATAGATATATTCTGATCTACATCTGATCTGATGAGCGCGTTTGGCACGCGTTTGGACATTCAACCTGACCGAATCAACACAGCCGAAACCGCACTGAATTAAATTAAATATCTAGTAAATAAACACACATGATGAAGTTAACAAGATATTTAATTTGTCTCCCTCCTTTTCTTTCTTCCTCTTCCTCTTATTTCTCGCACAGCTCAACCTGGACATGTCTCCGTGTCCTCTCCCCGTCCTGCTGCGGCTGAACAGATGATTTGTTTCAGTGATCAGTTGAGTTATTTACTTTAAGCCTACATACGAATATTATAATATTCAGTTTTGTGAGCCAAATTTATTTTATATGCCAACATCTATGAAAGAAAGAGCCGAGCCACGAAGCGCGATGCGTCATTTACGCACAAATGGTTCCGATTTTAATGCCATTATTGGAATTTATGTTGTGATCTGTGCGCACAACCCACCTTTGTCACGTGAGGTTTGAATACGTGCTACTTTATGTGAGTGTGTTTATTTTTGGAAAGGGTGTTTGTCTTACTAATGGGTCCAAACTTACACACACCAAATCCATCTGTGCTCATATGAGACAGTGTGGAGGATGCCCTCTGCAGCGTTTACAGTGACACCTGTTGAGGAACTGCCTTCTGTAGCCATCGTGTGGCATTACTGTCTTCAGACATTTCTTGATCTCTTTGACTACTTCACGAAAATAGTAGTACGCCTCCCTGGTGGCGGATTTAAAGGTGAGGAGAGGAGCTGATGTTACTGGTCAAAACAGGTCTCGGCTGTGTTAAACCCACTCCCTGCCCTCTCTCCTCCCTCTCTACGACTTACGCCGCTGGGAGGAGCTGAGTTAGGGAGGGGGGATACTTACGCCAGGCTGCGCGGCTCACCAAAATACCAAATTGTGCTTGGGAACACCTTGTCGGCGCGGCGGACCTGACTTATGCCGCGCATGCACCGCGTCGCCAGCAAGGCACGAAAATAGAGCCCCATGACTTTATTCTCCCAAGTTTACAACTTTTATCTCTAAAACTTAAAAAAAAAAAAAAAAAAAAAAAAAAAAACTCAATGTTGTCCTGATACTCTGCAGTAGTTATATCAGCTTTCTTATTTCTGATGTGTTTGATCGTTGTAGCAGAGCTGATCAGTTCTTTTCTAAAGACTATGATGTTTGGTTTGCACCTGCAGATTTTAGTGAGTTAGGACAGCATGCGCTCATGCAGCCTGAGCTGACTGTCTGCTGTTTTTGGATTTCTTTTATTTTCTTTAAAGACGCGCTGCGTCTCTAAGTGAGTCCAGCCTCTCACCCAAAATGCGCAGCTGTGCAGCGGCACGGAAAGAATTCTGGGATACCAACGGCACGAAAATGTGCATAAATGCACGCTTGAAAAAGGGGCGGGGGTAGTGTGGTTTTGAGACCGAATTTGAAGTGCACTTATCATTTCATGCCAAATGGGACACCGTTTGCGCAGTGTGATGACCTCATGCACGCTTCAAATGCGCCATTCGACGGTGCGTTCCCTGAAATGAGACACAGCCTGAGTGCCCAGAACAAGCACCGTTTAACCAACAACATGCGGTCAGACCTACCCTTATTCACTCTGCCCCATGTGCTCCAATCCAGGTATATTTGACCTTTTAAATAATCCCCTTAAAATATGGGAGGAGTTTTGTGTAATGGATATGCAGTATATATGTAAGTGTGTAGGATATCACTTACTTTCTGTGTGAGAAGGCAGCACCAGTTTGGCCAGAAACAGGAAACAAAAAGCTTCCATAGTGAGAGGAGACAACCATCTGAATCCCAGATCCATGGTCTGACCGCAGGCACACTCTCCTCCGAGCTCCTACACCTCTTCACATTGTCTACAGCCTCACATCATCACTGAGAGACACCTAGAAAGAGACAGACACTGTAAAAACTTCAGTTCAGTCAGGTTCATGGCTGTAAGATGTAGAGAGCCTGCATCTGTATGTTTCTAATGTATAAATAACATATGCTATATGTTATGCTAACATATGCTATAAAAAATTACATATGCTTCTGTAATACAATTGTGGAGATCTTGGGTGACATTTGAAAGATATTTCTAAAAAAATAAATTGCCGTTGGGGCGAAGAAAACTAGATGATACTTACTTATACAGTTATACAAGCTTATCAGTTTAAAAAAAAAACATCAGGCTGTTGTTTTTCATCCTCCTGAACACAGGTTTTTGTTTCTACTGATACTGAGCACTTACTAAAATAAATGTACCAGACATACATGCCCAGTACAGGCCTCATTGAAACAGATTATATCCACAGATACTTTGGTTGCAAAACACAATTCAAATTTTAAATAAGTTTTTTTATCACTCTTTGAGAATAAAAAGGGATTTGAGTGCATTAAACCTGGCACTAGACCTAAACTTCCAATTATATGATAAATTTGTTTTAAACATTTTAACTGAACACAGCTTTACCCGATTAAAGACCCATTCTGATGAAAATCATGTTTTTCTTGTTGTCTACATGTTCATATGGCATTTTTATGATGCTACAGGACATATTATAAGACAACAGAGAGCAAAATTGCATTTTTGAGTATTTCTGCATGTCACAATTTCAAGCTCTGCCCCCGGCAACCCACTCGGCAGGCCAGACTTGAAGAAGTAGAGAGGACGATCACAGAACAAGCGTGAGCTTTAGCAGATTGCAATGCTTGTAAGAAATCTGATTATGTCAGTTCTCATCATGTTCCCAAAGACATTAGTGTCCCAGAGCTGAATAGCTCCTATGTTACCTACTACTCTTACTCCACTGGCAATGTTATGCTACAAGCTAGCGTGAAGAGGAGTGTGCAGAGCAGCGCTGTCTCCACCCACAACCGAGAGGCAAATTGCTAATTGCTAATTGCAACTGGAGCTCTGCAGAAGAAAAATCCTTGAAAATGACACAAATAACGTGATTTTTGGTAAAAACTTCATAATCACAATTTTAAGACCACTGAGGACACTTTAAGTAGTAAATTAAAATGATCAGAATGGGACTTTAACTGAACACAGTTTAATTGAACACAATCTGTTTAACTGAAGCCTCACCAAGCTACTGCTCTGTCACTTTGGCCACTAGATTAGAGACAGATTCAAGGCAGGCTGGGGGCGGGGCACATAACCGGGGCCTTTGAACCCAATAAGGCTCTTGATAATATCACTTAAAGGAATATTAAAATTAAGTTAAGGTCAAACACACTGTAACACCGAGTTAGACACCCCGTGGAGAAATGAATGTTGCTGACCGCTTGCTTCTCTAGTTATACCAACTTTAATTACGACCATACAATAGCAATACAGAGAGCCACACGCTCAACCAAAACGCCACTCTATAGCCACAAATAATGCTCAGAACAGCATTTAACCTCATCAACAGTACATATAGGGTCCCAGCCACAGTATTAGCCATCAAACATCTTTTTAGCTTTGCCTGATCTCTTTAGCAAAGAGACTAAACACAACTCACCCACTCTCTACCAGCAGCCGCTGGTTTGTAGGGAGACCATGGGCCAGTCCATCAACTGCACCGGGGGTCTGCAGCTTAAGAAGAACATTTATGATAATTTCTTTATCATTTCCTTGAGGTAATAATCATCATATTAATCATTTTGCACTGCAGACGTGGTAGCACTTCTGCCTTAGCATCTCGGTCTGATTGTATTTCCATGAAGAAATGATCATAAATGTTCTTCCTTGAATTGCGTCACCCTGCTGCAGGTGATGGACTTGGTCGAGGTCTCCGTACAAACGAGCAACTGCTGGAAGAGAGTAGGTGAGTTGTGTTTAGTCTCTTTGCTAAAGAAATCAGGCAAAGCTAAAAAGATATTTGGTGGCTAGTACTATGGCTGGGACCCAAGAGAAGCAAGCAGTCAGAAACATTCATCTCTCCACGGGGTGTCTAACTCAGTGTTACGGTGTGTTTGACCCTAGCTTAATTTTACGCTGGAATATCACTATAAAAATATACATATGCCCACAACAGAGGGGGTTACAAGCATTACTGCCTTTTTTATACATGGTTACGTCATCATGAAATCAATCAAATGGACATGAAGTCTAACAAACCAAGAGAACAGCAAATACATTAGACAACCTGGCCTCCAATAATAATACAACATAAATTCAAAGCAGTTCAGCATCACAGATACTGAGTCAGTATCTATGGTGCTGAACTGACTCAGTTTCATCTCCAGGAGGAAGCCATTGGCAGTAATTGTAATAAAACACACAGATCTTATTGAAAGACAAGCAGCATATATAAACTGTAGACAACCTAAGCGACATACAGTCCAAAATAAAACGAGCCAGTAGCTGTGGGACCATGGTAATTGTACACAGTGAATTATAAAGTGCTGGACTGCTAATTAAAGTGCCATAATACTATGCTAAAGTGCAGAGTGCTAGCTACCTGGGAGCTCAGGTTCTCCTGGTATTGCACATTGCTGAATTACTGCACAGAAATAGATAGATAGATCGATAGATATACTTTATTGATCCCAAACTGGGAAATTCACAACAGATATAAAGTGTATGTTGATTTTACATTGCCCCCACACACTGAGCCCATTAGACAAACATACAAAACAAGACACAGTTATGGTCACAGATCTGTTTTTCCAACAGCCATGCTTTAAGGTGTTTGGAAAAGGAAGTCAGGGCTTGGAGCTCACGTTTTGAGCTTGGTATTTGGCTCCAGGTCTGGGATGCACGAAATGAGAACACTGCTTGACCAAAGGCTTCAAGGTCACTGTACAAATCACTCCACCATCATTTTTTCAAAGCCCACACAAATGCCTCCAATGTAAGCTCCATCTTAACACCAAACAGATAGCCAAAACATGTACAACAGAGCAAAGGTCTCCATTGACGGCACAGGTGATGCAAATGGATGACTGTTTCCGCAGGCCAGGCTGGAAGACTTCCAAATTTCAACAGGGTTGAACAAACACTTTCTGTAAATAATTCTGATTCCTCTCTGCAGGAACTCTGGGAGCTGGTACAAAGAGCACTGGAGCTCATTTAAGCCACAGACAGCATCACTGTCCACGAGCCATCAGAGCTGAAAGACACAGAGAGTCTGTCACCATACAGCACAGACGGATACATCAGAGAACTGTCTGACTGACTAAAATCAACATACCACCACACAGAGCAGCAGTGTGGAGTTACATGGCCACAATGGAAACATGTCAATAAGCCAGATGTGAAATACAAGCCTCAACTTACAGGTGCCTGTGGTTTTCTTAACAGAATTCATTTAGGTTAAAAACACATAATTTCTTTTTAGCTGAACTTGAAGCTTGAAATTGCCTGACTGTTTCGCACAGCTAATTTTGTATCAAACTGAATATCAATATTTGTTTTCTCTTCTTTTAGAGGGTAATTTTCTACTTCATGTCCATACCTCATGCCTGGAATCTGTGGATGGGCTTCAAAAACTGATCATAGAAAAGCTTCATATAGACCATGATACCATGATTTCTGCTTTTCATATAAAGGTCCAGACACTTACAGGCAGCTATATTCACTTGTTGACACTGAGGAGCTCAGACAGAAACTGTGTCAGATGACACAGTAATATTGCCCCATGTTATATCATCAGAAAGGGCTAAGAAATTGACAGATGTGTTTTTTTCCCCAGGGTCCCTTTTGCCTTTGAGGTAGAACTGTTAAGTTAATCAATATTTTGTTTTGCTTGGTGTGTGCTGCATCAACAGATTGTCCTCCAGCTGATCGTTAGTCTTCTCTGTTTTAGAGGTTTTTTCCCACAATTTTTCTTTTATTCTTTGAAAAAAAACAGAGGACTGTTTTAATGCTCAGTTGTAAGCTGGGCAGCATTCAGATACTGCTGTTCTCTTTGGTGACATGACGCATTTTGGTGAAGGTACTGTAAATAATCAACATATACTGGCACGTCAAGACACTGACTAGATTACAACTGTAGTTTTCTGATATACTTCATAGGAGAAAATTCTGGCTTATATTTAGAACTACGTGATTAGTTTGTAAACTCTACGGCAAGTCTTGAGGAAAATAAGTCATATCTGCTGGTGTGTGCAGTGAACATAACTAATATTACTATTGAATATTTATATGAATTTTCACACTTGAATTTTGATATCCACCATCTTGGATTGTTCTACAATGTTTGTTACAACTGGAAAGCCCAAAAGAAGACTAGCGCCCCCTGGGGCACTGACGGGTCTGAGCATTGTCTGAGCAATCTTAGCACCAGCTAAGAATAAAGAGCGCATAAGTGAAATGAAGGCGAATGGTACTTTGCTACCCAATGCACATGGTGGGCCTGATCTACTAGGATCCCAAATAAGGAGTGCTAAATTGCGTGTGCAAACTAAAAAATAGGAAGGATAAAAGTCAGCTGGTCCACATGTGTAATATCTGGTGTGAAGTCCACTATACTAATACTTTACATCAGTGATCACCCTCTGTAAAACCTGTGTCCAGTATTCACACTCCTCATTAAACTGTCTCTTAAGGTCTGAATCCACTGACCCACAGTCAGCTGCTTGAGTGATGTAGACAATCATAGCTCTTCTGTGAACGATACAGCTCCCATGTTCGCCAATACGGTCACTGGCATGTTTCCAGTCAGAGTAACCCCCATTCACAAGTTTACACACAAAACAAAACAAAACAAAACAAAACAAAACAAAACACTATACCTGACAATGGAGAATAGCATAGCCATTCTCTAGACACACAATCCCCATTATTGAGTTTGTGTCTAAAAATCTTCTCTGTTGCTTATACTGGCGCTCTGAGGCGTCTTTATTTTGACAGGAGCCCAGTCCCATCTTGGCCCAGTAAGCACGCACTCCTTCGTTTATGCCATTTCCCCAACGGCCTGGGTCACTGCTATAGGAGTCATCCGACTTGTCTCCCTCTGCCTGCTTTGCTGCCTTGTCCTCACCTGCTTGATGATTGTGTGTCCCCTCTCTTCCTCCTCTACTCCCTCTGTCTGCAAAACTCCAGCCAGCCCCCTGTTCCTCTCCTGTTGCCAACACCATCCAATCCTGTCAGCTTTGGTTGGGTCTTAATAAACTACTTTTCCTTTATCGCGGATCATTTTCCGTTTGAGAGTACCACTCTCAAACTTCTTTTTCCCTGATGTTTTGCAACTGTCAATCAATCACAGAGGGATGATAGAGGGACACACCCCAACAGCAATGCACATTCTGATAGGTCAGCCCACGGGTCATAGGTTATAGAGCCCATATGGTTCATGAGTGATTTAAATCAATCAGCAGCAAATATGCATATAAAGCGATTGACAGAAAACCTGACAAGTTACAAAATAATATTACTTTTTCAGCTTATCGTTGCTCCAAA
This sequence comes from Xyrichtys novacula, assembly GCA_962446985.1. Lineage (NCBI taxonomy): Eukaryota > Metazoa > Chordata > Actinopteri > Labriformes > Labridae > Xyrichtys > Xyrichtys novacula. Next base: position 31,230,787 of record OY660872.1, read on the forward strand.
AATAATACACCCCTGAACCACAGACTATGGACAACTTAAATGTAAATAAAAACAGAATACAATGATTTGCAAATCCTTTTCAACCTATATTCAATTGAGTACACTACAAAGACAAGATATTTAATGTTCACACTCAAATTTTTTTCTTTGCAAATAATAATTAACTCAGAATTTTATGCCTGGTTATAACGTGCTATGGGAGCCCTGGACTTCAGATTCTTCAACACTGTTGTCACTTAAGTATGCAGGTAAAAAACATTATGAGTGCTTAATTTAGAATGCATTATGTCCACACTTGTCAATGTCAATGTCCAAGTCAGCTTTATTTACATAGCACATTGAAAACAGCCAGTGGACTACCAAAGTGCTTTCCAGTTAAGATATGCAGAAAGAATAAAAACGATAAAAGCATACAACATATAAAAACAAAAAACAACAATGTAGATAACAAAAGACCCAATAAATGTAATTATGCTACACCAAAGGCCAAAAGGAAAAACTGCATTTTAAACATTGTTTTAAAAGTAGAGAGGCTATTCACAGTTAGGGGTAATGTGCTCCACAGAGTGCGAGCCACAACTGCGAAAGCTCGATCTCCTCCATAATTTAAAAAGGACAGAGGAAGTTCTCTAACCACCTGATTAGCTGTCCTAAGGGCTCTGAAGCGCTGATGCAATTTAATACGGTCAGACAGGTATTTAAGGGCCAGCCCATTCAAAGACCTAAAAACAAATAAAAGAATTTTAAAACCAATCCTGTATCCTGTACCTAACAGTGAACCAGTGAAGTGAAGAAAGAACCAGAGTTATGTGCTCTCGTTCTTAGTCCTAGTTAGGAGACGAGGTGCAGCATTTTGATTGAGCTGCAAGTGGTTGAGCTCTGACTTTTCAATGCTGACATACAGGGAGTCACAATAATCTAACTAAATGTATTAAAAGCATGGATGACTTTCTCAAGGTCTTTCTGGCTCAGATATGATTGTACCATGGCTAGAAGCTCAGTGGTAGACTTGACCACTGAGCTGACCTGTTTGTCTAGTTTGAAAGCACCATCAATAATAACACCAAGATTCCTGGCGTGGGATCCTACACAAGGTGCCAGTGAGCCAAGGGAGCTAGCAAGGACCTGAACCAGGTCAGGGCGACCAAACAGGTCAACCTCTGTTTTTTTTAGGGTTTTCATTTAATTTTAGGAAGTTAAGATCCATCCATGTCTTGACATCATTCATGCAGTTAAGCACAGCCTGAAGAGTCTTTGGTAGGGACCTTTACAGTCAAATACAAATGCACATCATTAGCAAAGCAGTAAAAAGGAAGACCATGCTTCCTTAAAATCAACCCCAAGGGTAGCATATAAAGGGAGAACAGTAGGGGGCCCAGAATTGACCCCTCGGGGACCCCACACGTCAGAGGAGCCACTGAGGAGGAAAACTGGCCCATGTGCGCAGAGAATGATCTCTCAGAAGTACGAGCTGAACCAGCTCAAAGCAGTGCCTTTGATGCCTACAAAGTGTTCAAGGCATGATAGGAGAATTGAGTGATCCACCGTGTGTCAAACGCCGCTGTCAGTTCAAGGAGAATTAAAAAGGCACAGTCACCAGAATCAAGGTTCAACGAAAGATCATTAAAAACTTTTAAAAGAGCAGTTTCAGTGCTGTGAAGAGACTTAAAACCAGACTGAAACAGTTCACAAACATTTGCCCTTTCTAAAAATCCTTGGAGTTGGTTAAAAATGACTTTCTCTAAAACCTTGGAAATAAAAGAGAGTTTGGAAACTGGTATTAAATTAGAGAAAACCAAGGGATCTAAACTTTTCTTTTTCAAGAGAGGCTGCACCGTGGCATGTTTGAAGGAGGAAGGCACACATCCAGAGCTGAGACACCGATTTATAAGAGGCAAAATAGAAGACTGAACTGAGTTGAAAACCTCTTAAGCAAACTGGAAGGAATGCTATCAGATGGAAAGTTAGCAGGATGTAAGTGTAACACTATTTTGGTAAGTGTAGAGAGAGAAACAGGCTCAAACTGCTGAAAAACAGCTGAGCATACTGTCAGAACAGAGGGGTCCTGAGCAAACTGCAGGGGTGAGGACCTAAGAGCACTTGTAATAATCTATAAACCTTGGTATAAGTTCTTCTACATGATTATAAACCCAGGTATGTGCCATGATCAATTCAGTTCATCTTGATTTTGGTTCATTTCATTCAATGTCTTGTGTTTCCTGTTTGTTTTATTTTGATTTTACTAACCCTTGACTCTGTTCTCTAGATACAGCCCAGACCAGGATCTAAATCATTAGAAGGTTCAACCTGTTTATACCCGACACCACATTTGATTTACCCATTGAATAACACTGATATTTCTGGGCCAGAGCAGTGTTGCCAGATGGGAAATATAGAATTATCGTACCAGAGACTCAAAATTATTGTATTTTTTGGAAAATAATCGTACACCTGACGAAATCAAAATAACAATCTTACCGTTGCACGATATTCACATATAGTCACTCTGTTTAGCGTCCTATGGACACTCATGATTTTGTGGCTACAGTTTTGTGGTCATTCACCGCCCCGCCCCACATCAGCAGCGTATGATCAGCAGCTCCAACTCAGCTGTGTTACGTTCCCTTTAAACAAATGACAGGTGGGAACTTATGAGCCAAATCATGAGACCTTGAGGCCACCTACTTTTAACCAGGTGACTGGTTACAACGTGAAATTCTAACAAAGCTTTTCTGCATGATATTTAAATTTTTTAGCGTCCATTTCTATTCTGGTTTTCAACATTGTTTAGCATCATGGCATTTCAGTCTCTCTACATAGTTCAATTGGCAGTTCAAAAATACATCAGAGAGATGAGTTGAAAAGTGAAACTGAAAAAAGACAGGCCTAAAATCCATTATGTGCAATGAGACTCTTTTGGAAGTTTTCCAAAAAGATTACATTAAAAAAAGCTGATTTAGTCATTTAGAGTCAGCTTAATACAACAAACAGGGCTGCTCATCTTTATTTTTCTTGGCATGAAATTCCCCTGATATGTGACATACGAGGCAGTGCATCTCACCAATGCCTACACTATCCAGGGGGGTAGCAGATTGCTTGGGCTCGCAGTTCTGCCAGGCTCTGTGGGTTACATCCCCTCGGAGCCTGGTACAGGCTGCTTTCGAGCCAGAGGCCAAACCTCCTGCCATCAGGGACATCACGCTCCCAAAGATACATGGCCAGCACCTCGCCAATCTCCTTCTTATTCAGCTCACTGCTGACCAGAAGGGCACATAATGTACTGGACATATGGGCATGATTCATATCCGCCAAGGGAGCTGTCATGTGACAAAATAAGCATAAAACCTCCCAGTAAAGGAAACTGGGGACAAGAGCATGACTGAGAGGAGTTGGCTCTGCATAAGAGAGCAGTGACCATGAGGGTTGTGGAGCAGCAGCTCAAGTGATACTGAAAAATGTTCTCCTCCCTGAAATATCAAAAGTTGTACATAGGACACAGCCCCTGTCACAACGCCGGCCTTAACCATTAGCTGCACGTCCTCCCCTGCTCTCTGCCCCCCACATGTCCTGTCTCTCCTTAGCTGTCCTGTCTCATAAAGGCAAAAACAGCATCACTACACTGCTATACAAACCATTAGTAATCACAGAACAGGACAACCAAGTACCAACTTCTATCACATGTGTTTTAAATCGCTTTCACTCAAAAAAAAAGTGGTGTTTATGCTGCACTGTCATTGGAAGGGAATCAGGAATAATCTCAGCCATACTCCATTAATAGAAATCAGTCTCTCTGTTTTGTTTTATTGAGCATGGATCTCTGAGAGCTGCTGGTGTCCATGTTTGCATGTCAGCATTTGTTTTCCTGCAGAGAGGGAGTCTAAGCTACAGCAGCAGGTCTGCTCTGTGGTTGGATATCAGCCCTGATTCAGCTCAGACCAAGGACCAAGACCCAATTAAACACAAATAAGTTAGGGGTTTTTGGAAGAATAGAAACCAGGGAAAAAAACACAAGGTTCATCAAATATTATACAACCTGTCCAACACATACATTTCAACAACTACTGAATAGTCTGTCATCAGTTATAAATAAGTTCTAAAAGCACCAGGACAACTTAAAAGTGGAGTTTCATACTCCATAGACTTAACGGCCACAAAGCAACATCTTCAGTTTTTTTACTCAACATGCATCAGAATTTCTGTTACTATCTTCACCTTGTAGTCAGCAGGTTTATTTCTGTTGATGAGAAATATATCAGCCATAATGAAATGACCACCTTGGGTTAATGGTGAGGAGTTCATTTATCATCTGAAAGCATCTTGGGACATGTCTAGGTCACAGTTCCAACAGTGAGATCTGTTCAGCCATAAAATCCAGCAGTTTGAGTTAAATGAAGCAAAGCATTACAGAGAATTTACTGACAAGGTGGTATGGGACCTTCCAGAAATCACACATCAGTCCTGCTCTGAACCTTACAGTACACCTAATTTCAACTTCATATGTTGAGTCTTTAAAATGACAGTAAATATCAACATTGTTCAGCCATCACAACTCTGCTCTCAGGTCTTAAAAACTCAAAAAAGAACAGAAGTCCAAGTGTCTGAATTTCAGCTTACAGTTAAAATATTATACACCGTCAGATTTATTGAGGGAATGGCATGATGAGCAAGCTGTTTTCTCAGGTGTGCACACTTACACCTGAGACAGGAAGCTTAAGAAATGAAAACAGTAGAAGGACTTTGTTCACTGACTTCCTCTACAATGAAAACAACATTATTCTTGTGAGTAGATCAAACCTGTGACAACCCAGCTTCTCTACCTTTCTGGCCACCAGTTACCAATATGACATTTTCATTTACTGCTCATGATGATGTCAGGTGGTCTCTCTTCACCCAGCCAACAAGTACAAGAAAAATACTACAACAAATAAAAGCAGTAAGTCCTCAGCAGGAGTAGAAATAGAAACACCTACTAAAACTTTTTTTTCTGTTAGTCTCCTGCTGATTTCTTGTTTTGTCTCATTTAGTGAGACACTGACCCCTCAGGTGGCATCAGCATATGTTTGTGTAGGACTGTGGTTTGCTGGTTACACTTTGCCACTGTGAACAGTGAGTAAATAAATGTGTGAAGTGGTGAATGTGAAAGACCAGGTAACTGTAGTTCGTCTAAATCTGAAAAACACTGGGTCACACCTGTTGCCATACTTTTATATTTGCTACAGCTGAAGAGCTAGTCACTGTCTGTGCTGAAATATGACGTAAGGTGTGTTCTTCCCCCAGAGAAGGTTTGTAAGCTTTACTTGAGCCTTGTCCAGACTCTGTGGGATAGTCTTCTGCTTCTACCTTCAGTATAACAGCAGTGAAGGACCAACTGCATTAACTTGATAACAACAAATCAGAGGATTTACCAACATCCTCATTTATTCTATGGATACATTTCAGATATTTTTCCTGTTCAATTATAGTGAAATGATCTTATTTTAGAAGTGTTGAAGTATGATGAATTTGTATTTCAGTGGATTTCTCAGGGCACACATACTGTACTCACTTCAGTCACACAGGCTGACAAACAGACAACAACAGGAGAAAGACAGGCAGCGGGATGATGAGAAAGCTGCACAGTTATGTAGTTCCACAGCCAGCAGAGAAATAGTGAGTTAGTTTGGTAATAAAGTCAGACTCCACTGTCCATGACATCTATAGAATAAAATACAAATAGTGAGAGAACTCAGAATTGCTTATAAAGTACAGAAGGCTTAACTCAATACTGAGACTGTGAAAACCAAGTTGTTTCGCACTTTGTAATTTCTATGGAGAAATACTGAGCAGTGCTTTGCGGAGGTTTTGACAGTGACACTCTCTCCTGATATCAGCCCAGTTTTACTTCTATGATTTATGATGCTGACTCTAAGGGCAACAGGAGGCGAGTCCACCGGGGACCAGTCTAACATATAGCCCACCTGAGAGCCAAAAGAACCTGTAAACAAAACCCACGCCGTCTTTCAGGAGTATGTGGAGGAATGTAGAAGTTTCGGTGGGTTATAGGGAGTAAGAGATACTTGGCAGCAAGACAAAGTTATTCATACAATAATACACTACAGGTGACATCCGTCAGTGTGGAATGAGTTGTGAAGAACTGAATATAAAAACTAGCATTAGGACATGTAGCTATATGTCCAAGTTTTGCAGGACGCAAAAATAACGCAAATCAATATTTCACACTGCCTTATAGCAAAGTAGTCCAAACTTCTCGGTACTCACCATTTCGTTTGGCCTTCTAGATGTCTGCATATACAAAAATATATATGTTAAAGGTGTGAAGGACGAGGTCCCAAGATCAGACGGTCAGGATGAGGGTCTTAAAATACCTCCGATTTAACAGTGGTTTTGTGTTATCCCCACGATGAGTATGAAAGTAGTCCGTTTAAGCAGTCTGATGGCTGTGTGATAAATCCCTCTCTCGGATGCAGGAAAGTTCTTTAATTCAGATCCTGGTCTCCTCCCTAGTTCGATCCTGGTCTCCGTCCGCTCACTCTCATTTGCCGTAGCTCCTCTCTGAAATATGAGACATCATCCTCACTTCGTTCAAATCCATCCTCGGGAGGTGTCGGTCACATTCGTCTATTTCCGGGGACATTATCGTAACAGACCGTCAGTCGTTTTCTTGATCAGCTGTTTGCTCTTGGTTGAAAATAACGGAGACGCCATGAACTGAAGTCTGTGGGTCTGTCTGTGCGTCAAACAGCTCCAGACGAATCGGAAAGCTTTAAAAACCGGGAATCTGACTGTCTGCCTTCAAGCCAGTTTAATTATTGGCTGATATTCAACTAAAAATCAAACTTTGACCCGGTTTAAACAGTGTTTTGAAGAACCTTCCCGCAATAAAATTAGCGTTCAAATTTAGAAAACGGCAAAGACTTACCTTCGGGCGGTAATGGTGACTCTCTAACAACTTATAACAAATTTGACAAATAATTGAAGCTCTTAGTCAGAATAATATATCCTGACCCAGGCCAATGGATAGTAGCCTTTTTTCTACCGTATAATACAATAAAAACGATAACATACCTTAGTGAAATGTTGAGAAAGCTTCACAGCCCTGTCTGAAAACACTACACGCATCATTATAATTATTATAATTACAGGGCTCTGTCTTTCCTCTAGATAAGCATTCACATGCTGTCTGTCAGGGCAAGTTTTTTAATGATTTCATCGATTAAAACATTCAAAACTAGTCTTTATTCTATTATAGCCATGGATCACAGCCATGCATATTTCACATTAGGATGTTAATACATACCTACAAGAGATAACTGTGGCACTGTTGGGCCTGAAGCTGGTGTTGCAGGCCATAGGGAAACAGGGAGAAGAGACAACAATTTTTTGGTTCAGTGCAGTGTGAGTGGGTCTATTGTGAAGTGGGCCCTAGAAGCTCTGCTGCTGAGAAGACAGGGAATTTATTATGGATACACCTCACAATTAAATATCCTTCCTCTGTCCAACTGTAAACACGATAAAAACACTGTAGAAAAGACACAGAGCACAGAACAGTTTCACATGCACACAGTGTATGCACACAGACAACAGCACAATGTAAACAGTGTACTGTATTATCCACGTGAAGCCTGCATAGCAGGGGTAATAGTTGTGTTTTTCATATTAAAACTTATTTTGCCTTGTTTATAAGTAATAAGTCTATAAAATTGGAAATTCCCCCTTGTGGGACTAAGAAAGGAGTATCTTAACACATTACTCTGTCCTCTAAACTGACACAGGAATTCATTGGACTTTGGCAGGAATTGGTGTTTGTAACTGTTGGGCCTGGTCCTGAGACTCTAAACCCTGCCAGAAGGTGCAAGTTGTAGAATATGAGTCTGTGCTTATCTAAGAGCCGACTCCTCATGAAGCAGTTGGAGCGGCTGAGGATGGTCCGTGATGCCCATCATTTTCATAGCACTCTGCACCAGGCAAGTGATCTGTGACCTCAGCTGCACAGTCAAAGTACCGTACCAGGCCATTATGCTGTATCCTTTCAAACACAGCTCTTTAAAAAAGCAGTCTGGGTTGCAGATACACTCCACAGAACCTGAGTCTGTGAGGGAAGAATATATGCAGAGATTACCATGCATCATTTACTCCATTGATCTGTGTTCCTGCTTTTTATTCTTTGAACCAAAAGCAGATGGGATGATAGCACAGGTCCTGATGCTCCTCTTCTGGAGTTCTGTAAATAAATTTCTCCCTCTGCATTGTTAACAGCAGACTGGATTGGGAAAGCAGATAACGTATTTTTGCATCCCAGAGAGTTTTTTCAAGCTTGCACTAGTGTGTCGCTTCTGCATCTCCACTGGAAGGTCCTGAAATGCAAAAAAATGTAAAGAACCTTCTGAGGAAAAGGAATTAGGTAAGGTAATTAAAAAACTGAAAGAGAGGAACATCGAGATTGACCAGCTAAAACTTTCCGAGACACCAGCACCAGAGTGTGTCCCATACTGTTGGAAGCATAGAGGACATTGAAAAAGATCAGGGTGGAAGCAATGGTGGAGCAGAATATACTAGAGAGAGAGAGCAGACCCAAGATAGATGGACAACTCAGAAGGGAGGAGGAATCAGCAGTAAAGAGTTGCATAGATCAGGTGCCTCATTTATAAAACATAGCATAGGATCTATACTAAAAGTGTAGCTACCCCAAAGCTGCCTGAAAATGACATGCATCAAAAAGTAATCTTTACCCTTTATAAATCACAACCCATAGAACATTGCACAGGTGGATTCATCTCACAACTTGCCCTCAATACACTCACATGCTACCATAAATGGTCAGTGCAAAGTACATTGTGAATGCATTTGCATATGAATAAGCCTGCTGATCAGTGGCGTTTGACACTCAATAATAGCAGAGAAGATAAGAAAAGGGAATTTTCCTTAGACCGAAATAGAGGGGCTTGTGGAAGAGGTGGAGGCCAGAAAAAAAATACTTAATTTGGTGATCACAGTAGTGGCATCAGTAATAAAAGACAAACAAGTGAGTGGCAGCATGTTGTCACAGCTGTAAATAGTGTGAGTGTCACGTATAGGTCCTGAAATGCAAAAAAACATGGAAGAGATGCTATACAATAGAGATTCTATAAACTTTACGGCAGGCTGATCTACAAAAGTGCCTCCATGTGTCTGTATTACATATTGTATCTCTATACACAACAGGCCAAAAGTTTGGAAGCAAGATCAGATTTGTACAAAAAAAGATCATAGTTTCATATGTATAATTTGCAACACAGTAAACATGACTATTGTGTATAGAGTAACTTATCAGAAGACATTTTGACTATAATTATTAGGTATTTGAGTTATTGTTGCTTAGACTTTGCTTTCTTTAAAGTAACCTCCTCTGGCTTTAACAACAGCTTGGCATATACCAGGCATTCGTTCCACAAGTTTTTTAAGGTATGTTCCAGAGATTACATTCCAAGCTTTCTTAAGTTCATCAAAAAGAGACTGCTGATTCGTGGGACGCATTTTTCTGACCAATCGATCCAATTCATCCCGCACAAGCTCAATTGGAGAAAAGTCTGGATAATATCACAATGCTACTCGTATTAAGTATTTAAATTCTCTGAAGAAATCTATGGACAAACCCGGGTAGTAGCCCCCATGGCCCTTTCAAAATTCTCCAGAGGGAATTTTCTAGTTGATAATATTCTTATTTGTCGTGATCACAGGATGGCTGGAGCTGGACCACCTGCTAAGAGGGGTGAAACATGAAATCACAAAACTGCAACAACCTGTTCTGTATGAAGACTTAGTGACACATGAAACTGACTGATGTGCACAGCAGTGAACAACTGCAGATGCGTTCATTTTGCTCCACTGACCATGAGGCCTCCCTCTGCTGTCCCCTGGCAGTGCTGTACAAAGCCAACAGACTGTCCAGCTATAGTGTCCTCTCTCATTTCACATGCAAAGGGAGGGGGATGCTGTTTCACCAGCAAGTGTCCTCATTTCTCCAACAGCATTCAGCTGTGTGATTTACCCACTGAAGGCTTAATGAACAGTCTCAAACTGCTTCAGTTGAGCTGAGTGTCTTTGTGGAGTTAGAATTCAAATGCCATGAATATTCTGGAGCACTAATGTGGAAGTGTTAACAGATAAAATGCCTGAAACAGCTGACTGGGTTGAGATTTTTCTGGAAACATGGTCCTAGAGCAGGCTTAAGGGTAACGGCCAAAACCCTCTGTTCGTTCGCACAGACTGTTGATACCCTGGTCCTCCAACACAACCGTAGCCATTAGTTCTAACCATCATTATTTCATACAGAAGGATGGTCTTCCTGCTAACCCTTAGGGCTGTCGCACCTCCAACGGTGCCGATAGTGGACTGTGCGTGGCAGGGGCGTCCTCTTCCCTGAGCCAGGTCTAAACCTGACCGCATACCAAAGAAGGGAGCTAAGTTTCGCTGCAGGGTCTTCAGCTGGGGACCACCGTTCATGGATGTTTCGCCCCTTAGCCAGAACATCTCCTGGTGGCGGGGCAGTGTACAGGGACGTCTCCCTGACACCCCCTGCAGCCAAACTTAGTTTGATGTTCCCCCCCAAGACTTGTCTCGTCGTCTCAACCAGAGCCAGTGGCTTGCCTTCTCTGCTTCCTCTGAAAGTTCTTTTGTGGCTTTACTCAATCTGGCTCCCCGTAGCCCCACGTCCTTGAGTAGGCGAGACGTGGAGCTGCCAAGGAAACCTCTTGATCCCACTTCCACTGGGTATGTCCTCGCTTTCCACCCGCTTTCCCTGCACTCCGCAACCAGGTCAGCATACTTTGCCATCTTCCTTTCGTAGGCAGCTTCCAGTCCCTCCTCCCATGGCACTGTCAGCTCAATCAGCAGGACTGACTTTGTGGCTGCAGACCACAGCACCACATCTGGTCTTAGGGTGGTGGTGCAGATCTCCTGTGGGAACTGGAGCCGTCTACCCAGATCCACCTCCATCTTCCACTCCGCCCCTGGCGCTAGCAGCTTGGTGGGTGGTGGTCTCTTGCTGGAGTGTTCTGCAGGTTCCCCCTGTCTAAGGAAGTGGATCCTGTGTTGCTTCATTGATGGACTGAGCTTGTTGGCCTCCTGGCGGCTTCTCTCCAACACCTCTGCCAATTTCCTGAGAACTTGGTCATGCCGCCATGTGAACCGACCCTGTGTCAGCGCTGTTTTGCATCCAGACAGTACGTGTTGGAGGGAGGCATTGATGGTCCCACAGAGGTCGCAGGATTGCTCTGTTCCAAGCCACTGATGGAGATTTTGGGGGCTAGGTAGTGTGTCATAGGTCGCTCTGATGAGGAAACTGAGTCGAGCTTGTGGCACTTTCCAGAAGTCTGCCCAGTTCATTGCTCGGTTCGTGACACCCTCCCAGTTCGTCCAGCGCCCCTGCTGCCCCTGTGCCACAGATTTCACTCTGAACTCCTCCTGTTCCACTCTGGTGACCTCAGCAACAACAAGGTCCTTTCTCTCCTTCCTGTTTGCCTTGGACCACAGAATGGGAGGGTCTGTCCATCCAAGGCCTGCCCGCCCTGTCTGGACCCTGCCCACAACTTCCTGGTGTTGCAGCCTGCCCACCACCTTCTGGACCTCATCCACAGCCTTCCATTTCCTTCCTGTTGCAACTCTGGCATTTGCTTCTGCCACTGTCCTGTTGGAGGAGTCCCTTAGTTCCATCACCAACCTCGCCTTCTCCTGCCCGTATCCCAGCGTGATGGATTTCAGCGGCAGTTGGAGTGAGTTCCAACCATATAGGCCAGCTGCAGAGAAACATCGCGGCAGTCCGAGCCACTTGCGGATAAAGGAGTTGGCTTTTGCCTCCATCCGGCTTACGGCTGATGAGGTGACTTCGCACAGTTTCAGAGGCCACATCACTCTCGGGTACAGGGTGAAGTGATAGCACCACACCTTGTGCTTTCCGGGTAGCTGGCTTGAGTCGATTTTTGACAGGCCTTCTGAAAGCTGCTGAAGGATGGTTTTCCCCATGTCCTTGTCTGAGAGACCAGATGTATAGAGTCTACCCAGGCTTCGGATGGGCTGGTCCGCGATGAGGGGGATGACTTCTCCGCCGATGGTGAAGGTGACTCTGTCATTCCTCTCCCCTTTCCGCAGCGAGAGGCTCCTTGACTTCTGTGGCTTAAACTTCATCCTTGCCCAGGAGATCAGTTCGTCCAGCCTCTTCAGCAGCCTGGATGTACATGGCGCAGTTCGTAGCAGGCACGTGATGTCGTCCATATAGCTCCTTAGGGGAGGGAGCCTCTGACCTGCAGGCAATCGGACGCCACCCACCACTTGCCTTGCCCCGATCAGGATGACCTCAAATGCTGCCACAAAGAGGATGGGGGAGATGGAGCATCCCATTGCAATCTCTACTTCCAGTTGTTGCCAACCAGTATTGAACTTCTTCAGTGCAAAGAACATGTGCAGGTCCTGGAAGTACTTCATGATCATGTTCTTGATGTTGTCTGGAATGTAGAAGAAGTTAAGGGCGTATGCTATCAGCTGGTGTGGCACTGACCCGTAGGCATTGGCTAGGTCCAGCCAAATGGCATGCAGATCTTTCTTCTCCCTCTTGGTGGTCTGAATCTGTTCCCAGATCATTGAGGCATGCTCCACGCAGCCAGGGAACCCCGGTACTCCGGCTTTCTGGCAACTGGTATCAATGAAGCTGTTTTCCATCAGATAGGTGGTCATTCTTCTTGCCATCACAGAGAAGAATATCTTTCCCTCCACATTTAGTAGGGCTATGCTCCTGAACTGCTCGATGGTCTTGGCGTTCAGTTGTTTTGGGATGGAGACAGCTACTGCCCTTTGCCACTCGGATGGTATGCTCTGCTTCGTCCAGGCGACTCTCATCAGGGTCCACAGGAGCTTCAGCACGCTAGGGCAGTTCTTATAAAGCTTGTACGGTATTCCGTTTGGCCCTGGTGCTGATGCAGATCTCGCTCGCTGGATCACCTGTGTGACCTCGCCGAGTTTGGGTGGTGATGTATCAAACAGGGCTGATGGTTCTGTGGGCCTGGGCACATACCCTGGTGAGCCTAGAGGATTGTTCTTTGCTGGGTCACTGTATTGAGCTCGGATGTGTTCTTCCAGGTCTTCTTTGGAGACATCCAGAGTTCCACTTGTCTTCTCCACGAGGAGCGATCGTGCGTGCTGGAATGGATTCCTGAAGAAGTTTGATCTTTCCTTTTCTTTCCTTTTCCTCCGTTTTCGAATGCGCTCTGCCCTCCGTAGGTTTGCAAGACGTTTCTTGATGTCATCCCAGAGGACTTTCAGACCGTCTTTCTCAAACTCCTCTGCTTTCCTCCAACGCTTGTGGAGCTGCCTTCTGCTTGCCACCAGGTCATCAATCTCTTTCTCCCTCCTCCCCTTTATCCTTGCTGCTGGTTCTCTGATGGTCACCTCACCATACCTGTTGCTGCATTCTTCATACAAGATCTCCCCGAACAGGTTTAGCTTGGATTCCACTGACCCGCGTAGTGCACTTTGCAGCAGCCCGCTCAAGTGTTCGTCCAGCTTTCTCCACTCTTCAGTTTCGCTGGCCTTTGGCCACTTGACCTTACTTCTTCGGAGTGGTCTCTTCAGTCTCCTGGCCCTTTGATATGACTCCGTTCCTGGGTCACTTGGGGGTACAACTGGGTTCGCTTCTTGGGGCTCTTCCACATCCCTTTCTTCCTCTTCTCTTTCCTCCTGACCTGCCACTGCAGAGTTGGGCCCGATGGCACTGTGGTTGTCTACCTGGCCTTGGATCCCATTTGTCTGACCTGCCCTTTCCGGGGCAGTGCAAGCTTGCACGTGGCTACCACCACCACACTTCATCTTTCCCATGTGGATGTGAAGTCCCCTCAAAGTAGTTGTTTTTTTCCCAGCCGCACCCGCACTTCCTGAGGATCTTCTCTTTTGCCAATGTCCTTTCGTTTGTTACCGTTTGGTCCGTCCTTGTAGGCCCCTCTTCCATCCCGCCTCTCGGGGGGCCTTCGGGCTGTTTTCTTTGTTTCCTTTTTGTAGTATGTTTTGGGTGTCTCCCCATGGGAAACTAGAGGGTAGGGTTACTAGCCCGTCTCTCCCGGTGCAGTCTATCCTGCCGCCACCAGTCTATCCTGGTTGTCCTCCAGTCTTCCCTGGACTCCAACTGCCCTATTCACAGTAGTCACTGTCTCCAGAAGTGCATTATTTCATACAGAAGGATGGTCTTCCTGCTAACCCTTAGGGCTGTCGCACCTCCAACGATGCCGATGGTGCCGATCATAAAGATAACACCAGGCCTATGGTCAGTTATCACACAGATTACAGACAACTACTGATGAGCTGTGCTGTCTTAATGTGAATTAAAACCGATCGCTACATGCAATCACTAATGAAGTTTTCGAGCAGCACATGGAAGTATGTAAGGAGAGCTTGGACAAGTTCATCTTAAACTGCTGCTCCTCAGAGTCAGAGAATCAGTCAATCTTTGCCATGAGAAAGAATGTAAAAGACAAAGAAAAAAAAAAGACTGTTTGCTGTTCATCACTGTTTCTTACCCTGACCCACAACAGCAGTCTGACGTGTAAAATAAACAGTTTAACAGTAGTTACTTCATGCTTCTGGGTTTCTTTGCTGCTGTGGGACATCAAGTGCCACTGCTAATATTAGTAATCTACCTGACCCACTATAAACTCCTGACAAAGCTTTAAATGGACTGTGAAATTTTACACTATTAACAGAGTTATAGCTTTTAATACTATTTGATCACACATTTAAATAATTTAATTACTTTGCATAAACATGTCATTTTTTCCAGACATTTCTGCACCTCTTCCTCTCAGGGGCTATTCCTGTTTTTTGATTATTATTATTTTTTAAGTCATTAACACATCCTTGAAAAGAGAAAGCAGAAATGCTAATGCAGCTGAAACATTCATGTCATATTAAAACACTCACAGTGAACATTTAACAACAGCAAAGAAAACTCTATGCTAACTAGAAAATTCCCTCAGAAATTTTTTGAAAGGGCCAAAAGAGGGAGTGTCCTGTGACCCTCGTTTCTACTTCTGTCATCTGCCTTCTGACACACTTGGCTTATAATCAGACTTAATTTATAAAGCACTTTAACACAAAAAACTGTGCATAAAAAGAAAAGGGACACAATACAAAGAACAAACTACCCAATCAATAAATAATAAGTAAATCCCAATAAATAAATCACTTTACGCTGGTTGCACAGGGAGTATTCTGGGCAGTGTACTGCGCAGTTTGCCGACAATTCAGACACAGCCTTTGTCGCTGATAAAAACTGTGTATGGTTCACAGTCCAATGCGAAACATCTGAGGGTATTTTCAAAGTAAACCAAAGAGTTGTAAAGCGGAACAAATGTCTCGAAAATCCCACTGCTCCCATACGAAGCTTTACAGCTTCTTGTACCTCACCTACGAAGATGTGGTACAAGAATAAAGAGACGTTTGTAAGAACTTTTGTCAGAGCCGCAGTGACATTATTTTGAAATACATCAACTGTTTCCGGTTCAGCATTTGTTGCAAACCGCTACCTTAACGCGGGTCTGTCGCGATACTTTTCGGGCTGAAGTACAGCCCACACCTTGAACGGAGGGTCGTTGGCTTCAACAGTTTACCATGGCTCCGCTGAAGTTCTGTGCTAATATCTCCTGGTTGTTCGCGGAGCTTCCAGACTTTACTCAGAGAATATATGCGGCCGCTTCGTGCGGATTTCAGGCAGTAGAGGCGGCCTGGCTTTATGACTGTGAACTCCAGGAGCTTCAGAGAGCCAGGAAAGCCACAGGTGTCGAAGTGATTCTTATCAACACCCCACCAGGTAAACACTAGTAAGGACTTCGGGGACCAGAATGCTGCTCTGTATCATAAATACAAACGGAAGTTCAAGATCAGACCCTGGAGATGGCGGAGAGGATGTCACATGCTGTTTGTTTGTGTTTGTGTCTGTTTTTGTTGTAGGGGATGTTAAGTCTGGGGATCTTGGTCTTGGAGCAGTGCCTGGAAGAGAGAAGGACTTCAGAGAGGGTCTTGATCTGGCTGTGCGGTATGCAAAAGCTTTGGAGTGCAAAAGGTGAGGCATTGGCAGATCAGAGATCTGTAAAGTGGTTTTAAGGGTCACATCACACCTAAACCTTTACCATGAAATCTGAAAAGTTGATTTGTGTCTCAAACTCAAGGCTAGGTTGTTTTAGGACCCCAGCCTCTTGTACATCTGCAGGACAATGCTGAAGTATGATAACAGCAGAATGAACAGACTTATCTAAATGGCTGGTGAGATTGTGGAGGAGGAAGCCAGACTCCGTGACAGTGAAGTCAGAGAAAAGAAGGCTGTCCAAGCTACATGATAACCCTGTCAATGTCTGTCATCCACTCCATCACATTCTGGTAAACACAGAGAAAGTAGTTCATGCCTATGGCAGTGGATTTTATAATGGATTTCAGACACTGTCAGATCTCAGGGTCGGCAGCTTCATTATTTAAATCACCTTTATTTATCCAATCAGGTGATACACATATTTTCAAAAGGCAAATATCTGTACCTATCAGAATCAGAATCAGCTTTATGGGCCAACTGTCTTACACATACAAGGAATTTGACTCGACTAAACTTTGCTCTCTCTAGTCTGTACTAAAATGAGATAATACACAAATATGAACAAGCTCAGACATTTATTTTCTATATACAGACTGTTTTAGGCAGTATTGTTATGGTGAGGAGTGAGTGCAGAGGAATGTAGACTGCTAGAGAATATGTATCATTATATGAGGTATATTACATGAGGTAGATATACTTTTGTATACATAAACATTATATTAAATATTAAATAACTGTGTGCAGAGGTACATGTCAGATGAGAGTATGATGTCTGCTGTCAGAATATGTGGAGGAGTTGTTATTAACAACAGTAGTTATAAAGGTTTTACAGATGAACAGTAATCTAATGTCACAGTGAGTGTTCGTCAGGGGTAATTGCTCAGTGGTAGGTCTGTGTCTCTGTGAACGTTAGGAGTCCATTAGACCAACAACCCATGGGAAGAAACTGTACAATCCCACATTTAAATTTAACACGACATTCGTATCCGTACGTACACTTCAGATTTACTTAAGTATTTCAGATTCTGATCTTGACTCCTGGTCTCAGTTTTGGGTTATCATCTTTGAGGATTAATGCTTAGAAACAGCTGTATTTCCAGATAAACCAGCAGCACCATTTTAAGTAGGACATATGTAACAAGTGACTCCTTTGTATAAAGGAGTAGATAGTTCCTGATAATTATCGGATAATATCCAAACTACCCTGTCTGTCAAAAATCCTGGCATTACTGATAAATAATCAATTCCAAAATTTCCTCACAGTATATTCCTTTTTAAGACTCTGTCTGTCTGGTTTTAGACCCATGCATAGTATAGTCTCTGCTGTCACTTCAGTGGTCAATAATGTTATCCTTAATTCAGACTAAAAGGCATTGTTTTGCTGTTTCCATTGACTTATCACAAGCACTTGATAGAGTTGATCATCGACTCTTAGTTCAGTCACTTCTAACAATGGGTTTGATTTAAATAGTTTTTAATGGTAAATAGAGAGCAATGTGTAAAAGCTGGAAATACTCAGTCTAAGTTTATAACATTTACAAAAGGTGCTCCACAAGGATCAATTTTAGGACCCATCTTTTTCACTACATACATTAAAAATATTGTATCTTCTGTAACTGACAGTAATATTCATCTTAATGAAGATGGTACTATTTTATACTGTTCTGCTAATTCTGTACATAAACTACAGTTGATAAACTACAACTTGCTCCTAACAGTCTTCAGAATGTATCTAGAAGTATAAAACTTGTTTTAAATGCCAGCAAAACTATATTTATGGTATTCTTTAAAGACAGAAATGTTGACTTTAACAGTCTACAGATATCAACACTTGGTGGTCGCAATATCGAAAGGGTTACGGTTAGGGTTGCAAAGGGGCGGAACATTTCCAGAAACTTTTCATGGGAAGTTAAGCTGGGGAATTTTGGAAATTTCCAAACTGGAAACTTTCCATGAGAATTATGGGAATTATAGGAATTATTGGAAATTAACTGGAAATGGGGGGTAATTCAAACAAACTGTATCATATTCAAACATAAATGTAAATATTTTTGTTTTGTCAAAAACAGACAACCATGCAAAATATTACAATTAAAAAACATGACATTTCAACAGATTTATTTGAGTAAAACTTTAGTTTTAATTCTAGTATGAACAATTAATTATTTTAATGAACAACAAAAACATGAAAAAAAAAGTCCCAATCAAAATGTTAAATGAAAGGACCCCCCCTCTCCAAAAATAGCCCTATTCAACATGTAAAACAAAACCCTATTCCCTCACGCTTCGTAAGCCTAGTTTATGCATGTTCTACATTTTTGCCAAAACCTTTCAGGCAATGGCCTCTTCAACATCTTCCATTGTCACCTCCTCAACATCTGCCTCCTACTCCTCCTCTTCAGTGTCACTGTCCAGCCTTGTTGAAGATGGCTCTGTGTCAGGCTCAAAGAGCCTTAGGTTTGCCCGAATAGCCACCAGTTTTTCCTCTCTCACTTTTGTGAGCCTGTTGCAAACCTTTGTGTGTGTGTTCTCGAACAGTGACCAGTTGCGCGCAGCGGTGGCTGATGATGGTGGGATTTGGAGGATGATGGAGGATACAGGTGCAAGGCAGGACCTTCTGAATTTTTTCTTTGAGGTTGACAAAGAGACAGTGGACATCTGATAAGATGGCATCATCACCCTCTATTTTGGCAATTGCTTCTGCAATTGGTTTGAGGATTCTCAGGCTGCTAGTCACTCTTTCCCAGAACACACCATCCAACAAGATTTTTTTGATGTCACTTTCAATACTTACAGTCTAGGACATGGCCATCACTTGCAGAGACTCCTTTCCCTCCAGTAGACAGTCTCAAATGTCTTGTGCTTTGAGCTCAAAAGTGTGGCCTCCAGGGTTCAAGAAATCATCTGTGCATGTGATGAAGGAATGCACAGTGCATGTAGGCGGTGTGGCCTTAATAGCCCTGCATTAAGTGGTGTGCTGTGTACATGTAATGGAGGAGTGTACTTGCATTAAATCTGGTTGTTTTAGCCAAGATTATGCTACAGTATATTTTCACCAACTATATTTAAGTTTCCTGTTGAGGGCCAATCTTCAATTTTGTAAATTTTGTAAATTGAATTCTCATTAATTCCCACGGAAGTTTCCAACTCTGAAAATTCCTGGAATTTTGCAACCCTAGTTACAGTGTATAGATATCTAGGTATCTGGCTGGATGAATCACTTTTGTTTAAGCATCATATTAAACACCTTGTCGGTAAACTAAGTCAGACATTGGGGTTTCTTTATAGAAATAGATGCAATTTTCCTGCTTGTTGTAGAAAAGGTGTTGTTGAAACAGTCTTCTTGTCAGTCCTTGATTATGGGGATATTTTCTACAGACATGCTGCTGCTTCTATTCAAATCCCTGAGGTCAGTTTATCACACTGCCCTCAGATTCATAACTGGAGATATTCATAACTGGAGACGAGATAAACACTTGGATTTTTTAATATATATTATCCCTGATTGGACACTCACCTGCATAGTTTAGTTTTAACAAACACCTTAGTGGTGCAGCTTGGACACATCTTCAGTGATGAACCCAGGGTCACGGGGTGTTTCGGGTCTTGGATCATCAGACACCCTCACCTGGGCGACCCAGCCGGGGCTGATCAGACCCCGACTTGTGTCCAAGCAGCGCACTAAACCATTTATCGCCCTTCTTGATCCAAAGCCACCTAGAGGCTTTCTCAGCTGCCTCACAGATGTTCTTGGTGGCTTTCCTCTCTTGAGCCCCCCTGATTCCAAGGAGCCTGAGTGCCCGATGCAGGCTCTGTCCTGGGAATCCTCTGCAACCAACCTCAATGGGCTCACAGCGGGCCCTCCACCCATTAAGCCTGCAGTCCTCCACCAGCTCCAGGTATTTAGCCTTCTTCCTCTCATAGGCTACCTCGATCCGGTCTTCCCAGGGTATTGTCAGTTCCAGTAACACTACCTGCTTCGAACTCTCTGATGTTAAGACCATGTCCGGCCTGAGTGTTGTGCTGGTGATGTGCTCCGGAAACTTCAATTGCATACATTACATCTCTGCTAAACTTGAACTCTGGGCATTACCAGACTCGCTCTACTGTCTAATGCTTCAGGTTTCACAAGTTTTCTCTGAATTTGAAAAATGTGCTTTTAGCTTTGAGGCTCCAAAAATGTGGAATTATTTGCACCAAAGTCTCAAAATTGACACTTAAGTTTCTCTAGGACGATTCAAGATGTTGATGACAAACCATTTTCCTGTTGTG
This sequence comes from Xyrichtys novacula, assembly GCA_962446985.1. Classification (NCBI taxonomy): domain Eukaryota; kingdom Metazoa; phylum Chordata; class Actinopteri; order Labriformes; family Labridae; genus Xyrichtys; species Xyrichtys novacula. Next base: position 31,251,164 of record OY660872.1, read on the forward strand.
TGTCACTGTTTTAAATAATTACTGTCATTTTTGTTGTTTTATTTCTCTTTTTAATGTGAATTCTGTATCTCGACATCATTGTAAACAAAGGTTAATAACAATAGTATAACCTGTTTATTTTGATTTATGTAAAAAGTTTGTGGTTAATTCAACAGGATCCATCTAATGGCAGGAAGGATTCCCGTAGATGTGAACAGAAGTCAGGTTGCCAAGGAGATGGAGACTGTCTTTGTACACAACCTAACCTACGCTGCTGATATCCTGTCAAAGGTGGGTGACTTTAACAAAACAGCAACAATGCTGCATGAATGGACCAAAATTGGATTTCTGCAGAAACCTGCTCAGACAGTGCATGGAGTTAGCTGTGGATCAAACAAATTGATAAATGATTGAAATATGACCGATAGCAAAAAATTTAATTGACACTAAAATAAAAACTACAAAAATAAAAGCGGGAGTTCAGAGGAAAGGAATGACATACAGATGAGGAATTTATGTTTTTTAATTATAACAAATGTACCCAAATAAACAAAATACAGTTGAAACTGTCAGTTGTTACAATGTTACCATATTTTGATAAACACTTTAGGGGATGAAATAGAAATACCAAAAATGTCTAGTATCACACCTGTCTGCATTGTATGACAGAAAAATCTGAAATTATAAAGCAAATTTATTCATAGTGTATGCTTTACAGTTTTCTCAGGCATCTCTAGATACAGTTTTTTCAATGTCCACTGTCACATAAACAAATATACCATGAATCAAGTATTTAACACAGAACTTTATACATCTACCTGCCTACTGAGTTCACACTGGAGTCCAACAAAGACCTGATGGAGCTGAACTACAAAAGCAAAAGTCAGAAAGAGCTTTGAAAGCAGACAGAAAGGCTTAAGGCTTACAAAGAGGAATTTTCCTCTCCCTCTCCTCTCTCCCTCTGTGATCACTGGCAGTATCAAGTATGTGATCACTCTCCGGACATAGTTTGCAAATGATGTCAGCTTGTGATGCTCACAGTGTCATGCCAGGATGGCTGTCAGGTAGAGTATGTTACAGTCCCTCCATTACTGCTGTGAATGTTACTTGGAGTAGTAATCCCTGATCCTTGGTTATGTCCGTATTTTGTGTTTGAGGTACATTGCAACAGTTGAATCTGCAAAACCACAGACCAGCTGCTCTTGTAATTATGTTTGCATCACCATACTTTGAAGTCACTGATGAGGATCTACGTGACTGAGCACTGATATTACTGTCGAGCTCTCATTTATACAGCCAAATGCTTTCTACAGGAAGGAATCATGGGTACGATTGAACCAATCAACACAAGGATTACGGATCCCAGGTATTTTCTGGACTCTCCTCATCAGGGTATGTTACCATGCCACCCTTCAGCCCTGGGTGTGATGTGAAGACTTTGGGCTCTATTTTCGTGCCTCGCCGGAGACGTGCCGCAGGCACGGCGTAAGTCAGGTCCGCCGCGCCAACAAGGTGTTCCCAAGCACAATTTGGTATATTGGTGAGCGGCGCAGCCTGGCGCAAGTATCCCCCTCCCTAACTCAGCTCCTCCCAGTGGCGTAAGTTGTAGCGAGGGAGGAGAATAATAATGCATCAGATTTCATATAGCGCTTTATCAGAGACCCTCAAAGCGCTTTACATTGGATACATCATTCATTCGCTCACACAGTCACACGTGTGGAGTGGGTTTAACACAGCTGAGACCTGTATTGACCAATAACATCAGCTCCTCTCCTCACCTTTAAATCCGCCACCGGCGAGGTGTATTACTATTTTCGTGAAGTAGTCAAAGTGATCAAGAGATGTCTAAAGACATTAATGCCACACGATGGAGACAGAAGGCAGCCCCTCAACAAGTGTCTCTGTAAACGCTGCAGAGGGCGTCCTCCACACTCTCTCGTATGAGCACAGATGGATTTTGGGGTGTGTAATGTTGGACCCACTGGTAAGACAAACACCCTTTCCACAAATAAAGACACTCACATAAAGTTGCACATATTCAAACCTCACGTGACAAGGGTGGGTTGTGCGCACAGATCACAACATAAATTCCAACAATGGCATTAAAATCGGAACCATCTGTGCGTAAATGACGCATCGCTCCATGGCCTGGCTCTTTCTTTCATTGATGTTGGCATACAAAATAATTTTGGCTCACAAAACTGAATATTATAATATCCGTATGTCGGCTTAAAGTAAATAACTCATCTGATCACTGAAACAAATCATCTGTTCAGCCGCCGCAGCAGCAGCTGCAGCAGGACGGGGAGAGGACACAGAGACATGTCCAGGTCGAGCTGCGCGAGAAATAAGAGGAAGAGGAAGAAAGAAAAGGAGGGAGACGAATTACATATCTTGTTCACTTCATCATGTGTGTCTATTTACTAGATATTTAATTTAATTTAATGCGGTTTCAGTTGTGTTGATTCGGTCAGGTTGTGTGTCCAAACGCGTGCCAAACGCGCTCATCAGATCAGATATAGATCAGAATATATCCATAGATCTAAATGTATGTGCTGACTCTGATTATTAGTTGTTGATGATTATTTATTGCACTGAAATGTGCCTGACACTGTGGAAACCTGCAGGTGAGGCATCAGTGACGTATGCCGATACGCCACCGGTCTACCAAAATACCGCTAGACCAGCTGTGCGCCACCTGCGCTGAAAGCTGACCAGGTTTGAATCGGCGAGCTTTCAGCGCAGTTTATACGCCACCGGCGAGCACGAAAATGTCACTGCGGCAGCTGATTCTGTCGACATCTCCCTTTGCCACGCCACCACGCCCAGTTTGGCGGATCTCGGTGCGCCTCAGTCCACGAAAATACCACTGTGCTGGGCCTGCCACCCTCCACAGCCTCACCGGCGAACACGAAAATAGAGCCCTCTAAATCACTAGAGTGAAATGATAAATTATTTGTTTCTGCCGCAAATGCAATTAAAGCTGCTGTCATTTAAACCCTGTGTTTAATATAAAATGAAATTTACCAGATGTTGAGACTCAAAACTTTTAACGTTTTATGAAAAATAAAAACCCATTATAAATTTAGAGTCTTTCTCCAAATGGGTAAAACCATTAGGAAAGTCATTAGTGACCACGCCACGGCTTGTCTCAAGGTCCAGTTTAGCAGCAGACTGACAATAACAGAATCAGGCGAGAGTCCATATCTCTGTTGGGGGCCAGTAAACAGACCAGCCTCTGTTTGTTAAAAAATGTAGTCCAGATCCGAAATGTTAATAACTTTGATATGTTCTTCGAAAGCCTCCTGGTGAAAGTGCAGGATCTAAATGAATTTCTAGCAGAAGATGATTTGAGACTGGGGGTGGTGTTTATAAAGCAATGGTTAATATGTTCAGCTGAGAGATGCAGGATCGCTGTAAAATGATAAATAGTTTCTTTGACAGAAGTATCATTGAGCTGACCTCTAAACCTCTTCAGCAGCACTCTCACAGTCCTGCTACCTGCCACAGTGTCTCAGCTGGTTTCTGCTTTTTTACTTCTGTCTGTAGCTGCTGCAATACTGGAGAAGGTTGGAAAGCCAAATATCAAGCTACAAATGGTATGTGTTCAGGAATATCAGTCACACTGAGAAAATGTGGGAACTGTGAACCGTTTGACTTAACATATCTGTAAACTATTGCAGGACATCTTTCACTGGCAAATAATGGATGGAAACCTCACACACAACATTTCAAAGTATTTGCCCATAATCGGTGAGATGATGTGACACGCTGTGAAGTCTGACTTTGTAAGAACAGAATCATAAGTGTTATTGTTTGGTTTAGTTTATTATTGTTGGTATGATTATGTGAAGGTGATTTGGACCTATAAAAGACTCAGTCACAAAACTAGAAAAGCCCAGTCTTCCAAGGAGTTTTGTCTTTTTTCCTAGGACATGTTCAGATTGCCCAGGTCCCAGGTAGAAACGAGCCAGACAGTGCTGGAGAACTCAACTACAGTTACCTGTTCAACATATTAGAGAACCACAACTACCAGGGCTATATTGGCTGTGAATACAAGCCACTAGGTAAGAGCCTTTTTTGACATATAAATCCAGGATGACTGTTCAGATGTTACATATCATTTCTGTGTACTATAGGCTCAACAAAGGAGGGTCTGAGCTGGATGAAGGATTACTGCAAACACATGAAGTGATTGGAACAGGAGTCCGACCACAAAATGAGGGTCACAGTCTGTTGTCAGTAAGAGCAAGGGGTTCAACGATGTACTTACAGTTTACACAAGTACAAGTTTGAATAGTACAGGCTTTAATACTTTATATTATGTTTTAACTCTGTTTTAACTCTTTAACTCTACTTTGCCTTTCTTAGAGTTGACATCTACAATCCAGTGAAAAGCCTTTCTGCACTGTTTGCCATGATGAAGGTCCAAAAATCATGTTGAAGGAATTTTTTCATCTTAAGGCCTCAGCCCAACAGAGACGAATGGACAGCTGCTCTTACGTACAACAATGCAGGGTTTTTTAATTGTAATAAAAGATTTTTAACAAAGTGCAGAGAGTAATTGTGTCCCCTCCTTTCATGAATATTTGGTTCCATCATTGTTTCTGACCAGAGAACATTTTTCCTGACCAGCTTTCAGCAGGTCTCCGACTATCAGCTTACACTGTTGGTTTGGGAATGTTTCCTGCAACTGAGAGTACTGTGTTCTACCAAAAACGACCCAAAGCTCAAACTGTGAACCACCTAAAAAGTAAAGTTATGATGTACATCAGTTAATGGCAGGACTAAAGAAGTACTGTGAAGACATAATTTCAAGTAGTTTTTTCCTTGCTTTTTCATGATAATGAGTTTGAGTGTTTTTCTCAATAAGTGTGTTTTACTTTGAGGTTTCAGACCTCCAAATAAATTTTTGTTCACATTTTAAGTTTCTCATGTTACTTACTCATGTACCTGACCTTACCTGAAGATTCTGTCACGGCATTGACTACTGACTCGTTTGAAATAATGAATTTCAAATCTTTCTCTTTAATGAATGACATTATCGAATTATTGAATAACATTATTCATTGAGTTTCCCTCATCTCATGAGCATGGATCTTGGGGGAATAAGTTGGCTTTTACTTCTACTTGAAAAAGTTTTGGATAAAAGCATCTGCTAAATGACCTGTCACTACAGCTAACAAATTCATGACAAGGTCTCAGTTATCTAGATCAGAGTTTTTGAAAATTGGTTTTTAAGACAGAGCCATTTCAAACGCTGTTATAAACACAAATTTATTTTAAAAAAAGCAAAATCTTCCCATTCATCCAACTGCTTTATTTCAGCATTTGAAGTATAGTACAAAGATTTCTGTATGTAAATACTATACAATACACAGTGACGGTGCAATCTTTATATTACAGAGTCAACATGCCAAGAGCTTATTTGTTACAGTTCACATTTTGCATCCAGTGTTTCACATTCAGTGCGAGTTCTCTGAGCAGTTTGGTCTTTATTTTTCACTCCCACTAAGTTACTCAATGATTTGGTGTCCTTGTTCTGAATATGCATACAAATCTGAGCCTGTTCAGAAAATCTGCCATGTTTATCGAGCCTTTGTGTATCTTTTATCCAGATGGCATCACTTGGCAGAGTATTTCATAACCCTGAAGTAAAGCTTTTTACTACGAACATGCACAGAAAACACTACTCTGATTACATCAAGCTGTAGAATGACCCTTTTTAGCTCAGAAGAAAGACAATTTCTTTATAATTCCCAGAACGGACTCAGGCACTTTGGCTGTAGAACAGCAGGCTGAGTGTTTCTGAAGACCATCTATGCAGAGCTGACTGAACAACAGTCAACTCCACATCCCTTCATACATCTGGGTATAAAAAAAGGACTAAATAAACCAGGTAAGGCACTTCACAACATCAGATATGGCAGTTAGTTCAGGTACTCACTCTGCTCACCAGCAACTCAGCTGTACTCATACGTAACTCTCATGGTGTATCAGGAGCCAGCAAAATGCTTTCAAAAAGGCACAGGGTTCAAGACTAAGAGGGATGTAATAACCAGAAGAGTTTGTTAGTTTCTTTAAAGAAAACTCCTACAATACTTTGGGGTGATTATCAGTCAAGAGTGTGAAATAAGGCTTCACTGTTAAAACCACAAGGAGGTCAACTTTTCAGTGTTCCTCTGCTAAAAGAGATCTTAAATATGGGGTGAGAAATTAAGGAGTTCCAGTGGGAGGAGTCAGCATAGACCTCCTTCCTGTCATCCTCAGGGGTCAGCAGGCCAAGGGGAACACAAACACTAGCTGTGTCCCCCTCCCTGATTAGCTCCCCCGTTTAAAGAGTGAAACCCAGGTACCTCACTGAAGAAGAGGAGCACTGCTGTGTGTCCATGAGTGGGTTACAACAGATCAGTGTTGGGATTAAATGTACATACCATGCCCCTTCAATAAAGACACAGTGATGTTTAACTGTTAGTCACTGTGGGCGATGCTGAGTATATGAAATGATAAAAGACAAACAAACTCACGTTTGACTGAGATCGGTTATCCAAGACTGATTCTGAAATAAATTTGTTTTAGGTATACTGTCATTTGGTCTTCAGTAATGTTCTGTGTTCCTTAGTAGATCCCCTTAAATGTTGAATTTTTTTCAGTATTACTGCAGAAGGATGTGACATACTGAGAATACTGTTGAGCAGCAGAACACAAACTGTATTTTTTGAAGACATCTTAATTAAATCAACCTTGATACACAATAACTGAGCAGGAGTTCAGTCCTCACACTCAGCGACAGACTAACATGGGGGCTGGTCCTCTGATTTACTCCATGATTTAAGAATCCATGACTGGGGGGGTGATAGAGAAGAGTCTAGAAACTGTCAAAGCATTGTCAAAACGTTTGTGGTCCAATGAACAAACTGATTACACTTTTTAAAGTTCTGTCTGTATTTCCAGTTTGAAGAGAAACGACTCATTAAAGAGGAACATTAGGCTTCTGCGATCTCCAGAACTTTTTACTACATGTACACAGACAACAGAGTTTCAGGTTGCACTAGTAAAGTTGGTACTGGGATGATTTTAAGGGTTTTTCCACTGATGCTGATCGGAGTGGGATTTCTCTGACTAAATTGGATCATTTCACAGTCAGTGGTGTCACAGATTTTTTTCCCTCACCTCTTTTAGTGTCTGTGTGGGCTGACCGAAGCATGACTGACAGAGAAGTGAAGGGCTTGATTAAGACCCTGCCTCTGATTCCGACCTGGGCTGGATATTAATTTTAAGACACGTGAGAACGTCTTTAGTATGGATCTGATCAGCTGATCAGGTGTTGCAGTAGCAGCGACATTCCTGTTGGAGATCAGGCTTCTTTGATGCTGCTCCATCAGGGAGCATGCTGACAGTGATCACCCCTTCATGCTAAAGTCTCTGTCCTATTACAAATGTAGTCACATGGACATGAAGTGAGGCCTGGATCCACTAATGATGGGCTCTACAAGAGTCCTGTCCAGAGGTTATAGCAAGCGGTGTTGATGACAGACTCCAGATGATGATACATGGATACCAGCTGAGGAGGTGGGCTGCTACTGGGTTGCTGCTGGGCTGGCAGTGGTTCACGAAACACAACCTTCAGACTCTGTGGAGGAAAGATGATGAAAAATGTCCAATGTCTGATGTCCAAATATTTGGTACTTTGATATAAAACTATATCAGTTTAAAGACTTACTGTTTTTCCAGCTTGACTGTCCAGAAAGACTAAAACAAAGCAGTCTGTGAACTTCTGGTTCAGAACGGCCTGTTAAGGGAAAAGATTGAGAGGTAAACCACCAACAATCATGTTTTATTTAGAATTAATTAAAATCACTTAAGTACTTATTAACTCTCCCAACATAAGGGTACTGTTGGGTTCATGTTGAAAATAAAATGTGAATATTTGTTTGAGGACATGAAATCAGAGATCTGCTGAAGAGGAATGCAACTATGAAACTGCCTCTGCAGACTTCACACTTTTAACACAAGGAACTATATCCTGTTAGTTTGACCTTGACCTCTTTTACTCACAGCCATCAGACTTTATATTTCTTCTGTAAATAGTAGATGACTTGAGACATAAGACTAGACAATTGAATTTCCATTTGGGGATCAATAAAGTTCTTCTTCTGAAACTCATAAATACTTCATAAAATCTGATGCAGCTCATATCACTGAACTGTGTTAAAAAGAACATTTGTTTCATCTACAGCTTTCCTGCTCACAAATGAAACTAGTGATTTAAAGATCTCATGATCGTACAAAGTTCAAACAGTCCCTCAAGAGTTTTTTCTTCCATATGAACTCACAGTTTCCTTCATTGAACACACAGCTGTAAGGCTTATAGTGGTGTCTTATTGTACCGATGTAAATACAAACAGCACATTACACAACCCCTTTGGAAGATCCCACTGTAAAACAGAGATTCAGAGACAAACTTCTCACCAGATACTGAATGCCGTTGTCATCAAAGTGTCTGCAGCTCTGGGGGAAACGGTTTAGCAGAACTTTGATCAGACTCTGATACCAGGCTGGACTCATGGTCAGGAAACAGTCCTGCAACAAAACACATCACAGTGACTTTCACCGTATAATCTATCACTAGTGATTCATTAAAACCCTCCATGTTCAGTGGAGAGAAGCACTCAAGTTCTTCAGATTTGAGGCTCAAGTGGAATATCACCCAATACCATCTTCTGATCTACCACCAAAGATTAGAGGATGAAAAACAGCTGAGGGAATGTTCTTACCAGTTGCGGGTCGATCTCTCCCACTGAGCGGCTCTGCACAGCCTCCAAAAGCTCCTCCAGCTCACCGAACGATAGCTTGGTCAGCTTTAGTTTGTCCAGGGCCAGGTGCTCTCCATGGAACAACCTTCTCCACAGGTTATCCCTGCGGCAGTGACCCATGGCCTGCTCCACACTGGCCTGGATCAGTCGGTGGGCGGATGCAACCTCATTATTAAGCAGAGGGAACAGTGGAGACGGGTAGAGCAGCCCCTGGACCTCTGCGTCTGCCCCAGCCCCTGCCACAGGGAAAAACTCACTGCTATCAATGGGGGTCAGGGCAGCTGCTGCTTCAGACGAGGTTTCCTCCCAAAGGTCCTGTTCAGTGCTCTGGGGTCCACCAGCCTCTGCTCGATCAGGGGGCAGCCGACCACCCGGCTCATCAGGATCACGATGGATCTGAGGAAGTTTCTTGAAGCGGCGCATGTCAGCAGTGAGGCGAGGAAAGAGCTCTCTCTGACTGGTCATGATTACATAGAACCGCAACCTAGGTGAAAAACGAAAACAGACTGTAACAGGTCCTTTTTAAAAGATGAGCGCTGAGTTATTATCTGTTTAAGAATGTTTTGGGGCTTTTGGGGGTAAATTGGTATGGAATATGCAGAAGTGAGGACAGGAGAGAGCAGGAAACGGGTGAAAGAGCAGGAAACACCCTCAATGTTGTTAAGAAGATGTTGTGAAAATGTTGCACCCATTAAAAAAAGGTTATTTAACAAGTACTTTGAGAGTAAGAAAAAAGTTCTGCAGGTAGAAGTTAAAACACACACCTGTATGGTTTGCATGTACTGTGTGATGTTACACTTAAATCTCACATCTATGTACCTCAGCAAATGCCTTTCCCCGTCTGACTGCTCCTCAAAGGGGGCAGCATTGTGGCACGCAACCAAGGACACGTCAAAGTCATCATGGTGGTGCAGGCCTTCCAGGTCCTTATAAGAGCCAGAGCTGCAGTGAGGAAAGAGACAACCAAGAGAATATGAAGACAAAGTTACTAAGAATGGAGAACATATGTTATCGAAAGTATCAGGTCCTGAAGTACTTTACCTGTTCCAGAGAGCCACCAGTGCATACTCATGTAGGTCTGGTGTTCCTTTCTTGTTATCGTTGCTGACTGTACCCTTAGACATGCGGAGGGGCTTCATGCTGTAGGTGCTGGCGTGGTCAGTGATATAGTTGTACAGCTGGTGGGCTGTTATCATCCCCGTTGAGATGGAGAAACTCCCTAATCGCCACAATGATCAGACAATTAAAAAATTGAAAGTCTCACAACATCCCAGATCATCCTGAACATTCACACTTTCATACATACATATGAAAACAGTGTTTTTTTCCAGTAAGGTTATCTGCCTTATTACACGGAGTTCCTTTTGAAGTACAGGAGCAGCACCAAAATCACACAGAGGCAGATTTCTTTTGGGGACCTACTCTCACTGGCATGTATACAACACAACTGGGCTCAAACTGGCTTGGGCCCTTTGTGTATACTCCGCAGTTCTCAAACTGGGCTTTGACTTAGAGGTCAAACTGCATAAACAAGTCGGAGAAAGGTGGGTAATAAATCTTGAACACAACATTTGTCAGTCTTGTCATTTTTGGTCTTACTTAGATCTGTTAGTCCTAGAGAAACCACTCTGTTACTCCAGCTTGTTTCCTAACCCACCAAAACCGCCTCACAGGAGCTGCAGTTATTAATCACCACCAAAGTCACCTTGGAAGACGTGGTTCCGGCCAAACTTGGGGATGTCAGGATGATGGGAGATGAAGTCGTCCAGGAAGTCGGTGAGCTGGTAGCTCTGTCGAAGTGTCATGTGGCAGCCGACCAAGTACTGGTGAACAACTCTCAGATGGAAGTCGTAGCTGAAGGAGTGAACGTGCATCAGGTCCCGCACCTTATCACACTCCTCTGTAAACAGCATGGAGAGCTAAAACAGGTGACAGGACATCCATGAGAAGATGGTTACAAGGTAGAAAAAACATATATAAAGACTCCCTCCACATTGGGGTCACTCTAAACCCAGTCTCACTGCACAGGGGCCTTTAAAATTCCGCCAGCATAAATGTGGAACAACCTCCTTTTTTAACGATGACCTCTTTACTACATTAGAAATTGCTAATCTAAGAAAGGGACAGCAGACTGCAGACATTATCTTAGTGTTCATATCTCAGAACGAGAACGTTGTCATTACTATTAACAGAGTCGCAGAGAGATAGATTGTTCTTCTGATAGAAAAGCAAAAAACCTCTGTCAGTTTGATCCCCTGTGATGGTAACAAGTCAGTTTGACCCTGCAGACTATCGCTCTGTAAGTCTGAGAGCCACAGAGATCACAGACATCCCTTTGACCCCGAATTAAAAAAAAGAGCATTTTCTGTCTGCAGTTTGTTCATCATCTTGAGATTTGTCATTTTCCTTTACGTTGATATTAAACCTGTGTAACTAAAAAAAAATAACTTCTGGTCAGCCTCACTTAAAGAAAAAAAGATTAATAATGGTGATTTAATAATAGTGACAATTTCCTGACAATGACAGCAGGTCTCATTCAAGAAAGCATGAGCAGAATGAAATTTACAGGCAAACGTCATTCATCAATATCTTAGTAGTTCTTTGTTTGTAACTTCTCACTAAATCTGCAGCTGCTCCTGAGCTCCAGAGGAGTTTGTGCGAGAGAAGATTTCACAGAAAATAATCTCTATTTTAATTTATACTGTTATCTGTTATTGTCACAGTTGGCCTTTGAATCACGTCATTTAAACATAATTATAACAATCAATATATAACACATTTGGTATGGTTCTGCAGTGTTTATGAACCCAGAGTGATTTTTAGTACCAGTGATGGTTCTGTGTAAATACTAACATGTCATGGATGAGACCCACTGATGGTTGGACCATAAAGGGTTAAATGAGCAGAAAACATATGTAAAGAATGTGACTCAGCCCAGTGACCTAACCTCTGTGGGATGATTCTCTCAAATATGACATTTTATACATAAACTTTCTGTATATCAAACACGAAATACTTTTAAAACTTAACTGTCTTTGGTTATTTGGGGTTTCTTCTGCCCTTTCTTTTTCCTGTTGCTTTTAATACAATCATATTTCGTATATTTTTATTTTATTTCCTCAGAAAAACCTTTAGCCTTGGATTACTACTAACATTTTGAAGAATCTAATTAAATGGATGGTGCTTTATGACAGCACCAGGAGCAGTAGTCAGCAGCTTTGATTTCCTAGACAGGATCCTGTAGATAAACCATGAAGAAAAAGCTGTCCCTTTACTCTTCATTTCCTCCTGATGCTTGTGCTTTATTGGAGAAGGAGGTTTTCTGGGTCAGTCTTTATTAGTCTTAACACATCAAATGGCTGTCTTACATCCAATAGCTTTGTCTTGATAAAACTACATGGAGCACCGGCAGCCTCCCTACTTTTGATGTCTGAGAGAGTCTACATACATAACCTTCAAACTCACAAAAGTGGCCATTTAGAAAAGTAATATTGATCAATGGAACAACTTGAATTAACTGACTGTCAGGTGAAATAGCCTGACTTCACTGATGCTGTAATTTCCAAGGACAAGCAGAGCAGCAGAAACTGTGTTCATACAATCATCACAACACAGGCTAACAGTAAAAGAGAAAAAAAAAATGATACAGCTTCAGTCAACACCAAGGACACCGGAGAGGTAAGAGGAAAAACAGTGAGTATGTAAATGAAATGGCAAACAGAACAACAGTGGCTGCACGGACACTGAAAAAAAATGAGAGGCTGAGACACCCATGAATTTCAAAACCAGCAAGCATGGAGATGGGCAGCCTGTCGAAAGGATGGAGAGCAAATCACGGGGAGCTTGACCCAGCCCTGATCCACAGCTACAGAAAATACAAGCAAGACTTTGAGATCCTTCGTCCATCTTACCAAGGTTACTGTCACCAGCCACTGTGATGAACATGGTGGCAGAATGATTGCAGAAACCCACTCATTGCCCGAATTACCCAAACATTAAAATTAACAAAGAAAGAGACCAGGACGGATTGCAGCAAGCAGAGCGGCAGGCAGAGGTGACACCTGATTGTAGTGGTTCACCCCTCCCTTGAGAATATCTGGAACATACCGCACAGTCAGATACAGGGGTGACATCTGGGAACGGCTTGCAACGAGGTTTGGTGAGGAGGCTGCCCTGATGGAGAGATGACATGTGGTGGGACTAGGCAGACACACAAACAGATGGATGGAAAGCCAGACTCATCAACATACGACAATAATGAATGAGAAACCTCTCAGACCTTGACTAAGACGACACACACACACACACACACACACACACACCTACATGCACACAGTAGAGGAATACGGCTGGTCTCCAGATCGAGCACTTTGGAGTTTCAGTATAAACTCTTTAAAGAAAACAGAAAGGCCCTACAGGAATGGAGGATCTACAGCTGAATCCCAGATCCAGATCTGTTCTCAAACTAACTCATAAATCTAGTTAAAATGATTTCAACAACTGGAATACTGAGGGAAGTCCAAGGCTGGAAGAGTGTGATCGTGTCAAAGAGAACCAATAACAAGAAACAAAGAAAATGTTGAAAAACAACTAAAGGGTGAAAAACAGTTAAAAAAGCTGTTATCAATTTCAACTCTTCCTGATGCCAATGTCAAAGAAGCCTACAGAACCACTGCCTTACCACCACTGGGCAAGTCAGATCATAACTTGGTCTATCTCCAAACCTGTTACAGACCTTGTGTACTGAGGCAGCCTGTGACCAAAGTCTAAATAAGAAGATGGACACCTCAAGCCAGTGAAGCTCTAAGGGACTGTTTTAAAACAACAGACTGGAATGTGCTGCTGGAAACAGATGTGGATAGTATGAACATTGATAAACAGGTTGACTGCTTTACTTAATTTGTCAACTTCTGTAGAGACACAGTTATACCCACAAAGACTGTTTGCTGTTTCCCCAACAACAAACCATGGATCACAAGAGACATAAAAGCAATCCTCAACCAGAAAAAGAAAGCTTTTAAAGATGGTGACAAAGAACAACTCAAACAAGTGCAATAAGAGTTGAAGAGGAGACTGAAGATGGATAGGTGGAGTACAAAAAGAAGATAGAGAAGAATTTACAACACAGCAACATGAACGTGAAGTGTGGAGAGGAATCAGTACCATCTCTGGACACAGCAATAAAAAGAAAAGACAAACTGGAATCCCTGCAGTTTGCATACAAAGAACACATTGGAGTGGATGATGCTGTCCTCTACTTGCTTCACTTCATTCATCCACTTAATAACACCTTAATGGATCAAAGGGCCAATGGTGGTGGAGGGCTCCTCTCACTTCAATGCAGGACAGAAAGATTCAGAAGATCTTTTATACGAACAGCAATCAGACTTTATGACTTGACTGTAAATAATAGATGAAAAGACCTGAGACATGAGAACCCAAACAATCAAATTTCTGTCCATTCTTTGTATTTCTGCACATTTATGAACCAAATGTTGCAGCACCACTATGTCTAGTACAGCCAACAGCTGGTGGACAGTAAAACAAAGATATGAACATTGGAGAAAGATGAAGTAGATTGTGGGAGTTGGTCAGAAACTCTGAATATATCAGTTTTGACTCTACAAAGGCACAGACACAGATGACTACAACAGAAGGACTGAGCGGAGACCAGGCAGGAGCTGAATGTCAGGCAGGTGGCAGCACGGGAAAAGTGACGTCCACACAAGACTAGTTTGTTTGAGCGCCCTTTGGTGGGCATGTTATCTGACATAGATCTCAATGTAAAGGATGCTGGCAGTAAATGGAGGTAGTGGTAGTCACACAGTTTAGCAAGGATGGATCTATTTACGGCTGTAATGACAGCATAAATGAGCCCTAACACATCTGGTATGACCTCATGTGAAAGCTGTGCAGGGGGCTCGTTCCCACCATCTCACCTCTGTGACATTTACATTAGAGGGATGTAAATACAAAGGCCTCTAAAAGTGACGACACAAATGAGGCTTATTGGTTCTCTCAAAACCTGCCCAAAGGCACAGATGAGGATTGTGACTATAAAGAGTCCAGCATTTACCTGGGAGTTGACTGTCTGGCCCATGGGAATGCGGGAACACTCCAGAGCATACTGCTTCACACAGAAGTAACACCCCTGGAAGAAGAAGGATTTACATGGAAATGACCTGGTGATTTCATTTATACATATGCCTACCACACTATCTGACAGACCCCCCTACCAAACTATCTATCATTCTATCCTTCTCTCTATCTCTCTCTGACATATAAATAGTCATATTCCACTGTAATATAAATAAAAACATTATCTTCTCTCTCAGCCCTGGATCAGAGGTCAGCATTTGACAGATGTTTATACAAAGCATGGTGCTGCTCACAAATGAAGGCCACCTTACCTGAAAAGCCAGCTCCATTAACACAATCCCTCCTGGTAGTGCTCTCTGAAGGTGGTATGCTGTGGTGCCAGAGGGAGCAGTCTGCAGGGGTAATAGACAGAGAGGATAATGTGTTTCAAAGGTTCATTTGAACCTCTCTGAACCGTACCTGCAGCACCTCTTATTACTTCAATCAAACCCTTAACTACCTCTATGGTCTTCAATTATAACTGCAGGAAAATACTGTATTGATCATATAACTTCAGTGGAGTATAAATGTATTTCACATCTTTATCTTTTGGGATGTGACACTTTAACTTTGAACTATACCAAATAACTCATATCTTACTTTGTGTTAAATAATCCATTGATTTGTTTGTTTAAGAGTAAGGCAAAGGTACTTTTTCACATTAGCTTTCACAGAGTTCTTCTTTTGTTTGTTGATACCAGTAAGATGGTGAAGACCATTAAACTGTGTCAAAGGTCATGGGTATTTTATAGTATGACTTAAATATCCTTATACCCTGTAATTATACGCATCTAACAAAGTAAGAGTACAACAAACCAACTGTTTCAACTTTACTTCCCCTTCATTGTGTGTAAGATTAAAATGACATTTGTGTTTCCCCTGTGTTTACTCAGCACACTCTCTTATTCCTCGATGTCCCAAGAAAGTCAATGACACTGGAGGGTTCTCTGAATTTGGATGATGGTGATGGTAGATACAGTGAAAATAAACAGCTATAATAACATGCAAGCAAACTGAGCCCGTCTCTCACTTATTCTGGAAATTTTGGTGATTTCTTGCTCTGGGCTTTTTGTTGGCATTATGAAGTCCCATGTTTATTCTGACAGACCATGATGATGGCAATAGTTCAAATCTTTGATAATATAGATTTTTACTATAATAAGTTTTTTAAACTGTTTTCTGATGATTGAGTCTGATGTTTCTATAAAAACAATGTCAGAGATACAGTGGCCCCGTTTACATGGGTCCAAAAATCCTATTTACAATCAGATTGAAAGGTCAATCAGATTCAAAATGTCTCATATAAACACCTTAGCCAATCTGATTGTATTTCGGGTCGGATTGTAAGAGGTAGTCTACACCGGTTGATAATCCGCTCCATGCTCCATATATACGGCTGAGTGGAGCGGATTGGGTTTACAGAGAGGCTTGTTCGGTCTGCGCAGGCGCTCGGTAGTACGTAAGAGTCACGTAGTGACGTATGCAGAGCGCGCCCAAACGAAAACAAACATGGCGAACAAACAGAAAAACTGGACGGTGGAGTGTTAAAGTGTGTTGTTTCGTGCGACTGACGAAGTGTTCTCTTTTTGCTGTGTAACCCGGCTGGATTATACTTTTATTAAACTTCAACACATAGGGTTTCTTACTCTGCTCGGTCTGGTAACTCCGGCGGTGTCACACACAAACATGTCCATGCGCAACTCTAAAACTCAACTAAAACAATGGTTCCTATTAACAATTCCATTGATACAATACAATACAATTGGATTCAGCTGGGGCCATGAAAGCAGGGACTGAACATGGATCTCTTTACTTAAAGTTCATGTATACAGATGGAATCAGATTCACTTAATCCGATTGATTTCAATCAGATTGAGGAAAACTACCCATGTAAGCGGGGCCAGTGTCTATCACTAACACAAGCTTATTCTCTTTTGAAAATAAGATGGAGGGGATTTTTTCTTTCTCTTTATATTCTATAACGTTTGAATGTTGTCTCACTTTAATCTAATGACAAGTTAGTTAGGAGGTAAGAGCAGGTTTTAGTGGCAGGATGAGAGACGAGACAGAACCTGTTGTGTTCTTTCACTTCACCTCATTTTTTCCAGACACGAGTTAACCGTGTTTCTGTGAGAAAATGTGTCACTGCTCCAAATGTTTTCAATGAGGGACAAGTTTGGCACCAAGACTCTTCTACTACAGAGCCATGCTCTGAAAAAAGCACTGTCTGGATGGCAGCAGATCCTGCTCCAAGACCTGTAGATAATGTTCTGTATTAGAGGTGCCTTCCCAGGTGTGTGAGCAGCCATTGCCACAGGTGCACCCCCTCCAAATACCATCAGGCTGCTGGTTTTTGAACTGCGCCCTGATAATGAGCTGGGCTGTCTGCTCTTTATGATGGATGATAGAGAAGCCACCCAGCTTTCTGGGTATGTTTATTGTTATTTATATATTGTTCCCTCTCTATGTTGTACACCTTTAACCTGCATTTGTTGTGGTATGAACTGTGTTCACAGACCAAACAGCTTTGAAAGGATCATTACTACAGAGTCCTGTCTGTTCTAACATGGTACCGCCTCAGAGCCCAAAGAGCATATTAGTTTCAGGTCTCTTTCCTCTTGTACAGACTTTTCTACAGATCCTCTGATTTTCGAATGATATTTTCTACCGTAAATGAATAAATCCTTTCCTTACACTTTCACAATGGGGAACATTGCTCTGAAAATGTTCAACTTAGTGCCCACACAGTCTCTCACAGAGCGGTGAAGCTCCTCCCGTCTTCAGAGAAACTCTGCCCCTCATGTACCCGTCACTAAACCTGAGAATGTCTGATCTAGTTTCTGCTTTGACTTACATCGTTCTGAACTTGGATGTCACTTATTATTCTGGTTTGCAGAATTTAAAAAAGAAAGTTTGATGTAAATTAGAAATGAGGAAAAAAGAGAAGAGCACTATATTTCAGGATGACTGGACTTTCAGGCTGTTTTTGCATTAGCGGGGCATTTGTTAAAATCTCGTCTTGACTTAGTGTGTGTGTGTGTGTGTGTGTGCGTGTGTGCGTGTGTGTGTGTGTATAAAAATTCTGCATATCTAAAGACTGCATACCAACCTTAGGGCTGTCCTCACTCTTCTGCTTCACATAGGAAAAAGACATCCTCCCTTCTGAGGACATGGAGCTTAGCAGTGCAGCTCGAGCTCGGGCAGTGCTGTAAGAAAAGAAGAGGAGGAGGTCAGTGAGGGTCATAAAGCAGACATCATCATAGGCTGATGGGTCAACAACAGCTCACAGTAAGACATTACTCAGAGAGTCCCAGGGTCTGAGCCTAGAAAGTGACAAGCAGGAAGGACAGAACAGACATCTGGCCTTCTTCTGCCCCTGTTACATCAGCCAACAGCCGGGACGTCAGAGGTCACCAAAGCAAACATAAGGAGGAGTGGATTAACAAAGTCTAAGGATGGAAGACTGCGGGACAATCTGAGACTGAAGAGGACAATATATGAAATATTATGAGGTCAAAAACACAGATACACACACTGAAACAGAGAGTGACCTTATGAAACACAAACTGTCCTTTCACTGTCTGAAAATGTAAACTTTTCAAATTCAGAAGTTTGGCCTGCTGTGAAAACAACAGAATCCTTGATTTACAGTGTGATGTGATGTACAGATGTGTACCACTTTGGCTTCAACACAGTAACAGGAAAACAGCAATGATCAGAAGTACACACACAACTGTAAATCTTCCCCACAGACACAGACCTGCGAGCTGGAGACTGAGGCCGGACCTGAACCAGAATGAAGCCCATGCTCTGCAGGTACTGCACATACTGCTGGAGGAAGGTGCTGGAGATTTCCAGCAGCCAGGGCTCTTCCTTCAGTCGGCAGGGAAACATGTCCCCTGAATCAGTGCTGTAGCTCCGGTCTCGTCCTGAGGCTGTTGAGTCACTGGAACGATGTCGTTTCTGGCACAGAGGTACATCCATGAATCAAGGTTAAAGGCCACTGCACATCACTTCATCATCCAAATAAAACTCACTGCAGTGTGTGAATCTGTTGTTTGATTTCTCTGACACGCAAAGTCTCACTGTCACTGTTGCCTGTACTGGTGTGTGCAGATAGAACACTGGAGCTTGATGGGGGGCTTTTGTGCTGGTCTCACTAGAAGACTGTTCCTGCTTTTACTGTCACACTGAGAGTTCATGAAAATGATCTTCAGATGTAATTACCATAAATATGTGTTTTGTTGGACTTGGTGGGTAAAGAATGGAAACACTAATGAAGCCCCACAAATATGTCAGTCCTCCAACTATGTAAAAAAGCAAACCTTCAGACTGTGAAGGAGGAGCATCTGGAAATGATTGTCAGCTGAGCATTATCACAACCTGGCACACTGTTCACACTTCTCTTTGTGTAACACACCAAACAGCAAACGCACCTTTACTGGGGGCGGAATGATTTGTTCTTCTTGGATCTGCTTGCGAAAGACAGGGTCAAAGAGGAGTGGGGTTGCACAGTAGTGGACCAGCCTTGATGACTGTTTCAGAGTCTCCAGATCTGTTCCCTGTTGAGACATCCATGGACATGATCACTTCAGTATCAGGGGGTGACACTGCAACAGTTGTGTTGATTAAAAACTAGACTTGGTACTGAGGCTGACAGTGTGCTGAACCATGTCAGATGGACTTCAAGTCTAATTTGTACTGGGTGAAAAAAATCTGGCTTGTAGGTCAGATTCAATGTGTTGCAACATTTCACTCTTCTTCTGATGTGCCAAGTACTAACTCAACTTTTAGAGACAGTTTGAACGTGGGGCTGCATGATTTTGGCCAAAAATAAAATCTTGATTCTTTTCTCTGGAAACTCGATTTTTGATTCCGATTTTTGATTCAGTTACAACTTCACCAAACTTCACTTTAATACATTTTTTTTGTCATCTCTCTAAACTAAACCACTGAATCCGACGTAGTGCATATGCCAAGCCAGTAAGTGGCGCTGTAATGCTGCCAAGGAAATACACAAAAGACAGAAGAAGAGTACAGAGCGTGGGTATAAAGGTTAATTTGGCTGGCGCAGGCGCCATAAAAGAGTTATGCTGTGTGTCACATAATTGTTTCAAGAGAGATGCAGATAGACATCCACACGGAGATGAAATGATAGTCGTTTACAGATTTATGCACTCTCTGACCCATTTTCAAAAAGTACTGTTTACAGTCACCTGAAACTCTGTTTCCGTGTGGATGCAACGCCAATATGACAAAAAACTTTTGTATTTACTTCTGAATTTGTTTCTGATGGATGGGTTGATACCGCCTTCAGAGAGACTTTGCAGCGGGGAGTGGTTTGCTCTTCATCCGAAACTGTGAAGCCGTACCAATTCCACACGACTGACTTGCTGTTGCCCTATTTAGCCTCGAAATTATTGCCTTCTTTTGCAAACGCCATGTTTGTTTACACTGGTGTGTGTGGGAACTGAGGAGCGCTCTTGCAGGATTTGAGAATTTTAATTTTTTTAACATCGTCATAATCAATCCGATTACAATTTTAAAATCAAGTCATCGCACAGCCTTATTTGAACCCAAAGTGAACCTGTACCACACCTAACCTGAATAAAAGCAGCTGTTTCCATTTTTCTGACACATCCTGGTAAAGTCTGCTCAGACTGAGGAAACCAGCCTCCGATAAAAATTGACCTACATCAGATCTACATAAATCAATCATTCATGTGGATGGCAGAGTGGTGTGACCCATACAAGCTTGCATTATTTTTAAAAACAGGGAAAATAAAGAAACAAGTTTTAACTTCTCTTGACTGCAAAAAAGGGGAACTGTAGCTAGAAAGCTTGCTGTTTGGTTTGTGATCAAGTTTTCCTTTTTTTTTCAAAACCAGTAAAACCAGTCAAAGACCAAAATCAGGAATTTCTCAACTATGGTGAACTGGACGGAAGCTGAAATAGTACTGGTTCATTTTATTATGTTGAGCAAAATGATGGTTGTTCTGAAAAATCACCAATGACCTGGTGTTGAGTTGAAAGTAAAAAAAGGTGTGATGTAAAAGTCATGTTTGTATTTGACTGAGAGAGCAATGTCGAACTTACAGAAATGGGCATGTTGGACTGTGCAGACCTCTGCTGCCAAGTCACAAACAGGTTCTCTATCTTCATCTGTTTCTCCAGTTCTGTCAACATAAGAGTTTGTGTTACAGTGTGAATTGAGGAAAATATCCATGTCCTTATCCTAAATATCATCAGTGACAGTTTAACCTCTTCTCTCAGCAGCCTTAATCTCCAGGAGCTGACCACCATGCCGGGCTACCACATCCCCATCCATCAGGGGTTTGATGGTGCATACATCCCTCAGAGCCTCGTCAAAGGGAAGCAGCTCAGAGGGGAAGTGGAGCGGCGCAAGAATTCGACCGGAGCTACCCAGCCTGCCCTGCTCTTTACTGAGAAAAGGAGGAACTGTACTGCGCAGCAAGGCATCAGGCTCCATGGACGAGCTCAGGAATGGGTTTGGATTCTAGTGAAGAAAGACAGACAGACAGCAGAGACACATCTGAGTTAAAAAGGCCGGCATCAATTTCTAAATAAGCGACAGAGAAAAGAGTACAGTTATGTAGAAGTGTTGAATCATCAGAGGCAGAGTCATTGAGTCTATCTTTATATCAGTGCTCACTGTAAGAGTTTAAAGAAGTGTCTGTGATTTATGGAAGGAGGTAAAAGATCTATAACCTTATCAAATGGACCCTTACAGATGGGTTCAAATGCATTATGCGAGGTGGCTAAAACATGAATATCTACTTTAGCTTTAAACTCAAATGAAAAGAATTTGATGTTCAGATAGTGCCAATACTGAAGCAGAGGAAATAGGCCAAAGGTGATGTAACACAAGTCTGACAGTGAGGACAGCTTTATTCCAGATTTGTAGATCACTTTATAAAGATATGTAAAAGTGAGGGGTGGGCTCAGTCCAGTGGACTTTGAGATGATCACTGCCTGCATTTCCTTTAACCAACCATCCAGCATACCACCGCTACAAGCTGTGCAACTGCCCCAGGAAGAGAGTCAGGAAGACCTCAGCTACCCTGTTTGGACTAACCAGCCTCCTAGCTAACCTCAGATCAGAGGGACACAAATGGAAGACAGGAGACTTACACTGATCTAGTATTGGGTACTCAGAGACTTTGTAGAGATACAGTCTCAATATTACAGATCAGGATATTTCCTTTGCTGGATGATGCCTCTGCACTACTAAGATGCTGCTGTGCAGTATTGAACCCACTGGTGTACCGTCTTTCTGTGAAACATCAGTAATGTCAGTTAAGGTGAAGGGCCTGAGTCTAAAGGACACAGAAAGACCATATCCACTCTGTCCACCCTTCTGCTGTTACACAGCACACTGGGATCAGCTGCTACTCCACTTCATCCTCATCAGAAGTGTATCCTCTTTTTTCACTCATGGTCTTCTGTGTAGCATGTAGGGACTGATGCCTGCACTGTTGTACAGCCCTGTGTCACAGCAGGGAGATAAATAAATAAACCATGCTGCTTGCATAATGAGTGCACTTGTTTATGCATGTTGTTGGATATCACTGTAATTTTTACTGCTGGATACTTCGGGAACAATGTTCATGTGCCCTGGTTGCTGTTGAGAGGAACTTTCAGGCAAGTTTGTTCAGTGGAGCAGCTCAAGGGCCAGATGCCCCAGTGTGGGGGAGATGACTGCAGCATGCCCACAGGGTGGAGGGTCAAATGAGCACTGGTGCTCCCTCTGCTTCTCATCAGGACCATGACAGATGAAGCTCTGTTCAGGCAAATTTTCTGCTGCTCTGACTCTGCCTCCTGTCTGGACTCATTAGTTATGTGGTGTTGATGAACAGGACTATTGAAGGGAAAGGAAAAGTTGAAATCTTTGAATTCTTTCAGCTTGTTTTGTAAACTGGCTCGAGGGAGGGGGAGGTTAAAAGGTCATTTAGTGTCTTTCTTTGTTGCAAAGCCTTGCTCTAAATGACACCACGATGTAAGAACAGCACTGTATTTTCAGCACCTTGTAACCTCTAAAATGATAACAGAAAAAACCTCTATTCATCTCTGGATGTTAATGTGCTCCAGGAGTATGAAACTGCCCCTCAAAGGATAATTGAAACAAACTCATCTTTGCTTTACAGACAGAAGAGACCTCAACAATGAGGGGTATCCACTGATTACTGAGAAACAGGTCAGAGGGCAGAGCTACAGCACCTGTCTATGTTCACCACTGTCTTGTGTTTGTTTCTTTGAAATTGTACATTCACTCCTAAAGATTTTTCATAACTAGCAGGCATTATTACGATCTATCTCTAACAACTTGTCAGACTGACGTCTTGCCACACAATCGGAAGTGACTCTGACTCACGCACAGACTAGAAACACTGTTTAGATTCGTGTTTTGATGGTTTTAAAGTTGAGCTCGATACTTTAACAACTTCTTTCTCCTGGCTCATCACATCTCCTCTGTTTGGAAGCCTTTGTGTGTTTAATAATATCTGCTCTGAGGTTTTTAACTCCAGTACTTTCATTTGGTTTCACTTCAGTTTGAATTATTGCAGCATCTAATCAGTAGGTGACATTCTGTTTTTCATTTCAACCGCCATGAAGGCTGATATCGCATGTCCTCCTGGTTTTCCTTCTTTCTCTGAATCCTCTCCTATCCAAGCAGTATTGAGAATTTTAGGCATGAAAGACCCCCAAAACCTTGATGGGTCAATGAAGTTCTAGTATTGTACTGTATTGTTATCTGAAAAGTATCATAAAGATGATGGAGACATGTCTGAGTCTTTATCGAAGAATAAGGTATTAAACTTGCTCTCTGTCTCCCATCCGCTCAAAAGCTTACAATTATCTGTATAAACAAAACCTCAAAACATAGTTTGTTAAAAAGTCTTCTCATGATGAAGTTATCATCAATCAAGAAATGAATATTAGGCTAACTTAAGACTGTGAGACTATGGCTGTATTACAGCTTACATAATGTCAGTCAAAGTTGAACATTATTGAGCATTAGGCTGAATTTCGTCTACATGTATTTTTAATTATATTCTGTTCTAAAGTGTGACGCCTTCAAATACAAAGTTTATTACTGTGAGAGGAAAACCAGGCTTTGTGGGAGTGCGACGTTTCACCTCAATGAGGGAGAAAGACAGACAGACAGACAGAGAAAGGGTGAGGATCAGCAGATCCCCTGCCTGGATTTAACCACAGGATTTCAGGTTTATGGGTTTAAGTTCCTCTAGGTGGGTCTTTACCTGCTTGGAGTCCAGTTCATGGATGGGTGCATCAGAGTAACAGAAGTGATGAAAAAGGCCCATCTTCTGGTTGAGCAGACAATGGACAACATGGGCCCTTGCATTTTGCCAGTTAACAAGGCGGATGAGCTCCCGGTTGAGAGAGGCACCAAGGTCCACAGACCAGTTATAGCTGTACAGGGTCACCTGAGGGAGGAGGATTATACTGTGAAACATGACATATCACAAACACCTAAAGGTTGGTTTAACCCTGAGTTTTTATTGGAGTTTTGTGTCGGCTCAGAAATGAGACACACAGGAATCCCCCCTCAAAGAATGGTTATAAGTCATTATGACTAAATGATCATTAAATATGTGAGAAATAAAATAGTCTTTGTTAACTGTATTTACTACAGAAGAGGAATAGGGCCACAAGAAAAAAATGAAAAAGGGTCCAATATTATTTTTTTATCATAATTCTGAGAGAAAAAAACTCAGAATTCTGCCTTTTTTTCTCGATTATGATAAAAAATAATATTGGACATTTTTTTCATTTTTTTTTCTTGAGGCCCTATTCCTCTTTCCTAATTCACTGACTAAGATCAACTGTTTAATTCTTAATACACAGATCCTGAACTCTGACAGTTCTGTGGTACTGGTCCATGAAGCCAGTGTATTTATCTTCCCACTTTCACATCCATCAGCCAAAGCTTTGTGAACGTTGGTATAACCATAGTATAAAAGTATTTCTGTATTCTTACAGCCAATACCTTTGAGACTAAATGAGAACAGGTGGTGAGGGGTCAAACATGTTCCTATTAACAAATTCAACCCAATGAATGGACTGAGTATTGTACAGTAGTATAATGCATGAATATTAACGTTCATTTAGGATTTCTCTTCATCTAGCCCTCAAAATGCCTTCAGTGCTAAAGCTGAATAAATCACTAAGAAGTTATTAAAGTTATTAAATGAACAGAACTGACAACACCTAACGATCGTATGCACACTTCCATGCTTCTGGAGGTAACTAAGACCTTCTGAATTTGTAGGAGCTTTTTCGTTCTTTGGTTGGCCAAAAACACAGAAACTTCAACATGGTGTCACCTTTTTGTCCAAGATGCTGATGAAGAGGAACCTCTGGCGGGGAGCCAGTCCTGCCATAGCATGACTAGGACTGAACCCATCACTCTGCTCAAGAGCCTCAAAGCGCTGGAAGCCTTTGTGAGCTGGACAGAAGAGAGAGAACAACTCAGTGAAATGGAAAAGCAGTCCAAACCACAGCCAGGCTTGTTCTCCCCCACATGGCTCTCTACTAACCAGCCTGACTGTTGCTTTTTCATCCTCAGACAGGAGCAAACAGGGAACACATGACTCTGACATGTGTTTTTGATATATTTTTATTAGCCTATTATTATACTGTTTTTATGGTCCTCAAATTATTATCGAACAAAGTTCCTCAAGATTGGTTAAATAATGATTTAGTTTGATGAAAATTTAAGCCTAATGAGGGAGAAAAAGTGCAGAACATGACCAGTGATTCAAAGGAGGGCGTGTTCATTCCCCGCATTTTCAAGACAGTCTGGCTGCAAATGTCCACTGAGAGGACCTGAGGTGACATTATTTCTCAGGCATTTCAGTTTTTTTGAAGTGATCATCCAGTTCTGTATTTTGTCTTTGTTGAACATATTAATACACACAAAAAAAATCATATTAAAATTATAAACCCAAAATAAAGCCCCAAGAAAGAAATTACATTCACACGAGACAAATAATACGTACTTCCCAGTCTAATCGCTTTTCTTTTTAAAGGCTTTGAATCAACTACGGC
The DNA here is from genome assembly GCA_962446985.1 of Xyrichtys novacula. Lineage (NCBI taxonomy): Eukaryota > Metazoa > Chordata > Actinopteri > Labriformes > Labridae > Xyrichtys > Xyrichtys novacula. The sequence continues at coordinate 31,277,188 of OY660872.1, forward strand.
CCTAAAAAAAGAAACGTACTCCTGGTATGTTTGCTTTTACTTTGAAAGGTTTCAAACAACTTCTGTTTCACCCAGTGGAGGTGGGTCCTCCTATTAGAGGTCTGCAGCCAGACCCCTCTCCACATTTCACTAGAACTGCACAGGTTGTTTTTATGTACCCATGCTGTGGTCATGACAACTAAATAAAAATTATTTTAAATTAAACATTATCAGAGAAAGGACCAATATTTTTGACCTGTGGAAAGATATTTTATTTCCCCCACAGAGAGACTAAAACTTTTAAATTTGCATTTAATAATGTCAAAAATGCCAAACTTATTAAAGTGTTTACTTTCTGAACATTTTAAGCATCTTCCAAAGAAACATGGCAACAGGCAAATCTGCTGACTTTTTCATTGGACAAAACTCACCACTCTGTCGCTGTTTACTAAGTTTTCTCTGATTGTACTCTAAATCAAAAATAAAGAAGCCTGCGTGCAAACTGCAACTTAACCTCAGATCGTTTTTACCTGTCTTTATTAAATATGGGCCTATTATTTACTTACAGACAACAGAAAATTATTTAAAAACTTTGATTCAAAAGTTAAAGGTGAGTCACAATAAAACTTTCTAAATCTGAGTTCTACATTCAAAAGCACATTTTAAAGGATTGTCATTTGATTTTTTTATGCAAGTGTCTAAACTTTTTGTACCTCTAAAAAATAAGATAAAAGGTCACAATTCAGAATTGCTGAAGTCTGATCTTGTTTTCAAAGTTATGACTCTTAACTCACTATTTTGGCTGTTTTCTGACAAATCCGAGTCAGACTACCGACCATACAGTCCGAACTAGTAGAAAAAAGTCAAAATTCAGTTTTAAACCCTGAGAATAAGACAGAAACTGAAAATAAGATCAGACCTCCAAATTTTTCAGTGGCCCTCACCCTCTTCAAATTGCCTTAGACTATCAATCTGTAAGAAAAAACCCAGTCAGGATTGTAGCTCGCTGAAAGGAAAACTTACGTGTGAACCTATTAAGCACAGGGGCGTTTTCCTCATCTGAACTGTCCTCTGTAGGCAACATGGTACAAACAGCAAGGTAGCATGGACAATGAAAGACAGCATGACACAAACGAATGTAAGCAGACAGTAGTAAAAAAAACACACTTGAGTTAGACAGCTGAGAGCATGAACAGAGAAACACAGAGGTGCAGCAGAGAGGACAGCATGTAGAAAGCTCAAACACTCATGCATGGATCTTCTCATCTTCACGTCTTCTAAGGTTGAATGTGTTAGGAACATGCTGCACCCTGACTTCACTCAAGGCTGATTCTGCACATCCATATCTGTCTGTTGATCAGTACAATCTTCAAAATCAATCTTTTGCTTTTTTTGTCTTCATTTGAGAAATGACTCTCTGTCCCACTGAGTCCTGTGATTTAAAAACAGGTGCTGCATCCTACCATCAATATTTTCAGCTTAAATTACTGGCTGAGTCATGTTAGCAAAATGCACGTCCAATTCTCTCTATACAAACACTATCATCACGATTTTCACACCTAAAGGTCGTTTACAGGAACTTTTTTGTTAGCACTGGCAAATTTGCCCACCTCACCTCTTTCTGATATCTTTTAATATACAGTGGAAATAAAAAGTCTCCACACTCCTGTTAAAATGCCAGCTTTCTGTGATATAAAAAATATGAGAAAAAAATTAAGAATAGAAAAACTGAGAAAAGAAAATGAGACATTTAACAAAAGCAAATTTGAAGTCTCATGTGGAGAACTGACCTATGATCTGATAAAACTGAGGTAATCCTATAGGCCTTTACTCTAAAAGGTTTGTTTGGCCCAGTAACAATACTGCACATCAGCAGAAAAACCCCATACCCACAGGGAAGCATTGAGAGGGTCGCTTCATGCTCTATACCAGTCAGTGTTAGAACAAAATCTGCTGTAATGCAATCAAACGGTGATCAACAGAAGTATTAGTTTAAGGGTGTGCATATTTAAACAACCTCATTCATCTATTTTTTTTATTTTCACTCCTCCCTGAGAAGATCTCCCGTTGTTTTTGAAATGAAGTTGTTCAGGTTAAAGGTCAGAATAAAGGAGGAAAAATTCTGAAATACTTCATCTTGGTCTGATTTTTTTTACATCACACAAAGCTGGCATTTTAACAGAGGTGTCAGACTTTTTATTTCCACTGTAGTTTATGTTATATGGTTGTGACCATGGATAAGAACTTAAGTTCACACTGTTGTTTCTTATTCTAATGGTATTTAGGACTTGGCCTGTTTCTGTAATTTACAAAGGAGGATGAGAGAAGTAAAGGTCATAGATAGTGTATTCTGTAAAGCTGAGGAGGTAGGGCTGATGTCCAGCTCTGAGCGAGGAGGTGACCTCTGTGAATCATGAGCAAATACCTTGCTCTGTGCTGCAATGCCACTGATAAAAGTTGCGCCCAATGAGAATGAAGCTTTTTGTGGTGCCTGGAGGCTGGTTGAGGTTTGAGACCAGGGGAAATGGTACAAATACGTCTCCGGACTGAGGACAGCTAAAAAGGTTTCAGAGAAAGAGAAAACAATTATGGTACAGTTGGAAAAGTTACAATAATAAATATTTTAAATGTACAGTATATGTTTACAAAAGGCTGTCAGGAATAATTTCATCCCTGCACCATCCTCAAAAGCTTTTAAATTTTGACAATGTTCTGTATTTCCTGCATTAGAAAAAAAGAAAAAAACTTTAGTGGGCTAAAGACAATTCTGCAGTGAAAACTGATCAATAAATGTGATGCAAGTACTTCAGGAGAAAGAGCCTGAAATGTTATAAAATAGAGGCTGGTAAGAAAGTGTATAAGCACTGACTGCAATCATTACAGTCAATCAAAGACCACTGAAAAAAAAAGAAAGAAAAAAAAAAGAAGGAAAAAACGAGGATGTGAAAGTTTGACTCAGCCAAAATTCATTACAAGGAAAAAAGAAAAATGAGAGTAAAAACGTTTTAAATACATGTCCTCTTGTTGTTTTGAAAAGTGATAAAAACCACCGACCTGTAGCCCCAGCACCTTACCGTTTCTTCTCAAATGCCTTCACGGTTGTATCACTGGCCAGAGAACTGACCAAACTGACAATCTCTGCCAAGATGGATGGCAGGAGAAAGTGTGAAGCTATTTCAGCTGTGCACTGCTGAATGGAGGGGCAGTCTGTTTACAGCAGCCAGGTCAGCAGGAGAGACAGAAAGAGACGCACTTCAGCCGAATGTCAAATGGTTCCTCATGAAGACCAGTTTTTCCCCAACAATGAAATTACACTAAAGTATCACTTACCAAGTTTAGCCATGAAGGTTATCCAGGGCTGGCAAGTGACTTGGTAGATGAGGTGAAGCGTGCCGATATCTCCTTCTTCCAGCTGAGAGACCTGTCTCCTGCAAAGCCACAAAATGATGGAACAATCCACTTTCAAGAAGACAGAATGAACTTTGAGTCAAGTCTTTGCAGGTTCAGAATACTTACCTCTGGGCCTGTTCCAGCTCTACAGCCATGGCTTTCTCCTGACTCCACTGCTGCTTCACACTCTCTGTCTTGTGTCGTCTTCGTGCTGCTCGACCCTCTTCTCCCTTTTCTTGAACAATGTCATCTGTTGTTTTTGGGCTCCCGAGCTCTGATGAGTCTGGCTTACTCTGCAAGGAAAGAAAGGAACAAACAATTGTCACAAATGCCCAACGTGGTCTCTGGTGACAACAACCAACCAACAATTTGAGATTCTCAGGTGGTACACTGTCTCATTTTAATGCGAAACAATCTCAGATACCTATCCAGCCAACAGGCAAACTGACAGAGATACAGACTTGTGCTTTCTCCATGTAATATCACGCTGAAATACTCTATAAACTTTCTCTGCTTTGCTGATGACACTCAGTTATATTTATCACTGAATCAAGAAGAGACCCACCAGCTAGCTAAACTAGAAGAATGCATCAAAAACACAACGACCAGGGTGACCAGGAACTTTTGGCTACTTGACTTTTAAAAGACAATTGTAGCCCTAAACACCACAGAGAAATCTTTTCTGATGGTTTAACTGCCTCAGATCCTGGAGCAAGCACCACAGTTTGGAATCTCAGGATAATCATTAAGCAGGATTTATGCTTTGATTACTACATACAAAAATTTAAGGACAGCTTCTTCTCAGACCCATCCTTTTGCAAATGGACACAGCAAACCTTCTTCATGGTTAGATTAGTGTGATTTCCTTTAGTCTTCAAACACACTCAGTTGGTCCACAAACCTGCAGCTCTGGCTAGAGCTAGGAAAAAAGAGCATGTCCTTCCTGCTTCTCTGTGATGGCCTCCTCATAAATTCTAGGACAAAACTTAAAACCCCTTTTCGGACCTATGACAGTTAGGAACCATCATATCTATAATAACTGCCCCTCTAAAACAGTGAGCTGCCAGAATGCCGGCCTGCTGTGGTACCTAACGTCTTTATGCAAGGTTATACAAGAAAAATCAGGCCCCTCTTATTTAAAATCCTCCACCAGTTCAGGTCTGGGGAGCAGACACCCTCTCTTTTTTTTAGAGTATACTTAGAGCTGGACTTATTGTTGATGTGTGCTGTTATAGCTGGCTCAGGCTTGTACCAGCTCTTAGTTAAGCTGCAGGATCAGGGATAGGGTTAGCTCAGACTGCAGGGACCTAGCACCCTGAGCTCCTGTCTTGCCTCCTCTCTTCTCTGCATGTCTCTAATTTTTCATCTCAATGTTCTCATCTCAAAGTTACTCATCATATTTTGACGCTTCTTGTCTTGTTGTTTCCTCCAAACCGTTGCTGCAGATGCTCTGCTGTGTGGCAGTGTTACCATGATGATCACTTTTATAGAGTGAAGAGGGTAAGGGCCACTGGAGACCCTAACCTTAACCCTAGCTGATGTATGTTTCAGAATAACCACCAAATTCAAAAATCTCACAGTTCAATAAATATCATACTACACTACATTATAGAATCAATACTGCAAAATCAGGTATCATCACTTCACTGTAGGACATGCGGCTGTGGGAAATGTCGAGTCTACAAACAAAGAACAGGATTCAGTGGTTAGACCCCTGAAGAAACTGACCAGTATATCCCAGAAACTGCGGCGGGTGCTCTTGTTGGTGGGAGTGGTGGACTCAGGTGTGCTAGACCCTGTCATGGGTGAGGTCCCTACAGCTTGGGTTATGGTGATGGGAGAAGGGCTTGTTTTGAAGACCCGTGAGCCACTGCATGGTCTGGGGCCATCCTTTACTTCCTTTGCTTCAGGCACAGAGATCAGCAGACCTAAAGAAGAGATATGGTCACTCATATATGGTAGTAAGTAGCTGAAGTAGGCACCTATACAGCATCACAAAGACATTTCCTTTATTTTCTAACTTTGTAAACTGTCCATGAGGACAGCTGTGTGTAGACTGTATAATGACAGATACACAAGTCTGAGTAGACAGAGATTCAGAAACAGACAATTGGGCAACAACTGTGTCTAGGTCTTACAGTTGGCAGTCCCATTTGGGGTCAACAGGTCCTGTAAGGTATACTGTATGTCCTTAGGCAGTTGAACTTTTAGATCTCAGAGTGAGCCATGATGGAATGACTGAGGGGACACACAGAGGGGATATGCTGCAGTCAGAAATAATTATTTTTGATGTCCTCACCTTTGGCTTCTTCTTTTTGAGCTTTGTTTGCAGAGCAGAAAACCTCCTGACATAGAGGATTTGGCAAGACTCTCAGCTCCATGACAGCATCACAGAGTGCATGACGTAGCGCCCCCTGCAGTTTATCACTCAGCTGTATGGGGCTAACATTTCCTTGTTCCCAGATGTCAAACCGCACCAACAGCTGTGGTTCTGTTAGACACAAGCAGAAAGCACACCAGTACAAAATACACTACACAAACAAGTGAACAGGAAGTCCTGCACAGAATAGGCTTGGTTTATAAAAGGTGATCCAGTGAGATGATTATGAAGCATGCTTTCGGGTTTTAGACATGAACCAAACACAAGAACACAAGCACTGAAAATATCAAATAACAATGTCAAGTAAGAAAGTACACAAGTAAGTAAGTAAGAAAGCAAGTAGGAAAGTGAGTGAGTAAATAAATAAGTAAGTAACAAAGTAAGTTTGTAAATAAGTTCGTAAATGAGTAAGTCAGTAGGTAATTTGGTAAGTAAGTAAGTAAGTAAGTGAGTAAGTAAACAAGCAAGTAAGCAAATAAGCAAGAAAGTAAGTAGACAAGTAGGTAAGGAAGTAAGTCAGTATGCAAGTATGTAAATAAGTAGTAAATAAGCAAGCAAGTTATCTTGTGGGTAAGCAAGTAAGTATGTAAGTAAGCAAGTAATCAGGCAAGTAGCTAAATAGGTAAGCATGTTAGCAAGCAAATAGGTTAGTAAGAATGTAAGCAAGTAAGCTAGCATGTAAGTAAGTGAGTAAGCAAGCAAGTAAGTAAGCGAGCAAGCGAGTAAGTAGGTAAGTAAGAAAGGAAGTAATTAAGTAAGTAAGTAAGCAATTAAGTTAGTAAATAGTTAAGAAAGAAAGTAAGAAAGAAAGAAAGACAGAAAGGAATAACCCCATGCAGCAATTAAAGACCCCTACATTCTCAGTAGGACAAACTGTAACCCTCCCCATCCTCTTAAAAACTGAGTAAGTGAGTAAGTAGGTAAGTAAGCAAGCAAGTCGGCAAGTAGGTCATTAAGTAAGTAAGCAAGTAAGTTAGTACGCAAGTAATGAGGCAAATCAGCTAGTAAGTAAGTAAGTAAATAAGCAAGCAAGCAAGTACGTAAGCAAGCATGTACATAAGCAAGTAAGTAAATAAGTAAGTAAGCGAGCAAGTAAGTAAGTAAGTAAGCAAGCATGCAAGTAAGTAAATAAGTAAGTAATTTACAATGAAAGAAAGTAAGGAGGAAAGAAAGAACCCCTTACAGCAATTAAGACCTCTACATTCTCAGTAGGAGAAACTGTAGTCCCCCCCCAAAAAAAAACAAAAAAAAAACTGACTCTTATGAAAACACTACTACCATCCAGCTGCAGGCTTTGTGTTTGGCTGTACCTGAGGTGTCACTGGTTGAGAACTCTTTGCCAACTGCAGTTAGCTCATCAAAATGCTCTGGATCCAGAGGGATAGTGCAGTTCCTGGTTCTCTGCAGAGAGGCACAGTCTTGTGCTGGAACCAGGAGAGAGTGACCTTGGGCATCCACAAACGAGAGGGTGATGCAGGCAATACCTGAAAGAATAGAGGGATACATGTAAAACAAGTAACCTTGAAAAAGTGGTCTGGTTTATTTTCACTAGGTGTTGCGCTTCACACTTCTTGGGATGCATAACATTAGCTCTCTTTTGCTGATCACACAATGATCATCTAAGAGGCCATTGCATTTTAACACCTCGAGTGCATTATTCAGATTTAACTGTCCTTGTATTTGGCACTTAACCCCTCTGCTTTGCCTGGGCAGCAAATATATCACTGTAAACATCCCCCTTCAGTCCTTATTGCTCCACTTACTCGTATACAGCAGGTTCTTGACCAAAAAAGCTCACATTTCAACTTTGTTCAGGAGTGATCACAAACTTTTTTATCCTCAAACATGTTTCGATAAATAATAGAGGTATCCTTTCATTAAAGGCAATCTGAACAGCATTCCTACAGATGTTTTTTTTATCTGTGTTGAAAGGGGTTGGCTGTGAAAGTGAAAGTGTCAGTCATCTCTCAATTGGAGGGTTGAGGGTTTGATCCCAGGTCCCACTGTCTACATGCTGTAGTGCCTCCAAGCAAGACACTTGACTCCGACACTGCCACCAAATGGAGTTAGTTAACACGGATGTCCACTTTGCATGGCAGCCTTGGGCCTCAGTGCATGAATGTGGTATGAAGGTGTGATTGTGGTGTCTAATGTAACAGCACTTGTGCACTTGTGAGTGGCCAAAGCAAGCACTTAATAAAACTAAGTCCATTTAGAATTAGCAAAAGCGGAGCTGTAGCTCAGTTGAAAAGACTTTTTTTATGTTGTACAGAGCTAATCCATGTTTATTCAGCCAAGTGTTTCAAAGTCCAACTAATGTCCAACTCAACCTCCATTCACAGGACACAACTGTACCTCCCATTTAATGTCCTTAAAGAAAGTTTAGTTTCTGTCATGTATTCTCTTAGTATGTAACTCAGTCCTGTTACTGTCCATGACTAAGAAAGAGTCTTTATCTCAGTAAATAAACACATAGTGCCTAATTAGATGGGGGACTGTTTGAAAGACGGAATAAATGGACCAAGTGAAGACTTGCAAGATCGCACGGCACAGCAGTTATTACAGTTCTGTTTCTACAAAAGTTGGACAGTGCAAGAAGTTTATGAAAATGAACATGAGGATATGCAAAAACTTTGAAACCCCCAAATTTACCTGAAAATAGCACAAAATATCAAATAACAATGAACCAATTGTTAAGAATATTGTTCTCCGTAGACAAGAATCGTATTATAATATTATTATAAAAATCGGAGGTAAACATCACAATGTTGGTGATCACATCTGTGATAGATTCACCTTGCTCTGTAACTAATGGAACAGATAAAACGTCTGTCACAATTACAGAAATACGTCTGATGAATAAAACAGCCTAAATTCAGAGTGCAGGAAAAACTGAATCTGTTAATCAACTGTGTGTTAAATCTAAAATCCTGAGTGCATACACAACCTTGAGATATCTCTAAAGTTAACAAACACACATGCATCCTGCTAAGCATCGGACCTGCGCAACAGAACCAGAAAAACTCTTGGAGCTTTGGGGACAGAGGAATACCTCAAAAGTTGTTGTGGGAAAACAATCTTCTGGAAACCTCTGGCCTTGGCTTTTCGGCAGAGGCAGACAAAGCTGCTGATTTTGGATGTTTTTATGCAGATGTTCTTTCTCTGATCCCATAGTGCTGCCGGGCTGTACGCACAAGGCTCCTCCTCTGAATGAACATAACACGCCTCGACCAACGTCAATGAGGACTATATCTGCTTCTGGCTGTTTACACCATTTCTTCTCTAGTGGGGGGGTGATGTTAGTTATACAGCAACTCTGACTTTTGGTAACACAGGATCTGACCCCCCCTCGAGTCTTCTGTGTGCGTTTTTGATGACTTAGTGTGCAGGGTAAGTGACAATCTCAAGCCCAAACCTTAGAGAACTGTAAGAGTGTCACACATTAACCTTACAGTGTGGAACAGATCCTCCAAAAGGATCCGGAGGCGGATAAATTCAGCATCAGTGAGTGACCACACATCAGTTAAATTGCTTGAAGTTTGGTAGAGACCTAAAAAATAAATTTATTTAACTTTCGATACTATCCTTCTTCATTTTTCATTTACCTGACTAGTGCTGTGCTGGCTGTAAATAAAATGAGGGTGCTGCCCACTCTGGGCTAAGGAGGAGAGGGACCATCCAGTCTATGAGAGCTCAAAAGCTCACATCTGTGATAGCATGGGGAAGCTGCACATTTGTGAAGGCACCACCAAAGCTGAAAGACACAGGTTTGGAGTAACATGTATTTCTAAAAGGACAACATCTTTTTCATGTCCTTCCCCATTCCAGTGACACAGTCCCCGATCAAAGCTTCTCCGGACTTGCATGTATATGATGAATCAGAATCGGAAGTGGATTTGCTTCTTCTATCAGAGCCTGATGAATCTGTCAATACATGATGTGATGCCTTTAGATGGATGAGGAAACTAAAGGAGCTAAATGGGAGAAAAATGATATTGAAAAAATGACACAAGAGGAAACAAACTGACCCAACACTCGAGTCACAGACTTGGTTGTGAGATGACTAGTCTGGGCACGATGCATAAGGACCAATCAGAGTACCTCATAACTGTCTCAGTGCTGCCTAAATTGAATTTACCTCTCAGGTTTTAGTGTGTTCCTTCAAATGATGCAGCATGCACTCTGTTCTGGGAACCAAAATACCACACAAGCAAGCAAACAAGAGTTCATGGATGTGCTCTATGGTCAGAGAAGCGCTTGTTGAGCGGGCAGTCACCCACCTGAAAATATTTCTGCCTGTTTATAACTTAAAAAAAGCATTTTTTTTAACAAAAACAAGCAGTGTACACATATGCCAGGGGGAAGCCTTAGCTGGAGGAGTTACAGCACTGCAAAGAAATGAGAGAAAAAGACCAAGAGCAGAACACATACAGTCAGACGAACAAGCCACAGCGGCTTTAGTCAACATAAAGGGCTGCAGAAGATGAAAAAAGAAGGAAGGTTGGGACAGTTAGTGGTACCTTTGAACTGGGAGGGCGGAAAGAGATGCTTAACCAGCTCCGACATGGTACCTGGACCAGTATTAGAGACACCCAGAGTACAACATTAGGGGTGCACCAGTGTTTAGAGTCAGAACAAGTACACACAGTCTTAACTTTGGTCCAGGTGTGGATTCTGATCTGAAAAGACTCTAACTGAAGTCCAGTTTCTGATTAACCTCTTTGCAGGAGTGAACATGCCAGACTCTGAAATACAGAGCAGAAAACAAAGACAGGAGCTCTCCTGAGAACTAACCTGTGAGTGTAGGAAAAACTACTTTGACTGTATATTCAGTTCATCAACGGTTGTCCTCCTCCCACTGACCAGCATGGTTCATACTACAGTCCATCAGTGTCACTGCCACTGTCACTGTACTGCAGTACTTTATCTCACTGTTTATCACAGTCTTGGTGATTTAAGAAAACTGTGATTGATTTTAGAGACATTTCAGTCTCTGTGTTGTTTCATTTAAGACCTCAGTCATCATTTTAGTCCAGTTTAAATTGATGTTTTAGTCAAAAGAGTTTTCAGCATCAAGACCTGACCGCTAACTTTTGGTACTCTAGTAAACCATATATATGTAGGCAGTATAGGATGCTTCCCAGATGCCTTGCTGGTGAGTTGTTCAGGGCATGTCCCACAGGTAGGAGACTGCAGGGAAGACCCAGGAGACGCTGGCGAGACTTTGTCTCTCAGCTGCTCTAGGAACGCCGCTGTGTCCCTCAGGAAGAGCTGGGTGAAGTGGGAGAGAGAAGTCTGGGCTTCCTTGCTTAGGCTGCTGCCCACCCCAGACCTGACTGAATAAGTGGCTGAAGATGGATGGATAAAGTAAACCCAAAAACTAGCTGGGTGAATAAAAGTACCTTTGCCACCCGTCCCCTGGCCTCCAGGCTTGTTGTAGAGGTAGATATCACCCTCAGCCAAGTCGCTGTTCAAATGAAAGTGATGCTGCAAGACAGAGTGGGAGAAAAAAAAAGCCCCTTACAGCTCAACATCAATAATAACTATTTTGTTGTATTAAGAAGTTTATTTTGCTCCATAGGCAGTGTAAAGAAGGAGTACCACCAAGTGTCTGGCTCTCTGTGTGAATTAAAAAAAAAGGAAGCTCTAAGTCTTTTTGCTGTCCTGCATTATCTGCTTCTGTCTGACCTCGTTCCACTACAGTATCATCAAGTCATCCGCACTCAGAGTAACAATGCAGCTTTATAATAGTCCGAGGTGTACAAATAAGCTGTCTATGAGAGCCACTGTTACAGGACTGGCATGTCTATATATCATGATCTAGCCTTGTAACACGTGGTAACTGCCACACAGCCTCATACACAAAACAACATGGGCTACCAAATTCAAACAGAAGATCGCTGCAGTCCATACTCCCTTCATACTTACTTTGCCCCTTGTATGTGTATTTAAAACATGTTTGGTGTACATACTTTGACTAATCTGTCTTAATAAACACTCATGAAAAAGGTCAATAACATGAAACATGCAACAAAAACAACCAAAGCAGTTGTGTAACATAGTCGGACGAACACCTCGAGGGATTTTACCTTAAAGTGATGTGCTGTGTTGCTGTCAGTATACTTTGGTATGTGCAGGAAAATGAGGAGGTTCTGTCTGAGGTAGTGAGCCACAGCAGGCAGCCAGGGAAGGCAGTACTGGGGCAGACTGAAGTTCATTACCTCAGTGGCCGGGGATCCAGAAGGCTGGATGAACTGACCAGACAGCATTTGGAGAAAAACTTAAGTCAAAGCGTTTTTCAGTTTGGTTGCCTAAGTGGACATAAAACCCACAGTTCTGGAAGAGTAAGCAATTTACACACTGCACTGCACAGGTTCAGGCACTCAGAGCAAGATACGCCACATGTAATCACACAGGAACAAACCTCGTACACAAAAATCTTGACAATTCTTCACTTTTCATCTCAAAATAGTGACTGAGAAAGAAGCAAATCACCTCCACATCAGCTGGAGTCAGCTTACAGTTCCTGACCAGCATGACGGTGATGATGTCCAATGTTGTCTCATCCAAGCGCTTACGCAGAACCTTCACCAGCTCGTCTGTGATCTCTGGACCTGGACAGGCAGAGAGAAAAACCTCGGTGTCACTCTTGTGTTAGAAACACACAAATATTCAAACCAGGGTGGTGAAACTGTGATCAAAGCTTCTGTTATTTCTACTTGTCTTGTTTTTATGAATCTTGAGGAAGTCCACGTGAAGACATGTTTGAAGTTAAAACATTATCACTGTTTTCTCTGAAGCTCTGGCCGACCGTTCATTTGATCTGCAGAGCCCTTCAGAAACCTGAATCGTGTTTGGCTAAAATGAGATGAACCAACACTTAGATTAAAGTAAACTCACGATTGATTCTTCAAATCTAATTCAAAACTAACCCCCCTAAAGAACAGGAAGTGGTGGACCAGACAGGAGTTGATTTAGAATTGGTTTAACCCCAGCTAGTCTACAATAAGGAAACATACCCGGGTCAAGAGTGCCATCAAGGCTTTCAAGGGAGAAACTGCATGCCTTATCCAGCAAATTTCTTCATCATTAGCACTCAGATGATTTGAATAGAATAATATAGTATGGATTTCGATGTTTAACAAAGGTGTTAAACAACATCTTAAAATCTAACACACAGTAATAGATGACGCAACCACACAAGCTACATGTTTAATAGATGAGAAGTTAAGAGTTCCTCTCCCTTCATTTCTCTCTCTGTCTCTCTCTCTCTTTTGCTTTAATGGTGGCCTACAATGTGCATAGAGGCGCGGCATAGTGGTTTGACATATTATTGAGACAACAGCTGATCCAATCCTCTGTTTATTTTTCATGTTTGACTGTTAGTGGGATAAACTGTAAAATGAGAGTTTAGTGAGAAAATATATTCAAGTGTAAACAAAAGCCATGAAATAACCCCCTCTGCCGGTCCTGATGCTGTTCAGACAGTTGAGTCCAATGATCCACTCAGAAGTGCTGAGGGCTGCTTACAGGTTTTTACACGCTGACAGCCATCCAGCCTGATGACCATTTGCTGAGGTACTTCACCAGTAAAGAAGAGATTTTTGCCTGCCTGTTAATCTGATCAGTTTTGTGTTTTTTTTAATCATACTGTGGAGAAAGCTCAAATGTGCTTCAGTCTCTCCCAGAAGTCAATAGATCAGTTACAGTTGGTTCAGATTATTCCTTTAGTTTTGGCTGACACAAAGGTGTTTACTTGTATCCAGAACAGTCATTATATCCCCCAACAAGTCCAGGGACAACTACTGCTTACAGCTCTTTAGACACAAGCTGAATAAGTGTAATATCATAGTTCATTTGATAACTGATCAGTTCTGTCAGTTCTGTTCTATAATCCATATATAACTTTATTGCTCTTACCAGCATTTCCCACTCCATGCACCAGCAGCAGGATGTGTTTGTCTACCTGTCCAACCAGTCGAGAGCCATCCAGAGGAGACTTAGAGCCCTGAACAAGAGAGAGAGAGAGAGAGAGAGAGAGAGAGAGAGAGAGAGAGAGAGAGAGAGAGAGGGAGAAAGAGAGAGAGAGAGAGAGAGAGAGAGAGAGAGAGAGAGAGAGAGAGAGAGAGAGAGGATGAAAGCGAGAGATATGGGCATGGTTAAGAATCAGACATGAAAAAATATCAAAACATTGCAACACACAGCTAAAAACTCATCTCAGACATGTAAGACCTGAAAAGACCTGATGAACAGAGAAACAAATGAAGATTGACACACAACTGATATATGTAAAAAAAAATCCAAAGGTGAAAAGCATTCTTGCAAGCTACTTAAAAGTATTTCCCTTGTTACCCTTGACAACCATTGAACCATTTCCTGTTTTCTCCATTTTAAAGGCAAACTCCCTTTAATTTGCATGTATCTTCCTTTCCCTCTGTTCTTAGTTAGTGAACACAAAAAGCTGCCCATAACAGAGAAAAGCCTCAGAGATAGTTCAGCTGCACTGCGCTCACACTTATTATGTATGTTCTATTCATAGCTTCACAATTTTGTGCTCCAAATTCTGTTGACTTCGCCAAAAACTTTGGAAAAACTTCACGCAAAATTTCTCTATATTATTTTGTATACAATTGAGAAAAGTAAGAGCACACCGATCCCGATCAAACAGCACATTTTGATATATAATTTGTCCTACAACTCTTTAAGAATTAGAAGTAACAAATCAAAATATGTCTGGTAGAGGATTTAGAAAATATTCACAGTATAACAATAGCCCCTATACACTGGCCTCTATACTGTTATATAGAGCCAGTGCCTCAGTATGTTTGTCCTGTGGCTTTAATAATAATAATAAGAAGAAGAACAAGAAGAAAAACAACAAGACGAAGAAGGAGAAGGAGAAGAAGAGGAAGAACTTGGATATTTATTCCTTGTATTCAGTCATGCAAATTTGTCTCATCTCAAACTGACAACCTCTCACAGGTAAAAAGAACTTTTCAAGGCCTTCAATGACCCCCAATCTTTACTCCTGAATGAGGAGTTTTGAAGAATTTTCAAGGATCTGCAGGAACCCTGTGCTAGAATGAATGGAGAATTAGATAGTGGACATCTTGTCACCAGTTGATGAAACTGCAGTTTAAATCCCACTCACTGAATCTAGAGTTCATGCTGACTCACTGCAGACTGAGTTTCCCACAGAGAGAGCTTAAAACTGTTTATAATAGTTATTCATTTTACCACAGGTGAATAACAAGAATTTGATCACAATGGAGAGTTTTGTGGGATCCCCTTTTTTCTCTCAACTAGAAATCACATGCCAACAAGCGAACCAACTGGTTGTATACTGCCTTCCTTACCATGTGGTCCTCGGGAGATAAGGGCTCTTGACTCCTGGCAAGTGCTACAGAGCGAGTCATGTGAAGGTTCCCATCTACGTCGGAGTATTTCCCTGTCAGTGATGTTTCACAAAGTCTAGAGATTTCAACACAAAGCACAGCAATGATACACCTCTGATACACCTGAAATCATTTTAACATTTAGGTTAGACTAGCTGCTGAACCCAATGTGTAGCAACTTGTTACATTTTAGGTGAGTTATAACATTTGGGATTTTATTACATTTTTTTGATAACATTTCAGGTTCAAACACTTTTTTTATGTTATTGACCAATTATTACATTTCGGCCTTTATAACTCTTTTTTTCATTTCATTTCGGGTCATTGTTACATATCAGGCTCTAACAAGCCCCATCAGCTCTGAGTTAACTCTCAATATTTTTCTGTAAATAACGTCTTCTGCTTTCTCCCTTCATGAGGTCTGTCACTGAGGGGCCATGAGGAAACTGACAAATTTATTCAATCTCACACACACAGTGATGGGCAAACCTTTACAAAATACATTTGCCCCAGAAAAAGCATTGTGCTGAAAAGGAAAAACTCTAACCTGAGGTAGAAGACGGATTTAGTTGTACGCTCCTGGTACACAAACATGTTCTTCCGGTTGACCACACAGAAAGAGTTCAGCACAGAGCGCAGGGCCTGAATAGCTATGAGGGGGTAAAAAATACAGAGATGAGTTTGGCATGTCTGTGAGATAAAGTAGTGATGAGCATTAAGATATTAAAAACTCAAATCATATAAGATGTCGTGTCAATGAATAAGAATGTCAGACCTACTGTAGGAAGCTAATGACTGCTTGGGGAAAACTCCCTAATACATTACATGGTATAAGATTTACAGACGGTAAATACAGACTGTACAGTTGCCTCATTTATTAACACATCGAAATTTGTCACTTCTTCTGCTAAAAGGTCACTTCAGATGTTATTTTTTATTTTTTTTTAATACTTTTTATTTATTTACAGAACGTGAGGACATCATTGTCCAACTGAAGTCTTAAAACAAAAGTAAGTCTCTCCATACAGTGAATTTCTTGGACAATCCCGTGCCACTGGTTTAATGTTGGGGAATCTGGTTGTAACCACCTTCTTGTTATGGCTTTCCTACCACTTGCCAAAAGAATCTTCAACAGATACCTGTCCTTATGTAGGACTGTTTCCGTGATTTTACCGAGATATAAAACAACAAAAGAAAAGTCTAAATCCAACCCCAATATTTTATTGATCTCGGTTGACACCTCCCTCCAAAATGACTGGATTGACAGGCCCAAAAAATATGAAAGTGATTAGCCATAGGGATTCCACATTGCCTCCAGCAGTAGCCTCGGTTCTGTGTGCCTGTTTGCAGTGCTGTTAATTTAGGGTCATAAAAAATCTCATCACATTTTTCCAGCCGAATTCTCTTAAAGATCTTGAATTTGCAGTGGTCGCTTGTGTCTCACATATTTCTATCCAGGTCTCTTCTGACATTTGTATTCCTGACTCCTTCTCCCATTTTTGTTTAATGGATAATGTAGAATGATTTTTAGAGGCTTGTATACTTCTGTATATTCTTGAGACCAACTTTGTTTTTATTTTTTTTATATGCATCATGAAATATGGACATTAAATTGTATTCCTTCTCCTCCTTGAATTGTAATTTTTTATTATAATAGTCTCTGACTTGCAGGTATCTATGGAAGTCCTGCTTCTCCAGTCCAAATGTGGCAGAAATTGACTCATAACTCTGAAATCCACGGTCTGAGATGAGCGCACAAAAGGATGTGATACCTTTCTTAACCCACTGTTTAAAGCCCCCGTCCAATCTAGCAGGTTCAAACTGTGGATCATATGCTATCCAATTCAAGACTCGAACCTGTTTCTCTATTTGTAACTTCTTTAAAACCTTAAACCATAGCTTGAGAGTGAGTATAGTCCATTGATTCAAGCTGTTATGTGTTTTCGCTTGGTTTTTATTTCCTATTATAGATTGTATTGGAATTCTTAACTGTGTAGTTTCTAAGCATTTCCATTTAGATTAATAATTTGGAGAACACCAGTATACTAAGGGTTTCGGTTGTGCAGCATAATAATAGTCTTGTAAACATGGTAAAGCTCTTCCTCCCTTTTCTTTTCCCAGCTGTAGAGCCTTGAGCTGAACCCTAGGTCGTCTGCTGTTCCAAATGAACCTTGAGATCCAGGCATTCCACTCATCAAATTGTTTTTGGGGTACCTCTAGAGGCAATGACTGAAAAAGATAAAGAAACATTCATTTTAATGATTTCTATTCTATTACTCATATCCAGTGGGAGGAGGGTCCATCTAGAAATATCAGATTTGATCTCTTTATTCATTAACCGTAGTTGTTTTCAAAAAGTTTTGACATATCTTTAGAAAGATTTCTTCCTAAATATTTTATTTTGGGCGAGTCCCATTTAAAGTTATATTTCCTTTTAGTATCTGGGTGGGGAGTATAGTTAAATGTGAGTGTTTGGGTTTTTTGGATATCAAGCTTGTATCCAGGATATAAATAATATTTTTTTAGAAGGGACATCAATTTGGGAATGCTTGAGTCTGGGTTTGTAATTAAAAGCAGAACATCATCCGCAAACATACAAGTCTTATGTTCATCTCCTTTAATCATAATCCCCTTTATCTCAGAGTTCTCTCTAATTGCTTGAGCGAGGGGTTCTATGAATAGTGCGAATAAAGTTGGGCTCAGGGGACAGCCTTGGCATGTCCCTCTTTTCAAATGAACAGTTTGTGACAGGTGTCCATTAACTCTGATCCTGGCTGTTGGAGAGAAGTATAATGCTCATTTAGTCTGTATGAGCTACATTCCTTTTTATCTTTTCCTTCTTTCGGATGATAGAAATAACTGCTTACTTCCATGATTGGGGGGCTACTCCTGTTCTTAGTGTATCGTTAAAACTGTTAAGCAGGACCAGTGTTATTTGTGGTTTAAATATTTTATACCATTCAGACGGATAACCGTCTGATCCTGGAGCCTTATTAGCCTTCAATCTTGAAATGGCTTTGCTCAGTTCTTCTTCTGTTATCTCAGCCATAATTTCTTTATTTTGTTGTTTTCCTACAGATGGTACATCTAGTGAACTTAAAAAGGTCTCTATTGTTGTGGTATTTGACATGGCCGGTTGGACATATAGTTCTTTATAATACAGTTCAAAGGCATGTTGAATGTCCTCTGATTCACTGCAAACCTTCGGTGTCTTGGGATAACTAATCCTATAGATCATATTTTTCCCGTGCTGTTTTCGAATCCTCCAGGATAGTAGTTTCATTGCCCTGTGCCCTGTCTCATAATACTTTAGTAAATTTAAGTTGCTTTTCAATTTCTTCATCATACATACCATTTATATCCTGTTTTATTTTATTTATTTTCGTTAATATCTGAGGATCTTTTTGTTCCATGTGTCTAGTTTCTAATGCCTTCATTTCTTCTTGTAGTTCAAGAAGTCTTCTCTGTCTTTCCTTTTTATGAAAGGCTGTGAGGGCAATAGTTTTGCTCCGAACAACTACCTTTGCTGCATCCCATAAAGTATTTGGAGACACCTCTCCATTATCATTATTTTGTAAATATGTTTCAAAATCTTGTTGAATCTGTTTCTGCACTTTTTTGTCATTAAAATGCTGGTATTAAGTTTCCAAAGTGTATTTTTCCGGTTTAGTTAAGTGCAGGGTTAAGTATACCCCTGAATGATCGGATATATCCCTAATCCCTATTTTACAGTCCCTGACTCTGTGCCAATCTGATTTACATAAATAAATAGTCAATTCGAAAATAGACGGAGTGACTCAGTGAAATTCACTCATTTCACTTTTAACATCCGACCTAAGGGCACGGATCTCGATGTAGATGGCCTGCATGACGGGGTTAGCTTCTTCCTCGTTAGCGTCGCCATTTTGCTCATCGCTTTCCTCATCGTTGTCATGTTCTTTGACTGCCTCTCCCCCATCACTTCTTGCGTCTTGTTTACATTTAGTCTTTTTTTATCCCCTTCCATTACAAGTTTCAGGGTAGTTTTTAAATCTAATGCTCTTCTAAGGGGATAAATATTCAACCGGTTGGGGGCGGGGTGTTTAGGCTGACATTCGCTTCAGTGTCACCACCGTAAGACTATCACTTCAGATGTTATTTTTAAGCTATTTTTCAACATCTTGTTGAATTGTGTACTTTCTTAACTCAGTCCCACAGGAGGGAAATGCATCAACTTCTAAAGATACGGGAAAAGACATCAGAAGATAATTTCCTAAAAACTGGGTAAAAAAAAAGATTTCGACACAGCATGAGGGCCTTTAAAGGTTCTGCATATCTCAAAATAGGTTCACATTAAGAAAACAGAATGTCCTGAAAAAGTTCATTTTTTCCCCTTTTCAAATTCAAAAAGTGAAACTTCCACATATTTCTACCACATAAAACTGAAATGTTTCCAAACTTTCTGTGTTTGAATCTTGATGGTTAGAGCTTTCACCTCATTAAGACCAAAAATCCACTCCCTCAAAGCTAACTCTTGTGAGAAAGTCCAGGTTCTTTCAGTTCTGTTGGTCCAGAAAGCAGCTCCGATCAGCTAATAAACGGAGCACCTGCACAGGATTGCTGAGCCTCTTACTCTGGTACAGTTCACACAACCACAATCAGGGTTCAGACTGCTGACCTGACAGTTGTCCAGCATTGACCTCCTTTATAAGGAGGATGGTGTTGTTGGTCAACTGTGTTTTATCAGGTCCAAAGTCAACACAGCCCAAAGTCTACCAGGAGGTCTTAGAGACATTTGTATTTCCATCTGCTGTGAAGATTTATGGAGATTTCCAGATTTCCTTTTCCAGCAGGACCTGATACCTGTCCACAGCACCAAAACTACCTGAAATTGGTTTGATGACCATGGTACTGTGCCTGATTGTCCACCCAACTGGTCTGAGGAGCTATCAGAGAGACCTGGACTTCAGTAAGACCCAGCTGAGCCACAGACTGATCACCTCCATGACACATAGTACTGTTGCAGTAATTAATGCACAAAAGGCTTCAGCCAAGATTTGAGAGCAGAAGTGAAGCTGAAGGTCAACACTTTTCCTGTTTTATTAATCCCGTTTTTTTGGATTAGTGTTTTCTAAAAGTGAAATATTTGATTTTAATGAGCTGGAAGCAAAAACGTTTCATTTTCTGTATAAATTTACAAAAAAAGAAACAAACGATCGTTTTCGGGACACTCATTTTTGAGCTGCATCTGAAGAAGCTGTTTTCTCCCTTCAGTTAGAAAAAAACTCTAGCAAGCATCGTTTTATTTCCTGGTGTTTTACAGGTCATCAATTACCCAGGTTTGATAGTGTGCAAAATGATGACATGCCATTAAATCAGATACTGCTGTGTGTGGATTATCTGCTGTTCTCCTTTTTTACTTTCTTTTGGTACTTAAAAAACTTTTTATTTTTCTCTTCAGTTAAATTATGGATAAAACAGTGTCAACATTATAGAGTATTTTTAACTGTTCTTCTGCAAACTGTAAAATATGAAGAGCTGACAACAATCCTCACAGCACTGTCAAACCACTAAGATTGTCAGTGAATACCTCAGGCAGAATTGGAAAGTAAACAGCTGACATCAACTTTAGGATTTTCCTGTAACTGGTCAGGTTTCAGTCTGAATTCGGGGAGTCTGTTTTCTTATCAAACTCAGGCTTTGTATAAACCACTTACCCCTGGCTACCCCCATGTTGGGACCCATCTTGAGGCGTGGGTGAATGTGTATAATTGTGCTCCACACAACGTCACAGGCAAAGTGTCCAGGCATGAACTGCATAGTGGCTGCCAGGTAGTCTTTGGCCTGGTAACTTTCCTCCGTGTTGTAATCTGTGGTCAGGAAATGATGGAAGAATCAGGAGAGTCGTGGTTTGAAGAAATCAAAGTATTTTTAAATGTCATTACATTCATAACCTAAGGAGGACAAAATAGACCTATATGTTCTGTATATTTGCATCCTCTAGTAACATACCATCAGAGGTGTTGAGTTTCTGCCTGTAGAGAGACTCAGTCTTCCAGATGTCCTCTTCACTCTCAGCCACCAGTAGAGAGTTACAAACATGGCTGTCATGAAGGTCCTGCAGCAGCATTTGCTAAACATACACACAGACATTATACTACCTTACTGAACAGCATCAAGAATTCACTTCTGTTGAGATGAGTTTGTTTGGAGTTCTCCCTCTTTTTATTTTACAGAGGTTGGGCGGCTCTTCTCCAGCTGCAGCTCCTCCTGTACTGACATAGCTGCACCTCATCACCTGTTGCACTAAAAGCACTGCCTGTTGTCTTCTCAGTGTCAGATTATTCCCACATCTCCTGTGGTATCTCAGCCTGCTTTTGAGTATTGCAAGTTTGAAACTTTTACTAGTGAATGTGTGTTTTTTTCATTAGACTAATGAAAAAAACACACAAGCCTCTCTAGCCCAGCCACCAATCTCTGCCAGGCTGCCACAACTCTTACACCAGATCATTTATCTGCCTTCACTGCCTACTCATGGCGACGGCGCCACAACTCCTCATTCTTAACCACCTCCGATCTGCTTTTGGGTTCAGCACAAAATCTCATACAGAAAACTCTGTCACTGCAGTCTCAGTCAGGACATAAATATACTCTCGAAAACAAGTTTCTATCTATGTGTGAAAGCAGGACACCTCCACAGAGAGGAAAATAAATCAGGAGAGAACTTAGAGACAAAGGTGTAAAGGTGTAAAAGATGTGTTCAGAAACTTCAGATCCAACAGAATCTGAACGAAATCACAGTAATCTCAATTCACTTACACTAATTTGAACCCTTACTCTGAATTTTAGATAGATTTGCTAGAACTAGATTTGTGTGACTATCTTATTAGTGATACAGTTTTAAAATGAAAATAACATAAGGGGCTCTATTTTTGCTCCTCGCCGGTGTAGTGGAGTAGGCGTGGCGTAAGTTAGGTATGCCGCGCTGACAAGGCGTGCCCAAGCACATTTTGGTATTTTGGTGAGCGGCACAGCCCGGCGTAAGTATCCCCCCTCCCTAACTCAGCTCCCCCCAGTGGCGTAAGTCGTAGAGAGGGCGTGGAGTGGGTTTAACACAGCCGAGACCTCTTTTTGCCAATCAGATCAGCTACTCTTCTCACCTTTAAATCTGCCACCTGCGAGGCGTATTACAATTTTCGTGAAGTAGTCAAAGAGATCAAGAGATGGCTGAAGATAGCAATGCCCCTCAACAAATGTCGCTGTAAGTGCTGCAGAGGGCGTCCTTCACACTCTCTCATATAAGCACAGTTGGATTTGGTGTGTGTAATGTTGGACCCACTGGTAAGACAAACATCCTTTCCACCAAATAAAGACACTCACTTAAAATTGCATATATTTAAACCTCACATGAAAAAGGTGGGTTGTGTGCATAAAATCATCTGTTCAGCTGCAGCAGCAGCAGCTGCAGCAGGACGGGGAGAGGACACAGAAACATGTCCAGGTCGAGCTGCGCGAGAAATAAGAGGAAGAGGAAGATAGAAATAGGGGGGAGATGAATGAAATATCTTCTTCACTTCATCATGTGTGTCTGTTTGCTAGAAATTTAATTTAATTCAATGCGGTTTCAGCTGTGTTGATTCAGTCAGGTTGTGTGTCCAAATGTGTGCCAAACACGCTCATGTGCTGACTCAGAATATTTGTTGTTATTGATTATTTATTGCACTGAAATATGCCTGACACTGTGGAAACCTGCCAGTGAGGCATCTGTGACGTACATGCACTTCGCCGCCGGTCTACCAAAATACCACTAGACCAGCTGCGCTCCGCCTGCGCTGAAAGCTGACCAGGTTTGAATCGACAAGCTTTCAGTGCACTTTCTACGCCGTCAGTGGGCACGAAAATGTCACTGCGCCAGCTGATTCTGTTGACACATCCCCCTGCCGCTCCACCACCCCCAGCTTGGCGGACCTCGGTGTGCCTCAGTCTACGAAAATACCAAACTGGCTGTATGCCGGGCCCTACCAGACAAAAATACCACTGCGCGGGGTCCGCCATCTTCCGCCGCGCCGCTGGCAGGCATGAAAATAGAGCCCTAGATGTTATTTTCAGTTATTTTCCATGTTAATTGTTTTTGCTGTGTAGTCAGTTACCTGATTGACGACTCTGCAGATTTCACCAATCTTTCTGACCACCATTTGATAGAGTCGTAAATCTTCAGGTAGCTCCATATCCTCCTCTTTCTTTTCAGTCTCCTCAGCAGTGTCATCTTTTCCTTCCGTAAGGCACCTAAAACAAGACCATCAATCCTTGTGATACACAGCTGGGACTAAGCATCAGAGATATGAGAATATCAGATATCAGGGATTATCACTGTTATCAAACAGTAATCAAAAATGGAGACGTAATCAATGCTTAAAACAGGGTCCCCTTAAAACTGGTTTAGTCTTTTACCTCCAAGCTCCTAAAGGTAATCTAGGCTTCAGACTCCAGACTACAGTCGTGAACTTTTTCAACCTGCTCTGACCTGGAGTGGGAGTAGACTTTGACTCTGTCCTGGAGAATCTTAACAATGAGCCAAAAGTCTGGCATCAGTGGTGACTGGCACTCATGTTCATCCAGGGTGGGACTCTCACACTCAGAGTCACTGCTGCCACCGTCATATCCTTTTAAAAGAAAAAAAAACAAAACAGTGAAACCATGGTTTCATTATCTACATGCCAACCATCTCACAGTGGCTGAGAAACAATCAGAATCAAAGACTTTCAGCATCGTTCAACACTGTGTCACTCTTAGCTTCATTTTTTAACAAAATACAGTTCATGTCTTTGTCTACAGATGGACAGCTCGGAGAGTCACATTTGGAAGTATCTGCCCCAACTCTGCAGATCTGTCACAATAACTCTACAATAAATCATTATTCTATGTTTTGTGCAACTTACCCTGCATGTCTGAGTCCACACTGCCCTGGCTGGACACCACACTCTGGACCCGACATGGCCTTAGTTTGCCACAGCCTGAGGACAGAAAATACACAGTTCTGTTGGCAGGTACAGTTTGGAGTTTTAGTCACAAATCAAAGCTCTTCCAGATCTGCCTGTCCTGATCTGACAGATAGTGTGGGGTAATCAGCTGTTGGCCCAACAACATTACAGTGTTTGTGACTGCCATGATGAACTGAGAAAACAAGCTAAGAGCAGACTATCTTAGCTCACTTACTTACGTCTACCTGGAAAAGCTGTTTTCATATCAACCTAATCCATTCAAAATCTTCAGATTGTCTGTTTTAAAAACAGACAATCTGGGAACATAAACTGCCTCAGATGTCAAGAGTTTAGTATGCGTTCATTTCAGTACATTCAGCCATCTTCATTTACTATTTTAAGAATTACATCTTTTCAGATAAAAAAGTGGAAGAAAAGAAGAGAAACTTCTCAGCACACTGTAGACCCTTCATTTCTTATCTTTACAAACTCCAACTCCACTGAAATTGGGATGCTGTGTAAAACATGTATAAAAAAAACAGAATACAATAATTTTCAAATCTGTTCCCACCTAAATTCACCTGACTCCACAACAAAGATATTTGATGTTCAAACTGATGAACTTGAATGGCTTTTCACTCATTTTGAATTTGATACTGGAACTCATCTCTAAAAACCTGGTTCAAGGTCATGTTTCTCTCTGTGTTACATCACCTTTCCTTTAACAACACTAAGTGAGCCTTTGGGAACTGACTGTTGAAGCTTTGGGGGTGAATTATTTCACACTGACTGATGTGCTCTTGTGTTTTTTTTTTGCTTCATAATGCAGAAGAGTTCTGATAAAATATACTGGGCTTAATATCTAAAAATTTATCTGGAGGACTGTTCCTTTCAACAGTGTATGTTTTAGGGCGGCTTTGTGAGTGCAGCTGTTGGGTGGTGTCTCAGGGTGCTGGGTTAGGTATAAGCGGGCTCCAGTATAACAGCCTGTATCCTCCAAATATTGATAGAGAACTTCTCTCCATGCAGCAGGTATTATAGAGTCTTAGTTGGTCACACTGAATTTGTCACTTCTCATCTTCAAAGATGAGTGTTTCCCTCACAGCATCCCTGATTATATGTTTTACACTTCAATCAGAATCATAACAGAAGAAAAAAACTGTACCAGGGAGCTGGTTTGGAGTTTTCCTCTTTGAACATTACATACTAGTACATACAAAAGCCTCTGACTGATATCATTTTGTTGAACTCTTTCCTGTCACTGAGGTATTACTGAAGCACACACTGAGAAACCTGATTCTCGTTTGGTGTTATGGTCTTCTTCTATCTACCTAAACTATGAGGATGTTTTAATGTTGACAAAACTGCTGAGCCCAAACTTGCACGCATGAGGTGTGTCTGATAGACTCACCATGGGAGGCTGTCTGCATGGACTCAGCCAGGCTGACACTAGAAGGGGTCTTTGGGGGTGAAGAGGGCTCTGTTCCAGGCTCAGTCTGGAGAGGGGTGGTGCCGGGCTGACTTTTGTCCACAGACACGCCGGTGGGGATTGGAGAGACATTATCGTATACCTCAGGCTTCAAGACTCTGGTCGGCTCACTGGTTTCTGCAGTCGTGTCACTTGAAGAGTCAGCAGCAGCGCTGAGGGACTTCTTGTCTTCACTCTGCAGTTTTGAAGAATTTCAGTGTGTGATGAGAAAGGTGCAACAGAGAGAGATACTCATATCACTTCTCTGCTCTTTGCCATGATTCTAACAAATCCACATGTCTACCATCATGATTCAATAAAAGCCTGAACAAGCCTTATTCAACAAAGGTAACATTATTTTTCAATATTGATTTTACATTAGAGCATTTTAATAAAATGACAAATCACCCAAATGAAGAATCCACATTTTATCCTCCTCTGTGTGTGTGTTTGTGAGTGGAGCGATGGTTTGTCTCTGACTAGCCACTCATAAAAAGAGACAACCAACAAGGTGCAACATACTGTATGTTTAAATTAGTGCACTGTTTATGCAGACTGCAGACATGAACTCTCAGACATGAGTCCCTGCCTCCCCTCACTCACGTGGGGCCCTCACAGAAAAAATAGGCGACTCTTGTTAGTTTGCAGCAGAGGCAAGAATAAAGAGTCAATAAAGGTGCAGATTTGATGATAATTTCTCCATCGATTTGTAGATCACACTCAGTCTGAACAGTGGATAGTGATCTAGACAGATGTCTATTGTGATGTGCTGCACCACATAAAACGGATCAAATTTTCTTCAAGTACCAACAGACATAGTTAAACATTTGTCTCTGTTCATTCTGTATGTGGGTTTGCTGCTCAAAGCAGCTCTTCTGGTGGCACCTCTTCTTGATAGTGATTTCCCTAATGTTAAAAAATCAAAGGAAAGAGCATGGTGATACACTGTTCAGAAAAAAAGCTTGTGGAGCAGTGAGGTTAGGAAAAGACTCCCAAACCGCTGTCACTGGCTACTTTTCCTTCTTTGCAGTACATTTATGATGAGCCCTTTATTACAAAATGCTGCTAAATAGGTCAAACAGACGCTAAAGTAAACTGTTCCAGAGTTAAAAACAGAAATAAAATTATTCTGCACCATCTTTGCGCACCAGTTTCTTAAAGCTGTATTAATACTGAATTGCTTTAAGCTCTGTTTTTATTGTTGAAATAATATCACTATGAACCTCAGGAGTTTGAGTATTGTGAGATACCTCAGGACCTGCAGTATGATCATACAGAAGTGCACACTCAAAAATTAGCTCCTGATGCTGTGAACCTCACTGTCATTTGTTACCTCGCTGTCAGCCTCTATTGCCTGAGCTTCAGCTTCGCTCCCCTGCATCATTTCCTCCACCCCTGCTCCAGCAGTGCAATGAACCGTTTGTTGTGGGGTGTCTACGGAGGCCTCGGACAGCTTCTTGTGAGCACTGCTCCTCTGATGATGCAGTCTGCTCAGGGACATGTAGTAGAAGCTGTCCTGTTCTCCATTCAGCACATAGCCAGAGAACAATATTCTGCGGAACTCCTACGTACAAAGAAAATGAGCTCAGAGTTATGAAATCAATCAGCTGTGAATGGTAAACTAACTTTGAACCAGCTAAAGTGATACTTTAGTATTTGAATGTATCATCCTGAGTGACATTTGTTAACATCTTCTTTCCTAACTCTTATTATAAAGAAAAAAAAGAGTGAATTGCCTCTTTAAATTTTTCCAGTGACTGCTCAGGCCCAAAAACAAACTGCAGTGGGACGTCCTCGCAGTGACAGTGTGGCCGGCCGCTGGACCTCAAAACATGCTCCGCAACTTTCTGCAGAGTCGAGGAACTAATGACTTGGGAATGACGCAGAGCAGACACAATTTCATCCTCTAAAAGCCAGCGGATCTGAAATGCAGAACAAGAAGAGCTTAGAGCTGTAGCCGGAGAGAAAAACTGAGGGAAGAAAATTTCCAAAACCATTATTGAGTTCTGGTTAGCTTGAGAACAACAGCGTTGATATCTTTTCTTAAACATCTCAAACAGGCCTAGGAATTAGTTTATTTACCCCCTGACAGAGCTACTGTTGGATACCAGACTATCATTCATACGTGTGTAATTGAAATGGCATACAGGCCTTTAATATAATGACAAAATACCGGACTTTAGGTTGTTTTTTCTGCATAAAACAAGAAACTCCTTTGGTGCTGTTTCATATTGACATTCCCGTGATATAAGAGCAAGCACACCTTAAATTGCTAGCTAGTTTCTCTATACTCTATAATGAATTTGTTACTACAGTGGTCAACTTGCTCCTCCTACTGGTGAGAGTATGAGATACATTTCATACAGTGGAGATGAGCTGTGACCCCATTTAGCATAAAAAGTGGATGACTGAGGGCTTGTATGAAAGCAGAGGAGAGAAACAGGTTTCTTCTTGTAAAAAAAGGCTGATGCTGAAGAGCTAGCAAACTTCCAGACTATATCATTAGAATTTGTAAGTTTGCTGACCCGAGTTAGTAGTGACTAGCTGAGAAACTCCTTTTTTCATAGTCACTTCTCCTCCCTCAGCGTGAAAGTGAAATGTCCCTAAGTGGCTCAGGAAACACAGCACATACAGGTGAACCGAAAAAGTAAAGCTACTCTTCTGCTAATGTGATATCATCACTTGTTATAAAGCTCTATGTTCTCGCTGCTCTGATAGCTCAGTTTTAATCTCACCTCATCCATTGTGGCCAGAATTGCTAACTTGTGTGGAACTGGGAGTTTGGAAAGGGGTTCACTGGAGACCCTGTTGAAGGAGAGACAAAAGGAGAGGAACCTGGATTAGCTCAGCACCGTCTAACAGAAAAAGCATATGTATTAAAACTCACCCATCTACACCAGCTCCTCTCAGGCTGTCCAGCACTGCCACCAGCTCATCATCTGAGCGATAGGAGGAGGGCTGCCCAGGTGAACGGTTCAGGGACACACTGCTCTCTGATGTGTACCTAAGATGAGATAAGAAGAACCTGACTGATCCCGACAGGAAATTAATTAATACCTGCATCTTGGTGCATACTCAGTGGAGCTTGAGTTGATGCAGCTAATTTATTTATTCATTTTCAAAACATAAAGATACATAACAACATAAAAACCTGAACAATCACCCCTTTATTCCCACCCCATCTCCAAAAGCAGGTCAGAGAGAAAAAAAAAGAACCACGGTGAAAGCTGTGCTCTATGACAAAAGTTTCTATGGCCATCAATGTCTGTTATAAAATTATGCTTTTTTCTTGCAAAGAAATAAATATTCAAACACAATCAGGACATTAGGGTGTCATGAGGGTTCTCTTTGTGTAATATGATCAAGAAATGGTTGCCATATCTGATGGAATCCGTCTGATGACCCTGACAACTCAAATCTAATTTTTTTCCATAAATAAGGTATTTTAGAGTTCTGTGAGCCAGGCTTCAAAACTCAGAGACACATCCCTGTTCCTGACCTCCCCCTGCCACACCACCACGCCCAGCTTGGCGCCATCCCATACTGTATTGACATAGCCCTCCAGTTACTAAGAGTCTCGAGCTGGTGAGACCAGCCAAGGATGCCTGTCTCTGGGTCTGGAGGGAGATCATTTCTGTAAACTTCAGAGTAGAAGAGGAAAACTTCACACCAGAATCTATCAAGTATGTTGCAAAACCAGAACATATGTGCCAATGTACCATCAGACTGTTTACATTTTACACATAGTGGTGAAGTGGATGAAAAGAATGAATGCAGATTAACACGTGAATGATGGAGTCTGTGTATAACCTTATATTTAGGTAGCTGTTGTCTTGAGTTCACTGAACATGTGTGTATGCTAAAAAGACATTTACTTCATGCATCTTCTGAGACGGTAGTACCTATTTGCCTCTCCCAACACTCGCTACTCTCTGCAGAATAGTATCAAGTAAAACTCAAAATTTTTGTATCATTCTTTTTCCTGGAAACATGCTGAACTGGTACTCTGCGGTCATTCTTCGTTTTACCTGTTATGATGGAACTCAGCCATGACTTCGATCTCCAGAGGTAGTGTCAGGACAAAAATATCTAATGTTACTGACAGCTCATTCAAATCCACGGACTGTAAGGACTCTGCGTTCTCCAGGCAGGAAATAATCTCACCTGTAAATCATAAAAGTGTGAGAACAGATAACTTCACCACACTTCTGTTCAATTAGGATTTGGCAGGTCTCTGTTATGGACAAGAAGAGACTCACCAAGGCAGGTCGGCAGGGTTTGTATGGGCATGGAGCCGTGACAGCTTTTCATATTGACAGAGCAAGTCACATGAACAAACAATGGCGGCATATCCATCTGGGGTCCCTCAGGCTCCAGCAAAGAGTCCCCCTCTTCCAAGATGCTGAAGGAGTCCTGGTCCTGATTGACAGTGTTGGAATCTGACAGGGACTGGTCTTCCCCAGTTCCTTGGGCTCTGGTGTCTGACTGCTCCTCGTACTCCACCACCAGGTCTGTGTCGCTTTCCGTCATGTTGCATGAGCCTGGCGTGTTTTCTACATGTTGAACAGGAATAGATGAGCAGCAGCACACCCCTCTGCTGTTTGCATCACATATGATGTGGATGATTCATAATGTGATGTAAAGTTTAATATCCTGTACATCTGAGTGTGTCTGAGGGTGCAGTCCAGCTTACTCTTAAACTCTAGATAAAGTCCCAGATGACAAAATGTACAGTCCCTATTACAAAAACCACAGAGGCTGTTTAAATCTTCCTAAAAACTGATTTATCTGCTCTTTCATTTACAGATGGTTGATAAAATAGGTTCATTAAAAAGTGTTTGTTTATGTTTCGGGTTTTTTTTTTGCTGCCAGTTTGTATTTTTTTTCCTCTGTGGACAGCCCAGTCAGTGTAACTGGCAGCTCACTCACGTGTACAGATTAGGATTTGTGTTAAAGTCTGAAATATTACAAATACTACATATTGACTGAGAGTTTTTCATTTCTACTGTCAATAACTTTCAGTCCCAAATACAAGCCTTGTGAACTGCTAACACCAATGTCAGTATCGGCCATAGACTGTAGATCGAATGAACGCCGCCTGCCTCCTCGCTGGGTGAAGCCACCCCGAGAACAGCACCTTCTGGTGACGGGCTGCAGTATAGGTCATAAATCCTGTCTCCTCCAGCAATCCCTATGGAGCTGTAGACAAACTTTAGAAATATTACACAGAATATAAATTTTTCTCCCCCCTGGTTGAGATGTTGACTTGTAGTTACTGTCAGACTGGTTTGTGCTGAAGTCCTCTTTTTTTCTGTGCAGCTCCATTTTTTAAAGTTATTAGGGGGTTCATGTTTTCTATGATTGACACCTGATACAGCCTATGGGTGTACGAAGATTACTTAGCACACCCGGGGGATACGCTGTGTGAGCTGAGCATCATCACAGCGACTCTCCTGCCAAATGCGTACAACACTACTGCGCAAGTGGTGGTTCCAGAAAGTGGAGAAAATCCCGGAAATACTGAGAACAATTCAGCTCCAAATTCATATAATGACGGAAGGTGATTCCAGCCCGGGCCGCCTGTTGTTGCCTCCTGTTGTTGTCATTTACTCTGTTTCTCTCCTTTACAGTCCTAACTGTCATTTCTAATAGAGACAGACACGTCCTTTGAAAAAAAAAAAAAAGTAAAAGCTCCAAACATTGAAGTATACTCGCCATCCTCAGTTGCTGGCTCAGCTTCTGAAACCAGCTCCTCACTTAGTCTCCTCCCGGCCTCAGCATAGTCTGAGTCCTCCTGAGGGGATAAAACATAGTATTTAGATCTGCCTGTCAATAACAACTGTGCATAAATGTGAGATCAATGTCTCTACCTCAGTCTGAGCTAACCCTGAAACACTTCATGTAAAAAATGAGATCTGTGAAACACAACTTAGTCAGCTCACCTCCATTTTGGATGATGGAGGACAGTAGAAGAAGTAGTGTGGATTGGAGGGCACCGTTTTAAAATACTGAGACAAAATCTCCATGAATTTATTCTGTGGAATTAAAAGGTTGGAAATGACATAAAATAACCTTCACATGGTTTACTTTCTATTTTAAATAATAGTTTATAATGGTTTTTGTTGCAAGCAAATACTGTTTATTTAAATACAATTTAATAAAATTGATAGATGTGTAACTTCTTTCTCTGAGACTTTGTGTTTACCTGTATGATTTTGTGCAGGTCTGGATACACTTCACACTTGGGCTGCGTCTGAACCAATGTCAGAGGAAACTCGGCAATGGTTGCTGCTTTTGATTTTTCCAGGATCATTGTAGGTGTGGAGGAAGAGGATTTCCACCTGAGCTCTGATTCACTGATGTCCTCCATTTCAATACTGGGGGAAATGAAATACCACAACATTTGTGACTGTGCTATACAACAGTGAAATAAGGCAAAGATTACCACCAGTGACCTCAGAGAATTTATTACACTAATTCCCCAAAGTGAGGACACTGTGTAAAATACTTCCTAATCACATCTTGTAAAAACAGAAAAAGCTGAATAAACTGATAAAAAAATTCTGCAGGAACTGCTTCTTACTGATTAAGCTAACTTGCAGCAGGTTAACAACATAATGGGACATAGGCTGCATTTCTCCAAAGATGAAGAGAGGCTCACCATTCTGTGAGAGACTTTGTGAGTAAATAGTTCAAAAACTGAGAATATTTTTTTTCAGTGCAACATTGTGGAGAATTTTGGATTTCATCACACACATAATATATTTTTTTAAAGTTTTGGAGAACTGATAACTAGGACTAGATGCCCATTAGGCCTTCAGGTAGCACTGCATTAACAGCTGATGTATGTGAACACCAGTGGTGCCAGTAAGGCGTTACTTAGTAATGTGCTACTCTAAGAAGTCCACCTTTTTCAGTAACAATTAATAATTAAGACGTTGCTATTTCCAAACCAGTAATTGGATTGAAGTTACATGTCCAAGTCACTGTGTGCGTTACTTTTTTCTCGTTTTCCTTAGAAAAAAAAAGAAAGATTTCTTTTCATCTGGGGGAAGTGACGTCAGTCACATAGGCGACAAGTCACGTTTTCAGCAAGATGACCACTAACATGACATACATGTGCACACACATAAGCAGCCGTGGCAAAAAAACATTAACAACAATGGAGGGAGGAGAGAGGTGCACGTTGTCATGCTGGAAATACAACCACTATTTTAAATACTACCTTTATTTTTTATTTTATTGGAAATTGTTTTATGTTTTTGTCAGTCAAGAAATTACGCTTCCAACAAAGTGAGTGTGGGAAAGAAAATTGTTGTCATTTATATGTTGAGGCTGCTGAAATAAACTTAAAAAGGAACTTGTTATCTGACTTAATTACTTTTAAAATCAAGTAATCAGTAAAGTAACTAAGTTACTTTTTAAAGGAGTAATCCCTAATTAGTGATCAGATTACTTTTCAAAAGTCACTGTGGTAACACTGGTGAACACGGATTTGAGCTGCATCATCAAACACAGGTTACATCTGATGAACCAAGGTTTCTCTTTGGAAATCATGACTGCTACTAAACAGGGACCACCCTGACTATGTCATCAATCACAGTCTGCATGTGTAACAGCAGCATGACTCAAATGACTTGAATTGTCAAAGACTAAAATCCTAAAATTTTAGAAACTTTTTATACCAATCATGTTACAAACATGTTACCAGCTCAGCTGTGGATTCATGTTGGATGAATGTAAATAGTAAAAGGAGAGGGAGTTGGTGCAGAGCTGCTCTTTCCACAAAGTATCTTGAGAAAACATTTTCTATGAAAGTACTGTACATCATCTCACCTGGATGAGGTGGCCATAGAAGCCCTGTCATCAGGTTTGTCTTCCTCAATTTCTCCAATGATGAAGGTGGCAAGGTTCCTTGGAGGTTTGGGATCCCCTCCCCATCCTGGAGCTCTGTTATGCTCTCTGAAACCTCTGATGTGTCCACAGAGGGTCCGCACAAAGGAAGTGATGTCAATCTCCTGCAGGGATTCTTCACAGTAGTCCATGGCCATCAGGATATCCTGTGAGCTGATGCTGTAAGACTGCTGCAGGCTGCGGTATACTCCTGAACAACACAGAAAGCAAATGAGTGACAGCAGAAACACAAATGATCCATCAGCAGGAAACTTTTTTGGTAGAGTTAATCTGAAACAAGCTCTATATTTTCAGAGTTTAGACAGAAGTCAGTGACCGTTCCCACTCAGACACAGGAATGTGCACACAAAGGACCCTAGGCTGCTTAAGCATCTGCCATTTTAGAGAGAGAGAGAGAGAGAGAGAGAGAGAGAGAGAGAGAGAGAGAGAGAGAGAGAGAGAGAGAGAGAGAGAGAGAGAGAGAGAAAAGCCGCTGCTTCATGGATTACTGATGAGACGTGACAGTGGACTTGAATCTCCAGTGGGGCTAACAAACCGCCTTCAACTTATTCAAGGTGCTTAAGTATGAGTCACATTACAGAAAAGTGTACATGTGTGCTTGTTCAGCTGCTTGTTTCACGATGATTTTTAACACAAACATGTTCAGAATGTAGAAAACTTAATTTTCCTGTTTTCTTAACCTCTTAGCCTATAAGAGTGTCAAAAATGTCACAGACACACACTTAAATCCTTCATTTTTTGTTTTTTGTACAAGGTGCTGATCGGGAAAGTTGAGGAGAGGACTCACCTTTGACATAGCACTGATGGTAATGCTCTTGCAGCAGGCCACAGTAGTTAGCCAGCTCCTTGTGTTTGTGAGGAGGAGTAAGGAGGTCTGTCCAAGAGGATGAACTGTTGCGGTCCTGAGGCACTGACCTGCAAGGTGACATGAGGATTTAAAGACGCCGAGGTCTCCACATAGTCAGCACGGAAAAAGAGGCCAACAAGCCTGAGAGTCACAGCAGATCTTCAGCTGATAAATGCCTGTGTGAGTATATATCTATATAAATGTGGTAATAAGTCAATTAAAAACAGTACATACAAACAGTATATATATGTACACACACACACACTTATCAGAAAAAAGAATCATAAACAGGTGACCTTCATTGCCAAAGTGCATCTGAAGCAAAGTGTATTCTTGTATTCCTGCACCAGAGCTGCGACATGCATATTCACTCAGAAGACTAAAGCAGCGACAGCACTCTCCTCTACGCTCTCAAGAAATTCTGTTTGGAAACTCAATCCATTCAGATACAGAGCCATGAAACTTTCAAAGAGCATCGCCACATAAAGCTCAATCTGGAATAGGTGTGTACTTGTTAAAGTAATTTCAATTTCTTCAAGAACCTTCCAAAAAGGATAAATGAAGATTAGGGGTGGGAATCAACAGTGGCCCCATGATACGATATTATCACGATACTTGGGCCACGATACGATATTATTGCGATTTTTAACATTTTGCAAAACAGTGAGTATTGCGATACAATATAATGCGTTTTATACAATTTTTAAACTGTTTAGCTAACGTAGCATTTGTCTTTTCTTTATGTTTGTCTTATTTACACAGTATTTTATTTTCATGAAGCACTTCATGTAAACCTTATGTGTCAGGTCCATTTCATTTGTGCCCTGCTTGCATTCCTAATGTCTTTCTCCAGGTGCTGCTATATTTGTTGCACTAACTTTCTCCTGCTCTCTAATGTCACCTCTGCCAACCTCACTGGACAAACAGCTGATTTGATTTTTCCAGTATCATAGATTTGAGTTCCTATTAGCAATTAATTTGAAAAAAATCGATACTTGGTAAATGAGACGATACGATATGTATCACCAAACAAAATATCGTGATACTATGCTTTTTTCTCCCACCCCTAATGAAGATGTATCTAATCTTATCTGATCTAGTGTTGAAAGTAAAGACAGTAGTGAATCTAAAACTGCAGAAAAATGAAAAATTTACCATTTTCAACTAAAATAAATAAAACTGATTGAGGTTGTCACAGTTCCTGGATTTGAAAGGTAAATCTAGGGGTGTACTACTGTATCGGTGGATCATTGGTACTGGTAAAAATTGGCCCCGTTGACAGATATCCACACAGTAGCAAATGACGCTCCATGCACCAATGACAATATCCAATTTTTACCAGTCTGCTTCTATCTTCGTCACAACAGTGCAAATCTGGAGAGTCATTGACCCTACTGACACTTCAGAGACGTTTTTCATTCAAAAGCAATCAACTGCTGACAAGCTAATTAATTCCATTAAAGAAATGTGATCAAGCTTCAAAGACAAGCGTGCAGTGTGGGAATATGACAGTCTGAAAAGATTAGTGACATGCAGTTTAGATGACAAGTTTCATTTAAGAAGGCCTTTAAGAGAAAAGACTAGCAACACTTGAACACGCCAAACCTCAGCTCAATCAAAAATTAGACAAAGAATACAAAGAAGTCATTAAAACAACATCTGTATCTATCAGCTAAGATTACATCTGCTCTGACTTTTTCAATCACTGCATGTGTAGTTTAATTAAGATGAATCAGGAGTGGTGAAGAGTTTGGAGACCTTTCTGCCTTCAGTATTCCATCTGAAAATTAACTTCACTTTTCACTCTCCAGAGTTTTGGACTGCGGCATCCAAATAATGTTTTTTACCCTCTCAGGTTGATGCTTGGTGATGAACATTGAAATTAAGCCTTCTATAAGCATGTAAACGAAAGACTTGTGCGCAACAACATAAGCCTGAGGAGGAGCGCAGACAGGTAGAGATTCTCCTCCAGAAAGCACATCCCAGCCTCTCAGATGTATCCAATGAAAGCTGCACAACACCTCAGCAGAAAAACAAGGAGAGCACAAGTAAAGGTTTGAGCAGTGCTACCTGAGCTTCATCTGCTGTGTCAGCTCCCAGGATTCAGCATCTCGAGGTCTATTCTCCCGTATGAAGACAATCAAAGACAAACATATTAAGGACTAGACTGCAACTCATTTATCTGAGTGTCATTATTAAGACTTATTATTTAGATTAACTGGTACCTCCTGTGTCTGTGCTTTTCTATGTAACTGCCCTTGTAGTGTCTTCTTACACTTGTTAACACTGCAGGTAAGCAGCCTTCAAAGGCCTCACGTGCACTTTAGGATAAATTACAGCAACTTCCCTCTAGAGGAGCTGTGTGAATCCAGACTTGGCATCAAATACTATTTATTCACATAATGTTACCAAAATAAGTGGGTTAAATAATCATTATCCCGAGTTTCCACTGTATCACAGAAACTTTGGAGCTGTCTCCCTCTGGGTCTAACAGCTGTCAAAAAAAAGAAAAGAATTAAAGACCTGTTTGTTTAGACTTACCTTTCTATGACCAGGATTGTCTGTTGCTATGTAATCTGTTCAATGTCTTCTTGTTTTATCCTTTTAATTTGTAATTATGAAGTACTTTGTGACAATTGTTCTTGAAAGGTTCTATATAAACAAAATTTATTATTATTATTATTATTTTTATTATTAATAATAATAATAATAATAATAATAATAATAATAATAATAATAATAATAATAATAATAATAATAATAATAAATGGAAAAGCATATAAACATTAAAAACAGGACTTCCACTAGCCACCGCCGTTGACATCTGAGTCACACTGCAGATGAATTGTGGGTAAAAACTTTCACAGTAAACTTGAACTCTGCTCCTTTTCTTGTAATTTAGGTATCAGCTTACAGTGAGTGTATTAGCTGGACAAAGATCCAGATCTCAGGTCTGTCCTGATTGCAACTGTGGCTGTACAACACGTTTTGGATTTTCTGTCACTATCTGGCTCTTGCCTTTTCTCTCTTCTATTACCTGAAGAAAATGTCCTTAGGTTGGCGGCTGGAGTTGGGATGCACCAGCAGCTCCTTCAGGTGCTCCAGGGAGCAGTTGTAAACATAAACTGGACACTTCAGCTGGTTGCAGTCGTTGGTACTCTGCTGAGGAACCTGCTGGCTGAAGCTGATGTGGAAATCTGCTTTCTGTGGTTCAGAGAATTGGACTCCCTCTTTTTCTCCGAGATCTGAAAAAGTTGTAGAAGTTAATATTTTCCCATACCAGGTATGAGTAGAATATATAAATATTAACTCCGATAAAACAATAAAACTCCATAAAAAGACCTGTCCCTGAGTTTCCAGATTCTATCTCGGACACTCTGTCGTCCAAGCAGTGGTGTTCTGGGGTGAGAGATTCAACATTCCCAGTTTGGCTCTGGGAAGGTGGTGAGAGTATCGGGGACCTGATGGGGAAGTGTCCACTACTTGAGCTCCTTCGTAGTTTACTGGCCAAATTCAGGCCGGACTCAGACTTCTCTAGACCATTAGTGGAACCAGAAAGGGAGTCAGCCTGGGATCTGTTGCTGGGTGTCAGAGTATCATCCTCTTGTGTGCTCATGTTACTCTGAGGCTCTGTCTCCAGCCCTGATGCCATCAACCTTAAAACATCTGCAAAGTGAAAATGGAGCTCACTTTTGAGTGATCTTGACCAAACAAACAGCTGAACATGAGTTTAAAAACTGAAGGTGTACCTGTGAAGGAAGCAGGAAGAATGGTGAGGAGAATCTGCTGTGAGCTGATGTACTTGGCATAGCACCTCCACTGTGGGGTGGAGCAGTCCTGTGGTCCCAGCAGGGGCTCTTCGTCCACAAAGTCGGCATTACTGAAACTCTGTAAGAAGCAGAGAGAGTAGATGTTTATGGTAAAGTCGTAAGGACCAGTAGACTCATTTAAACAAAGAGATAAAGAGACTCAGTGGACCACCTGAATCTGTCATATATCATCGACATGCATTTATTATTCTATTTGTTATTCATGAATCGGATCATTCATCAGTTTAGAGTATCCCCCACTCATCTCCCCCTGCCTTTTGCCAGGCCAATGGAGATTTTCTTCTCAGGACTGATTTACCTGTAAAGTGCTTGTTGATCCCATCACCTCTTTGCTGCTACAGGTGGTGTGGAAAGACATCATGGTGTCGTGTCTTTCTGTGGACTTCATACACTCTTCTGATACATGACACAAAATGGAGACATTAAGATATACCCACACTGAGCCCTTTGGTAACCCTGTGTACTGAGACCACAGGACAACAGCAGGTAAACGTCATCACCTGAGCCCTGTCACTGTGTAATGTGGGAGTCGGTCAAATAAGAGACATGTACTGACCTTTTATTACAGGTAAGGAGAAAGGAGCCCCATGGCCGTCTCTTTCCCGCTCCAAAATGTGCAGCATGAAGGCAGCGTGGTCGCACTCAGTGAGGAAGATCTCTCTGTCACTAAGCTCATGCTCTAGGCTGCTGTGGAACAGGCTCAATAGGACTTCGTTTGGAGGACAGGGAGAGCTGTGGACCTGCTCCTCGTTATCTCCTGTTGGAGATGAAGACTCACTTGTAAACAAAAAAGGTTGTTTCTAAAACAGTTAAAAATATACATATTTGAAAAGAAATGAATAAAAAGGCTTCATTCAAGTCCTCTGTTCAGATACATGACTATTGTACCTGAACCAAATGTGTAGAAGAACAGCTCAACCTGCTGGCATTTAGGAAGCAGCTGAATGAGGTCAAACTGAAAGGGAACCATGTGAATGCTCTCTTCAGATGCCAAGGCTTCTTCTGCAAACACAGACACATTTAATTTCATCAGTTTAGGTCTCACAAGCACATCTTCTCACCTCAGAAGGTCATTTGAATGTTGGTACAGTCTGTTGATTTCATATACTTGAACTTTCAACTGAACAAACTTCATTAAATTAACAATTCTACAGCCTGTTTTTATGACTGAACTTCATCTGTCCACCATCAACCTTGGAGCTCATTTGGAGCTGTCAGTCTGAGCAAGCTGAAGCTGGGACACTCAGCATATCAATATTAAGGAGACAGTGACTTTTTCATTACCCCGCCGATCCTTCATTCCAGCAGGAAGCGAGCAGACCTGGTCCTTATTCTGACAAAGTTGGCTCAAATACTCAAAGGTCATCATAGTGGACACACAGGCCAGATCTCTGGGGAATATCTATAAAACAGACAGAAAGTATGAAACACAATCTGATAGTCTTAAAAAGATTTGACCACTGTTCCACGATATTTGGATGCACACAAAGATGTTACCCTCTTACCCAAACCCACACTTTAATAATCAGACCTGGTTCTATATTAACTTGTTATACGCACTGCTTGAGGTATCTCCTGGTACTTGAGGTTCTTGAAGTAGCAATGCTGTTCCATGCAGTTCATCACTGTGCCACTCTGTGGTTCTACCCAGCACTCTGTCACCAGGTTCAGCTCTGTGTCCAAGTCTACAGCCTCCACTTCAGTGTCGTTGTCATCATCAGTGGAGAAGCTGGATTCACAGACGAGAAACAAGGCAGCCTGTTAAAAAACAC
Source organism: Xyrichtys novacula (assembly GCA_962446985.1). Lineage (NCBI taxonomy): Eukaryota > Metazoa > Chordata > Actinopteri > Labriformes > Labridae > Xyrichtys > Xyrichtys novacula. The sequence goes on from OY660872.1 coordinate 31,317,123, forward strand.
TGACACCGTACGAGCAAACAGGACAGAATATCTCACAAGGAACTGCAGATTTAGTGGCAGGCTGTGAAGAAGAGCCACCGTGAATCCCAAGATATACAGGCCATATCCCAATGAGCTACCACTTCACTAGCTTATTAAGGGGCGACAGACAGTCGGGTCTTTAGAAGGTTATTATTGGACATTTTCAGAACTGAAAAATGTCAAAACAACAAATGAACTAGGTAACACTGTTACCGACTTTTGAATCACATTTCCTCGCTGCAGGGAGTTAACAGTGAAATATATAATTAATAGAAGAAGCTTTCCCGTGAAAGCCTAAAATTGGATTATGTTCCTCCTCAAACACTTACACAGGTCATCTGCAAATAAACTTAATGCATTTAAAGATCAACAATCTTTACAGCAAAGATTTGTCAACTTATTCTACTCAGAAAAGTCAATGCCTGGGATCTGTTACTCTAGGAGCAGGGCCAGGTCACGGAACTTTTGGACACTAAGGTAACCTACATAAAGTTATTTATGTGTCCTGTAGGAGCTGGGCCAAAACAGCTGCAATTGTCCTGTAAGTCTGACTCACACAAGAGTAAAGTGATTATTTATTTTGTCCTTTTTTTTCTTTTTTGATGGTCTGCAAAAACGGGAAAAGGAGAGAGGATCAACACAGACCAACATGTGTTGGTTCTGCTGAGTTTGACTTTAACAGTTAATACTCATTTAATCGCTGCTAAAACTCTTATTTTGAGTGTGACCTACTGAAGAGTACTTTTTCTGATTCCTAGTTGGCATTGACACAGGAAGGCTGGGGAGAGATGGACCAGAGGTGGAAAGAAATACGGAGTCCTGCAAAGGACCTTGGCTGAAAACAAGGTCCAGTTGGTCCTCGAGTCTTACCTGTCCTTGGTTGATGTGGAGTGAGGTGGAAACAGGATGTACTGAACAATACAAGAGTGACTTTCTCTGTCAGTGTCTCCGGACACAGCCTGAGAATGAAAAGTAAAATATAGAGAAATGGTTAAAAAAAAAACACTTTTATTGTTTAAAATGAAAATAAAAAAACAGGAAAGTTTGATATATAAAGTGTTCTGGTAGATTTGAGGTCCTGCTGTACTTCACCTTCATTGGCAGCTCTATCACCATGTTAACAATGCCGTCTCCACTGGCAGCAAAGTGAAAGCCCTCTGATAAGCGGATCCTGTGAAAAGGGTTGAATGAACAGATTTCATACAGGTGTGTATTCCACATCAAAGTTTTTTAAATTCTTTCTTTCCAGAAACTTCAGCCTCTGTGTTTAGTTGAGTTTGAAACATAAAGGACACATGGTAAATGCTTTGACCTTTGCTCCTTACTGAGCAGCTGTATTAGAAGTACTTCTGAAGTACAACCAAATATGGCAGCAGTGTCTTATCAAAAATGGTGCATCAACTCACTCAGAGAGCATGGACAGGATGTGAGCCACAGCCTGCATGGCCACAGTCAGTCCCTGGCTGTTTTGCACAGCCCACACCCAGCGCTGGTGCAGGAAGTAGCGTGATAGAGAGGCCAGAGTCGAGGAAGCAGTCCGGTTAGCTGCGATGCTTAGGGGAATGGCATTGTTTGAGGGAGGAGGGAAGTTCTCCATGTGGAAGATGAAAGGAGTCCGGAGGTCCAGGGGTAGCTTTTCATACCTATAACACACGGGTTTTCATTTCATTAACACCAGTCCAGAGAAAATTGCTCTTCCTGATCACTGTAAGCCTCACTTCTTGTCACAAGCCTACAGAGGCTGATGTCAGAGCAGTTACTGAGTCACTGATGCCTCGTCAAAGGATGTACTGACCTTATGAGAAGTTTTTCTAAAGGCTTATTGAGCACCACCACACATTGTCTGTCTGAAAGTGCAGGTTTAGGAGCAGGGATGGAAGGAGATTTGGACGGCGATGGATGGCCAACAATCTTCCTTTTAGTCTTTGGAGTTGCCTCTTTGTTCTGAACACGGTGGGGGAAGCGGAGTTTCAGGATCTGCTCTCTCAACTCATCCACAATCTGACAGTGAAGACAAATGTGCAAACAGTGAAGACCACAGAGAAAAAAAAGCATCACTTAGATTCTTGGAATATTTCAGAGACTTTAAGACATGCTGTCTTCACAGACATTAAAAATGAGGTTGAACTGATCAACAGACATTCAGACTGATTTACCTGTCAGTTGTTTTTAGCTCAACTTCTAGAGCAGATCATTGATCACTATCAACCTGCCCAAAGATGACTGACAGATGCTTGAAGCTGAGTAGTGACTTATTTAGTAAAAGATATGCCTGGAACGGATACATCATTATAAACTATAAGTATATTTATTGCATTGTGAGTCATTGTTATCAATAATGTCCTAATATGAATGGGAGTCCAAAACAGCACATTAGACAGATCAACAGTTGCTAAACTCCTCGCTCTTCTTTAGGCCTTTCTGCCCATTCACACTTCATTTAAGATCCTGCTTTTGAAACTGTTCACATTTTCATTTTCATGTCCTAACATTTCTGTCAGCTGTTGTGTTATTTACAGATATAATGTTGTGTCCTTGTATGCTTCTCTCTTAGTACCTTGTTTCTGATGTGTGCTGGTGTACCAATAGGGAAACCTAAGCGCAGGACCATACATGGAGTCTTGGATATGAGACGGACCAGATAGAAGGAGGTGGGTGGCTGGTCAGATGAACTGTAAAAAGATTTCATACTTTGTATAACAACAGCAAAAGTTATGTTTCTTTTATGACATTATGGGACAGTGAGCTCACGAAAGAAGAAGTTTATCTAGTTTAGAGAAATTGAAGTTACCGGATACTGGAATAATTATCAGCTGTTTTGAGATTGGATCTAAAACAGCTGACACCATTGATCAGTTTTGAATGAACATCAAACCATAACCTTCTGCCTCACCTGTATATCAGTTTAACATATGAGTAACCCTCGACCAGCACAAAGCTACTCCAGTCCCTCAACAGTGATGTGAGGGCAGAGTGGGAGATCCGACACTGAATGGTGCTGTAACGGCCGTTGTTTCCAGCTGTATGTAAATGTTTGGGGATGGGCCTGGAGAGACACAATGATTCAAAATAAAAGAAATACAGTGGTTTTTGAGCTTTATAAATCAGAAATCATGAGTTGGTGTTGTTTTTTCTATGGTTCTGGTTCAAGCATGGTCAAAATGTCCTGCTTTACTTTTTAGTTTTAGCTTTGCACTACAACTTTGTAACTCTCACATGTCATGTTCCAGGATGATAGCAATGCGATGCATGTGCAGCCATCTCTGCCAGAAGTTGGCATCCATAGAGAGGATGGGTTTCCAGTAAGAAGCAAACTGGGACTGAGAGGAGTCTTTGGATCCACCGTGCTGCAATGACAAGACCTAAAAAAGACAGTTATTAAGTTGTAGGTTTCCAAACAGAGAAAAGGTTCAGCAGTCATTAACAGTTTGAGCTTGAATTGATACAGTGAAAATACTGGTGTTTTATGGATAAGGTCCATGTTCTTTTTTCTCATTATACAGCTTTATACAGTGAAAACTAAGTAGCAGCAGGCCTGTTTGCAATAATGCAAATGTAAACTAGCTCTCATAATATCAAATGAAAGATTTACTGAGTGCAATCAGAGCGTATTCTTCACTCATCTTTACATCACACATCTTAATGACCATTATTAATTTATCTAAAACACAACACTGCTTTCGTATGATTGATAAAGGTCCATATAGTACAGGAGTTGTGGAGCCAGGAGGGATGTAGAATAGGGGAACTCCATTTTTGGTGCTCTCAGGAATCATGTAGTTCTCAGGACCTGAATTGAATGATTGGAGGTGCACCAACATCTGATCGGTCTGATTGATACTGAAACAACAAACACAGCAAACATCCAGCTTTAAAAGTGTAGAGTTCATTCTTATCAAAAGTGCTGTAAATATTTACACTTGAGACAGAGGTCTGTCTTAGTTTTATTGAATTGCTGGTTAACACTTCTGCCTTCAGGAGCGTGTACCTTTGCAGTGTGTTCCAAAAGCGCCGAATGACAGAGGTGCGGTATGGACTCGTGATGGGTTTCCTCTGGGTGCAACTGATATCATGCAGGATGTCGTAGCTTCCCTCCATGGTCACCTCTACCCTGGTGGTTCTCTTGGCAGGATCCAATGGCCAGGAAGCAGCTGCCAAGTACTCTATATGCATGTTGTGTTTCCATAGTAGCACCAGCTTCACCTCCAGCTGAGTCCCGCCTAAACATGTTTAGAGTTACTTTATTACTGCCTTTGCCGTACAGCTGTCCAAATCATGCATGCACACACACACATGTGCATACACACACACATAGACACAGTTATATTAATGCACTTAATGACTGTAAGGGTAAGGTGCAGTATTTCATGCTTTCATAGGTTAAAGAGCAAAAAGCAGCGGGAGAAAAACACGTGTCAAAAGAAACCATCAGCTTGGACCAGGATTACTGAAGCTTCTGAGTCTTTGAAGGAAAGCCCTTTGTTTACCTTTGGTGAGGCTGATCTCTCTGATGGTGTAGCCTTCTCTCAGTCGCACAGACACCACACTGATTAAATCAGCATGGACTTCCTTTTCTGTGTGTTTTTTCCTTCGCATGACCAGAGCAGGGTTCCCGCTGGCTGACACCAAGTGCTCATTGAACAGTTTGTGCTGGGAAACTACAAAACATTGGTGATATCAGTGCAGATGTACTTCATCATTAACATGACTATAATTGATAGACGATGGTTGTAGACTGCTGGCATCAGTATATTTAAATAATTCAACATTATTGGAGGCTTGTGGAGGCCATAGGGGTCCTTTAAAGCTTAAGTATTAAATCAATGAATCATTGATGTTTTTATTGTTGATCATAATCTCTTAGCATTTTTAAGATGTTAAACTGCTCTTGTATTCTTCTTCTCTTTCTGTGGGCCTAAACAAATGTTATATTTAAATCAGCTTTATAACAAAAAGCCAATCAGTCAATTTTGGACATTTTGATTCAACAGGACAAAAGAAAAACCAGCGCACAGGGAAACTCGGATACTTTGGAGTCTAGGTTTACCCCACATACATATTTGTCTTACCACAGAAGTACTCTGAGTTCATGGACTCCGGGGTCTTGAGGAAAGAATAGGTCAGAAAGGCCTTATGGTAGGCGTTCATCTCCTGGCAGTTAACTTCCACCTCGGGGCAGCTTGGCAGGTATGAACCAAAGGTAGCTAATGAGATGAACTTCATCAGTTCTACATTGGGAATGTAGCCAAAGCTACAGTCATAGGAGTAGGCACCGCCAACCTGGATAGTGAGAAAAACAACGACCAGCAGAGCGATTACATCTCAACACACGTGTCCTCCTTTTTATTTTTTTAAAAGAGCAAGATTCTCTTTTTTTTTATTAGGAATTTTTCCTGTATAACATCTATATAAACTAAGTGTCCCATATGATGAAATATACTCCAATTAATTCTGCCCTGGTGTGTTTCATGCTTAGGATGTAACATTTGACCCACAGAGCAAAGAGTTACCAGGTTATTTTTGTAGCTTGTATTCATGTGTCTAAATAAAACATATCTCTGATGCCTGTGTTATTGTAGAAGTTGAAGCTACACACTTCCTCTAAACAAACCTACAGATGTTATTGTCTTTACCTGCACAAAGGAGCAGGCAATAGTTCCACTTCGGAGCTGGTTCAGCAGAGTTTCACATACAGCTACATCAGGAACACTCATCACTCCATCTGTGATTACAATGATTCCTGAAACGCACAACTGTCAATTAATCCCAAAGTCACATAATGATAGTGTTTGATTCAAAACAGAATTTCTGCAGACCATGATGGCTTCTTTGTCTTTATCACACAGCTACTCCTGTCATCTTAGCAGCTAAAACTTAAGTCCTGGATAACTACAGGCTTCACAGTTTTAGGATTTATCTTTTCTAATCGATCTGAATAATATGGAATCAGGAGAGGAACTTCCAACAACTGTAACTAATGACAGCTCCATTTACTACAGTAAAATCTACCTGCACTGGAGTTTGGAGGCAGCAGCTGCAGGGCCAGGATGCCTTGGCGTACCATGCTAACAAGACCCATATCAGCTGACACCATGGAAATTCCTTGCCTTCTTTGTGGCTGCTCATCCAGGTTGTCGCTATGGACAGCTGAGGTTTCATCTGGATCAACAGGCTAAAAAAAAAAAAAAAAACACTTATTCACCGACATGTCTAACAAAGCAAAAGTTTGATTTCACTCCTTTACATCAACTAGTTAATCTGATCATTACACTTTTGAGCAATTTGGGCGTGTCCTTTACCCATTTTCACTCTCAAGCCGATCACTACATCAAAGATATGAGCCAATGAGAGCAAAGGTTACCGAGTGGCTCCACAGTCAATTGTCAATTAGGAGTTTCATTTTATCAGCAACATCCTCAACACCCAGTGAAGCAATTCTGTACTGTAGTACAATAGATAAACTCCACTTATGTGTTCAAACAGGCAACAGACCAGGTTTGACCACATAGACCCGGACTTTATGGCCCACTGAGGGCCGGTCTATGTTTGTCTCACAGTCTCCAAGTGAAACTCATAAAGCATACAGTGTCACTGATATTCAAACATAAGAACACTCACTATTTTTGTAGCTCTAATCCAGATGATGCTAAATTCTATGCATGTATGATAATGAGCTGGAAATGGAGAAAGTGTTTTTACCAGTTTATCTTGGAGTTGGTACATGGCAGATGTGATTTAGATCTCTTAAATATGTCTGTCTTCCTTAAATGCTAACAAATCGCAGCTCATTTTGACCAAAATGAAGACTGCATGCCTTGTAATTACCCCCTACTTTTAGCAGACTTTAAAAGTTTCACTCTAACTGCATGCTGCTACCAGCACCAGTATAGGTAAATCTGGTGTTATTTGTAATTATGCTCATTTGTATACAGGGCGGATATTTTGCTGCACATAGATTTGCTTTCATTATGTCAACCAATCAATCAATCACTTTATTTATAGAGCACTTTTCATACATGGACTGTATCACAAAGTGCTGTACATTAAAGAACAGAAGAAGGAGAGGATCAGGGGATACCGAATAAAATACAAGATAAAATACAAATTGCAAAACCCCACCCCCACCCACCCTCAAAGCCCGCATTTAACAGAGACCCCCCCACCCACCCACCCATGCGCACACACACACACACACACACACACACACACACACACTGGGACCTGGGACACCAAGTCAGGGCTCAGCAGGAAGCCCCAGTGGACCAAGGAAACGCTATCTTTAACTAAAATGGGGAAACACTGGAGCTGAAACTAAACTGATAAAACTATGACAAGATATAGGAAACTCATAAAATAATAAAAAAATAAAATGAAATAAAAGAGTAATAATAAAATATCATACAATAAAACTGTTTTTAAATCAAACAATAAAAGAAAATAAACAAATAGTTTTAAAACATAAAATAATAATTCTGGGACTAAACTGGAGTAAAATACACAAGATAAAAAGAGTAGACTAAAAGAGAGGCTAGAGGAATAAAACAAAAATCAGCTAAAAAGCCAGACTAAAAAGGAAGGCCTCGAGTTTGCGTTTAAAAATATGAACTGTAGGTGCTGCTCTCAGGTCGGTCATAAAAAACTGGTCTCAGTTGAGGAGTCAGCAAAGTGAGCCAGCTCTAACACTGGGAGGTCTGAGACAAAACCATTCAAGTCTGGGGAATAAATAAAGTAATTAATAAACAAATAATTTTAGCTGGGTGTGGGATGTGATACATGCTGGGGTTGTGGTTACTGCAGGTTGTTGATAATATTGTTATTACTACCAATATTATTATAATTATTATTATAATTATCAGCATTGTCATTATTTTTATTATTTTTATCATTATCATTAGGGTAACATTTTTTAAATTAGAAATTTCCCTAAACTTTGAGTGTGGTGGTTGATGATGAGGAGACTTGGAGTGGTATAGAGATCTATGTCTTTAAGACCACTTCTCCACTTATAAGTATTCATACTCCGCTGACAATGATACCAGGAGTGATTTGGGGTTTGGTGCCTCACCCAAGGAAATTTCAGCATTTAGCTGCAGGAGAAGGAACCTTTGTTTTGTATGGGCTAGGTATTATCCTGTATCCTTTCGTAACAATGACACACAGTGCAACAGCTTAGACCTATTTTGACAGATTTCAGAAAGCAGTAACCATTAAACAAATCATCTTTAGATAAACATGTGGTACTTCATGTAAGTTATCATTGTTAATGTGAGTAGGCATATTTGATATGTAGATGGTGAGAAAAGAATGGAGAATATCCCCCAGTGTATTAACATGCTGACATTGACACAATTATAAGTGTATTAATTATATGAGAATTCATATTTAAAAAAATAATTTCAATGCAATGCAATTACTTATGAAAGCTATGATATTTGTAATTTACATATGTCATTTGATAGGCAACATTCCATATCTCCCATTAAAATAATTTAACTTTGCTCAGTTTTACCTGTTCATGCTGCTGATGAAGGACTTGTGCAATGTTGTTTTCGACGGCTCTGAGCTGCTGATAGATCTGATGCAGGAACTCATCGAGATCCATCCTGTCAAGTTGACAACCTTGTACCAAAACCTGAAGGAAAGTGAAAGGCTGTCAGATGACTGCAACAACAGCAACAACAACAACAACAGCTGTATGAATCACATGGAAACTAATAAGAGCCTTATACTCTAACTTTTTAAAAGTTCACAAGTGGCCCTGAGTTTAAAAATTTAGCAGCACAGACCACAACAGGTTATAGCAGAAGAGAATTTAGAACACAAGTGTGCATGGGTTACAAGAGCAAACAGATTTAATTAAAGCATTTCCAAAAAACCATCAAAACAAGAATTTTTTAACTGTCAGGCTGGTGACTTTTGACTGCAGTCATGACATAAATGAAAGTTAAGGAGTGAGGCTGACACTCTGAACGGCTATAACATCAGAAACTAGATTTATTGAGGGAATCACAACAACGTGAGTCTATTCACTATAAAGTGATAACAGAGATTATTCTTATTCCACGACTAAGTACGAACTGCTCACTACTTATTCCATCTCTGGAGAGCACAGAAACATGACATCAGAAAAGTTTCACTTCACGAGTGGCTCACTTAAAGCCAACATCAGAGTTCACAAGTGACAGCAGATATAGTCTGCTGACAGTCAGAAGAGTCTAACAGACCATCTCTCTTACTGTCTCTGCTAATAAGAAAGTGAGTTCTGAAAGATCGTCATTCTCAGGTGTATGACTGTAGGAGCTCAGTCAGTCAGCATTTGGACTCTGAGTCAGTTACACATGTTCTCTCAAATTTTCACCATCTTCTACACATGCTAAAATGCCCATCCTGTGAACAAATACACTTCAAGTATTAAGAATCTGGAGCTGTGAAGAAAATGATTCAAGTTCATGTTTCTGAAGCTTCAACTAAAAACAGAACTGCCCTTAAGGACTCGCATAAATGGAGGATAACTTTAATATATCCTTAATTTTTAGTTAATTTAGTTTGAGTTTAAATAAAGACAAAATGCCTCACTTTTACACACAGACACCATCAGAAACCCTTACAGACACAGCCTTCACACTTGAAACCTTCAACCCCAAAACAAGAAGCCTTTTGGATCTTTTCTCTCTCTTATGTGCTCATTTTACATCCTGTAGTCCAAGACTCCTGAGCTCTTAAATCATTACTAGGAACCTAAAAAGATTGGTGTGAAAACAATGTAATGACCTGATGAGAAGTGAGACCAATGATAGATGAATAAACCAAGATGGTGATGAAAATCTTGGGTTTGAAAAGTTCATCAGTTCCAGGGACTTTAAATGGTTGGGCCAGACCAGCTAGACACCTTGACAAGGCGTGAAACACCCCGTCAAAGATCATCTCTCCTGTGCTGTCATCCTGGAAACAAAAACAGACACATGCCAGAACTTCAGACAAAGAATTCATTTATCTGCTCATTCACTTGTGGAGGCTAGTTTAGAGGCTTTTCTTCACCAGTGCACATCACCCTCTGGTTTGAGATCTATAATGATAAACGTGAAGACTGTAAGAATTTCAGTGATGATGCACAGGATGTCAGTCGTGGGCTGATGCAGGTCCACATTAGTAAATTCCTCATACTGGCTTTGAATATGAGGTAAACTAGCATAACAGTAATGTGGTGTCCCACTGTTCTGTAGTCATCTCATGATATATTTTACTGTTCAGACTTTTCAGTTGCAACCTTTGGTCTACTTTTTCTAAGCAGAAATGAGAATATGCAGTACGGACGTTAATGTTGAGAGGTGACTGTACTTTGATTTCATACTCTCTGATCTCAAAATAGCATAAGAAACACTTTTTAAAATTAGAGGACACCAGATGACTGCAACTGAACCGATCAAACCAAGAAACCACCAAGTAACCTTTAAGACATACCACAATCAGCGTGGAAGGGCTGAGGTCCAGCTCGATGATGAAGCGGTACCTCCGGGCCAGAAAAGTGGCCCGGGAGGATGGCATTAATATGTAGGGGCACATTGTAGGGGAAAACTCCAGCTGCCATCCTTTAGGTAAGATGCTTAGCAAGTCCAATTCATTCTCTGAGTTCAGCTGTAAATAAAAAGCGAGACAAACAGGACATCAGAGACTTCATATCAATATCTCTGATGTGGTTTTCTAATGATCACATTTACCTTCTCCAGCTTCAGATTATCAGTTCATTTATATTCTTTTAACTCTGGCATTTCAGAGACATCTGTTGACTTCAATATAGCTCTGTACCATGGACATGTCATTTAGACAACCACAATAAAAAAAAAATCAGGACACTGTTGAAAATATTGACAATGTTTTGATTATTTGCAACCCTTTATTTCATTGAAAATAGAGCAAAGACATCATATCAGATGTAGAAACTGAAAAATGCTGTTTTATCAAAAAGTGTATGCTTGACTTACATTTCATGTTAGAAATCTGCAGATACCTATGCCAAGGACTGAACCACCAGTCCTTCTCCATTTTGATGTGACTGGACCACCATAAGAACATAAAAAGTAGGTAAATGTCAGGAATAGCTTACTAGTTCAGGCTTCGAAGTTGGCCAGATGACTTGGTTTAGTTTACCAAGGAACCATGCAAGACGCACATTCCTGGAGATCCGATACTCCTCCTTCATCAGCAGGTAGATCTGGTCAGCCTCCTCCACCTTATGAACAGACACACAACTATTGTGACAGTGTTCAGACTTTTGCAGTGAGGCACAATGAATGCTGCTCATTCATCAGAGCTGGATATGGATAACATACCGAGGACTTGATTAGAGCAGTGTAGTTTTGCATAGTCACAACAGACATTTTTTGACACAAGAAAAACCTTTAAGTCTGTCTCAGTTTTTGATAAAGTTACTGAGAAACTAAGACTTTGGCAGTGAATGAAATTGCTGTTTTTCTGCCTAACTCTTCAGGTGGCTGCTCTTCTGATATTCCCCTTTAATAATAATAATAATCATCTATTTTATTTATAATAGCCGCCTTTCAAAGCACTCAAGGTTGCCTTACAGTGTGACACACAGGCCAACCACACACTGGAAATGTCATGTCAGAAGACCTTCGTTTTCATGTTCCATGTTTACCGCTTTGTTCTCGCAAATAATTCACGAGTTAAATCTTGAAATCCTCCAAATAACTAATAAAACAAAGGGCATAGTGCCCTAAAGACTCTGTCATAATGCATCTATAGGCTACCTAGTCCAGTGACGAGAAACAAACTTCTATCTTTGAGCTCCCTCTTCAGTTCATTTCAATCATGATTTCCACTGAAATACAGATGACATGAGAAGCAACATTGAAATAACGTGAATCTGTTAGCAGTTTAACATACTCTCTTTAAATTTATCTATGCAAGGTTACACTAGGTTTACCCCCTGAAAAATCTTCCAACTTGATGTTATTCCCGAGCTAAACTGACCGGTGTTCATGCTCAGGTTTCAGCCTCAGTCGCTGCTAGCTGCTGGGTACTGAACTGAACCGCTAACAGAACTTCGTTTCCAGATTTCAGCCCAGCTCGACTGACAAGCGACTGTTTTCATCTCTGTGTTCTCTTAAATCGGCCTGTGCTGACTTCTGGCAAAAAAGACAGAGTATATGCCATATTTTCTCACACTGAGGAAACCCCTGTGCCGCCAAGGTTTCAAAGCTCATGTTACCTCATTGTCCTGTCTCTCTGCCATGCCTTGTGTAGCATAGGGACTGCACTTCTGTAGGTGATCCTTAGAAGAACAACACTGGCTTGAAATAGTCTGATATAGACTGTCTCTCTACTTGTTTATCATCTGTCTTGCTGTGTCGGAGAAGTGTTAGATGGACACACAACGACCGTAAGAACATTTCCGGTTACATCTACCAAAATAAAACATGTCAAACAGCGTTAACGTTCAAAGCAACCCTGTCTTCATGCAAAAACATGAGGTCTTCATCACGCAAAAGGACGAAAATGGATCGTTCCAAGGCGACAGGGTATGATTTTATGACGAGAATAATGTTATCAAACCAATATATTTTTCTGACAAAAATGTCAATAACTTACTGCCAATCGATCAAAATCCTCAATCCTTTGAACCACCACTCCGAACTGATCCATCAGCAATTACAAATAACATAAAACTGTAAGCTAATTAGCAGTTGCCCTGTCGTCATCAACCTCAACAACAACAACAACAACAACAACAATAATAATAATAATAATAATAATAATAATAATAATAATAATAATAATAATAATAATAATAATAATAATAATAATAATAATAATAAACGGTGAAATTACGTGAAAATGTGAAAAAAAAAATCCTAGCTCTTATTCTGAAACTTCGCATTGAGAGAACTTTAGTGTCCAATTTTTTCAAGGCGGCATGTGATCTGGTGTGGACTTCTCCTTTTTCATCAGAGACGTGACTGACTCGACTTTTTTATTTTTTCAAATCAAAGGAGTGTCCTTAATACCAATTAACTAACAACTAGAGCTCTTATAAATTCCTGCCTTATAGAGCAAGATTAAACAATTAATGTCGTAACAAACACCAAGTAAATAGTTATGGGAAAATGAACTGTAACCTGACAGTTACAGATCAGGGCAAAAAAAACCTAGCACTGTGTCGCGTGATGATGAGGTCATATCAAACGCGACGGGCCGTCCTCTCCACGCTGTGTTAGTGGGCCCACACCTCTACGTGTTTGACTCTTTTTTTCCTCGTACTGTACATGATTAATCATGGAGAAAAGGGGTCAGAATGCCGCTATGAAGAAATCTAAAGCAGCTAAGGTCAAAGACCCCGCCGATCCTGTCAAGAACTTTGAGAAATGGAAGAAAAAGTACAACAGGAAAAAAGCACAGGTGAAGCGAGAGAGGTTTCAGACTAAGAAGAAGCCTGAGTGGCTCGTTGAACGGGAGTACATCGCCGGGCTCGTCAGCAGGTACAGTGATATCAACGCCAAAGAAGCAGTGAAGTTTTCAGACTTCCCTCTCTCAAAGAAGACATTGTTAGGTTTACAGGAGGCTCAATACCGACAGCCCACCGAGATTCAGAGACAGACCATCGGCTCAGCTTTAAGAGGCAAAGATGTCCTCGGAGCGGCTAAGACGGGCTCTGGGAAGACTTTAGCGTTTCTTATACCAGTGCTGGAGTGTCTCTACCGCCAACAGTGGAGCTCCATGGATGGCCTTGGTGCACTTATTATTTCCCCCACCAGGGAGCTCGCCTACCAGACCTTTGAGGTCCTCCGTAAAGTGGGCAAAAACCACGACTTCTCTGCGGGGCTGGTTATCGGCGGAAAGGACCTGAAAAACGAGTCTGAGAGGATCCACCGCACTAACATCGTCATCTGCACCCCTGGCAGGCTGCTCCAACATATGGACCAAACAGCCACCTTCCACGCCTCCAGCCTTCACATGCTGGTCCTGGACGAGGCGGACCGGATCCTAGACATGGGCTTCGCGGATACACTGAACGCCATCGTGGAGAATCTCCCCAAGTCACGACAGACGCTGCTGTTCTCTGCCACTCAGACAAAGTCCGTCAAAGACCTGGCCCGACTCAGCCTCAAAGACCCAGAGTATGTCTGGGTTCACGAGAAGGCAAAGTTCAGTACACCAGCCACGCTTGAGCAGAACTATGTGGTGTGTGATCTGGCCCAGAAGGTCAACATGCTCTACTCATTCATCAGGAGCCATCTCCAAAAGAAGATCATTGTCTTCTTTGCCTGCTGCAAGGAGGTTCAGTACTTATTTCGGGCCTTCTGTCGCCTCAGACCCGGTATGCCCATCCTTGCTTTACATGGCAAACAGCAGCAGATGAAGAGAGTAGAGGTCTATAGGGACTTCCTTAAAAAGCAGAATGCAGTACTCTTTGCCACTGACATAGCTGCAAGAGGCCTCGACTTCCCCGCTGTTAACTGGGTCCTGCAGTTTGACTGTCCAGAGGATGCAGATACCTACATCCACAGGGTGGGGCGGACTGCCAGGTACAAGGAGGGTGGAGAGGCCCTGTTGCTGCTGGTTCCCTCAGAAGAGAAAGGCATGATCAAACAGCTGCAGGAGAAAAAGGTTCCCATCAATAAAATCCAGGTGAGAACTCACAGGCCCACAGTGTCACAATAATATACACTCAGCAGACAGTAAAACAAGGTGTGTCTGAATGTATTCTCACAGTGTGTGGTCAGCGCTCAGTAAATAACAGGCTCTCTCCCCTATCCCACTGAATGAGAAAGATTTACACACCACCAGTTATTGATAAAAAAATGTAATGAAACAACAGTCCCCTTCTTAGATTGTCATACAGCTTGAGTGCAGCTGTTATCTCTTAAAAAGAATGACTTTGTTATTCATCTTGACATGGATATTGTGCTTAAGTTAAACTCAATGATTTGTATTGTCGCATCATTTTTCACAAATACCATCCTTACAATCTTTTCAAACACTTCCCTCTTTCTTTGGACAGAGTTTTTGTCCTTTATCAGCTGTGCTGCTGTAATGTCATGTGCAATGTTAGTCTGTGCATCCGCCTGACTGTTTTATTTAAAACTCTATTGTTAAATAACATGTCAAAGTACAACTTTGAATTAATAAATGCTGCATAGAAATATCAGTAGCATTACAGTGCCATGGAGAATAGTTCACAGAGATTAAAATTCATTTTCACAGAACAAAATGTTATGACCAGGCCTTGTGTCACAGCTGTCTTTTGTCTTCAGTATATGTTAAAAACTGCATGTGCATGGTGTGTACATTATTATCAAGTCTGAATCTGATGAGTTAAATTGATAAACGTTTAAAGTTTTAGGCAATAGCTAAAATAACTTAATCTTAAAGGTCCAATTTAAGAAGACAAATCAATAAGGTGTTCAGAGTATGTGAGTATGACAATATAGGACTGTGGTATTACCTCTGCAGTCATCAGGACATCTTTGTAATTCAAATGTAAAAACTTTGGTGTTAACAGTAAGAGGCTGTAGACAACAGACATCTTTATCAGCTGCGCTATTCTGTTGATTGCAGGTGAATGCAGACAAAGTGCAGAGTGTGCAGCAGAAGCTGGAGGCCTTCCTGGCCCAGGAAAAGGAGCAGAAGGAGAGAGCTCAGAGGTGCTTTGTCTCCTACTTGCGCTCTGTTTACCTGATGAAGAACAGAGAAGTTTTTGATGTCTTCAAACTTCAGATCAAGGAATACGCACTTTCTCTTGGCCTGGCTGTTGCTCCAAGAGTGCGCTTCTTAAGTAAAGCTCAGGCACAAATGGCTGTAAAAGAAGGACAGAGAGAGGAAGAGCTGTCTGAAGAAGAAGAAGAGCAGAGGAGTTTGAAGGCTAAGCTGAATCCTCATGAGGACACTCGGAGTTCAGAGTCAGAAGATTCAAGTGACGGTGAAGAAAGTGATCAGGATCAGGAGTCACGTCAGTCGCCTGTAATGGGAGCAGGTAACAGTGATGACGATGATGATCTAAGAGACTTTGACTTGCTTACAGTCAAAAGGAAAGATGTCTTCAATCTGACTGAGAATGAAGAGAGTTCAGAGCCTGTCCAGGTCTCACAAAAGAAAACTGAAAAAGAGACAAAATTTACAGATGTCAAAAGAGTCCTCAAGAGAAAGTTTCAAGTCAACACCAAAGTGACATTCAATGAAGAAGGAGAGGCTGTACAACTGTGGCCACCGGTCCAAAGGACAGTGACTTGTGAAGATGAAGAGGAGCTGGAGGAGGTTTCGGGTATCAATGTGGAGAAGGCCAAGGAGAGGTTGAAACGTGAGGACCAGGAGTTTGACAAGCAGGAGTACAGCCGCAAAGTGAAAGCCAAACACAGAGAAAAGAGACTGAAGGCAAAGGCAGCCAAGAGGGCAGCGAGCAAGCAGCATGAAAGGAAATCAGATGAAGAGGAGGAGGAGGATGAGGTGCTGGCTTACCTGGCCAACCACAGTGAAGATGAGTTTGATCCCAGCACATTGCCAGACCCTGATGCACAACACTCAGATGAAGAGGAGGATCAGCCAAGGCCAGCTAAACGCCACCATGACAGTGGGAACAGTGACAATGAAGAGGAGGAGCTCACTGTGGGGAAGAAGAAAAGGGTGAGGCAAGGAGATGATGAGCACAGAGTCCTGGACACTGGGCTGTCTTTGGCTGAAGATGAAGAGTTAGTTTTACACTTGCTGGAAGGACGGATGTAAAGCATGATTATGTGTGTGTGTGTGTGTGTGTGTGTGTGTGCGTGCGTGCGTGCGCGCTTGTGTGTGTGTGTGTGTGTGGGGGGGGGGGGGGGGTGTCACACAAGCTGACTAATTATTCGTGACAATGCCGAGTAAAATGCGAAAAGGGACACAACATGTAAATGATGCATTTTTGGTTCCCAGGACATTTATACAGAAAAGAAGCATAATGATTTATTGTTGAAGTTCCTGCTCATTGTTCTCATTGTAATTGTAAGATAGTCCTTGTGAAATACGAATAAAAACTACCCCAAACTCTTTAATACAACATTTTACTAATAATTAAATAAAATCCTTCACTATTAATTTTTTTTGTTTTCTGTTTTGTTTTAAATATGTGTTTGTAAGAACTCTCACACACACAAACACTTATGAACACACACATTTCTATTTCCAAGTTTACATTCTTATAGACAAATAGTTACATTTCAAATTTAAAGATAGATTAAAAAAAAGAAAAAGATAGTTGAAAACTTGTAAGTCTCATTTTAAAATGACTTAATATTGATGAAAAGCACAGTTGCCATTATTTCATAAACTGTTGAGGAGGGAATGAAGAGAAAAGTTGATTTGCTTTTTCAAAATGCACATAAATGTTAGCAACAGGGCCATGAAAAGTGTGAAATAAAAACAAAGAAGGTTCGAGATTTTCTTTAAGTAGTGCCCCAGAAGATCACTTATGAAGAGTTACATCAAGCAAAGGGCACCTGTTTGGGTGAATGCATGTTCGACCACAGGGGTCAGTGCGAAGGTCAGCCATGGCATGTCCTTCCTGACACTTTGATCATCCAGAGCAGTTAGGATCAGCTCATGACGAAATATTCCAAGATTCATAAAAATGAATCTATTTATCATTTCGCAACAGGATTCATCACGACCATCAACCACAGCCAGCAGTTTGTCCAGCAGATGGCAGTAAAGTGACTGATAAATAAAACGCAGCCATGGGTCTGTTCCATACAGTCTATGGTCTGTTCCAATTGTCCTTTTTAGGTTCAGATAGCTCCAATAACCAGAGGACTACAAAATATATTTATAGAACAAACAGGAACTGATTTCACGACGGAAATGCAGTCAAATAAAGGATTAAAGTCACTTATATGAAACATTTAGGTGTTTTCACTCTGTCTCATTACCTGTAAACACCTGTAGGTGTCACACTTATCACTGAATTCTCACGTTATGTATAGTGATGGTAAGGGTTTACTGTCCATCTGTAGTAGATTTTGTTTTTTACTCAGTATGTTTACTTGATATCAGGGACATTCGCGGAGTTTGAGAGCAGTCAGATAATCTTCCTTAACTCCTATTTCACACATTTTACTACTGGGTTAGGGAGAAGAGGATAGGAAAAGGACTTAGGAGGGTTTTTTTTTTTTTTATTTTTTATTTATTTATTTTTTTTTGGGGGGGGGGGGGGGTACCCTATGCCTGTCGACCACATCCAAAGCTGCCAGGTTCTTTTGAACTTCAATTCTTGACCCCAACAGTCTGTCTTAATCACATTTGTCATGAAATAATATTTATTGATGCTTTCATTGGAACATGTTATATTTCTCAATTTTCATAATTTTAAATATAATAAAAAATCTTTATTTGAACTAAGTCCATACTCGAGGTAATCAATTTGTCAATTAAGAGACATAGTTAATTGTATCAGCTAGCCAGTTATTTCTGAACTTGAATTCATTATTAGGGACAGCATGTCTTGGAGTCATTCTTTCCAATTGTGCTGTTTCTGTCCCAGGAAATGTTGTTTCATGCAGTTAAATGTCTGTTATTGAGGCAAAGTGTTCTGCACGTCCGTCTAATGTAAATATAAGATATTTAATTTATGTAATAATAATAATAGTAATAATAATAATAAAATAATAATAATAATAATTAAAGTAATAATATTAATGATATAACAACAACAACAACAACAATAATAATAATAATAATAATAATAATAATAATTATTATTATTATTATTATTATTATTATTATTATTATTATTATTTAAACCAGCGTCTTTGAGTTTGTGAAAAGCGCTTTACAAATAAAATGTATTATTATTATCATTATCATTATCATTATTATTATTATTATTAATAATAATAAACCTCATCGAATGTTTCAGTAACTGCACTGTGCACCAATCTTTAAATCTTGCAAAATAATTAATAGGCTTAATATATAAAGAAATGGATGAATGAAAAGGTAGATAAATAAATAGGAAATAAAATATATTACGTATGTTCAGGGGTTCACTAACTATATGATATTGCTTCTACCACGCCCACACTTTCACTCTTTCACCGCATGTTAGTCTCACACAATTGTAGTTACCGATCAGCCTGACAGCAAACATCTCCTCACTGTTTTGTAGATATGGCCTAGAACATTTTCTTAGTGCAGGCCTACTTACAATGCTGTGCATTGAATACATAAAGCAGCCCACCTGTGTGCCATTAACAGGTGGGACACTCCTTTCGAGTTGACCTTGTCAGTACATCTCCTTGTACGTCCTAAATGACAGATTTCAATCCACTAATTCACTGACTAACCCATTCTTTGTCCGGTCATAGCGGAGCTTCCTGTTCACGGTGCGCGGACTTTCACTGAGTACCGCAAACGCAGCACGGGCCCTGTCTCACAGCACGTGCCCACTACCCCACGCTACCCTGTGGACAGGTGCTGCAGGTGAGTCAGTTTGTGTGTGTGTGCATTTCTCCTTGAGTCAACTTTATGGATGAGGCTTAGTCAGGATGAGGATGTAAACATTTGCAGACGCAACTCTAACGGAGGTTTAATTCAGAAATGGTTTGCAGAGTTTCCTTCTCGTTAGCCTACTATCTTCACGACATTGCAACCAGGCGGGAACACTAGCTATTGAGTTGAGTCGGCAAACTGAATGTTGAACAGTCTTGTTTTTTTGTTTTTTTTTTAATCATTGAAACAAATCAAAATTGTGGTCTAGAAATGGGGTACAACATGCTAACTGTAACCACTAGTTGTACTACTTCGGGGGTCTTTTATGGATTATTTATTAGTGGCGATTTTTCACAGAGAAAAACTAATCACTGACGCTGTTGGTGGGTGTGTGTCTGTCTCTGTCTCTGTCTCTCTCTCTGTGTGTCTTTCTTTCTCCTCTCCTTCCCTCTAGAAGTAATTATGGCCACAAAAAAGTCGGATGTTAATGATCAGAGGTCGGAGTCCTGTGTGTCATCTTTGGGAGGTGGAAACACACCGATGCAAGTCCAGACTTTACAGGTCTCAGCAAAATGTGGATCTGTCACTGGCATGTATCCACCCACCGCTTCACCTGTCCCGGGGGTAAACACAGCTTCTGCCCCACCTAAAGTCATCCCTGCTGGCCGGGGCTACCAGAACATCTCTATAGTCTCAGCCCCAGAGCTTCAGCCTTCTTCATCTGTCACAGTTCTAGCAAAGGTGGCCACTGCACGGGGAGCAGTTGCTAACAACACACCACAGGTCTTAAAAGCAGCTGTGAGCTCAGGGACATTGAACCAAGCCACAAACCCGGGAAGGAGAGTGTTAATAATACCACGGGCATCACCTCCACAGCTAGTCAACACGTTCCCTCGACTGCCTCAGGTGGCTTCCCCTCTCCTCACAGGAAAGATCCAGATACCACCAGGTGAGCTCCACTACACTGCAGTTTTGCAACATTGTCCAGCTTGGTCGTGTGTCTTTAGTATTTGTAATATCTTCAGATTTGTTTGCTGTTGCATTAGCAAAACTTCTTGCATTCATCTCTGACTTTAACTGTGACATTGATCAAAAACTTCAAACTCACCCTTTGTCTTTTAGCAAAAACTTACTCAATCTAGACCTCACTGGATAACCTCAGACACAGCCACAGGACATCAACTGCATTATGTCGTCACAACTCATAGGGTTTTAGGAAATGACAAGTTTTGGATAAGGTCTCTGCTGGAGAAGCTACACTGTTTGCAGAGTATACAAATGAAACTGCATCTCTCACACCGTGCCTACCTGTTGTATTATTTTGTGAAAACTCTGACAACTGAGGGAAAGATTCTCAGAATTTCATTACCAAGGTCTTTAACTTTCTGTGAGATACTTCAGCTGTGCTCTGAAAATCTATGGCCTCTGATTGGGACAAGTGTTCAGTTTTAATTGAGTGTATTTTCTTTGTAAGTTATTATGTTGTTGACAGTTATACTATCTTAACATAACTTTTTTTTTTAAAAACTTGAATGAATATTGTTTAGTCTTCACAAGCCCTTTTCCATCAGCATGTTGCAAAACTA
Organism: Xyrichtys novacula; assembly: GCA_962446985.1. Classification (NCBI taxonomy): domain Eukaryota; kingdom Metazoa; phylum Chordata; class Actinopteri; order Labriformes; family Labridae; genus Xyrichtys; species Xyrichtys novacula. The sequence goes on from OY660872.1 coordinate 31,338,200, forward strand.
GAACTTTCACACTCATAAATACTCTTCCTAAAATGTGTTTCTGCTAAAGCTGTCGAAAGCCAAACCCAAATATGAGAACTCAAGGGCCATAAAGGAAGATAAGATCTGAACCAAAGTCTGAATTACATTTGTAAGTTCCGGATACATTGATTAAAAAAAAAATAGTGTTGATTCTTAAGTTAAGACTAAATAACTGCAAATTGTTTATTCTTACCTTTCTCTTTTTTGATTCACACATATAAAGTCAAGTTAGTTTGATTGGCCTGAGAATCTCTTATTCATCAGTCTTATTTTGGGAAACTAATTCGACTCATATTGAAGGTTTTTTTTTTCTTCCATGGAAATTTGTAAATGTTTCTAACACTTGCATTTTATGGGATGTTCGTGTCCCCTTCTTTGGAATAAAGGATAGCTCTGTGTTTCCCTAGCTAAAGGAGATACTGAAGGAAAAAATGAAGGTTTGCATATTAGAAACCAAACATCTAAACTCTAAAACCTATCCTACATAAATAAATGAAGAGCTCAAAAACATCCAATTTTGTCCAAAGTGCTTTGCAGAGTAAAAGTAGCAACAAAAACAGTGCATTGAATCAGTTTTCTCAAACATTCAGACTTGTTGAAATAACAGTGGTCTAATCTGTAGGGGGAGGTCCAAGGAAGAAGGTCTTTGGACAGAAGTTAAACCATTTAGGGGTGGGGAAGGATCTTATTTGGAGTGGTAAACTTCTACAGGTTAGGGACAACCAAAGGCTCAAACAGCCTGATATTCAGGCAAGTGATTCTGAGATTTTAAGAGTGTGATGTATCCTTTTGATGTATCCCCCCCCCCCGGACCCCTACCAGTTTGCATATCGGTCCAACCGCTCGACCGAAGATGCCGTCGCCGTTGCCATCCACTCTGCACTCACCCACTCGGACAACAAAGACCCACACGTCAGAATGCTGTTCATCGACTTCAGTTCAGCATTCAACACGATCATCCCCCAGTAGCTCATCTTCAAATTAGACCGGTTGGGACTCAACACCTCCCTGTGCAACTGGCTGCTGGACTTCCTGATGAGGAGACCACAGGCAGTTCGGGTCGGCAACAACACCTCCAGCACCATCACTCTGAACACAGGGGCTCCCCAAGGATGTGTGCTGAGCCCCCTCCTCTTCACCCTGCTGACCCATGACTGCACACCTACATACAGCGCAAACCTCTTCATCAAGTTTGCGGACGACACAACTGTGGTAGGTCTCATCAACAACAACGACGAGACAAACTACAGGAGTGAGGTGAGCCGCTTGGCCATGTGGTGCAAGGACAACAATCTCCTCCTGAATGTGGAGAAGACCAAAGAGATTCAAGTGGACTTCAAGAGAGAGCAGGCTCAGCATGCTCCACTAACCATCGATGGTACTGCAGTGGAGCGGGTGAGCAGCATCAAGTTCCTGGGTGTACACATCTCCCAAGACCTGTCCTGGAACACCAACACCACATCTCTGGCCAAAAAAGCCCATCAGCGACTCTACTTTCTTCGCAAACTAAGAAGAGCAAGAGCCCCGACCCCCATCATGTCGACCTTCTACAGAGGCACAATTGAGAGTATCTTGTTCAGCTGCATCACCCTGTGGTATGGCGCCTGCACCGTTTCCTGCCACAAGACCCTGCAGTGCACTGTGAGAGCAGCTGAGAGAATCATTGGTGTCTCTCCTCCCTCTCTACTGGACATTTATAACACCCGCAGAGCCATCAGGATTGCAGGTGACCCCACCCACCCATCTCACAGCCTCCTCAGCCCACTGCTGTCTGGGAGGAGACTGCGGAGTCTCAGAGCCAGAACCAGCAGGCTCAAGGACAGCTTCTTCCACCAGGCAGTCAGGATGCTCAACTCCCTCCCTGCTGTGCCCCCACTCAACCCATCCTCTGTCCACCACTGACTCTGGGTTACAGACTCTTTTTGTACTCAATTTGCAATATCCTGCACTACATTGCACTATTTAACAATCCAACAATCCACTGAATGTTTACTGGACCACAGAATGTCTACTTGCATATTGCACATTGTACATATATATTTATTGTAGTATTTAGTAATTTAGTTTACTTATTACGTTTTTTTCTGTCTGTCGTTATTTGCACTGCAGGTCCGAGAGGACTGTAATTTCATATATGCTGTATGCTGTCGTATAGCATATTTGTCAATAAAACTGACTTTGACTTTGACTTTGACTTAGCTGGAAGAAGCTGGAGTTCACAGAAGAAAAGTCTGCATGCTCAGTGTCTGCAGTTTGTCACACCATGGTATACTTTTGCAATGAGTAACGTCTGTTCTCTCTATCATACACAGGTATGAGGTTGGTTCGTAGTGACAGTGGTCAGCTGATGCTGGTTTCCCAACAGGCTTTGTCACAAGCTCAACAAGGACCAAGAGGTGTTGGTAGCCAAGTATCCAGGCTAGTGGCTCCACAGGTGTGTGTGTGTGTGTTTCAAATTCACTTTTAACAGTGAAGTGGCTGAATGTAGTGGCATCTATTTGGTACTTTAACTGTAGTTACTGTCTGTCATATGTGGACTTCAGGTATCTGTGACAGTCCGTCCTACTGTCCAGCACGCATCAGGTCAAAGAACAGCTGAAGTAAAGGTACCAGAAAGTTCTGTTGTAGCACAGTCACAAACACAGTGACTCATGACCCATACAAACCTTGTTTAACTCATTCAGCAGTTACTATCTCTAATGCTAAAGGCCGATCAATCCAAACACAGTCACTTTAACATGTATTAATGGAGCTAATTGCATTGTTTAGGTGATTGGTATAGCTCCCAAACCAGCTGTGGTCCAGTCTGTCAGTGCTGTGCCACAGCAGCGGAGCAGACCCCAATTCCATGGAGTTGTCACAGAAACCGTCAAAGAGCCACCAACCCATTATTCTCAGGCAAGTCCCAGGTGACCTAAGTCCTCTGAGGATGTAACTGAAGCAACACAAGTCCAGGTGGAAACACCTACCCCAGTCACACTGTCATGTTCTCATCATTAATGCATTACACTGGACTGCAACATTATTTTGGAGAGTTACTACAGTGTTAGTTATTTGATTTTTAGGAGTTACACAGTATTTAATGAATGCATTCACTAACAACTCGATTATCAAGGCTAATGCATGAGAGAGGAATGATCACATCAACACCAAAACATGTGGGTGTACAAGCAAGTGAAGTTCTGTAGTGTATTTGTTAATCATGCTGACCACCTTTACAGCATTATTCTCGCTCTCACTGTGTTTGTGTTGTGATGAGGAATCTTATTATCTTATCTTGAAGACTTAAAACAGGCAACTGGACTGTGTAGAGTTGAGAAGACGTTTCGCCTCTTATCCAAGAAGCTTCTTCAGTTCTAAAAGTGCTAGTGTCAGGAGCAGATATTTATCTTACTGGAGAAGGGGGACAGTTAACGACTGGGTGGAGTTGAAAAGAATGAAAAGAACTCCACCCAGTCGTTAACTGTCCCCCTTCTCCAGTAAGATAAATATCTGCTCCTGACACTAGCACTTTTAGAACTGAAGAAGCTTCTTGGATAAGAGGCGAAACGACTTCTCAACTCTACACAGTCCAGTTGCCTGTTTTAAGTCTTCAAGATAACCATGACCTGGATGAATGAGAATCTACATGGAAAAATCTTATTATCTTGTTTCAATCCTTCCCTTTCCCATTTGAAAACTTGTCTTGTGTTTACCATGTTAAAATTTGTCCCCCCCCCCCCCCCCCCCCCCCAAGGCCTTTTTTGGTTCTTTTAGATATGTCAGTGAATTTTGTGTCTTTTTAAGACAAAATCAGATAATAACATTGACAACAAGGATTCCATAAAGTAACACATGAACGCTGATGTAGTAAACAAGCTCAAAAAGAGGGAATAAAGAGGCAACATGTGACAAAGTGACAGTGTGAACCTTTATTGTTTCCAAATAGGAGACCCTAGAAAATGTGAAGAAGTGCAAGAATTTCCTGGCAACACTGATCAAGTTGGCGTGCAGGGCGACCACATCCTCCAACTTGGCTGATAATATCAGGAGACTAGTCAAGGGTTTGCTGGTATGTGTCTTTTCTATTTGCTGCTCATCACACATGCTAGTTTCACATAGCAGAAGAGTTTGGACATGTTGTCCAGAACTTAATGTGTTTGAACTTGAATTCATATATTGTTGCTCCATGCACATAGTTCATATCTTGATTTGATTCCTGCTTTTAATGGACTGTTCTTTGGCTGTTTGTTGTTAAAGGGACACATTTTGATCATGCTTTAAAAGCCAAGACTCCCATTAAGAGATTTTTTAGATTTGTACAAACCTGCTGGGTAAAATTTGGGTTGGACAAATATAGATTTAACATGTCGGAGCATCTTTTATCAACAGAATTAATTTTGAAGAAGACGTTAAAGAAGCTGCTCACTGAAAAATGGAAGCAGAACCTTCAAAATAATGAGCAGGATGTACTGATAAAAGGGTATAGTTTGGAGTGTTTAATAAAGGATTTATGAAAAACTTCCAGCCTTTTCACACTTGTGACTAATCACAATTTACTGCGTATGTGAAAGTTATTGCATTATAGCAGATGAAGTATTTCTACCTGCTTTTGTAACTGTTCTTTAATTTTCACATTCTTAGACGTTAATGTATAAACTATTTCATTCTGATCACACACTAGCCTCTACATCTGCTGTCTGCACAAAGCTGTTTCCCCCCTTTGGTTTTTTCTCCCTCTCATAATAAAACTGGACATTTCTTCTGAGGGATAACAGTCAAAAAGGTGAACCAGACTTCTGCATGAATTTTCCTCTCCTGTTTATGTATTTACATCGCAGTGAATGTTTATGTGGGCAACCATGTTGGATATGGTGACCGGATCTCATGTTCCCTTTTTTTACTTTTGTATTCAGAGCTGCATCTGCATTTCCACTGATTACACAATCATGTCAGTAACATTAACTGATTAAACTATAATTAAAACAAGACAAGACCCATGATCACAGATATTTAAGGAACATGCATGTTCTGTCATAATTTCCTTATTTTCTACCAACTGGCCCATAATGACAACATACATAATCTTGATTAGCCTAATTAACTTAAGGAACGTTATTTACAACATGGTTTTATCAATGGCCCGGGGTAAACAAATAATTACAGTAAGCAGTTCACTCAGTAAGGGCCAAAACTATGAATAATTATTATATTCATGAAGGTCTTTTGAAGAATCTCTTTGTCGTTTGTGCAGCTGCTAATCTCTGTGAAGTGTCCTGTCTCATACACAAGGACTGTCATAACTGAGGACTCTCATACACAAGGACTATCGTACACAAGGACTTGCAAACATAAGGACTCTCGTACACAAGGACTTTCATATAGGAGGATTCATACAAGAAGACTCTAGTACACAAGAAATGTCGTACGCAAGGACTCCTGTACATGCGGACTCCCAAACACAAGGACACTTGACCACGAGGGTTCTTGTACAAGAAGATTGTCATACATGAGAAGTCTTGTACATGAAGACTCTCAAACACAATATATGTGTGTGTGTGTGTGTGTGTGTGTATATGTATGTCTGTATATATGTATACATATATACATATATGTATGTATGTGTATATATATATATATATATATATATGTGTTTATATATGTGTATATATGTATATTTTTATATATATATATATATAGAGAGAGAGCGAGAGAGTTTATATATTTATTTTTTCTTCCAGTTTTTGACACACTGCACAGCTCAAAACTATCATGTTATTGTACTTTTTTACTCTGCAGGAAGGTAAGCTGGAGGCAGAGGAGTTTACAGAGCAGCTTTATCAGGAATTGAAGACAACCCCTCAGCCCTGCCTGCTGCCTTTTCTAAAGGTGATGAGACTCAAATGTATGTTCATGTTACAGCCTCTAATGACCCCCAGACCCCGTAAGGGGATCAGATTTTAAAACTCTTGATAATAACTCGGAACCTGGAAAATGAACATCACTTGCCAGGCTTTTATCAGCTAAATGTCTTTACTGAGAGTGATTTGATGGTAAACAAAGACAACTCACCTGCTAAAGTCAGGTCAGCTGTGCTTTACACTCATGTGGCCACTTAAAATAATAACCAGGTTTTGAACCCACACTTATAGTGTTATGTTTAAATGATTTTAATTACAAACAGCTGATCAAATGCTAAATGTCTTTCCACCTGTCCTCTTATTGATTCCAGAAATGTTTTCCAGCAGTGAGGTGCCTCACTTCAGACCCACAGTTATTTATTCAACAAGCTTCAACCTGCATCAGTAAACCCAGCACTGCATCGTCCACCATTAAACAGTCCAGCACTGAAAATGAAAACACAAACAAGAACAGCAAGCAGGTAAATATGTGTGGACGTAATGCACAGTGTGGTGAATGCATAACTCTGAAGTAAACAAAGAACTGTCATCATAAAAAGATGTCAGGAAAAGTGGAAGTGCAGCAGTGAATGGAGAGAGATGAGACAACTATGAGCCAAGCTAGTACAAATTCATACATTTGTTTTGGATGACTTGTCCCCTGCTAAAGCTGTCCCGTGAAATGTCCCCGATTTTAGTGTTTCATGAATGAAAAAAAAAATGTTACATGTAGACTAACAATGGTTATTATGTTAGCCGGGCACGTAGGAAGCACGAGTGAGCATGTGGCGCACAGCCCTGAACAACAGTTATAAAGGGGGAGGCTACCAAGTAGTAGCAAGATGTAGTCTGTGATCACATAGCTGATGAGCTCCGGATACAAGTTTCAGGCAGAAATTAAATGCAGAACTAAATGACAGGAGTGATAAGACTGATCCAGTAAATATGAATGTTTGATCTCTTACTTTGTCAATAAGCATTAAGGTAAAGTACAGTCATTGCCTTCTATACGAGAGAACTTATGTGGGCTTTACTTTGTTTATCATTATTTTTTTTCCCCTCAAATTGAGTCAGATGTTCAAGTGGGGGATATTTCCACTTTTAGTTAGTGTGTCGTAAAGGACATTTTGACCAAAGTAACAGCAAAAAGGCCCTCTGACTCAGGGATTCAGAGGCTGGCCCTCCGAGCCCACTCAACACCCAGGCTCAAGCAGAGTCGTAGAAATGACCTCACTTAAGGAAGTTCTCTTTTTATATTTTTTTAAGGTTGTTTATGTAAACTCTAGAAATGAGACGTTGAATGTTATTTATTGTTCTAGTAGCAGAAGGGGTTTCCATGATAAGAGGAGCTGGAAAAGACAAAAGGTAATCCATGTAGTTTAAATGATAGCCAAGATCACCTTGTATAATATTAATGGAATACTTCATCCAACAAAGAGATCTAAGATTTGATCAAAGTGAAGAAAGGACAAGGTGGAAGTTGTGTTTTTACAAGAGACTCACCTAACACAGCTTGAACACAAAAAGCTTAAAAGATTTGGATTGAGATTGAGGTGTTTCCATCAGTCCTGTGGGATGCTTGCAAGGCGGTATTGAGAGGAAAAATAATTGTAAAAATTGCATGTTTACATCAGATGAAACAGGAGAAACTTAAGGGTCTATATTCTGAGTTAAAAGAATTGGGAAGAAAATATCAGAAAAGTATGTGGGAGGGGTTGATTAGAGACAGTGGTGGAATGAAAGGGGAGGTAAATAAGATCCAGGGACAATAGATCCAAAAAAGTTAGTGTTTTTTTCGACAGATATTATGGAGCTGGGGTAAATCAGCAAACCCCCTGGTTTACAGGCTTAAAAAAATATGCAAATAGTTGTGTATGCAAAATGAGAGATCCCCATACTAATGTGGCAGTATTTAAACCAATAGACATTCAGAAAAGCTTTGAAACATAAAACAGAAGACTATATGAACAACCAGCAATTAATAACAAAGTTCATATCGATGCTTGTTTCAGTCCCTAAATTTGCCAAAAGTTAATGAGGAACAAAACAAAGTATTAATAGCAAATATAACAACAGAGGAAATAAAATTGGCAATATCAAAATTAAAAGTCATCAAGTGCCCTGGGACTGATGGGTATGCGTCAGAGTGGTAAAAACCACTTTGAGCTTTTCTGATTCCTCTGCAAAAAACTTTTAAGTGGGGACTGAGGAAGGGGGAAATCCCGTGCAATAACATCAAACACATTTAATATTATCGCAAACCCAAGACTAGGAAAGAATGATATGAGACAGCACAAATTACCACCTTAAACTTGATGATCCAGATAACTGAAGCGCGCTGTGACTCTGCTATGACTCCAGTAAAACTCGTAGATTTATTTAATTGTAAACAATTACATAAACACAAATGCAGAATTTTTTCAGATGAACTGTGGACAAACTTTAAAAATTAAAGTTGTATTTATGTAATAATTTTGTTGATTAAAAAGTGGGGTAAATCTTGCAAAATACCAGCACACCTTCCACAGTATTGCAGCTGCGTAGCTGCTAGATCGCCCAGGTCCTGCAGTACATAAGCAGGCAGCTGTGTGTATTTCACCTGGAGCTGACACTCAAACCCAGGCATGGTGATGTGGGACAGTGAGACTCTGACTTACCTCTACATCTGCTTTTAAGCATTTAAGATAGCGTCCAACCTCTTTTAACGAAACACAACCGACCATGTTACTATGAAAGTAATCTATAAAAGTAAACCTCAGCCTCTCTGTCCACAACAATGGAGCTAACAAAATAGCCAAATATGCTAGTATACGTTACTTGGCGCCATTTCTTATATCAGGACAAACTACTGTTACCCCTGAGAGCACTATATGGTACACACACCCGTAGAAAACTCCTGTGTTCTTTTAATACATCATTACATGATAACTTCACAGTTTCACATCAGATGTATGGGACTCCAGCACCAAGGGTAATGATAACACAAACATGTCAGATTTAAGTCCTGAAGACTTTGGATGGTAATACTTCATAAAGGATTACAGAAGCATAGAGTCTGATGTATTTCAGAAAGTCCAAAAGGACCCAAGGACTGTAAAGCTGAAGGTCTAAGGGGAGTGGTCTAGCAGAGTTGTGACCATAAATACTGCAGTTTTCTGCTTCGAGATAAAATGATTATAAATCATGATGTTATTTACAGCCTATCATCAATTATAAGGTCCAAGCTGAAGCTGTATATTAAGCTGTATACGTGTACGATATATGATTCATTGTATCCTAATGGGTGCTTTCTCCTGACCCAGTTGTTTCCCCTGAATTGTAGACTATTGACATCATTACTGTTGTCATCTTTAATACCTGATCATCTGAAAAACCTTCATTTATGCTCATACTGTGTAGAGCAGTGTTCCCTCACTCAGCTCCTTTATCAGCTTAGGCTGGTCTTATGTTGTACCTCTAAGACCATAGTGACTTGGTTATAAACTAAGTAGCTTTAATTAGTCAGTTTGCCTTTAATCTAAAATGTGTTTAAGATTATGTTAGTGAAATGAAACGTTGTCAGGGGTGAAGCTGTAGAAAACCTCTGTGACTGTTTTTAACATGCAGATTATCCAGCAATTTAAAGGAGCCACAGCAAGACCTGGGTTTGACATGTTAGCCCAGTCCAGAAACTACTTATCTAAGACCAGCAGGCCCACCCCCAAACACACAGTGGTCCTGTCAGGAAAGCACTTTGGAGGTAATAATTCTGATTGTTTAACTTTTTTCATCTGACAGGTTGATTCTGATTCTTGGTATCACAATTCAGTTAGTTCAGATATTCACAATTGTTTACATCCCAGTGCATGGAGAATAGGAAAGCTCAAAAAAACAGTTTTTGATGTCAAAGTAAAGTATTTGTCACATGAAGGTCATACAAACAAGAAGGAGCAAACTGAATAGGCTGACACATGTTATTGAAGTCATTAAACAAGGCATAAAAGCAGGAATCCAGCTTGAGTTATGAAGCTGTCTTTATAATGAATGCACAAGAAACAAACTGCCTCCTAACCCCAACTAGATACCTTAGATGACCCATCAGTTACCCAAAGTCCTCCCTTCCCATCCCACGGGATGACACAGTAAATCTGCTATGACTCAATTGTTACATTCAACACAGCTGTGCACGAGCCTGCACAGCTTCACTGAGGAATTGAGTGTTTTAACAATGAACACAGCTGTGTGTGAAAAGCTGTTTTGTATCAAACATCTTAGTCAAACCATAATTGATCTTTAGCACCTGTTTAAATCACAAAAAAGTTTTTGACCCAACCCCAAGAAATGCAAAAGTGCAAGAAGATTTGCTACACTACACAGAATCCAGAAACTGTGCTTATTTTCAGATACTCAGGCAGAACTCGTTTTTTTATTGAGAGTGTATTCAAAGGCCTTTTGATCAGATGGTGGCTCAATATTTAGCCAGACAAAGAGGGTGTTGACAGGCTGAGTGATGTTCACAAACTGAGCATATTAAGTTTATATGACCAAACTTCATCCATGAACTCAGACTTAAAAGTTTACTTTATGGTTAACCCTGTTGGTCTCTCTCTTCTACAAAAACCTTCCCAGTGAAGCAGCTGTTCATGCAGGACTCATCTTTTCACACAAAATCTGCAACGAAGGAGACTTCTGAATCTTACAAGTAACTCAAACATGTCTTTGTACTTGTAAATTGCACAATTTAGCATATTTTAACAGAGTTTGCTGGCAGTATAAAGCTGGTTAATCTGCATGAGCATTTGTCTGTTTGTGGATGGGGTGATGTCCTCCAGAGAAGATGATGACATCAATGACGTCACCTCCATGGCTGGAATCAACTTGGGGGAGGAGCACGCAAAGATCTTGACCACCATGGTTGGCTCTGTTGTGAAGTCCTGCCAGGATCAGCCCTTCCTCTCTCCAAACCTTCTGCACAGCCGAATCCTTCATATAGGTACAAGATCCCTGCTGAGGGAGGGCTCAGCTGACCACATGAATACTGTGTTGCATGAAGGACTTCTGGTGATTAAATGTGGTTGTAGCACAGTATTGCATATGCTTTCACAGTTTTCTTCATCTTATCTGTTTAAACTTTGATAGGCCATAGTGTTTTCATCTCGATGTGATACAACTACTAATAGTTTTATGTGTCCCATATTAGGACAGGAACTTGGAGTAACTGAGGTTGGACCAGACGTTGTAGCTCTGGTTTCTCATGCTGCAGAGGAGTTCATCCATGGACTCCTGAACAAGCTCACTGAGGTAGCACAACACCACAAGGCAGCCCTGAAGGTAAAGCAGTCAAACCCAGTGACCAAGCAGTAGTTCATAATCACACAGGGTCAAAAAAATTGTGGACGCTGTGTAAAACATGAATAACAAAAGAACACAGTGATTTTCAAACCCTCTTCAACTAAAGTCAACTGATTTCTCTACAAAGATAATTAATCTTAGTCCAGAGAAATCTCTGCACATAAACTGCAAGGCCTAAAATCAACACTGAATCACTGTGATCTTTGACCTTTGTCCTTAGGGGGGACTGCATTAAAACCCTGCATAATTCTGTAAAGGATTTTATAATGTGGGCTCAGGGGGACTTGAGAAAACCATTGTCAGTTAACACAGTTGGTCTCTACATCAACAAGTTGAAACTCTACCATGCAAAGACAAAGACAAATATCAACAACAGACAGAAACAACGCTGACTTCTCTGGACCCGAATTCATCTGAGGTGGACTGACCCAAGGTGGAAAAGTGTTCTGTGGTCTGTCAAATCCTTATTTAAAACAGTTATTGAAAATTATGGACAAGGGGTTCTCTGGACTAAAGAGGAAAAGGACCATCCAGACGGTCCTCAGGTCAAAGGTCAAAGCCAGCATCTCTGATGGTCTGGGGGTGTGTTAGTGTCCATGGCTAACTGTCACATCTGTTAGGGCTCCATTAATGCTGAGAGGTACATACAGGTTTAGGGGCAACATCTGCTGCCTTTAGAGCCCCGTCTTTTTCAGGGATGTCCTTATTTATTTCAGCAAGACAATGCCAACACACATTCTGCACAGCGTGGCTTCAGAGTCAAAGAGTCCAGACCTGTCCACCATTGAATCTATTTGGAGCATTATGAAGCCCAAAATACCACAACAGAGACCTCAGACTGTAGATCAGCTGATGTGGTCCATGAGTCAAGACTGTGAAAGAATTCACCTCCAGAACTTGAAAAGTCAGTGTCCTCATTTCACAAAGGCTTACTGAGTGTTGTTAAAGGGGACCTGCCATCAAAATTTCATACCCATTTTTATCACTTTTTCATAATCCTGTCCTCTTATCATGTTTGCAACATAATTTTAGCTGAAAAGTTATTTGATGGTTTGTTTTTAGTATGCCTAAAAAACCTTACAGGAAAACCAACTGATTTTGGCTCATTAACATTTATTGTAATGAGCTTTGCTCTGATTGGATCGCTGCTGTGAAGCCTGATGTGCTCTGATTGGCTCAGCAGTGGAGGTTCGGATTTCGGTTTATCCGTTTTGCTAATGTGTGCTAAAGTAAGGTGCCCAGATGTCTGTAATGATATCCGGGGATATTCGGTGCGGCGGCGGGGAGGGTGCAGGGGCTGCAGGGGCTGTGTGGTCACAGACAACATCTCGGTACTATTTAGTAGCAGCGCATGCCCCTTGTAATAACCCCCGTAAGAACTGTTGTTCAGGACTGCTTACTTGTGCTTCCTACCCATTCGGCTACTGTAATAACCGTTGTTCGAGCCCACAAGCAACATTTTTGCTCTCATTCACGAAACGCTTAAATCGGGGACATTTTCGGGGACAGCTTTTGCCGGGGACAGGTCATCCAATTCGGGGACTGTCCCCGGAAATCGGGGATGTCTGGTCACCTTATGCTAAAGGCTAAAAATGGCAGGTATTAAACCATATATTTTAGACCCCGAGTCCGAAGAGGAGGTGGAAGTTGAAGAAGAAGCCAGAGATCTCCAGTGGTGTTTTCATTCATTCTGCCCAGCTTTAAGTTCATTTTCCCGGCAGTGAACCCAAGGAAACACTGGTCGTTTGGAAGAGACCCATAGCGGATACAGTGGTAGCTGGGTCTCGCTCTGGCTGGATGTTGACTGTGACTGGGTACGAGAACGAGAAAGTGGGCGCGGCTCACCGAGGACGCGCTTGTGAATAATAATGAGCAAGGTCAGCGCGACGTCAGAGGGACCTGCTTTTTCAATTGGCCTGGTTTACCCGTTCCTTTATTTTAAACCTTTACAGAATGCAAACGATGTAACGGTTTGTTTTCACATTTACAACATAAGACGAACATAATATGGACCTAATCTGACACAAAAACACACAAAATTACATTTTTGATGGCAGGTCCCCTTTAAAGGAAAGGTGATGTAACACAGAGAGATACATGACCCTGAACCAGTTTTTTGGGGGTGAGTTACAGCATCAAATTCAAAATGAGTGAAAAAAACATTCAAGTTCATCAGTTTGACCATTAAATATCTTTGTAGGAGTCAGTAGTTTTCGGTGGCATGCTAATATTTAATATTGTTCAGAACAGTGATGGAGGTATTGTTCTCCTCCAAAGTCTCTGCTTGATAAGCTAACAACACTTTGACAGCGTTCAGCGAGCAGACTGATTGTGCTGCGTATTTGTACATACGCTGATACACCCCCACTGCTGTACACTCTGTTTTTCTGGGAAGGAGATTTGCGACACTGCTGAGACAGATCAGTGGTTCTGGTGAAGGTGGTAGGCCACTGAGGGCTCCATCCCCGGGGGTTCGGCCAGCCCTAGCTCCGCCATGCCGTGTACCTCTAGCTTGGAGTAGCCCTGTGTGGTTACCTTGCTCTTGAACTGGCTCAACCAGAACCAACTTATCTCGGCCATGCAGGATGGCACTGCCGGGAGCAGCTGCTTGGCTGGAGGGCAGGTCTGAGGAAGCCTTTTCCCATTGCAAAGGTCCCTTGACACCCCCTCTGTGTCCTGAGCCGCAGGCCAGGGGACGTTCAGTTTAGCTGCTGTTCGTTTGCAAACTTTTTAAAGGTTGTCGTCCAAAGGTTGTTGAGCCGGGGGTCTGGAATGAGTGGAGAATTCCTCCTCTCCTTCTTCCATGTCATCCATATCAAAGATGTCAGAGCTGATATCACTGTCTACATCATCGTCTTTCTCCTGCCAAAGACATCTTTTGAACAGTGGGGGTATGGGATCAAACTAATCCATCATGTCTGCCCAGCTACACGCAGCTTGCGGCTGATGGGACCCAAGGGCCTTAATGGTTGCTGATAAGGTGAGGGATGGACCACCACTCCTAATCTCCTCTCCAGAATTTTAGCCGGCATGGTAGCGCAATGAGCACAGACCTATGAGTCTGCTAGTGACGCCTTAGCATGCTTAGCTCCCATGCACACAATGCACATCGGGTGGGGGTCTCTGCCTGAAATCATTGCCCCACATGACGTAGGACAACAGCGGGGAGAGCCCTTTACCTCCTTCTGCCCAGTTCAGCTGTGACAGGAGCTGTGGGGGCAGACATGTTCACTAGGGGGGATTGTGGAAGGGGTTAGCCTAGTTTTTTAATTGGGGTATACAGTCAGTGTGAGCCTAACAATAAAACCTATCGTATAACAACTCGCCTCTACGCGTTAGCTGTGCTCCAAGCAAAGGCTGCTAACAAGCTAAAGTTAGCTCCTAGTCGAGCAAAAGTGAATGTAGCCCGAAGCTAGCACAGGACGCCGGGTAGGTGAGCACCTGTTGCTGCCAGGAAGCTCGCCACAGCGTGGTTGCAATCCCACCAAATTACCGTCAGTACAGTTCAGCGTCTGTCAGTGCCGCACTAGGCAACGTTTCCTTTGACGGGACATCTGGTAGCTGTCAAGCTACCAACCAACTTGACAACTGGCTGTACTGAGGGAGCTCTCGTAATTTCCCAGAGGAAGAAAGCAAGAACGGCCCGGACGGGGTGGCCGAGGGTGATATATAGACTGCTTCCTACTGCTTCCTACTCTTGACTGCTTCCTACTCCACACCTCAAAGACAAAAGAAATGATCATAGACTTCCACAGATCCAAACCCCCTCTTCAGCCAGAGAACACCTGTGGTGTGGACATCAAAGTGGTGACATAGGTGTACATCTGGATAATAAGTTGGACTGGTCTAAGAACACAGACTTCTTCTACAGAAAAGGGAAGAGCCACCTCTTTAGCCTAAGAAGACTACAATCAATAGCAGGGTTTCCTCTACATTCATTCAGCAGTGGTGCACATTGCTGCTGAATTACATGCGCTGCTACTGAAATTTCACTTGATTATTAATATCAACGCACCACTTATAATTTGTACTCGCACTGTGTGAGCACAACCACACACAACGTTATTTTCGACTTGTTTTGGGTCATCAACAAGCGTACCTGTTGGACCCTCTTCCATTAATGTGAAGGGTAACTTTCAAGCTTATACACGGTCCATACAGCGTGTAGCATGGGTAACATAACGTAAGGTGAACGTAACAGCATTGCTCCTTGAGCGGCAAGAGAGTGGGGGTAACAATGAAAACCCCCACACACACACACCACCACTAGTCTGTGGTGTCTACAGTGTTCTGTTCTGTGCTGCAGTCTGCTGGGGAGGTAGTATCAAACACAAAGATGTAAGAGGTCTGAACAAACTGGTGAAAAAAGCTGTCTCTGTGGTTGGATTCAAGTTGGACTCACTGGAGGATATGCTGGAGAGATGTACTCTGAGGAAGGTGGAGACTATTCTAAAGATTATGGATCATCCAGTTCATAACACCTTGATGGAACAAAGGGCAAATGGTGGTGGATGGCTCCTCCCACTTCGGTGCAGGACAGAAAAATTCAAAAGTTCTTTTGTACCCACAGCCATCAGACTCTACAACTTGACTGTAAATAATAGATGACATAAAACATGAGAACCCAGACAATCAAATTTCCCTTCAGGGAGTAATAAAGTTCTTCTTATCTTATCTTACTACCAATATGAAGTACTCTGCCATAGACTTGACTATAGACAGTGTTCTGTTGGGTGTAAGATGTTTGGACCTGACCACTAGAGGTTCAAATCTGGACATATTTTTGGCTGGATAGCTTTGATAAAGAACCATCTTTACAGATACATGCCACTCTGAAGTGGGTGCACACTGCAAACACAGCAGGTGTAGCCAGTCATACACAGAAATATTTGTTACAGCGCCATGGCTTTACAACAAGGCAGGGAGTAAATGTTTGCAGAGTGCACTCACTGACTGAGTGTAAGAATCACCACATCTCTTGGAAAAAATATAAGTATGAAGCCTTTGAACCACAATAAGCTACAAGTCAGTGGCCCTTTCATAGATTTTGATCCCAAAAACCCGGTTGTCTGAGCTACCTTCCTTCAGGCTAGCTCATGAAGAATACTTCACAAATGGCTAAGTGTCAGGACAGCAGAGGTGCAGGAGGAAGACGTTTCAGCTACACTTAACCCAGAAAAACTTAACACTGTTTTTTTTTTTTTTTTATTTTATTATATGACAATTTTGGTACAAATACTGACCCTTCCTCTAGGATTTACTGCATCTGCAGATCTGCAGCTGTTACTTTCAGACCCTGCATTATTTCTATTTTTCTATGCTAAATTTTATCTCAGTACGTTTGTGTGTTTGTGCAACAGGAAGACATGCAGCATGCCAAAGTAAGTGATGTCCGCTCTCAGCTTCGCTTTGTAGAGGAAGTGGAGAATTTAAAGAATAAGAAGAAGGATGAAGAGGAGAGGGAAAGACTGCTGCATTTGTCCAGAGTATGCTCATATTCATTCACTGTAATTTCATACTTTGTTTGGATTCATAACCCATGCCTTTATTTGACAAACGAATGCTAATGACTGCGTGGAAAAACCTGCTGTTCCTGACCAGAGCCATTCACAAAGTGAGGATCCACAGCAGCAGCAGCTGAAGCAAAGAGCCAAAGAGGTAAGAAAAAACCAGAGCCAAAACAAAAGCTGTGGTTAGATACCGGTGTCAGCTGACTGAGTATATAAATACTTGTTTATTATCACAGTGATACCAGAAAAAAGCAGAAAATTCTGTGTTTGTATTTGTGGTTTTTTTTTTGTGATCTCCAACATTGTCCACAGTAACTAATCGTTATTTATGATAATTTCACGGTATTTATGTGAGACCTAACCCTGGCATGAATGCTGCAGCCATAACCTGGCCTGACCCTGCTTACCGTCCGAGATCGGACAAGATCAGGTGTGTTAAGAGTGGTACGGCAAACCCTCCCTTTAAAGCGGAACATGTGCACTGCCCCTCCCCTGAAACAGCTTCTGCCTTCACTATCATGAACTCATGGTGGTGTGCAGGTGACAGGAGGTGAGAAGCACATGGGGGCCATCATGATCAGATATTCTAATTCTTGAGATCCAGTTCTTCATCCAAAGGCCAACTGGACTTGCTTGAGGTTATTAAAGGCAAAACATCTTTGAGAACCTCAAACAGATGTAGTTGGCTGATGAATGAAATTGGATTACCATGACGTGGAAGAATGAGAACCGACACAGACCTAATTCCAGGTGACTTATCTGACTGGCATCTTGGGTTTTGCAACTTGGGAGGTCAAACAGTACCAGTTGGGAAGACTGCACATACTATGGACAACTTGGTTCCGCCTTCTGTAATTATATGAATTTGAAGCCGAATTGCTCTCTGTATTTCTGGGATTTCTTCCACTTCCTGGAACCACCACTTGCTCAGTAGCGTTGTACACATTCGGCGTGAGAGTCGCTGTGATGATGCTTGGCTCAAACAGCATATCCCTGGATGATCGATGCACTCTTCTTAGGCCCTGTATCAAGTGTCAGTCACAGAAAACATGAACCCCTTAATAACTTTCAGCTCACTTGTTTACCAGTTGATCCATAAATTCCTCAGGAACATGGTGTTGGAGCTCCTTGAATCC
Organism: Xyrichtys novacula; assembly: GCA_962446985.1. NCBI lineage: Eukaryota > Metazoa > Chordata > Actinopteri > Labriformes > Labridae > Xyrichtys > Xyrichtys novacula. Next base: position 31,356,077 of record OY660872.1, read on the forward strand.
TTGTTAGTTTTCATGCTAGTTGCTCCTTTATTTTTGCTAAAGAAAGTAGAATATATATGTATGTATATTTATTCATTTATTTTTTTGCTGGTGAGGCAAAAAGAGGAGTTTGAGCAAAGAAAGGCTTCCATAGGAGTTTGGTTATTCATGGAGGCGGTAACTCTTCCCAGGGCCTGTTTTCTGTCTCAGGCTTCTCGTAGCTCCCAGCCGTGATGTTGCGGGAGGTTTCTCCCCAGGAAAATGAATTAACTATTTATATAAACTGTCACTACCACCCCCACACACACTCTCAAACAGTGCACCCCACATGCACTTCACTAAGCCTCTACATACACTTGGACAAACACTGCAGAGTAGGTGTGGAGCCAGTTTTATGTGTTTTAGGTCGATGTTGTCTGTCCAACTTCTTCCTTTAAAATGCAGTAATGACAATAACATTTTGAAAAGTATTACAGATAACTTATCTGCCAAGCAAGAAGGTTTTAGCTATCACTTTGAAAGAAATGACTTAATCCTGAACAGCCTTGAATTCTGAAATAAATGAAATCAGCTGAGCAGAGCAGCAGATTGGAGCAGCTGGTATGTGGAACAGCTTTTTCAATCTGATATTAGCAAACCAGAAATGTAATGAGATCAGTTAATGAAAAAATTAGAGTGTTTTTGTTAAAGTCAAAAGATTTGTGTAAAAAAAAAAACGGGAAAATCTACATTCATTGGTGAAAGGCAAGTTGGTAGCTTCTCCAACCAAAAGGTGAGTCACAAGTTAGACCAGGATCAGATCCATATAAACAGAAACTTTCTGTCAGTTGTGGTTTCACATCTTCTGAGAAAAGGCTGACTTTATATCTGCAGTGTAGAGGATTGAAAACTTTACCACTGTTTTTCATAATTTGTCAGTTATGTTTTCTTATTGACTCTATTAGGTAGGATGTCCAACCCCCCAAAGACTCCTTAATGCTGCCAGCTAATCCTTTACATCTTTTCAGTTACAAAAAATGGAAGAAGCACAGCTGCAGCAAAGAGAAGCAAATCTCACCGCCCAGGCTGCCATCGGGCCATACAGGAAAAGACATCTGGAGCAGAATGAAAACCAGGTTAGTCTGTGGGGGATCTCATCTCTGTGTTCATATCTGAAGAGCATCTGTTTCTATCAGTGAAACTTGTACATAATAATAATTCACATTCAAGTATTTACTGTAAACTTCTGAGAGGCTTTTAAATGGAGAGGAAGTATTTCCTCGATAGGTAGGAGAAGAGTGGAACAAGCAGAATATTCAGGATTGATCAATACTCCTGTTAAAATCATATTTTCATTTTGCATGTTGTTAAAACATGAACAAATATATTATACAAGGACATGTACATCACTTTCACCCCAGCCTTTCAGAGGAATGGACCTCATCTTGACTTCTGAGAGACTGGGTCTTTCTGGAGTCCATTTTCGTATCTGTCATGGGGGACAGGATTAGTTGGATGATGTTCCTCCAGGTGTTTTTTCAGGATTTTAAATTTTTTCTGTGCTTTGTTCAAACTCTTTTGAAATGTCGATAGCCCTCTTAAAATGAGCAATTGATTTCCAGTCATTCAGTCAACACTTTATTTCTCGCCTCTGCATTATTTTCATTTGAATACCTTACAATGATAATGTTTTAAACAGCATCCGAGCTCTGAAGGAAACAGGCTTGTACTTGTTATAGCATCTGCTTGTAATCTGAGTTTTATTTTGGGTGACACACAAAAATGGTGAAGTGCTGAAAAAACAATTACACTGCTGAGAAAAATAAAGGGAACACACAATCATCACAACGTAACTCAGAGACGACCGCACTTCTGCGGTATCGACCTTTCCAATTAGGAAATATGATGACTGTGAATGAGTTTCACCTGCTGTGGTGTAACTGGGACAGACTACAGGTGTACAGGTGAGGCAGTTACTAAGACAACCCTTATTAAGAAGTGGATTTACGGGTAGTGGCCACAGAGCTCTTCCCTCTCTTCATCCCTTCGGTGTGATTCTCCGAAAGCTCTGCATTTTTCCGGCAACCTCACCATTAATGGAGGTGGAATCTACAGCCCACAGAAGTTGCTTAGGTAGTGGCCAGGACTGCTGTGTGTCCCAGAACAGTGTCATGAGCATGGAGGAGATACCAGGAGTCAGGCCAGTACAACAGGAGAGGTGGAGAAGGCTTTGGGAGGGCAAAAACCCAGCAGCAGGACAGCTATCGACTCCTTTTAACAAGGAGGTAAGGGAGAAGCACTGCCAGAGCACCACAACATGACCTCCAGCAGACCGATCATTACTAGGTCTGTAATGGGAAACCTGGGTTGAGGCAGTATTGGAATCAGTTCCAGAAAGGTTCTAAACAGTTTTGTCTCGGTTCTTCAAATGGATCAATAAGAAAAGCTGGAGCTTTGGGTGAATCTCTGTCGACTGTTTAACCAAGAGTTTGTTCTTAAAGGATTTTTTTTATCCTGTGTCCCGGATAAGGAACCTTTTCTGGGAGTGTGTGAGTTTCTCCACAGGGTTGTTTTCTGCAACACTGGTACCAGAATTAGATCTTCAGGCCCACTGTCAGACCATTAGCTGGTGCAATGGGCCCTGGGTTCCTTCTGGTCAATGACAGTACCCGGCCTCATTTGGAACTGGAGTGTGTCAGACTCAGCAGCTGCTGGATAATGAAGGCATCAATGCCGACACGTTCTCTAAACCTGATTCCAGTTGAGCACCTCTTGGTCACCATGTATTGCTGCATCTACCACCCCCTTGTTGCACCGCAGACTGTCAGAAAAGACCATAGGTTGTCTCATTAGGATCATGCCCAGACCTTGTTGAGGCAATACACACTACTGAGCCACAGTACGAGTGGTCTTGGGAAACTGAGAGCAGCTGGATCACCCTGTGTTCTCACTTTTCCCTTTGAGTCTGATTCTGGATCCAGTCCTCAGTGGGTTCATGGTTTCATTGGATCGGGCTGATATTATTTTGTTCTCACAATGTAATTAATACAGATTTTCAACTGGGATATTTCATCCAGTGAAATCCGGGATGTGTGGTTAAAGTGTTGCTTTTGTATTTTTGAGCAGTTGCTGTGGCTCAAGTATGGATGTACATCATCACATATCTGAATATTCAGTAACAACCCAGCTGCTGACATAACTGCAGTCATGTGCACCAAGTTGTTAATTGAAATAGGAACTACTACCAGTGCACTATCAAAGATGTCTGTCCACATTGTAATGAGTTGTGTGGATATACAGTATATACTATATTATGGAAACATGGCTTCTGCCTCCCATCAGACAATGGCTGATGTTCTGAGATAATCTCAAAGATATCTACTTACACCAAAGATAAAAATACAATAAAAGAAGTCCAGCACCGACTGTAAAGCCCAATCTATCGGTGGAAAGCTCGAGATGGCAGTATGTGTTTTAGGCCGCTCTCTCCTTGGCTAATGCAGACACACAGGGAGCTTGCAGCTTCATGCAGGTTTGAGACTGTTAGTTTAGCTCATTGAGTCTTAAATTCTCTGTGTGTTTTTAGTCCAGGCCCTGCAGGCTGTAGGTTTAGAGATGAGGACGTTGTTAACTGCACACACTTCCCCCTGCCTTTGAACTCCATTACCCAGCAGAGCTGACTGCTTCCTACTTTTTCTCTCTTTCATCTCACAGCCACAGGGCTTCCTTTACATCCTCGCAGTTATACCTCAGCTGGCGACTATGGAACTATAATAGTGAGAGTGTTTGAGGTCAAAACTGGTCTGTACACCTGTCTTAGGACTGCTTTAATGCACAGACTTTGTTGTAGTACTTTTCCAATACCACACCGACAAGAAAAACTAGACAAGAATCAATGTTCGAGGCCATAATACTGAACTTGACTCAAAAGGTTAGGGTGGGATGTGAACGGTTGGTTCTCAGGACTGACTCTTTCTGACTTGTGGATTTAGACCATAGATTGCATATACTATGGACAACTTGGCTCCGCCTTCCGTCATTATATGAATTTGAAGCCAAATTGCTCTTGGTATTTCTGGGATTTTCTGCACTTCCTGGAACCACCACTTGCGCAGTAGCATTGTACGCATTTCACCACTTCAGGCCCAAAGACTCCACATCCTGTAGTTTTAGAAGACTGTTTTCTTGATGTTTCTTAAGGCTGATGTAAAAGTTCTGGTCAAAACTGTAGCTTTTCCTTCAGAGAAGGTTTTGCCCAGAACTGTATCAGAACAGTTTTACCACACGTCTGTGCTGCAAGGCTCTCTATGTTGACAAAGACAGTCTAAGAAATCCCCAAACTTGTTGATTGAGTCATGATCAAGGACTGTATATACCATGGACAACTTGGCTCCTCCTCCCGTCATTATACGAATTTGAAGCCAAATTGCTCTCTGTATTTCCGTGATTTTTTCCACTTCCTGGAACCACCACTTGCACAGTAGCATTATACGCATTTGGTGGGAGAGTCACTGTGATGATGCTCGGCTCAAACAGTGTATCCCCCCGGATGAGCGATACAATCTTTCTGTGCCCATAGGCTGTGTCAAGTGTCAATCCAGGGAGGAGGCAGACGGTGTCCATTCTACATACAGCCCATGATTTAGATATTGTGAAGGTCCAGCCGTAAAGGGAGTCTCATTGAAGAAGGGCACTTTGTCCTGAGTGCTTATGTTAACTGAAACATGTTTCACTCTGTAAGAAGAACGTCCTCACTGCTGATTGGTTTCATTGTGTTTTAAGTGTTCAGGATTGTTTTTGATCGGAAATGATCAAATTAATTATCATTCAGCTGATACCTCAGAAAAACTCTATTGAAGATCATGTGACACATTTACTGGTATAAGGAAATTATTGTTTGTCAGCACAGAAAACTTGTGACTTGGATTTTTTATAAAGTAATTCACAGATTTCCTTATTTTTGCATCAGGTGACTCTGCCCCCCAAAAAGAGAGTGACGCGGGTCATGCTGAGAGATCTGTTGGCTTGTATGGAGCAGGACCCCTATCTGCGGCACTCTCTTACACTGTACAAAGCCATGCTCTGAATATCTCCACCTTCTGCTCCTACAGTCAGGGACTGAGTTTCACTTTGTGTTTTTGTTTCTTTAAATTCGGTTCGTTACCATAAAGTATCTTTGTTTGTTCAGTATTAAATAAGTTCTTAGGAGATTGAGAGTGTAGGTATTCTGCTGGACTTCAAAAGCGCTCACACTTTAAGATGACACATATGAGAATATAAATGTCTCAAGAACAACACTGTTAACCAAAGAAGATGTTTGCACAGAAAAAGTGAGTTTAGTTGGGTTCTTTGTTTGATCTTGAGGGTTTTTTGTTACTTTCCTTGTTTCTCTGTTTAATGATTAAAAATGTGTGCACAGTGTTACAATGTTAAAAAGTGAGTTAAGTGGAGTTCTTTGTTGGATTCTTTGTTATTTCCTTTGTTTGTTGTTCAATGAAAACAGAATTTGTCTCATCCTGACGTTTACTGTGTCTCTGGTTTGGGGTTAAGTTGGCGGGGGGTCCATCACTGTATGGACCATAAAGAAGTGTCTCAACAATGATCAGATGGAGTGTCATAAAGCATGACAGAGGCTCATTATTCATGATGATTTGAAATTAGTTTGGTCATCATCAGGCCAGGCGCAGACTAAATTTGTGTCACCACCTTCTTTTTACACCCATCAGCTAAAGACCAGTCCTGCAATTCTGGGGGAATATTTACACTGATGTTCCCATGAACTGGCCTGAGTTTCTTAGGTGCTCAGTTGTATTACAGTAAATGTAGGAGAGCCCATAAACTCCGCTCTGACTCTTGGTCGTACTTTTCTATTACTGCCTAAGAGTCCTGCAGAGCATATTGTTACTGACTTTATGGATTGCAGAAAACTGCTGCTATCCAAAACAGTCTGTCTGAAATAGACTGAACACTTTGACAGGTACGTCACAGAGCCTTGGGTTTGCCATGAGTGACAGGTGCATTACTGTGGAAACTGACCACTTGTTTCACAGTTGACCAGGTCCCGTATCTTCCAGTTGTTCCAAATCCTCCAAATAACAACCGACAGTTAAATGTTCACGCAAACAGCTTCTGACAAATTCAAGTGTTTTAATTTTTTTTCTTTTTTTTACTTTTTAAAGTGGCTCTCTTGGATTTTTTTCTTTGTATTTGGGAGTGATTGACATATAAATGCAAACAAGATAAAACTAAGAGAAGCTGTAATAAAACAAAAAACACAGAATAAAATACAGAACAGTGACATTAAAAAAACTGGCAGAAGCAGACAAATAAAAAAAGAAAAGAAAACTGAGCCAAATATGGATTAATATAAAACATAAGGTGTGGATTTACAGTTTTGATATCTGATTGTGTGTGTCTGTCTAGGTGGGGGTTGAAGTTCTGTTGGAGATATATTAAAGAGAGAAAGTAAAAAAGTGTGAAATACTCCGTTTCATGTCCATGTAGATTCTCATCCAGGTCATGGTTATCTTGAAGACTTAAAAACAGGCAACTGGACTGTGTAGAGTTAAGAAGACGTTTCGCCTCTTATCCAAGAAGCTTCTTCAGTTCTAAAAGTGCTAGTGTCAGGAGCAGATATTTATCTTACTGGAGAAGGGGGACAGTTAACGACTGGGTGGAGTTGAAAAGGATGGGTCGTAGAAACTCATCTCTCGGTGTGTCCCCCCCCCCCCCAAGTCGTTATCCTGAAAGGGTCATTAACGGTCGTTAATCTCTCTGGCACTTACAATGCAGTTCTCAGCTCTCTCCCCAGGAAGCTCCACAAACATTCACACCTGGAACCACATGACTCAGGTGGCATGAGTCATGTGGTCACATGATAGGAGTCGCTAATGACCCTTTCAGGATAACGACTTGGGGGGGGACACACCGAGAGATGGGTTTCTACGACCCATCCTTTTCAACTCCAGCCAGTCGTTAACTGTCCCCCTTCTCCAGTAAGATAACTATCTGCTCCTGACACTAGCACTTTTAACTTCAGTTCTAAAAGTGCTAAGAGGCTAAATGTCTTCTCAACTCTACACAGTCCAGTTGCCTGTTTTTAAGACTCAGTTTCATATGTCAAGGTGCAAAAAACAGAGAGAAATGTGGGGCTTTGAGTTCTCAGAGACTATTTTTAAACCACAGACAAATAAAACAGGGAATTCATTCAGGAATTTCATTCATATAATCTTTTTATTGTTCATGATAACCATAATTGATTAGAAACGTTATGGCATACAGTAACATTAGGATGTATGGTGGGATTGAACCAGAGAAGAGGGAGCTGCTGTCATGTCAACATGAGGGGCCACAAACAGCCACAGGCCTGGTCACCCCCCATGAGGTGGTGGAGGAGAAACCAGCTGTCACCATAACAGCAACAAGTACAACCCCAATATCCAAAAGTTAACACGCAAATTTTGAAGGTTTGTTGAAGATTTAAACTTGACATTTACCTGAAAATAGTAGAGCAAAGACAACATATCAAATGTTGAAACAGAAAAAGTGTTTTATGGAAATAAAGTTCATTTAAAAGTAACAATAACTTAAAAAATACACAACAAAATGTGCCTTTCAAATCACCGTACAATCAATCAATCAATCAATGCCTTTATTTGTCCCCCAAAGAGGTAAAATAAGAGGTAATGAAAAACGGTCCTGTGGTCTGAGGAGTCAAACTTTTAGATTCTTTTTGGAAATCATGGACGCTCGTCCTTCACTGAACAGAGGACAAAAAAAACAATCAGCATCTGTGAGGGGTCATTCATTATTGTAACACTGCCTCTTTATATATACAGCAGTGTGAAAAAGTGTTTGCCCCCTTCCTCATTCCTTAGGTTTTTGCATGTTTTTCACACTGCAATGTTTCAGATCAAACAAATTTAAATATAAGTCAAAGACAACACAAGTGAACACAAAATGCAGTTTTTAAATTAAAGTTTTTATAATTAAGGGATAAAAAATTCCAAACCTACATGGCCCTGTGTGAAAAAGTGATTGCCCTCTAAACCTGTTGGCTGGTTTGGCCACTGTGGAAAATCCCCCTCCTCCTCTGACTCTCCCACCTAACTCCAGGCTCCCTGCATGTGAGGAGCCCCAGAGTCATTAAAGGCAGCCAGCTCACCTGTTGTAAATTCTTTCTCGGAACACTGGAGACCATGGAAGTGGCTGACTGAGAGAAACACCACCAGTATCATTCACTGTTTACCCTGTGAGTTTGCTTTGTTAAAATTGTTATATAACTCATCTTTGATTTATTGTCCTTACTGATATATAATTTTATCTTTAAGAAAGAATGTTTCTTAGTTTGCATATATTTGAATAGTTAATTTGCTCTTACATTTTTGATAGACATGATAATGATCATGCTTGTAATTAATTTAATTCACTAGTTACTCCTTTCTCATCCTCTCCAGAGAAACCAGCTGAATATACACTGAATAAAAACTTTGGACTAAAATCCCGATCCATGTGCTTATTTGTTCTTGGAGATAAACCTTTGTGTTGAACTCCACCTTAAACCAGCATAACCCTTAACAGTCAAATACCCTTCAGCCACAACTGCTATCAAGCATTTGCGATAACTTGCAATGAGTTTTGTGCAGCGCTGTGGAGGAATTTTGGCCCACTCATCTTTGCAAAATTGTTGTGATTCAGCATGAACCGCCTTTTTAAGGTCATGCCACAGCATCTCAATAGGATTCAGGTCAGGACTTTGACTCGGCCACCCCAAACTCTTCATTTTGTTTTTCTTAAGCCATTCAGAGGTGGACTTGCTGGTGTGTTTTGGTTCACTCTCCTGCTGCAGAACCCAAGTTGGTTTCAGCTTCAGGCCATGAACAGATGGACGAACATTCTCTTTCAGGATTTTTTGGTAGACAGCAGAATTCATGGTTCCATTTATCACAGCAAGTTTTCCAGGTCTTGAAACAGCAAAACAGCCCCACACCAGCATACACCACCACCATATTTTACTGATGTTATGATGTTGTTTTTCTTAAATGCGGCGTTACTGTTACACCTGGGGTCCGTTTCACGTAGGTGGTTCAACAAACTCTGAGTTAAATCCTTAACTCTGAGTTGATTTGCGATCGGACCGGCCGCGATCGTCGAACGGGGTGGGGTGGGGGGCAGCTCCTCTGCCTCCGTTAAAGGTGGGGCTGCTGGACCACCACCCGTTTTTGTGTTAGTTTAATATTCCTAATCATTTAACGGAACATAATAAGAGAGTAAAATTCAGTTTTGAGTGTGAAAAGAGCATTTTTTAAGGGATCAAACTGTCACTTAATACTTAGTTGACAATGTAAAACATGATCGAAATGAGAAAATGCCGATGTCTCACCTGAAACTCTGGGTTTACTGAGTTAAACCTGCTCCCGAGCAGGTTAGGTTCACGGAGTCTGTTACTGTGGTAACTGACCGCGAGGTTGAGTTACCTCTCTTTGTGAAACAGGTTAGAGTTACCCCTCTCTCCCTGGTTTAACTAACCCTCCTTTGTGAAACGGAAAACTCAGAGTTTCCCTGATTTCAGGGTTAACAAACTCGGAGTTTCCACTAAACCTGCTACGTGAAACGGACCCCAGATGTAATAGGACACACACTGTTAGGAATCGAACAAACGCAAAACCAGAGTTAGAAAAAAAGTCACTGCAGCAAGGCAAATAGCTGGTGAAAAACAAAGTTCAAATGATAGTGCCACGTGGGGCAAGTAACAACTAAGGGAGTATAAAAAGACAAAGTGCAACGGAAATTGTAAACCAAAAATCTTCTCAACTGGAGGAAAACACACAAACACAAAATCACCTTTGCTTCAAGGGAAAAAATCTCAGGAAAGTAACAAAAGAACTCACAAATAAACGCTGAGAGGCAGGCTGGATACACGGGCGGGAGAACAGGGAGCTCGGCATGGCAAGACAAGTGTTGCATGACTGGATAATCATCCGGCTCCGAGCTGACAGAGGAGCTGGCATATAAAGCCAGGTAATTGACACCAACAAGAATCAGGTGCGTGCAATCAGTCCAGGCCAGCCCCGCCTCCCGCCATGCCTCCAGCGCTGCAGAGAGAGAGAACGAGGGAGAACACACACAGAGGAGAGGAACACAGGAACCCCAACTGCTGCATAAACTCAAAATCCTCACACACACTTTCCACAAAAAACACTTTTGTCTCATCAGACCACAGAGTATTTTCCCAAAGGTCTCAGAGATCATAAAGATGTTTTCTGACAAATTTGAGACGAGCCGTAATGTTCCTCTCGTTCAGCAGTGGTTTTCATCTTGGAACTCTGCCTTGCAGGCTGCTTTTGCCCAGTGTCTTTCTTATGGTGGAGTCATGAACACTGACCTTAACTGAGGCACGTGAAGCCTGCAGTTCTTTGGATGTTTTTGTGGGGTCTTTTGTGACCTCTTGGATGAGTCACTTGCTGCACTCTTAGGGTAATTTTTGTTTGCCAGCCACTCCTAGGAAGGTTCACCTCTGTTCCATGTTTTCACCATTTGTGAATAATGGCTCTCACTGTGGTTTGCTGGAGTCCCAAAGCTTTAGAAATGGCCTTTTAACCTTTTCCAGACTGATGGATCTCAATTACTTTCTTTCTCATTTGTTCCTGAATTTCTTTAAATCTCTGCATGATGTGTAGCTTTTGAGGATCTTTCGGTATACTTCACTTTATCAGGCAGGTCCTATTTAAGTAAAGCCTTGATTGAGAACAGGTGTGGACAATCACTTTTTCACACAGGGCCATGTAGGTTTTAAATTTTTTTCTTCCTTAATAATAAAAACCTTAATTTAAAAAATGTATTTTGTGTTCACTTGTGTTTTCTTTGACTAATATTTAAATTTGTTTGATGATGTGAAACTTAAGTGTGACAAACAAACATGCAAAAAACAGAAAACTAAGAAATCAGGAAGAGGGCAAACACTTTTTCACACCACTGTATATTCATTTTAATGTTAAAGTCAACCCTTCTCCATCCTTGCTATTGTTTTTATGCTGAGTTTTGATAGGAAGTTCATTTTTTTGGTACACAGAGCACTAAGCATCACCTTCAGAGTCGAGTCCTGTCTGAACATGACAAGGAATGAAGATCTCAAAAGCATACAATCAGTAGAAAGTAAAGCAGAAGACTGGCCAGTATTTGTTATAAAGGGTTAGCCTGCATGGGGGGCAGCAGAAGTTCACTGCAGGTAATCTACAACACTATCACAGATTATTATGATTACACACAGACTCCTTTTTTATTTCTTATTTATTTTATTTAGTTATTTAAGGTCTTCCCAAATATGACAACACAGTGCACCAGCAGGCTGCCAGCAGAATCACACCACAGCTAACCTCCCTGTGATTTCTCATTAGGGTGACCAGTTACCAAGGAAGTGGGATTATTTTATGGTAGTGACAATTAACATTACTTTATCATTGACTTGAAGTATCAAACTGTATTTAATTTAAGCCAAAACAGAAGACTAGAGCATCTCTTTGTGTTATCTATCTATACTTCCTCCACTGACTTCTCTTGATTACATCAACACAGTTATTCCATAATATGCGCCATGATGAAAGATTGTATTCATAGAGCACATCTTTAGCTGTCTATATATTTAATATGAGCAGAAATACTTGTGCAAGTGTGCCCCAAAATTAGGAAAGAACGGATAAATCCCTGAATCATTATTTTACTCGGATCACATCGTCTGAAGTGAACAGTGCAGCTGCAAGAAGAATACCCAGAAAAATACACCGTCGAATCATCAATGTATTTACCTCAGAGCAGCTTTGGAGGCTGCTTGCATGTGTGAGCAGTTAATGGGAAATGCAATGCTGAGGGGAAGCTGTTCTTGTTCATTCAAATCTCTCCAAACATTGCACAGATGCACGTACTGATATGTGTGCAAAACCAAGAACTGAAGGATTTTTGATCTCCTCAATGTTAGTCCATAAATTCCTGTTTGATCCTGATGAGTGTAGGAAGCTTTTGGCTGTCTCTTCCCTTCCTCTGTAGAATATACTCACTAAACTGGGAAGAGTCGGCTCCACCTCCACATGAGCCTGTGATCCAGAACCCTTTTTGCTGTAATCGCTCCAACACCTGCAGTTACACACAAAACGAGACCACAAACATCAGAATGAAATTTGACAAGACCATATAATGACATTTCTGAAGTTAATAATTAATAATTATTGATACTGGAAAAAAGCCAGGGAAATGTTTCACGCTTTATTTTTAAGACACTGTGTGGATCTGGAGAATGTTTGCTTTTGGTAACACGCCATCATATCATGACCAACACCTGAAACTGGTCTAAAACCAAACTGGACAAACCCCCTCTGAGTCTGAGATCTTTTATTTGTCTCTTAAAAAAAAAGATCCATCTCACACTCAGCCTGTCCAGCCTGAAACACTTCCATTCAGAAGTTTTTCTCCCTCATTGTTCTACTGTAGTGTGTGTGAACATTATGAAATTATCTCTTTGTCCTCTGTCCCTGTATACTGACCCTCTGATACACTTTAGATAGAAGAGGGGCTGACAGTAACACAGTGTGTCAGGTTATTTGAAGGTCATCTTTTTTTTAGTTCATAGAGGGGCTAATTAACAGAAAACTACCATCTTAGACGTATTGGGTTAGCTGTGGAAACACAGGGTCTTCTGCAGCCTACTACGCTTCCAGGGCTTCAGGCCTTTACTTCCCTGACACAAGAGGGACACAAGAACCTGCTTAGGAAACTGAAAAGCTTTTTAGGGCTCTTGTGGTTGGATAAGCTCCCCTTTGACATCAGCCCTGTCATAACAGTACTCATGCTCTTTGGTTTCCCATAAAACTGTTTTGCACGGCCACATTGAGAAGCGTTGCTGCAGAGGATACAGCTGAACTGTAATCCTCTCATCACAGTTCTCCATAATGTGAGCATGTGTACGCTGATACATGCCTTCACTTTGGTGCCAAGGGCAATTTAATAAGATGCAAGAATAAGAACAGACAGAGCCGTTGAATGGTTGGTCTAACATAGAGGACTCTGGGTCATGGGAATCTGACTCTGAGTAAACAGTTCAGTCACATCTCGCTGTCTGCTGAAAGGTTGGTAATGAATTTAGTGTGTTTTATACCTGAACAGAGTTGAGGTGACAGTAGCCATTGAGAGGGAAACGAGTTATATATGCAGAGTCCTGGTGCCTGCTGGTGTGAAGATTATTGGACATGATGTCTCTGACCTCTGGAAAAAGTTCCTCGATCACAGCCCGATGGCCGCTCACACTGATCCTTTCTCCAAGCTCTGGAGCCACATGAATCATGACACACTCAAACTCCACACACAGCCCACCCGATTCCCGCTCTGTCCTCCAGCGCTCCAGCTCAGTCTGCAGAGGTGCCAGCTGAAAGAAACTGGCCTCTTCATACAGCAGAGAGTAGTCCTACAAATATACATACAGAAAGGGCATGTCCTATACGAGGATGAAGCCTGGAGACCTAAATTTAAGCAATGACAGAGGTAACAAATGCAGACAGAGAATGGCTCAAAAACTGATATTAGATTTACGTTCGCACAGATACACAGCTCCTGGGAGTGCACTCTAGAAAATAATCACTGTTTTTTTCCTCACATACTGGTAAGATCATGGCCATAGACTGTATATAGAATGCCTCCTGCCTCCTTGCTGGATAAAGCCACTGCAAGAACAGCACCCTCCGGTGATGGGCTGCAGTATAGGTCATAAATTCCACCTCCTCCAGCAAACCTTATGGAGTTGTGGACAAACTTAAGAAATTAATTACACAGAATATACATTTTTCTCCCCCCTGGTTGTGATGTTGACATGTAGTTATTGTAAGACTGGTTTGTGCTCAAGTCCTATTTTTTCTGTGCAGCTTCATTTTTAAAAGTTATTCGAAGGTTCATGTTTTCTATGATTGACACTCACATATGTATACAACGCTACTGCGTAAGTGGTGGCTCCAGGAAGTGGGGAAAATCACAGAAATACCGAGAGCAATTCGGCTTCAAATTTGTATAATGACAGAAGGAGGAGCCAAGATGTTCATAGTATATACAGTCTATGGTCATGACTCAATCCACAAGTCTGGGGATTTCTTTGACTGTCTTTGTCAATATAGACAGCCTTGCAGCACAAAAGTGGGGCAAAACTGTGCTGATACAGTTCTGGGCAAGACCTCCTCTGAAGGCAAAGCTACAGTTTTGACCAGAACTTTTACCTCAGCGCTAAAGGGACACTCTGGTGTAAAATTAATTTAGGGTCAAACACACCATAACACTGAGTTAGACAACCCCTCAAGAGATGAATGTTGCAGAACACTTGCTATACCAACTTTAGCAACAACTGCACAATAGCAATACACAGCGGTCTGAGGAGCCATACACAAACCTCAACCAAAATTCCACTCTGTAGCCACAAATAATGCTCAAAATAGCACCCTTGATCACATTTATGATCATTTCTTTATTATTTCCTTGAAGTAATAATCACCATATGAATCATTTTGCACTGCAGACGCGGTAGTTTTTCTGCCTTAGCGTCTCGGTCTGATTGCATTTCCATGAAGAAATGATCATAAATGTTCTTCCTTGAGCTGTTTCACCCTGCTGTAGTCCGTAATGGATTGTCCTGAAGTCAAACAAGCGGCTGCTGGAAAAGAGTGGGTGAGTTGTGTTTAGTCTCTTTGCTAAAGAAATTAGGCAAAGTTAAAAAGATGTTTGGTGGCCAATACTATAGCTGGGACCCTACATGTACTGTTGATGAAGTTATGTGCAGTTCTGAGCATTATTAGTGGCTATAGAGTGGGGTTTTGGTTGAGGTTTGTTTATGGCTCCTCAAACTGCTGTGTATTCCTATTCTGTGTTCGTTACTAAAACTGGTGTAACTAGAGAAGCAAGCAGTCAGCAACATTTATCTCTTGAGGGGGTGTCTGACGTGGTGTTATGCTGTGTTTGACCCTAAACTATTTTTTATGCCGGAATATCCCTTTAAGAATCATTAAGAAAACAGTGTAATAAAATACAGGATATGGAGTCTTTGGACCTGATTTACAGAGATCCCACATAACCAGTACAGTTGCTGGTATATCCCATATGACGTCAGGTGCAAAGACTGTGGAAGAGGTAGTATTTAAATTAGGGCAGCTGGTGCAAAGTAAAATTCAGCTTAATCACAGGTATTAGTAAGTGAGCACGCCGATTTGCACCTTCCTTGCAAAGATGTTATGTTTACATGCAGTCAAAATCACAGAAACTGTCCTTAGTCTTGGTAAATCATAAAGCGTGTGCTCAATTCACTTCTCTGCATTGTTCCTCCCTGTATTTTGCACACCAGGGTAGAAACAAAACACACTGAATATTCACCAAGGTGAACATGTGAAATGGACCTTAGTTATTTTGTACATTTGAAAGAAGCTATCCTCGCTGCACTCTGTTGGTAGATCAACTTGTGTGTGTTAGCATGTATTTACCCCTAGCAAAAAGTAGTATACTGTAAGTTCATTTTATTAAGTATGCTTGAGTATAAGTATATCAAGTATACTACCGACCATGTACTTTTAATGTACTACAAAGTATACTCACCTATTACTTCTTTTGACTAAATTGGAACATTTTTAGTTTATAAAAGTATACTTTAAAGTATACAAGTGCACTAATCTATATACTATCAATGTACTTAGTTCACTAGTAATAAACTTCTAGTCTCCACTTTAGTTTATAAAAGTACACTCTAAGGCATACCTTTTTATATTAACTATGTTTTTGTTGTTGTGGGGGGGGGTTTGCCTTCAGTGGGTAGGAGTGGCAATGTGAGCGATAGAGAGATGGGGGTATGACATGCAGCAAATGGTCAGGACAGGATCCGAACCCGTGACCACAGCGGAGACAACATGAGGTGTGCCTTAATCCACTCGACTATCTGCATATCACTATATCTTGATCAAAAGTTTATGTATAAGTATAGGTTAAATATATTTAGACTTTTAGTATAATTCTTAGTACAAGCCAAGTATACTTAACATTGACTTTGTTAAATATATCTCTGAAAAAAGTAAACTGAAAGCATACTCAGTTGAAACACAGTAATCTTGACATTAGAGTTAGAGTCATACCTAACGCTGTTTTCTCTCAAAGTAATTCCTCAGCTAGTTTCTGGAAGTGATCTTGGTTTGTTTGTCCTGATTCGGTACAGTACATCTGTTATAAACTGTAGTAGTACCTGATCCAAGCTCTAGACAGACACTCACTTTGAAGTCATCAGGAATGAGGAGTTTTGAGGTGCGGAGGAAGTTAAGGATGTAGCGGAACATGGGGCCGTCTCGATCGATGAAGTAGTGCTGCTTTAGACTGTCCAACACAATGGGCTCAGTTCCATTAAACAAGTGACCAATTCTGGGAAAAAAGACAGAGACAGTGTGGCTTCTTAATCAAATACTGGAGACTGTAGAAGGAGAGATTCATGAGTCTACCTGTTCTTTCACCTTCTTCTGTCTGTTCTTACAAGGTCCCAGACCTTGATAGATTGTAATACTATTTTTTTTAATGTCCTGGATAAGCACCATCGTCAGTGATATTTCCTCACAATCACTGCATTTTTACAGCATCATTGTCAGGGGTAAAAACAGCTAGCCTGGCTTCCTTCCCACAACAGGGTGGGAAGGAACGGCAAGTGATTCACGCAACAGGATGGCCCAGCCAGGCTAAAAAACAGCCTGGTCTAAGTCAGCAATAAAGCATCGAAAAAGCATCATGTGGGCTGTTTGCTTTTAAAACCTCTGTTTCCACATCTTTCATTATAGTGACAAACATGCTGTTTGTTGGAGAAGAGGCCAAATAAGTCACTGCTGCCTCTTAAATGCTGATGATATTTGCTTATAGTATTGAGGAAATGTTGCATGTCCAATCACAGAGAGTTCCTTCTTCTCTTTCAAATATTACCCCTGGTAATTACCCTCTGTCCAGGGACCATAGATTGTATATACAGTCTGTGTTAGGGACTTTCTGGGGGGTTATTGACTCCCCCAGGTCCACTGAGTCTTTACAAGAGAAGGGACCTTAATGCATCCAGCATTAATTTTTCATGGTGTATTAAAAATGTTCTTTCTTCTGTCTCTCTCTCTCTCTCTCTCTCTCTCTCTCTCACACACACACACACACACACACACACACACACACACACACACACACACACACACACACACACACACACACACACACACACACACACACACACAATGCTTTCCCTCCTCTCTGATACACTACACACCAACACAGTCTTAAATATATTTGACTGAAACTTGAGTTCACTTTTCTAGTTGCAAAGTGGAGTGTGTATCTCACCGTGAGTCTGGGTACTTAGTGAGTGTGGCCAAGCTGCAGGTGTACATGTGTCCTCCCACATCTATGTGGACAGGTGCATTGATTTTGGTAAGCTTAGCTGGTGTAGGGATGCCTACTTGGCCCAGAGGAGACACAGGAGACACCGAGACCATCTGCTGAATTGACGTACTGCTGATGCCGCTGCCACGGCTGTCCTGGGACACAAAGCACATAGAGACATACAGGAGTGGCAGTTTAGGGGCAATCGTAGTTACAAGCATGTGTGGCAAGTGCAATATTATGAATACTGCAACTGACAAAAGTCAACTGAGTCAAGTCAGACAGGTTCAATGAAAAAACATCCTTTGAAAGTTTTCAACTGAATTGAGTGAGGCTGATGGATTATCTTACTTCAGTTCACAAGGAAACTGCTCTAGCTCACCATATTCAGCTGCAAGAAACATTGTCTTCTTAAGCACTAATGTGTCGATGGACAAAAACAGACAGATGAGTCGTCTAAATAAAGGTTTTATTCTTTACAAACTATAGCCTACAGATGCATCAAACTTTTCAAATGCTGCAAACACACTGACACTACAGATTTGTTGAAGCAGAGATGTGATCTTTGTTGTTACCTGTTCGGGTACGGAGGCTAAAGACTCGACAGGAGACTTAGAATTCATATAGAGTTTCTTGGTTTTGGCAGACATTGGCTCTTTTTCGTTTAGCTCCACCGGCGAGTCCGCGCGTGTCCCGAGTCGCACGCACAGCTTCTTCGTACACGGAGCCCCCGGTTCCTCTGCGGTGCTGGCTCTGCTCGCTGTTTTTGCTGGTGTGTTAATTGTCAATAGGGGTTCTTTCTCTATTTTCTTCGCCTTCAGATCCGTATCATCTGTAACCTCACATTGGTACGGGATCACGAGCTGAATGTGGGACTGCGCGTGACCGTTTGCCGTTTCCGTGGCAACATACAGCGTCGTCTTCGGCCTGGAGCCTGCGGCGCCTACGATGCTGTTAAGCGTTGCTATAGAGACGGCACCGATACAGTGGTTGGTATAGGTTTTGGAGAGCTTGGCAGCGCGCGACAACATCTGCATCCTCGTGCCCAACAGGTTCTTACCGATGGCTTTGTTCTCATACCACGTCACGTCGCTCGCGCAGCAGTGGTCTCGGGGCCGCTGAAAGAAAGCCCTGCAGAGCGGGTTCCGTTTGGACACGTACCGAACGAAGCTGGCGTACGGACACTGTTCGGTGCCGGTCTCATACATGCGCGGCAGGGTGTCCTCATCGGAGTCCGGACGCTTTTTGGTCCAAGCGGTTGAGCGGGACTTATGGTAGGGTCCGAGAGCTTTAAAATAGACAAACTTTCTGCCATCCTCATCCATGGCCAGGCCGAACGAGTCCTCTTCTAGCTCTCGCTGGTTCTCCCGGCCCCTGGTGCAGAAATACATGCAAGTCTCGAACCAGACTTTATTGAGCAGCCCGAATGACGTGTCGGTGTTAAACACAGAGGACTCATACATTTTCCGCAGGTCCGAGCGCGTGATTGCTTGCTTCTGCACCACCGGACCTGCGCCTTGTTCTTCCAGCCTACGGATGACCGCGGCCAGGGTCAGATTAGCGCTGCGCAGTTCAGGGTCTTTGGTGAGATCCAAGGTACGGCAATAGGGCGGTTCGTTTAGGTACCGGTTCAGCGAGCTCCGAATGCTGATGAGGGACGACTTGCTGTACAACTGTCCACTTTTGGAGCGCGCCTCGGCGTAAAAGGAGCGCAGGACTGCACAGAGTGCCTCCTTGTCCAGAGTTTCAAAGTCTGGACTTTGAGCTTTCTCACTGAGGTACTCCCTGAAGATCCTCACCGCATACCGGGTGGCAAGGCGAGTGTTCTCGCTCAGCCTGTTCCGCTCTGACCGCTGGAGGTCCCCTTCCAAGTGAGACTCCAGTCCAGCGGGGATGCTGCAGCTGAAGGGGTCTACCTCTCCCTCCTCCTCTCCTCGGTCCACACTCCGCATAACGACCGCCTGTGTTCCCGCTGCGGAAGTGCTGGAGTCCAGTACTGCGCTCCTTGACTCCCACTCCTGCTCCACACCATCTCTGTCAGAATCCTCGTCCTCGTCTCCCATGATCTGGACCTCCTGGATATCATCTTCATCTCTATCCTCATTGTCCTCATCCCTGCTCTTCTCAGAACTCATCTGCTCATGGTCTGTGTCTCCGCTGGCAGGCATTCTCGCCATATTGCGGTCTGTGAAACAGACCTCCGGCAGCACGCATGCGCTATATTGGACCGCAGCGCTGAAAGCCTTTTGTGTTTGAGTGACCTTCAGCTGTGTACGCGCTTTTTAAGGTACATGGGGCGAGCGCAGCGTGTGGGTAAATTTGGAAGCGCGCTCCCTATCAAAAGGCTGCAGTATTAGACTGCATATGGGACCAGCTACACAAACACAGTGTGATGGAGTGGGTATGAGGACTGCAGGAGCGTGACCTCGAGAATCATTATGAGCCCTTCAAGACTATTTTCACCATGATATTAGTTTGATATACCTTTCTGATTGTAGACTGTCAGTCAAGAGAGACAACACAAAGTCAATAAAAAAAAGAATGTTTTCTTGAGATTTGCCATTTTAGCTTAATTCTGTGGAATTACCCACACAGGTTAGAAGTGAAGAAGATGATGTCAGTGTGAAGCATTAAATGGAACATTATGCACACATATTTCTTTGTCATCATTAGCCATGAATCTATGAACAGCACACAAATGCATGCTGAGTGAGTGGCTTATTACTGAAAGTATCAGTATCTGCAGGCTTTACATGAAATTTAAGATTGGATGTACTCTAGTGTTTTTATGAAAAAATCCCTAACTGGGAAGGAGGTTTTATCAGGAAAAGGCAGGCCTCAGGACACCCAGGGGATGCAGGTTTACTGGGTTTGACTTCAGGGAGCTGATCGAGTCCTATAGTTTAACATCCTGCTGACCGAAACCTTGTATGACATGGTCTGGGCTTTGATTTTGTTCTCTTTAAAGGATTTGGTGGGTATTTATGGTTGGTGCTTTAAAGTTAGCTTTTCTTTTAAGCAGATGCTGTAACCACTCAGAGAAGCAGATAGAGCTCCCCCCTAACCTTGGGAAATTCTTCTTACACAACTATCTTGAATGATTCAACATAAATTCATTAAAGGATAGTTTATGCAAACTCTCAGACAGAATTTACTCTGCACCTTATAAAAAGCCTCTTATTACCCTGATATTATCACACAGA
The DNA here is from genome assembly GCA_962446985.1 of Xyrichtys novacula. Lineage (NCBI taxonomy): Eukaryota > Metazoa > Chordata > Actinopteri > Labriformes > Labridae > Xyrichtys > Xyrichtys novacula. The sequence goes on from OY660872.1 coordinate 31,376,650, forward strand.
TTTTGAATAGCTTAATTACACCATTACCACTTTGCTTCTTGTTAAGATTGCTGTGTACAACATTTTGTCATTTGTGATGATCAGCCTTTGAAATGGCTTTTGCTCACCAGTCTCACAGAGGATTAATCCAAATCAAATCAAAAGGATGTGTCTGACACCCCAACAGTCATTCAACAGTAAAATACACAGGTCCTAGTTCAGGAGGAAATAAACATGGATCCTCTGTTTCCAAGACACTCTCTTTTAATGTGCGGTTATATTAGCAGTTATTTCAGCAGCTTCTTAATTTAGTATCCCATCATACTCTGTGCCTGCTCCCAGCTAAGAGCACTGGTTCCTCCCCTGGGAAAACATGACCTTGATGTACAGTCTGCACCCCATGTACTGCTCTCTGTATTTGTAGTTCACCAGGATATTATTTTTTATCTTCAAGTTATTTCTCCACAGGCATTAATAATCATACTATATGTATCTAATTGTTGTGATATCATATGTTTAAGAAGACAAGAGAACTGAAGAGACTGTTGGTATATTTTAGGGGAAAAGCCCCTTCATATAAACAACAGCTGTTCCACATGGACTCTAATTTCTATTGACAGTCTAAGGTTTGCACATGCAGCTTACAGCCCCCATTCCACACAGTCTGCAAAGTAAAAAACACTTTATTAAAAAGATTAACATCACAACATTTAACACAAATGATCTCAGATCCTTGAAGATTTAATGGTGTATTTGTCATTAGCATCCCTATGACATAATGGTGTTTTCATTTTGATGGAACAGGAACTGAAAAAGTGGGTTTGATGATATTGTGAAGACAGAATTAATTTTTCCCTTTTTTTTTTTTTTTTTTTTACTGTTGCTATAGTTTGTTACTTTACTGTCTTTTCTTACAGCCCAGAATGTATGTATATACAGTACATACACATTTATATGTTATTTCTTAACCTTAGTTGTTGGTTTTGTGACAAAATTTTTGAGTGTGAAACTCATCTACATCTAAACTGTTCAACTGTGCAGTTTTAAAAGATAGTGCAAAGAGGGACAGACAGCACTTCCTAGGCTTGAGACTGATTTCCTGAAATCTGCAGGTTGTGAACATAGACTATATTTTCTTTGGACAACTTGGCTCTGCCCTCCGTCATTATTGAAGCTGAATTGCTCTCAGAATTTCCGTGATTTTCTCCACTTCCTGGAACCACCACTTGCACAGTAGCATTATGCGCATTCGGCGGGAGAGTTGCTGTGATGACGCTCGGCTCAAACAGCGTATCCCCGGTTGAGCTACGCGATCTTTGTACGCCCTTAGGCTGTATCAAGTATACCTGGTATAATGCATGAGAATTGTGCGGAACTGGATTATTATTTAACCTATTGTGACCAATGACAGATTCTGATAGTGATGATACAGATGTAATGTCTGGGGTCAATGAAGCTACTCCACTAAACTCATATCTAGATTTAGATTATGAAACATTTAACTATTCTGGAAAAAGAAGACATGATATGGACATTGACCCAGAAACTAATTTTTTCCATACTATGCACAATGATTGTAGGTATTACACTGAACAACAATTTAACATAAAGGTTGAAATGGTAGGTGTGTTCTCAATTATACACATCAATAGCAGAAGCCTAGTTAAAAATTTCTCAAAAGTCTATGATTTCTTGAAGCTGTTTAAAACTAAATTCAGTGCAATAGCAGTCTCAGAATCCTGGATGACAAATGAAATAGTAAAAGATTATGAATTGCTGGGGTATAATATGTTTTATGTTAACAGGAGAAGGAAAAAGGGTGGGGGAGTGGTATTATATATCGATGAGACCCTGCAATGCAAGGAACTGCAGAATATGTCAATAGGGAAAGATGACAAGTTGGAAATCATTACAGTTGAAATTGAAATGAAAAAAGTTAAGAACATCATCAAAAGCTGTGTCTACAAAGCTCCAGTTTGTGAAATAGACGTTCTAAAGGAACAGATGGTTGAACTGTATGAAAAAGTAAGTAATAAGAAGACTGTATTTGTATGTGGTGACTTTAACATTGATTTATTAAATCCACAGGGACATATAGGAATATCTGATTTCATTGACACCATGTTTAGTATAGGTTTATTACCTCGGATCACTAAGCCTAGCAGAATTACCGGATCCAGTGCAACTCTCATTGATAATATTTACTCTAACATCATGGATACTACAGTAGGGGGGTTGTTCATCCAAGACATCAGCGATCATTTACCAATTTTTACAACATTTCAATGTAATATAATGGAACCCCCTGCGGAAAAACCTCAGACAACATTTAGACTGAGAAATCCAGAAAGGGTGGAGTTACTAAAAAAGGATCTAATGAGACAAACTTGGGATTCTATTTATGTTGCTGATGTAAATGAGGCTTATAATTCATTTTTACGTGTTTTTAAAGAGTGTTATGATAAGAACTGCCCATTGAGAACACATAAGGACAGAAACAAAGAAGAAAATAAGCCTTGGATAACAAAATCCCTACAGAATGTAATACAAAAGAAAAATAGACTATATAGAGAATTTATACGATGTAGAACAGAAAAAGCTGAAAGAAAATATAAGTTATATAAAAATAAAGTGACAAATATTTTAAGGATACGTAAAGAGAATTATTACAGTAAGCGGATGGAAGAGAGTAGAAACAACATAAGAGAGACATGGAAAGTAATCAACAGCTTGATTAAAAAAAACATGGGGAAAGAGGATTTCCCTCAATCCATATTAAAGGGTGACATTTATATATCTAATAAGGAACAAATGGCAAATGAGTTTAATGATTTCTTCATAAATGTTAGCCCTAACTTGGCAAGCGATATTGTACAACCAGTTGTTGCGGATGATGTGAATAATTTGATTGAAGCAAATGTAAATTCTATGTTTCTTACTCCCACTCATGAAACTGAAGTGATGGGGATTGTTACAGCATTCAAAAGCAAACGGTCGACAGATAACAACGGGATCGACATGTCATTAATTAAGGACACTATCGAAGCTGTAGTTGGACCTCTGACCTATATTTTTAATCTTTCACTCTCAACAGGAATATTTCCAAATGAAATGAAAACAGCCAAAGTTATTCCCTTGTACAAGTCTGGTGGAAAAGATCTGGTATCAAATTACAGACCAGTTTCTTTGCTGCCTCAATTCTCAAAAATTCTTGAGAAATTATTTGACAAAAGATTGGACAGTTTCATGGAGAAGCATAGTATCTTAAGTGAAAATCAATATGGTTTTAGAACAAACCAGTCTACAGGATTAGCCCTCATGAAACTTATAGATGACATAACCACTGCAATAGACAATAATCTATACACAATAGGTATTTTTATAGATCTAAAAAAAGCGTTTGACACAATTGATCATGACCTTTTACTTCAAAAGATGTTTAAATATGGTGTCAGAGGGGTAGCTCACGCTTGGCTTTGTTCTTATTTAAGTGACAGATGGCAATACGTCTCTTTGGGTAAAACTGATTCTGGACTGTTGAAGGTTAAGTGCGGCGTCCCACAAGGGTCAGTCCTTGGTCCAAAGTTATTTATCCTGTATCTGAATGAACTCTGTAATGTGTCTAAGTATATGAACTCCATCCTTTTCGCAGATGACACTAACTTTTTTTGTTCCGGAGAGCACTTATCTGAAATCATATCTACTGTTGAAAAGGAGATGAAATTGGTTAAAAAATGGTTTGATGCAAATAAATTGTCGTTAAATACAAGTAAAACAAAATTTATGATATTTGGGAACCGTAAAATAGATACAGATGTTAAACTGAGCATTAACGATAGAGAAATTGAAAGAGCGTCAGAAGCAAAATTCTTGGGTGTCACGTTGGACCAAAGACTGAACTGGAAAACTCATATAAATCATGTTAAATCAAAATTAGCAAAATCAATTGGCATAATTCACAAGGTAAAGGAATTATTGAACCAGTATGCCTTACATATTTTGTATTGCTCAATTGTAGTCCCATATATCACCTACGGCCTGGAAATATGGGGAAATGCATACCCTTCCCATACGCAACCTATTTTCATCTTGCAAAAAAGAGCTGTACGGATTATCACCAATTCAACTTACAGAGAACCATCAAATAAATTATTCATTAAATTAAGAGCATTAAAATTTAAGGACCTGGTGGACTACAAAATAGCACAGACCATGTACAAAGTACATAATAATTCATTGCCATGTAAAATTGTCAATATGTTTAAAAAAAGGGAATGTAGGTATGAGCGCCGTGGGACACATTTGATGGAAAAAATAAAAACTAGAACCAAGACCAAAGAACAGTGTACTTCGGTTAAAGGTGTGAATTTATGGAATGCCCTTGACGATGAATTAAAAACGTGTCAGATTATTCACAAATTCAAATCGTTGTTTAAAAGCAAGGTGATCGAAAATTATAGAAAAAATGATTGAGGTTACGGATTAATTTATATTCTGGATTTAATTTGATAATTATTATTTTTATTTATTTTTTTCTTTCTTCTGAGTCATCTTTTATTCTTTGTTTTGTTGATGTGTTTTGTTCTTGTTTTCTATCTAACGTGTGGAGTAAGATGTTTTGAATATTTTGATTTAGTAAGAAGGATAGGCGATAATAAGCTTTTGCTTCAGCCTATGCCTTTTCGGTCCGGTTTTCTTTTCTTGTAATTTACTGTATATATTGAATGGATATGACCAGATCGAAATAAACTTCAAACTTCAAACTTCAAACTTCAAGTGTCAGTCACAGAAAACATGAATAACTTTTAAAAATGGAGCTGCACAGAAAAAAGAGGACTTGAGCACAAACCAGTCTTACGGTAACTACATGTCAACATCACAAGCAGGGGGGAGAAAAAGTTATATCCTGTGTAATTAATTTCTAAAGTTTGTCCACAACTTCATAGGGATTGCTGGAGGAGGTGGGATTTATGACGTATACTGCAGCCCATCACCAGAGGGTGCTGTTTTCAGGGTGGCTTCACCCAGCAAGCTGGCAGACGGCGTCCATTTTGTATACAGTCTATGGTTGTGAAGATTGCTGCAAGGGGTGGTATATACCTTTACCTAATACATGGCCCATATTAAAATCAAAATATTATATACTGGTTCTGCTATGATTGATTAATAATAACATCTGGGCAACAGAAGACTAAAAATTGTAATTAGGTTTAATGCAGCATCAGTGTCACTAGTGCCCCCATGAAGTGTGATGATGCAGTGACATGAGTCCAATTTTAGGGGGCAATCTGTTTAGAGCATTTCAGTTATTTATAAAGTGGTTAAGTGACTACAGCTCAGCCTGACACAAACTTAGTAAGGTGCAGCAGTATCACTAAGCTCCAATGTAAGATCGAGGACATCCACACTCTTAGTTTTCACTTTAGTTAACTAAACTTTTGGCTCTTCAAGGCTTCATCAGAGAATACATATCAAACCATGATCAGGCAGGTTCAGATAAGGGGGACAAATCCATACCAGTCATTAAATTCACTCTTGAAAATAAAAACCACACCCACTGGGAAATGTAGTTCTTGTCCACATTTTTAATTGTCCAATTGCATTTTACATTTTCTGCAACCATTGATGTCCTTTGTACCTGCACCAGATCTCAGGAACATGTTGCAGTATCAAATTCAAAATGAGTGAAAAAACAATCCAGTTTATCAGTTTGAACATTAAATATCTTTTAAGAGTATTCAGTTGAATTTAGGGGGAAAAGGATTTGAACATTAGTGTATTGTATATTCATGTTTTACACAAACCTCCCAGCTTCACTGGGGTTGGAGTTTCATTACATGTGTGACCATCAGTGGTGTGGAAGAGGAAATATCTACTAACTTGATACAAAGCCGCCAGATCAGCCCATTAAAATCTGTATGCTGTTTCAACAGCTCAAGAGGAAACCAAGGATGTCCTTTTTGACTGAATTCAGTTGATTCATGCTGATTAGGGAATGTAATTTAACTTTGTTTTAACAGAGCATGAAACAGACAGTTTATAGCTTCTGCTGGTTTACAGCTGGTCCATAGGGGGTTACATCTTCATGGTTTTGGATCAGACTGTCCACAGTGTTTGATCTAAGGATACCCACACAGTTTTAAACAACGCTTTAAAAGACAGCTGACACTGAGCATTAGTTTAATTTCATGAGTTCATCCCTTTCAAATGTTGATTTTATTTTACTGTTTGGAGACATTTATTTGTTTAACTATTCATCTCCACATAATGGGATGACACTGTTAAGTATTTATGGCAATATTTGACTTTTATTTGAATAGCATTTCATTGAAAAGTGAAATACAAATGAGATCATAGCGACTGGGCTTCATCTGGTGCACCTAGCCTTGCTCAGTGAACACGCCTCATTAAAGTGTGACTGAAAGGCCCAAATCCCTGGGTCTTTTTCTCGACTCTATTTTATACTGTGAGCTGCAGCTGTACAGACAAAGCTGAACTAGCAGCAGTCTTTCAGTGTCTTACTACAGCAGTGGTGTTTGCCAGTGTGTTTCTGCTCTGGGGCATGTCACCAGGAAGCCAGAGACGCTTCACAGGCATGAGGCACCCCCGCATTTTACTTCTTGTCTGCATAGCCGGCTTCAGACCCTGCGACCCAATTAGTAATTAGCCAGCCTTTTACACGAAGACCTTTGCTGTGGTGTGTGTGTGTGTGTGTGTGTGTGTGTGTGTGTGTGTGCGCGCGTATGATCCCTGCCTGATTTGTATGCAGTTTGTGCAGACTCTGATAAGAGCACCCTGAGTACATGTGCGCTACTTTAAATTTAATTTTATGATAATTTGCATGCCCAGACTGCTGCAAGGCTAGGGGGTATAACATAGCCTGTCTTCAAAAGAAGATCAGTGCACCAAGCACAGCAGAAATGTGTAGGACTGCTCTTTATTGTGCAGGCAGGTAATTTGCTCACTGACTAATCTGCAGAGATAGGGAGAAGTTCAGGAAAAGCTCTTACACAAAGAACAAGCTCTAGCTTGGAGGCATGTCAAAAATCTGAAGAAATTAACACCAAAGTGTAAGTGCTGGAGCAGTTCATGAGAGGATGTGTGTGTACACCTTTACCTGTGAATCTGTGAACAGAAACTATTTGAACAGGATATATGTAGACTGTGTATCTGAGGATAATTAATTTACTGCTGAGATCAGAGACGAGAGAATGCACTCACGTTTTTTATGTGTATCAGAGGAGGACTGCAGGTGTGCATGAGTGTAGGTGGAGGTTGGATGAGGTTAACAAAAGTGTAACTTCATCACTAAGTCTTTAGCAAGTGTCATAAGTGACTTTACCAAAATAAAACATGTAAAGGTAAGACAAGTTTACTTCTAAAGAACCATTCATACAGATATTCAGCATTTAGGGAGGAAACCCTAACTCTACCACATGGTTTCTAAATTCCCTGACAGCTGAAGATAGATGGGACAGATGGGCCTCCAGAATGAGCGTACCAGTATTATGAAGTGAGTACCTGTTTTACTTTAGGCCATAGATACCTTGAGGGCACTTAACAGTGACCTCTAGCATCCCAGACCTGCACCTATCCATTCCACCTCTCATTGTCCATACATGCAAGCTCCAGGTAGTGACAACACTGAGACTACCTGGCCCACATGGGCTCTTTAGCCCTAATTACATTAACCTTAGTCTTGAGGTTGGGGTCGGCAGTGACCCCTTTTTGCTTTTAAATCCATAAAAGAACCACATACACTTGTTTATTGCATCAAGGCTTTTTCACTTTGTCAGGAACCTGGATTCCAACAAAATTAAAAACTTAAAATTCACTACATCATAAAATACTCTAGTTGAACCCTGGTAGAAAAATAAGATTATAAAGTAGTAATTACAGTCAAAACTGAAATCATGAGTGCACTGTCAGCCAACACACTGATCAGAGGTGACAGGGCAATACATATCCAGTAAGCCAGGGAAGTACGGCATAAAAATCTGGGCAGCCTGTGATGCAAGAACCAGCTATGCCTGGAAGCTACAGGTTTACATAGGCAAAGGTGCGAGAGGCATCCTTGAGTAAAACCAAGGAAAATGTGCCATCGTCGACATGACTGCTGGATTGCAACTCACCATGGTGGGCACAGTGAAGAAAACTAAACCTGAGCTACCTGCTGAAATCTTGCAGATGAAGGAGAGGGCTCCACTGTCCTCTCAAAGTTTGCTTTTACAGACACATATATTACACATATCACAAAACATGACAGCAAATAACATATGCAAACGCTAAAAAGAAAACGCAACTGCAAATCCCAAAACACAACAACATCTTTGCTGTCGTGTTTTGTGATTTGCGGTTGCGTTTTCTCTTTTGCGTTTTCTTTTTTGCTGTCTTGTTTTGTGATTTGCAGTTGAGTTTTGTGATTTGTGGTTGCGTTTTCTCTTTCGCGTTTGCGTTTTGATTTGCTGTCGTGTTTTCTCTTTTGCGGTTTTGTTTTGCACTTCCAGGCCACCGTAAGGCAGAGCCTGGGTAAGAAGTATGTCCAGGCAAGAGCCCACCTCCCTCTGGGTTGCCCTCCCCACCTCCCTCAGTTTCAAGAGGGCAGAGAAGAGCAGACAGGAAGGGAAACAAAAGCAAGGGGGTAAACATCCTCTCATAATTCTGTTTTTGCCCGTAGCTGACATTAGTTCTCCTTATCCAGAGCTACTAACTTGTTAAATCATTTACAGTTTCCCTGGGTTTAGGCTCATGGTTTGCTGTTCTCTTTCAGTCAATTCACTCGGTACAACACATATAGTATGGGATATCACGCCCTCGCGTGGCCTGACTGAAGACACCTTTATTCACGCCTTTAAGGCAGATGATCTGTGGTGACGTCTGGGCGGCTCCGCCTGCACATATATACGTGTAACACCACAGTCATCCTTCAGTTCTTACGCTCTTCACCTCGCTGAGAACACCTCCACCGAGTCGAGCTAACTAGCTGCTGCTAGCTCAGCCTGGTCTTGTCTGTGGCTATTGCCTGATCGTTTTTAGCTTAACTGCCCCTGTTGGTGTTAGCCTGTGGCTACCCGCGGAGCGCTTATTTCGTTCAGCTTCTGCGTCTTGTAATGAGCGCTGAGCCTAAGAAAGTGAAGGCGAAGTCTTCTGTTCGCCCCTGTCCTCAGGGGTGCGGCTTCTCCCTTCACAAGAAAGATCTCCATGAGGCTTGTCCCGTTTGCCTGGGTATTGTCCACGCCAGGAGGGTGTTGGCTGAGCCCGAGTCGTGTGAGTCCTGTCACCGGCTTCGGAGCTCAACCCTGGAAAGGCGGATCAAGTTTGTGGAGAGAATATTAGGAAAGACTGCTATTGCGCTGCACAATCCCCTCCTCTCCGAGTCCAGGGAGCCGGCTTCGTCCGAGTCCGTTGGTGAGGACTTTCTGGTCGAAGGCTCAGTTGGAAACTGGGCAGACCATATGGAGTGTGCTGACGGGTCAGCTGGATTCGAGTCGGGCCCCTCCGAGGGCGCTGGCCAGCCGCTATCCGGGCTAGCCTGTTACCAGGAGGACGATGACGTGCTGGACATCGGCCTGGACGTGCAAGGTTTTTCGGAGGATGAGCAGGAGCCGTTGTCTTCGGGTCAGTACGCCGCCGCTGCTGCGCCGGTTGATCTGGACGACACATCCTTCTTCTCACTTTACCGCCGTGCAGCTGAGAAACTGGAAGTAGGATGGCCCTCTCCTCCACCGACTCAAAAACCATCGCGGTTCTCGGGTTTTTTTCTCCTACCCGAACTGAAGACAGTTTGCCCATGTTCCCGGATTTTGTCGTGGTACTAACCTCGACATGGAACAAGCCGCTGTCCACCCGCGCTGCAGTGTCCGGTTGTGGACAGTTTCTGGACCTGGATGGAGCGGAAAAAGCTGGATTCGTGAACCCTCCGCCTATGGAGGTGTCCCTGGCAGCCTATCTGGCCCTGGCCCAGAATCATGGTGTCGGTGGCCCCATCACACTCCCGTCCAAGCACGGCAGGTTTTCAGCTCACAGCTGGATAACATTTACAGGACACAGGTGTCATGACCCGGCTCAAAGGCCATGAAAAAGATTGCGAGGCGTACGGGTTTAAACTTAAAACGAAAGATTTATTAGCAACCAAGATTAAGTAAATAATTGAATACCCAAGAAAAGAACTAAACTAACAAAGCTTCTAAACTAAAACAAAACATTGTGCCACGAGGATCACTGCCGTGGTGCGCAGCGGAGGAGGGAGAGAGAGACACTGATCCTTGATGAGGGCTTTTAACACCTGGTGGAATGGCCAGATCCACGCAGGTGTGGCCAAGCCCACTCACCAACCTGCCAGGGAGAGAGAAAAGAAAGAACAGCAGCAAACCCTGGAGGCCGGAGGCCATCACAGGCAGGAGGCCGTCACACCCCCCTCCATAAAAACAGGGCTCCCATCCCCGGAACCATAAACAATCCCTCTGAAAACAAGGTTCACTTGTAACTTACTAGTCGATTGCAAAACAAGAGAAAAACATTTAACATTTTTTATTTTATTTTTATCAATACTATGTACTTAACCATTACCATTACTTTACAAAACTTACCCAGGCTCACAATATCATTTTACTCTCTTCAAGAAAACTTACCCAATGCTCATTATTTATATCCCTGTCCTCACCTGCCTGACACCCCTCCCACCTCAGCAACCTGGTACCTAGGAGCAATTTAAGAGGGGGGAAGCGAGAGAAACAAGTTGAAGAAAGAGTCCAAAAAAACAAAAAACATGGGTAACTCACACGGCTACAACACTACACAGGTGCTCTGGACAAGGCGTCTGCCACCACATTGTCAGAACCCTTGATGTGTCTAATGTCCAGCCAGTGCGACTGGAGATAAAGTGACCACTGGACTAATCTTTGATTTGGACACTGTAACGTATTTTAAAAAACAAGCGGATTATGATCAGTATAAACCACGATAGGCACCAACCCGGACCCCAGATACACATCATAATGTTTCAGAGCCCACACTAAGGCCAAGGCTTCCTTTTCAATGGTCGAGTAATTGAGTTGGTAGGAGTTAAACTTTTTTGAGAAGAAACTCACTGGCTTCTCAATCCGAAAATCATCCTTCTGTAATAACATCGCCCCCACCCCCACGTGACTCGCGTCAACCTGAAGCGCAAACGGACGGTCAAACCTGGGGGCAGAAAGGATAGGCGCGTTACACAATACTGATTTTGCCCTGTCAAACGCCAGTTGACACACGGGAGACCACACAAATACCGCGCTTGCCTTTAACAAGTCTGTTAATGGAGCAACTACCTCCGAGAAGTTTCTGCAGAAACATCGGTAATATCCTACAAGACCTAAAAAACGCATAAGCTCTTTTTTAGTCGAGGGAACCGGATAACTTGCCACTGCTTTTATTTTTTCTTCAACAGGACGTACCGTACCCTGCCCCACAACCCTACCAAGATAAGTCACTGTCGCTTTGGCGAACTCGCATTTGGCGAGGTTGACGGTGAGACGTGCCTCAGCCAAACGACTAAATAACTTCTCAATTCGCTCAACATGCGAAGACCACGTGTCAGAAACAACCACAACATCATCCAGGTAGACTGTGCAGCCTTCCAAATCTCCCAAGACTCTCGTCATAAGCCTTTGGAAGGTTGAAGGGGCATTACGAAGCCCAAAAGGCATTACCTTATATGAAAACAAACCAGTCGGAGTGATAAATGCCGATAACTCACGCGCACGCTTGGACAAAGGGACTTGCCAATAACCTTTCAAAAGGTCAAATTTGCTCACATATTTGGCATGGCCCACCTGATCGACACAGTCCTCCATACGGGGAAGAGGGAAGGAATCCGGCCTTGTAACAGCGTTCAACTTTCTAAAATCAGAACAAAACCTGGGCGTGTTATCTGATTTTGGCACCAAAAGGCAAGGCGACGCCCAACTTGAAGAGGAGGGTTCAGCTATTCCGTTTTCAATCATATATTTTATTTCAGCATCCATGTATTTACGTTTTTCGGGGTTCACCCTATAGAATCTTTGCCTGATTGGCTGCGCATCTCCAACATCGATGTCGTGCTCAATCAAGTGCGTCTGTGTGGGTGCGTCACTGAACAAGCCCGGGAAAGATTTTATTACCCGACACAAATCTGCCTGTTCTGACTCTGCTAAATGCCCCAAGAGGACGTGTAAATTCCTCAGGGACTCCGAGTTGTTTAGGCGGCCTTGAAGGACAGCGGTATCAACACACGGCAAACCATCCTCCACCTCAGCGGACACCGACTGTGGGGGATAAACAGTGGACACTCTCCCCACCAAACAAGCGGGATGCGCACCAGCTGGGACAGGCTCTTGGGAAGCACCTGAAACACGAGCATAATATGGTTTTAACAAATTCAAATGGCACAGTTGGACTTTTCGCCTTCGCTCAGGTGTCGAAATAAGGTAATTGTTTTCCGATACTTTTTTCGTCACTTTATAAGGCCCCGAATACTTAGCCTGAAGTGGCGAATTCACCAGCGGCAACAAAGCTAAAACTTGGTCTCCCATACTAAAAACACGGTGTTCAACACGCCGGTCATAGAGACTTTTCATCTTCTCCTGAGCTGCGGTTAAGTTTTCCTTTGCCAATTCACCAGCAGCATACAGTCTATGACGGAACCCATTTACATAGTCTATAAGATTTTTCGGTGCATCTGCAACCTTCCACTCATCGTAAAGAACCGTCAGTGGACCACGCACAACGTGACCAAACACTAACTCATTGGGACTGAAACCAGTGCTCTCCTGCGTTACCTCTCTAGCCGCCAGCATTAACCATGGTAATCCTTCCTCCCAATCTCTATCAAACTGCACGCAATAAGAGCGCAGCAATGATTTTAATGATTGATGGAAACGCTCCAAAGCTCCCTGACTCTGAGGATGATAAGCAGAGGCTTTGTTGTGCTTAATATGGAGCTGTTTCAACACTTGAGCAAAGAGATTGGAGGTAAAATTTGACCCTTGATCAGACTGGATCACTTTTGGAATGCCAAATATGGAAATGAATTGTGACAGCGCGCGCACTACTGAACGCGCAGTGATCGTGCGCAATGGATACGCCGCAGGGTAACGGGTGCTTTGGCACATGACAGTCAACAAATATATCGCACCGGAACGAGAGCGAGGGAGTGGCCCGACACAATCAACGATGAGGTGATCAAACGGCTGACTTACTGCAGGAATCGGGAGCAGAGGAGCAGGTGTAATTTTCTGATTCGGTTTTCCCGTGAGTTGACAGGTGTGACATGTTTTAATATAAGACGCTACATCTGTCTTAAGTCGCGGCCAAAAGAACTGCCTCAGGACCCGGTCGTATGTTTTTCCCACTCCCCAGTGTCCCGATTGGTCATGAGCAAGTTTTAACACCGACTCCCGGAATTTATCAGGCACAACGACTTGAATAACGGGATCTCCAACGAAATCTTTCCCATGAGGCATCCATTTCCGGACCAACAGTTCATTGTGTAAAAAATAACCCCAGGAATTATTTTCTACCTCGTCTTCAGGCAACACCATGTCAAACAACCCTTTCAAAGAAGAATCTTCCCGCTGCTCCAACTTCAACTCCTCCTGCGAAACCGAGAGAGGGACATCAGACAGAGAAAACGGCACAAACTGGGATTTCTCACCTCTACTCTTTGCAGCCTCCGAGCTTAACTCGGGAGTGTCACGTGTCATTGAACGAGTGACTGCACACGCTGTAAAAACTTCAGGAAGACTGCTCTGATTCTCATCTGGTTGTCTTTTCACCAGCGGAACAACAGATACTACTGGTGGCGGCGGAGCTGGAGCATCAGCCCAGACACGTCCACCTGCTACACCGTTACCCAAAATCAGGGTGATGCCCTCAATTGGAAGCGCAGGTCGCACACCGACCGTTATCTGCCCCTGAAAGAGATCGGAATAAAGCAACATCTTGTGCAGTGGAACTTTCATGACAGTCATTCCCATTCCCACCACCGGAATAAAACTCCCAGTGTGACTTTTTTCAGAGAATGGCAACACTGAAGCCTGAATGAACGAATCAAAGGCAGCTGTATCACGCAATATTTTGACAGGAACTTTTTCATCACTTCCCACCAAAGAGACATGACCATTTGAGACAAAAGGCAAGAATGATTCGAGCTCTCCAGGTACAGCTTTAACCTTGTCAGCGATTCCCAACTGCCCCGTAAGTATTTTTGGCTTCGAAACAGCGAGACAGGCCGCTTTAGGCTGCCCCGCAGCTCCACTCTGTTTGTTTCTAGATTTTAGTGCAAAACAGTCCACTTTAAAATGTCCTCTTTTGTGACAGTAGTTACATATTTTATCCGACTTGCTCGCCTCATGGCCTTTAAAGTCTAACTTCCCTACAGGAAGATTGTAACTCCCCGCACCGGCATCCGTGCGCTCACTCAAACTGGACCTGTGAGCGCGCATCTCTCCAAAAGAGTGTCTGTGCGCTAACACATACTCATCAGCGAGCCTAGCGGCTTTATTTACATTTTCGACATCATGATCATTACTGTGCTGCGCAATATTCTCTGGAAGAGAACTTTTAAATTGCTCCAAAATTACCAGGTCGCATAATTCCTCAAAGCTCTCGATTTTTAACGCGGAACACCATCGCGTAAAGTGACAAATTAAATCACGAGCAAACTCTAAGTATGTTTGTTTATCATTCTTTTTCCATGAACGAAAACGTTGGCGATAGGCTTCAGGGACAAGCTCATAAACGTTTAATACAGCAGATTTTACTAATTGGTAATTTTGGCTGTCTGACGCGGACAGGGCTGAATAGGCTTCTTGTGCTCTGCCGGTCAGCGCGCACTGCAACATTAACGTAAAAACAGATTCCAGCCACTTTCTGGACTCGGCAACGCGCTCAAATAACGAAAAAAATGTCTCCGGTTCTCTTTCATTAAATTTTGGCAACAGTCTCAAATTTCCCAAAACATCAAAACCATCAGGAGAACACGAGGAGGCATCCAAACCCACAGAACCATCTCCAACTAACCTACCGCTTTTAATTAAATCCATCCGATTCTGCTGTAGTTGGAGTTTTGTCTGCTCCGTTTGAAATCGCAACCTCTCAATAGCCAACTGCGTATCTGTTTCCACTTGTTTTAATTTATCACGCTCTAATTGCAACATCATCATTTCTTTTTGCTGCTCAAAGGTGAAATTCGTCGCTGCAACAGATGGAGAATCAACTGCACCGAGAGGATCGGTCGCCATAACACCCATCTCATCCAAATTTGCTTTTAAAATACTTTTAATTGTGTCCTTTAACCGCCTGTCGGATATTTCAATTTCAAAATGATCTGCAATCTTTAGCAGCTGTTCCTTGGTGCATTTATTTAACAACTCGCTCGAAGGAGCCGCAACGAAGTCAGAAATATCCGACATGTCAATCACTCGCGGTTCAAATCAAAAGATAGAAATTTACTTACTCAACTACCTCGAGCACATCAGGTGTTATCCAACACCACAGAAATACCTACCGAGCTGCTTACGAAACCAAAAAAAAAAAAAAGGTTGAGACACCCCGAACCCCTAACTACCTACCCCATATCTTACTAGGACCTCATCCTAGTCTTCGCTGGCGTGCCGAGCTCGAAACGTCACCAGACCCAAAATAACACCCCCGACCATGGCACGGTAGAGCGTGATATCCCGAGCCTTGCGCGCTCCCTCCTCAGGATTTGCCAGCAAAAACAACAAACTAAAACAAAAAAGTGGCAAGTCCTGCTTGTCCGACGACTAAACTCATCAGGGTGCTCAAAACATACAAACAAAAACAAAACCGACAAAATACCAACATAGCAGCTACGGCAAATAAACAAAATTATTATTATTTTAATCGTGAAACAATTTTTTAAACCCCGTATCACCCCACGTAAAAGTGCCAAACCTGTTTCACAAAGCACAACCTCTGGGTTCCGAAACCTCTGAGTAGTAAGAGCGGTGACGTCACTAATTCACAACTTACTAAGTTCATTCACAAATCGAGTGAATCAACACCTACCGAGGTGAAAAACGCAACAAACGGACGAGCCCCCGTTTTGTCATGACCCGGCTCAAAAGCCATGAAAAAGATTGCGAGGCGTACGGGTTTAAACTTAAAACGAAGGATTTATTAACAACCAAGATTAAGTAAATAATTGAATACCCAAAAAAAGAACTAAACTAACAAAGCTTCTAAACTAAAACAAAACATTGTGCCACGAGGATCACTGCCGTGGTACGCAGCGGAGGAGGGAGAGAGAGACACTGGTCCTTGATGAGGGCTTTTACCACCTGGTGGAATGGCCAGATCCACGCAGGTGTGGCCAAGCCCACTCAACCTGCCAGGGAGAGAGAAAAGACAGAAAGAACAACAGCAAACCCTGGAGGCAGGAGGCCATCACAGGCAGGAGGCCGTCACACAGGTAAGTACAGATCGTGCACTGAGCTCCGTCACCATGCTTCAGACATATCAGGCTATGTGTCTGGTGGAACTCGGCTCGCGTATGCCTCCTGACAGTCCGCTTTCTCCTCTCCTCATTGAAGTTAGAGTCGCCACAGATTACATTCTCCGTGTGTCCCGCTGTGCAGCGCTCTCGGTAGAGGCATGGCTTCCACGGTGGTGGCGCAGAGGCACCTGTGGCTGACTCTCTCCGACGTTACGGAGAGGGACAGAGCAGTTTATCTTGACGAGCCTGTGTCGGCCAGTGGGTTGTTTGGGCAGTCCCTCGACGATATTCAAGCTAAATCTGAGCTGAGGAAGAAACAAACCGAAGCTTTGAGCAGCATCATCCCCAGGTGTGATGCGAGGCCCAAACAGCAGGGTTATCTGCACAAACCAGCACCGACGCCTCCTCCCAAGAGGACTGCGGCGCCCGCTAGTTTGGGGCCCCAGCCGGTGAAGCAGCATGTACCCGGTCAGAACCCACGCCCCTTGGTTTGGAACAAGGGTCCGCCACCGGGCTTCCAGAGGGGCTCAGCGCCCAGGAAAAAGACACAGCAGTCATCCTAGCTTTGGGATCGACTTGAAGGGGGGGCCTAGCAGCACGGAGACACTGCAGCCCTTCAGTTTTTGCAGTCAAAAGGCTGCGTTTAAAGTTTG
This sequence comes from Xyrichtys novacula, assembly GCA_962446985.1. Lineage (NCBI taxonomy): Eukaryota > Metazoa > Chordata > Actinopteri > Labriformes > Labridae > Xyrichtys > Xyrichtys novacula. Next base: position 31,393,759 of record OY660872.1, read on the forward strand.
TTCAGGGGTCCGGTCCCGAGAGGCGCTGTGTGAATGTTATAAATGTGCGTTCGTCGAGTCAAATAAAGGTTTTCTTTTGTTCTCAAAACATCATAAATCAATCAAGTCTGGGCGGGAAAGTGTTGCTGTTCCCAGCCGGCACGCCAGAGGGCGACAACCCCTCCCCCACAGTACTGGAGGTCAGTCGACTGACTGTTCATCTCCCTCGGTGTTGCGCATGCGCAATCTCACCGTGGGTACAGAGAACCGTTGCCATAGGCTACCGCTTACAGTTCAGGACTCGGCCGCCTTGCTTCCACTCTGTAATACACACAGTTGTAGCAGAAGAAGCAGCAACAGTTCTGCGGTAAGAAATAAACAACTTGTTAAACAAGAGAGCGATACGAGTTGTTCCCGCTTCGGAAATGAACAAAGGTTGGTACAGCCGCTATTTCGTTGTTCCGAAAAAAGGAGGAGGGCTCTGTCCTATCCTAGACTTGCGAGTGTTAAACAAATACCTACAGGTTCAAGATACTAACACTCAGACAGCTACTGGGCACGATCAGACCGGGAGATTGGTTTACAACCATCGATCTGACAGATGCTTACTTTCACGTAGCGATTCATCCGGACCACAGGCACTTTCTAAGGTTTACATTCGAGGGCATTGCCTACGAACACCTGGTGCTGCCGTTCAGCTTATCACTCACCCCCCGAACATTCACCAAATGTGTCGAGGCGGCATTGGCTCCGCTAAAGGAGAAAGGTTTTCGCATCTTAGCCTATCTGGACGATTGGGCTCTAATTGCGAGCTCTAGAGAGCGAGCAGCGACTCAGCTGTCATTGAACCTATCGCACACACAAACACTGGGCTTTTCGGTAAATTTACAGAAAAGTTCACTGACTCCGAGTCAACGGGCATCATTTATCGGGCTGGAAATATGCTCAGTTTCAAGCTGAGCAAGTCTGTCAGAACGCAGGGTGGCTGCGTTTTGCCGCTGCTTTGCACAATTTCTGTCGGGACACAAACTGTGTTTCCGGATGATTTTTCAGCTGACAGGCATGATGGCATCTATGATCGCTGTAGTGCCGCACGGACTGTTAAAGATGAGAGCATTTCAACGCTGGACTCAGTCTCACCGGCTGTGCGTGCAGCGTCACCTCCAGGGGAGGCTGACGATAACTCTGTCTTGCATGTCGGCTCTTCTCCCGTGGAGAGAACCCGGTTTTCTACAACGGGGATCTCCAATAGGGAGGGTGTCTTTTCGCAAGGTGGTGTCCACAGTATCCGCATCCCTGAGGGGTCGGGGGGCTCTGTGCAAGGGCGCAGCAGTGAGAGGGGTGTGGTCGCCAGCACAATGCAAACTCCACATCAATTATCTTGAGCTATTAGCTATTCTATTAGCTCTGAGGCATTTTTGTCCTGTTCTGACGGGCCATCAGGTTCTGATCAGGACGGAAAACACAACCATGGTTTCCTACATAAACAAGCAGGGAGGGACATGATCTCTTCCCCTGTTAAAACTGTCTCACTCTCTGTTGCTATGGTGCAGTGTTCATTTTCTGTCACTCAGAGCCACGCATATTCCGGGTCACTTAAACCTTGGGCCAGACCTTCTCTCCAGGGGGGGGTCCTCTTGTGAGAGAGTAGAGATTCCATGTCAGGACCGAAATGTACTCCCATTTCAGTTCTATTGTTGATGTTTTAACATTCCTTCAGGAGCAGCTGGATAGGGGTCTCTATTTCTCAACAATTAAGGTCTATTTGGCAGCTATATCTGCATGCCATGTTGGCTTTGATGGTGTGTCGCCAGGCGCTCACCCTCTTGCTATGCACTTCCTAAAGGGAGTCTGCAGGCTGAGACCTGTGCTTAAACCCAGTGTTCCCTCATGGGATTTAGGGTTGGTGCTTGAGGCTTTTGGCGGACCTCATTTGAGCCTGTTGAGTCAGCAGACATGAAATTTCTTTCATACAAAACTGCACTGCTACTTGCTTTGGTGTCTGCAAAGTGAGTGGGTGACCTTCATGCTTTGTCTGTGCATCCCTCTTGTACCCAGTTCACTCTGGATGGATCTAAGGTTTCATTGCGCCCAAACGCGGTGTATTTGCCTAAGATTATCCCCATAGCCTATAGCTCTATGAGTTTTGAACTACTGAGCTTCTGCCGTCCTCCATTTGCATCTGAGGAGCAGAGGAGGTTGCATTCCTTGTGCCCTGTGCGTGCACTACGCACTTACATAGACCGCACTCAGAGTGTGCGTTTATGTTACCAGTTGTTTGTCTGTTTTGCTAATCCAGCCTAAGGCAAGGCACTGTCTAAACAGCAGCTTTACCGCTGGATTGTGAAGGCTATCTCATTAGCATACGGCAGCAGGGGTCTTCCGTTGCCCCAAGGTGTGAGGGCACATTCAACCAGGGGAATGGCAGCCTCATGGGCCTTGTTTAAAGGGGTTTCTGCGAATGATATCTGCACTGCTGCCGCACAGTTTTTGTTTGGTTTTATCGTTTGGATGTGAGAGCCCCTTCAGTGGCTCACTCTGTCCTCTCTGCTGGGTCTACAGTGCACTAAAGTTTTGGAGGTTTGACTTTGGTTCGGTGGCTGCTCTGAGGGGCGTGTATATATGTCCCATACTATATGTGTTGTACCGAGTGAATCGACTGAAAGGGAACGAAATGTTATGAATATAACTTCTGTTCCCTGAAGGAGAGGAACGAGGTACAACACTGGGTTGCCCCACAGTGCAGCTAGGCTCGGTGAAGAGCGGCTGTCGAACTGAAGGATGACTGTGGTGTTACACGTATATATGTGCAGGCGGAGCCTCCCAGACGTCACCACAGATCATCTGCCTCAAAGACGCGAATAAAGGTGTCTTCAGTCAGGCCACACGAGGGCGTGATATCCCATACTATATATATACTATATGCATTCTGAAGAAATGATCCTAAATATTCAGCTCAAAATTTTGAGCTGCAACCCCCCCCCCGCCTCAGTCGATGATGGACTGGTTAGAGGTCTCACTCCAAACAAGCGGCTGCTGGAAGAGAGTGGGTGAGTTGTGATTAGTCTCTCTGCTAAAGAAACCTGGCAAAGCTAAAAAGATGTTTGGTGGCTAGTGCTAGGACCCTATATGTACTGTTGATGAAGTTAGGTGCTGTTCTAAACATTATTTGTGGCTATAGAGTGACATTTTGGTTGAGGTTTGTGCGTGGATCACTGTGTATTGCTATCGTGCGGTCATTACTAACGTTGGTATAACTAGAGAAGCAAGCGGTTGGCAACATTCATCTCTTGAGGGGGTGTCTAACTCGGTGTTATGGGGTGTTTGACCCTAAATTAATTTTACACTAGGAAATCCCTTTAATGGGCAGTGTATCTCCCTGTGTACTGTGCTTTATTTTCATCAGGGCTGTTCAGTTCTTTTGAGTTCAGTTTGGAGTGAGCTGTTAAAAGCAGCAGACCAAAGATTTAAAGTTTACATATAACTGAGTGAAAGGAAAGGTTCCATTACAAAAAAAAATCTATAAAAAAAATCTATAAAAGGTTATATTTCATTGTGTGTATGCATTAATTTTAGCCATTGATAGAAAAATACTCAGTATGACCAGGAACCCACAGCTATTATCCTATATGACCCAGAGTGACAGCCCTGCCTGAGACTGACACAAAAAATGTTCCTTTACATCATATCTGTTGAATGGGCATTAACTGAGGACTGTCTGGGTATTGGTTGTCTTTAGGTGTGGGTAAGAACTCACTGGGTAAACCTTCCTGTAATATTCTCTTCAAACACAGCAGTACGGCATTGCACCTGTAAGGATAACAGAGTTTGAGCGTATGGTCTGACCTGGATAAGACAGAAAAACCCTAGATTAAACCAAAGCATCAAGGTGACTAAGAGGACTTCATAATAAAGTTACTCCAGCCACTACAGTCAATAATAAACATATAGCTGGCTAACTAAAATTAACATAAGCAGGTAAGTCCACCCAAAGACACAGTAAAAGACTCCATAAAGTCCCTCATCAGTCTGTTTTCTTAATTGAATTACAAACCTTCACACAACCTTCACAGTCTAAGTGCAGTAGAGTCCGCTCTGCTCAGGATTCTGTCCCCCATCCTCCTGCTATGCTCAGCTGCAGACTGCAAAGCTGGTTCTTCAGGGGCAGTTACGCACTGCGCCAGTAGAGGGCACTCTCATCAAATTCAACCACCTTTCCAACCCCAGGCCTCATTCATAAGCTGTACTGTATATGGTCTCATTCACGAAACCAGAGCAGAACAAATTTATGTGTAGACTGTGAGCAGAGAAATGTTTTCATAGGTCTGATTTGTTCTTAGCTTCAAACATCTACAGCTGCTGCTGACCACCAGAGGAGTTTGTGTAAGTGAAGAAATTACCGAAATATTACATGTTATAATCAGAAATTTCAGCAATACATCGATATGTTTGAAAAACCTGATTTAAAGACAATTTGAAAAATCAATATTTAACATTTATGTAACAATACAATAAACAGTATTAAGTTTAGGATAAGGATAAAAATAAGAAATGGGTCGTTTCATCTTTTTTTTTTTTTACATGTTCAATCAGAATTTTTGATTAATCTGAAAGACTGATTACTCAGTGCTGTGACTCTGTGGATGATCTACATAAATGAGTTTCCTTCAGTATATTTAACTGTCTGATCCTTATGAAAGATTCTTTGTCACATCTTTAAAAAGTTTACTGAATCTCCACACTGAAAATTTACTGCCATGTTAGGTCATCCGGCCATGCTGCTGAGGTCAAGTCTACTGTGTGATAAAATACAAATAGATGTGGACTCTGTTGGTTTTCTGAATAAAAATTACTGATGTAAACTTACATTTAACTCATTTTAATATTTTTAATACTTAATCATTATATTGTACCAAGAAAGAACATGTAACATTGACCTGATACAAACTAATAACTTTTTACCATGCCAGAACATGTCATCTAATCCAATAACTTTAAATTTCAACATGACACTCTACACTGTCCAGAACAGAACTTTTTATTTAATTTTCTGGTTTTTGTACCAGTTATTTACTCCTCTTTTTTTACTGTCATTATTTGTGTCTATCTATATTGATTGTATTTACTTACCTGCTTACCCTGTCCTTGTGATGCTGCACTGACCTGATTTACCCTCTAGGAGGTTACAGCATCATCTTTATTGAAGTATTGTTCTTACAACGAGAAGCATTAAAAAAAATGACCAAAGCATGTCAGATTGGGAGTTCATGGATAGTAATACTAAACGTGAAAATGTTGATGAAAGTTTACATTGTTTTGTAATCATGCAGGTCAAAGTAAAGTAGTGGCTTATTCTAAATTTAAAATAAGTTACACAGTATTAATGATGACAGAAGAACAAAATAATAAATGTCATGATGATTTAAAAATAAGATGACAGATTTGGTACAATGTTTGTCCATATTCGCTAACAAAATAAAAATAAAAAAACAGAACCCCTGTACTACCTCATGAGCATATTCTTACATGGGTCTTGTGCCTAGAAGTTAAACAGCATAAATGTCTTGTAGGCCAGGTAGAAAACACAGGAGACAAAGGAAGATGAGGAGGTGTAAAAAAGATGAAGCCATTTTAACGTACCGATAACACACAATGCACAAAACTCCATGTCCCATTAAAAAAGGTCTTAATTTGGAGCATTTATTGCTGTTGTTTTACATTTATGTGTTTTTTTACTTCAAATCTTGTATCATCATGTATCAGTGATTTCTGTTCTGCTGTTTTGTATTTGCGTTGAATCCTCTGAGCATTTGCAGCACAGTTTGTCTATTTAAGACTGTTTAGGCTTTTGATAGGCCTTTGTTGACATCGGTTGAAAAACCTAAAAAGGGCACAGTTAGTGTCTCTGATGTCAGAGTAAAAATTCTCTGCAGGCTACAATAAACACAATCACAGTATTTGGCAAAGAGAGGAGGGCTTATCTCAGTAAGTGTTACGCTTATTTTCTCCATGTTCAGCGATACCTTAATTTCTTCCCTTGTGTTTCTTGTGCTAGTCTACAGAAGGTCAGTATCCTTTGGGATGGTCTGTTGATCAACCACTAAGGGATCAGTGCCAGGTGTGCTTCGTAGTCATACGGAAGAAAGCACTTCCCCTGATACCTCCCTCTCTCTTCCCATCCTCTCAGCTCTCTTCACATCCATGACAGTGAAGAGAGGTTCCTGGGCTGTGACAGAGTCCTGCCGATGTTTAGTAGCAGCAAAGGATGTTTTGATGAAGGCGTCAGAGTAGCGTTTCTTCAGTTCTGGGTCGGGGCAGAACAAGTATTCATACACAGCTGCAGCCAGAGCCCCACCCAGAGTTGGGCCCACCCAGTACACCTGATATGAAAGAACACACACAACAACAAACAGTAAAGCAAAGAAACAATCATCTCAATATGTAAAAATGTCTTTACATTATGAACAATCATAAGCAATACATCATTTTTCACTTTTTAAAGTTTATTTTGAGCTTTTAGTAAGGGGGTAGTAAATTGACAAGCAAACTAGGGAAGAGGGAGTGAAATGATGTGCTTTAAAGAGCTGTGTAATGGACTTAAACCCAGGCTGTCCACTTTCGAGACCATAGCCCTTGTACATAGGATGTGACATGACAGATGAGCCAAACAGACTCCACAATCAGTTGAAAATTACTATTGAATAACGATCTATTTTTGATTTAAAATCTTCTGAAATATGTGTCACATTGATAGCCTGGGTTTAAATTATTTTATGAAGATTTCTGAGCATAAGAGGAATAAAAACATTCTTTTCATAACATTTATAATCTTTAAATCACTGTCAAGAACAGAGTTGTTCTGTTTTTAATGAACTGCCCTTAAATTGAGAGTCAAATCTGATTGGATCATCTTTTAGAAAACTTCCTACTATTAATGGTTAAGCTCTGTGAGGGCAGTAACAAGATTTTAAATTTATATCCAAGTATTGGGGACATGTAAAGGAAGGAAGAAATAAGATAATGGGAATAAAGGAGTACAGCAATAATTCTATTCTAATAACATTATGAAACTTAATTCTCCTAATCAGTAATTCTTGTAATATTAAGACTCTATCCTTCATCACTTTATTATTAAAATCTTTACTTTTTAAACTCCAGACAAAAAGACTTACAATCAAATTTCTGGCTCCCAAAATAAATCTGAAGTTACATTGTTTGCTTACTTGGAATGATAACATAGATTACCATTTTTGCCACAGTCAAGATACCCTCCTCTTGAAGACAAATTTAATTTAGTAAGTAGGTAGTCCATAGCAGCACTTAGTTAACCAAAAGTATCAAGCCATTTCTGCGGGGTTCGGGAATTAATAACAACCAGATGACAAGAATCTCTGGGATAGAAAATGAAATCAAAACATGACAGCAAAGAAGACAGTATATGACCATCATTTTAGAAATATACATGTAACACACAGGGCCGGAGTGCAACTCATTTTCAGCCCTGGGGTTTCATGCCTCAGACCAGCCCACTTTAGATTGTGACTTTTACCTTTTGGTAAAGCAATATGAGGGTATGCAAAGTAATCACAACTATCAACAGACTTATCTTCATCTGTCTCATTCCTAACTTGTGGTTCAGGGTCATGCTGCTGAGCTGCTGCCTCTGTAATCAGTCCCTGTGTAAACTCTGCTCTCCCTTTCATACTTCCTCCAGTTTCCCTAGACTCGCCTGCACCTGTATCACAATAAAAAAAAAATTTAAAACTCTTTTAGGCTTTAGTAAATTTGATGAGGGAAAAAACATTTTGACTTAACCAGTTATGACATTTTCATTGGTAAAATATGCAGGCTTATTTCATATTACTTTCGTTACATTCCTTTTCATTCTTACTTTCAATGCTAAAAAATATTACGGGTCTCTACTATTGTTTGGGCATAGAAAGAGGTAATATTGGAACTCATGCTTGCTTGTTGATACACTCTGTTACCACTGTTCACCTGTTCCTTTGTTTCCTTTGTTTTTGTCACATGTCCTGATAAACAACCAAGATTAAAAAGATGACAGATAGCAGGACAGATGCAGGCAGCCAGCCATGGCTATAGCTTTTTATGTACATACATATACAATATCAATAATAGAAGCTGGACACACACATGTGAATACTGTTAAGGAATTAAATTTGAATGGATCGTTCATAAAGATTGTTTAGCCCTTCAGCAAAAATGCAATGAAGAGAGCCAGACAAAAAAACAGAAACCTTGACAAGAGGAAGAAGACTGGGAGTTCAAAAGACGAGGATGCTAAACGTCGAGAGCTGTAAAGTTTTCCATGTTTTTACTGTCATCAAACAAACTGTTAATCTCTTGCTCACTTCATATTAAATGCGTTGGTATGTGACACCATAGGTCAATCAGGAGACAATACAGAAGTAACAGGCTGAAAGGGGGCATATCGCCACCTCCTGTGAAAGTGTTGTAACCACAGACTGTATATACTATGGACAACTTGGTTCCGCCTCCCGCCTGTATACGGATTTGAAGCCAAAAAGCTCTCAGTATTTCCGGGATTTTTCTATATTTCCTGAAACCAGCGCTGCGCAGTAGCGTTGTGTGCATTCGGCGGGAGAGTCGCAGAGAATCGCTGTGATGATGCTCGGCTCAAACAGCGTATCCCCCCGGTGAGCTATGCAATCCCTGAACGCCAATAGGCTGTATCAGTCAATCAAAGAAAACATGAACCCCCTAATAACTTTGAAAAACAGAGCTTCACAGAAAAAATAAGACTTTAGCACAAACCAGTCTTACAATAACTACATGTCAACACTGCAAGCAGATGGGAGAAAAATTTATGCTCTGTGTAATAAATTTCTAAAGTTTGTCCACAGCCCCATAAGCTTTGCTGGCGGAGGCGGGATTTATGACCTACAGTGCATCCGTAAAGTATTCATACCACTTCACTTTTTCCACATTTTGTTATGTTACAGCCTTATTCCAATATGGATTAAATTCCCTTTTCCCTAAAAAATTCTACACAAAATACCCCATAATGACAAAAAGAAAAACTTTTTTTAGAACATTTTGCAAATTTATTAAAAATAAGACACTCAAATGTTGCATGTACATAAGTATTCACACCCTTTGCAATAAAACTCAAAATTGAGCTCAGGTGCGCCCTGTTTCCACTGATCAGCCTTGAAATGTTCCTCCAACTTGATTGCAGTCCACCTGTGGCAAATTCAGCTGATTGGACATGATTTGGAAAGCCACACATGTCTATATAAGATCCCACAGCTGACAGAGCACGTCAGCGCACAAACCAAGCCATGAAGTCGAAAGAATTGTCTGTAGACCTCCGAAACAGGGTTGTATCGGCTCACAGATCTGGGGAAGGTTACAGAAAAATATCTGCTGCATTGAAGATCCCAAAAAGCACAGTGGTCTCCATCATTAAGAAATGGAAGACGTTTGGAACCACCAGGACTCTTCCTAAAGCTGGTTGCCCAGCCAAAATGAGCCCGATGGTCACTCTTACAGAGCTCCAGCGTTCCTCTGAGGAGATGGGAGAACCCTACAGAAGGACCACCATCTCTGCAGCACTCCACCAGTCAGGCATTTATGGTAGAGTGGCCAGACAGAAGCCACTCCTCAGTAAAAAGCACATGACAGCCCACTGGGACTTTGCTAGAAGGCACTTGAAGAACTCACAGACCAGGAGAAACAAAATTCTCTGGTCTGATGAAACGAAGATCAAACTCCAAGCGTCATGTCTGGAGGAAACCATGCACCGCTCACCACCTCGCCAATACCATCCCTACAGTGAAGCATGGTGGTGGCAGCATCATGCTGTGGGGATGTTTTTCAGCGGCAGGAACTGGGAGACTTGTCAGGATGGAGGGAAAAGTCAATGCAGCTAAGTACATCGAAATCCTTGATGAAAACCTGCTCCAGAGTGCTCGAGACCTTCGACTGGGGCGACGCTTCATCTTCCAGCATGACAATGACCTAAGCACACGGCCAAGAAGACAAAGGGGTGGCTTCAGGACAAGTTTATGCATGTCCTTGAGTGGCCTAGCCAGAGCCCAGACTTGAACCCGATTGAACATCTTTGGAAAGACCTGAAAGTAGCTGTGCACTGACGCTGCCCATCCAACCCCACTGAGCTTGAGAGGATGTGCAAGGAAGAATGAGGAAAAACTCCCCAAAAAGTTTTTCTCTTTGTCATTATGGGGTATTTTGTGTAGAATTTTTGAGGGAAAAAGGGAATTTAATCCATTTTGGAATAAGGCTGTAACATAACAAAATGTGGAAAAAGTGAAGTGGTATGAATACTTTACGGATGCACTGTATACTGCAGCCCATCAACAGAGGGTGCTGTTCTCGCAGTGGCTTCACCCAACAAGGCGGCAGACGCCGTTCATTCTATATACAGTCTATGGTTGTAACTCACCCAGTCAGTCTATAACCATAGCTGGTGCGATGCTTGTCAACAGCAAAAAAACAAAATTCGATGAATCCGTACATACCACCTGTCCTACATGCATTAAAATAAACATGTTTGGTTCTTTACCTGTTAGACCCAAGTCCTCTAGTTTAACTCTGGTAAATAAAGATATCTTACTAGTTAACAAACTATAGCTGAACATCTCTCACAGCAACTTTTGACAATATTATGAGACTAAAGACAGTAAGTTTAAAGTTCCTGTGTTTGCTAAAACCGTTTGTTCATACCTATAGATACTAATTCATAGTCTAACTCAAACTCAGAATCAAGTTGGGTTACCCAGTGATTATCCCAGCACCATGTGACCATGGCTGGGCCAAATGATCGGGCAGGGTTCATACTGGCTCCAGTGTACGGGATCTGAAAGAACAGACACAGCCAATATTATTATTATTATTACTATATATTATTAAACCACTTTCAATACCAGAGAAAGGAAGGAGGCTAAGCATTCAATGGAATCTGGTGACATGTAGTGCACAAGTACTTTCATGGTCAGAAGACTGGAGGAAAGCCAAATGAAGAGATAACTTCTTGAACTTTTATTGTTATACACAGATTAGTCGATATGATGAAAGGGTGGGGCAAGGGCTTTTGGCTGTGATACATTCAAAACGAAACATATATTCAACTAAATATTTGTGATTAAAATACAACTCCTTCTGTTACTGGCTGAACCGTCCCTTTAGGAAGACAGTTTATGGGTAATGTAGGAGCTGCTGCAGTTGTGTGTTATGTGAGTGACAAAAAACGTGCACTGTACCAAAAGTATACAGTCTCTCCTCTACCAACATTGAAGTTCCCCAGACTGCCGGTTATTGGCATTAATGAGCCAATCAGCTGTCTCTCACTATGGTCAGAGACATACAGCTGAGTCAGCAGACAATTGAAAGAGATGAGGATAAACATGAGCACCAAAGTTGAATAGTTTTGAAATTTTCATTAGTTTTTCTTTTTATTTTGACTTTTTGTTTGTCAGTTTAGTTGTTCTTTTTTCGAAAGTGTTGTTTCAGTTAAGTCTTGTTGAAGCGTTTGTTTTAGTTTTTTTGGTAAGACTTAAAAATCTATTTGAAAACTTAAGATGAAAAAACGTAACCACCCTAGACAAACACTAACAGATATGTGTCATTTATCGTGTTTGTGTATTTAAACAGAAAAAAAATCTAAACTACACAAGAACAGCAGTAGCTGTAGACGGGAGCACAAACAGGTTAACTGTTAATACAGGAAGCAGTCTATCCTCAGCCAGGTGACCTGCAACTGCTGCAACTGAGGAAAAAGGAAAACATTCACCTTTTCAGAAGGTGAATTTAGTTGGATTAATCAACTTAAAGGGAGACTTAAGGGGTGAAGTATTCCAGGACTGTGCTGCATTCCTCAGTGACTTCAAAACCAGTAAAATGCTTGGATCCATAAGGCAGACTCCTGCTGGTGTAGCATCAAACTCTGAGGGATCTAGGCTAAAGATACCAGCAAAATGTTCACAGAACCAATGAGGATGCAAGAGACTGGTTGTGGGTGGTGATTTTTGCCAAGGCAGCAAAGTTGTCTCCCCATGTTTTGGCCAGGACCTTGATAGTGACAGTACATTCCTCCCCAGCACAGGAGCTAATAAACTGGTACATGAGAGGAAATCATCAGTGGCAAATGAAGAAATGATCAAAAGTTGTGGAAAGCCTCTTGTCCTGAATTGTAACGCTCGCTGGGACAGCACTTCCGATTTTCTGAACAGACTGCTGGAATTGAGAGATGATCTTCACCAAGTGCTTAGAGAGGAGGCATGGACACACCTCTCTCAGGCAGTAGGACTACACTGGAAAACAAGTTGTTTAAGCCTTTCGCTGTTCACACAGACACCTGTATCTAGACCAACTTCAGAGTGACAGCAGGTCACTATCACCAGCAGTGCCATGCCTGCTTAATCCTAAGGCACATAGTCAAATCCTTACTAGTTGGATGTGATTTCCTCAACATGCTTCTGTAACATCCTGAGACCTTTCCCCCCACTGTCCTCAAACTTATGTCACTCTACTCCACATGCTGTTGCCGTGGCAATGCGCCATTCACCATCAAACAGGAAATAGGTTTCTAAAAGGGTTACATGATTAGTAGAGTCCCCAAAATGTGGTACACAGGTACCCATTTGCCACATCCACAAATTTTCACAAATCCATTCCCTGCAACACTATGTTTCTGAGATGTAATTTCATGGGCTGATGCTTCATGTCTACACAGCCACATATGTCCCATCCCAACGTTACCCAAATACTGACATACGCAGAGGTGAGATGGCCCTTTCAACGCTGCTGACAGCTTTTACTTTATTTTATTTAGTTCGTTTAAAAATCATGTTGTTTTAGTCAGTTGTGATTTTTAAAGCCTCTTCAGGATTTTTATTTCAGCTGCCAACCTTTTTTTTAAATTTCATTTTCGTTGATTTGTTGGTTTTTGTTAATGATTATGACCTCAGTAAGCGCTAACCATCTCTGTCAGATTTTCCAGAGACTCCTTGTGCTGATATGAGCAGATTTCATGAGAAAGGTGGAAATGTTTATGGATGGGTACCTACCAATCCTTTTCTGACTAGCATGGAGCTAACATTAGGGGCATGTGAACCCGGATCACACCAAACAAGACTGAATGGCCGCACAGTCCTGCACCTCCTACAAACACCAACCCCTTCATAAGACCAGAAATGGTCACCAGGATGAGTTTGTGGCCCCTAGGCATCCTAAATGTCCAAAATACATTCTGCCAACACTTTTCACGACAGTGACTTTACAGAGCAAGTGGGGCCTCCAACACCCATGCTCCACGAACACCTCCACTGCCCATATGCCAGTCGGGCTTTTCTACCAAACTGTGCTACAGTCAGCTTCATCTGTGTTTCAGCCCATTCAAGCTCCATCACACTCCACAGACAGCAGTGATAATGAACAACCAGAAGAAAAGGAATGAATCCCTACACTGCGGCCAGATTGGTTTAATGGATAAGTTGTACTTCATTGATCAGATATACTCTGTTGATCTCACACTGGGGGAAATTCTCTTGAATCAGGCTCATGCAAAGACTTTCTTTACTAGTTTGAATGCTACTCTTAGGAATAACCACTGGACTGAAAAGACCATGGCCATTCAGCTTAGATTTAGCCTGACTTGCACAGCTAGAGCTTTTGTTCATGAAATCTCTAAGTCTGGAGGTACCAGCACATTGCAGAAGAAAAAGAGACTGCCTGTGGGCTGTGCTATATGAGCATGTTTCAGCCATTGGCATTGAGCTGAAGCATAGAGTAAGGAGACATCTATGGTGACCTCAGAGAGACAGAGCAAGATTGCATCAGTGTGGAGCTCTTTATTAACGCCCTGTCAGATGCAGAGGTGGTTCAGAAGCTGTTGGTGGAACCCTGGCCAGAGCTTATGAGATTGCACACAGGTACAAGGCCTCAAAAAGAGCTGCCAGCTGCAACAAAGTTTATGTGATCAGGGGGTGTGGCTATGCAACACAAGGAGTCCAAGCAGCCACAGAACTTGAACCCCATTGTGCAGAAGAACCCACCAAGCCACTACTTGAGGCAGTAAAACCTGATAGACCATGGCAGCCTAACAAAAGCAACAACATAAACGATGTTGTCTGCCACACGGGCTCTGGTGTGGCACACCTGCAAAAGACCTGCCCTTCCTCTCATGGACCACCACAACCCTCAAACAACATCATATCCAAGACACACCCTCTCATATGCACAGTAGTGGTCAGTCCCAAGAGCCAAGGGGAGGAGATGTTCATCATCATGAAAATGATTTATTGAGTTGAAATGTGTGCTCTGCTGGACTCTGGAGCCCCTACACTCTCAAAATGAATGTGTTAAAATCATAAGCATTTTTTGTGTTATTATATTTTAACATTTGTTATGTTATATTTACACATCCTGTGTTATTATCCTTGACACACTTTTGAGTTAATGCTATTTTAACACATAAAATAGTTATCATGTGAATTAAACACAACATGTGTTAGCCACTGCTAGGTCAAAGAGGTTATTAATGAAAACACCTGCCAGGGTTATTTTTAACCAAGCAGTAGCTTTATTAATTGTCCTACTTTTGAATAATTCTGGAATCATCTTTTTTTTATAAATTCTGTAACTTTTTTCTTTATTTATTTTTAATTTTTTGAGAGGGAGGAAGACCCTCAGCAGGGGAATCAAACCTCCAAACACCCAGTCTCAGGGTGGACCACAAGGCCACTGAACTGTATTTGAGACCAGATTCTTGAGTAGCACGGTGCCCTGAAGACAGGAGTATACCTTTCCTCACACACAGACGTATGGTTCTCTTAATTGACTATGGTTTGGGTTGTACTATTTTAACTCAATAAAAATAAATTATTAAGTTCCATTTCGGGGGGAAATAAATCCAAATATATAAGTCCCATTTCTGTAGGACCCCCAGCTGATCTGTCCACTTTACTCAGACACCTGGATGGTCTCTGGCTGGGTCCTGGGTCATGGAAGCTTGTAGCTCTAATTTAGGGGTGTGGATTGGAGCAATGCACTGAGAAAGTTGCCACATGAACCAGCTCTGGAAAAAAATCATGTTGTGTAATCCCTTCTTTGATCCTCCTGGGGGCAGCACTCGCCACTGCCTTTGATGGCTTTGAAATGCAACAATGGTAGCTGTGCTAACAGCTAAAGGCTAATAATCAAGCTCGCTGAGGAGTTGGTCTGCCCTCACACACACATTTACCATGAGATCGATGTGTGTGTGTGAGAGGCACATTTACATTTGCAACTCAAACTACACGCCACGGGAGTAATGCCGTTGTAACCCGGCCCAGCGCACAGCCTCGAGCCGCAGGGGACGGTTGTTTGACATGCCATGTCTGTATTTTAGGTGTTTCATTGTTGCACTGATGGTTTAAGAATTAAATGTTTACAAAATGTTTAATGTTTATACTCTGTGTTTGCACTATGTTTTGCTCTCAAGTTTGCACTAAAGTCTTACAAAGTCCAAGATTTTGCACTGCTGCCTGAACCAAATAAATTTTATAAAAGTGACTTGAGATTCAAGCAATTGTTTATTCTTTTTACTGACCAGGTTTGGTAATTTAGCAGATAATCGCAGTAGCTCAGGAGGTAGAGCGGTCGTCCAGTAACCAGAAGGTTGGTGGTTCGATTCCCCCCTATCCCAAGTCTGTCCGTTGTGTCCTTGGGCAAGACACTTAACCCACCTTGCTCCCAGTGTGTGTCCTCCACTGGTGTATGATTGTGAGTGTTGTGTGGTGGTGGTCGGAGGGACCGTAAGCGCAAAATAGCAGCCACGTTTCCGTCAGTCTGCCCCAGGGCAGCTGTGACTGCTAAGGTAGTTTACCACCACCAAAGTGTGACTGTGTGAGCGAATGAATGATGTATCCAATGTAAAGCTCTTTGAGGGTCTCTGATAAAGCGCTATATGAAATCTGATGTATTATTATTATTAAAATTATATTGAACATTATTTGTATTTTAATATTTTATAAACAATAACACAGTTGTGTGTAAATTGTATGAAAATAAAACATTTTTGTGTGAAGAATACATAACGCAGCTATGTGTAAATTGCATGAAAATAAGACACAGCTCTGTGTTATCTTTGTGTAAACCCAACACAGTTGATGTGTTGACAGATTTTACACATGTTGTGTGTTAAATGTCAGGTCATGTGTCAAAACAACACATTGTGTGTTGTCCTTAACTAGACACACGGATGTGTTAAGAAATAACACATGATGAGTTACTTTTGACACATTCGTTTTGAGAGTGTAGAAATGTGCTGTCTCTCCTCCATCCATGCAGATTTAAAGCCCCAATTTCACACAACTACTACACAACATTGGGGCTGACCATTTGGCTGTCTTTGTAGAAGCCTACCGACTTTCTTCATTTCTTCTGTACTCAGTTATCTGTTAGCCCTGTTAGCTGAAAGTTGCTCTACTCTGACATGTACTCCATCAGCCCCACTGACTGTGGCCCCACCAACATCCTGCAGCATGAAATCCTGACCACCCTTGGGCCCCCTGTGAAACAACCACCTTGCAGGTGGCCAAAGAGAGGCAAATCAGCAGGTTTGTCAAAGTCTGGAGGTGAACCCGGCGCACCCTAGCAACAACAGCTGAGCCCTCGTCATGATGGTAAAAAAGAAGGACAACACCCCCAGTTTACCACTACTGACCATTACAAATTAATGTGAGTTACTGACTCTTAGATTCATCTGGACATTGAGTTTTTAGAGCATCATAAGTAGACTAAGGCTACTGTTGACCTTTCTCTCTTAAGAATATCCAGGCCAAGGTTGTTGCTCATTTCCGCTTTTTCAGCACTTATGTGTTTGCTACATTAACCATGTTGTCTTTCCTGTTAATAGACATTTAGCTTAATCACCGAGGTGAATAAGGTGCAGTATTTGTTAACATTTATGGACATTCAAAGGCATTGTGAGTGTAGCATTTTGAGCCACTTATATTAGCAATACTGCTCATTCTTGTTTTTTTTTTTTCTGTCGTCTTTCTCATAACAGCTACACAAGTGTTAAGTACTTACAGCAAACAGGTGACCAGTACACACGGACAGGCCGATGGCCAGAGCAGATGAACCCTTCAGGTCATTACGTTTGTGGTCACAGGTAGCAAACACGGTGAAGACCAGCTGAAAGGTGATGAAGAATTCTACTACCAGGGCATTCCCCACAGAGACGCTCTCGTGTACCTGGGTCATAAACAGAAAGCAGACTTTTAATCAAATATCACTCTTCCCTATAAGTGGATGTATTATAAAAGAATCACAGTTAACGTCAAGGTTGATATGCTTTGTGGTAGGTGTTTCAGTCAGATTTGGATGACTTGAGTTTTAAAACTTTCACAAGAAAAAAATCCAGACAAGTTCAAGAGATCTCTAAATCCACAAACATGAAAATCCATCACAAACAGCACTTTTTTTTTTTTAATGATTAGTGGTTTAAGAAAAAGATCATTAAGGGCTGTCATTGAGAGTTTTTTTCCCCCCAGTATCATTTTATCAGTGGAGTAATTCTTTGAGAGTTCTGCAGTATTGGTGCATATGTTGGGAGGATTATTCATTTTTCAAAAGGACACCAGACAAGGCCGTAAAGAATTATAATAAATAAAAGCAGTGTCATCTCTGACATTGTTAGATCAGCAAAGACAGTTCAGTAATTGCTTTAGAAACAAGGACACACCATGGTGACCCCCATACTACCCCTAAAAGAGGCTGGGGTGATGCCGAACAGAATAGCGGCCCCTACTATGGCTCCCACACACTGAGACAGCAGGTAGAAAAAAGCTTTCGCCAAACTGAGCTTCTTGGTCACCACCATGGCTGCTGTGACTGCAGGGTTCATATGAGCTCCACTGATGTGGCTGAAGCACTGCACCATGGTGGCAATACTCAGGCCAAAGCAAAGTGAGATGAGCAACACATCAGGGGGGTGGGGAACCTCCTCAACAGCCCCCCAGTTGATGGTTGATCCCAGGGTGAGAAGAATGAAGAGCAGCATGGCAAAGAACTCAGCCCCCACACAACGCCAGAACTCTTGAGTCCAGATGCCTTTGAAAGCAGTCATTGCTTTGTCCTCGGGGCAGGAAGATGGAGACCAGGACCGACAGTGTGGGATATGGCAAGGGAAGCAACATTTCCTGGGAAAGATGACAGGTAGACGAAAACAGAGGTCATGAAATGAAGGTGAAAAGGTCTCAGCTCAGCTGATTCACCACTCTCCAGATGATTAACTTCAGGTCTATCTAAAACTAAAATTAGCTGAACCATCTCATTTCAGTGTCTTCAAAACTACTAAGTCAGTCTTTCGCTGACCCTCTCCATCTGCTGTTCCATCTGAGACCCCACAGTACATGACACACATTGTCATTTACTGATTGTCATTGTTTCTACACATTGTAATTGTTTATCATATAAACCAACATTTATGATTTTGGACTGTGATCAGAAACTAAACCTCTTCACAGGATATCAACCAGACACACTCATTTGTGTTTCATAATAATGGTCTCCTCGTCCGCCGTATTAGCCTGGAGCAATACCATATCATGAATCCAGGAATGCATTTTGTTCAATAATGTTGTGGGAGCCTTGTCACATTTTGGTTCATAAATGGGGGTGCAAACACAGTGAGGCCGTTGTAGGTCAAAAACAATCACTGTGCCAGAAGAGGAGAGTGATGTGGAAGAAATGCTGAAGTAGTTGATAAACAGGACTATTACACACGCAATGCACTACTACAAAATAAAGAAATAAAGCCATGCAGTCCAGCAGCAAACAGTGGTAGATACAGATCAACAGCTGACTTTTTTTTTGATGGAAGGAACATTAGTAATCATAAGGTCCTGTCTGTCACGACGGCGTATCCTCATTTTTCGGTATTCTTTAAGTAACTCTGCTGTGTCCTTCGAAGTCATCATTCACACATAGGACGACCTCTGTGTGTGTAGGGGCACATCATAAAGAGGGACGGGTCCAGGGAGCAGAAAGGCTGAAAAACTCCACGTGAAAAGAAATGCGCGTCTGCAGGCGCACCTGTATGGGGTGCCGTTTGTAAAGCAGCCCATTATAAAAACAACAGCAAGATTTTGTCATATTTAGCAAAACAACAGCAGGATTTAGTCACATTTAGCTTCAAACAGCATTTAAAAAAGTGATGTGAATTTTCGGCAGTCATTTTTTTGCACATTTACAACAACATTTAAATACTAAAACTAAATGTTAAATGTTAAATCTAAATGCTAAATATAAATCTTAAATATATATGTTAAATCTAAATGTTAAATCTAAATCTAAATGTTAAATCTAAATCTAAATGTTAAATCTAAATGTGTTGGGCGAAACTAAATATTTAGCTAATATGCAAATTCACGGTCGGAAACCGGAAGTGCCAAAATAAAAGCTCCAGAAGGTCATATTGATGATTCTTGTGTCGAAGAAAACGAATTAAAACCAATTTAAGGGGGGAACAAATACTTGGGGTGACGTTTCGTGTTAATAACTACGTACAATAGCAACAGCAACAACAAAAACTTTATTAGAAAGACTCGAATTTTCAGTGTCGCTTCTCCGTATGGCGCGGACACTGTACGAACACACGCACACACACATGCAGGTGCGTGTGTTCGTACAGTGTCCGCGCCATACGGAGAAGCGACACTGAAAACTCGAGTCTTTCTAATAAAGTTTTTGTTGTTGCTGTCGCTATCGTAGGTAGTTATTAACACGAAACGTCACCCCAAGTATTTGTTCCCCCCTTAAATTGGTTTTAATTCGTTTTCTTCGACACAAGAATCATCAATATGACCTTCTGGAGCTTTTATTTTGGCACTTCCGGTTTCCGACCGTGAATTTGCATATTAACTAAATATTTAGTTTCGCCCAACACATTTAGATTTAACATTTAGATTTAACATTTAGATTTAACATTTAGATTTAGATTTAACATTTAGATTTAGATTTAACATTTAGATTTAACATATATATTTAAGATTTATATTTAGCATTTAGATTTAACATTTAACATTTAGTTTTAGTATTTAAATGTTGTTGTAAATGTGCAAAAAAATGACTGCCGAAAATTCACATCACGTTTTTAAATGCTGTTTGAAGCTAAATGTGACTAAATCTTGCTGTTGTTTTGCTAAATGTGACCAAATCTTGCTGTTGTTGTTATAATGGGCTGCTTTACAAACGGCACCCCATACACCTGACTCTGACAGGGATTAGATAATAAAATGAGTGAATAGAACCTCGCTGTGCCCTGCGCCTCACCCACCAGTCTGATTGTGCGCCCGTTGGAAAGGGGAAACATATTCGAGTCCCCTCTTTTATTTCTACCATTTTACTCCTACACTGTCCTTGGAGCAGCAGTCACCACCATGGTGGCAAAACACCAAGAGATTTCGTGATAGCTGCAGCTGCCTGCGACCGTTCGTGCTCAGACAACTCACTTCTTTGATCGAGAGAAGTGAAATTTCTCAGCTGTTTCGGGGGTCTGGATACATCACAGTGCAAAGAAAAAAGGGAGTAAGTTTCACTTAAAACCCCACTGCTACAGGAATTTTCTATTCACTGTCATCAAATTTGCATTATCGGATTAGGTCCGATATTACAACTTTAATAAAGGATTTCTTTAGAAATGTTCTCAATGATGACCACCCAGGCTGATTCTGAAAGTTAAAATCTTATTCCGATCGGAGTACCAGCGCTTCATTTCGTGTGGGGAAGTCCCCCGGATTCTGCTCGATACGCTTCTACTCACCTCAGGCGCTCCAGAGCCCCGCCGTCCTCCGTCATGACTGCTCCACCAGCATGGTGGATGTTTCTGTCTTTTATAGCTGAGGACTGTGCGTGAGTGTGCTTGTTTGTTTAACGTCTGGAACAGGTTTGCCCTCGACTGCCCTACAAGATGTCAGATGAGTGCTATAGCAGCGATAAAAGAGACGTTGGATGTAGGTACGGAGGACGAAAAGAGGCAGAATGAAAGATATAAATACATCTTTAAATAAATACTTTAATATGTCATTAATTTATTAAAATGGAATATAATTAATAAATGTGTCATTAAATGGGTCATGAATGAATTCAAATGAGAATTAAATAAATAAATGTGTCATTAAATGTGTCATTAATTTATTAAAAAAACTGTTAATTCCAGGTAAAAGCATGTATAATTATTTCACTATTTAATTAATCATTTCATGGACGATGTTGGATTACTTTATGAGTTTATTTGTCAAACTCACCAAGTCAATTGGTGGGACTGATGCTGATCTAGTGTGATCCATTACTTTGGTCTGAAGCCTTTAGTTTGAAAACGGACAGGCGCTTGGCACGTAATAATGAAAAAAAAAAAACTGCTCCAACGTTAAATTACGATTTTTAAAAACCTTGATTATCCAATAATTATTGACAAATTGAGTTTTAGATTAAAACACTATCGTTTGTTTTCTCAATTTTTTAAGAACTTAGAAAGAAAAAGCAGCAAAGACACATGTGAGAACTTTGATAACGTCATCTATTCAAAAAGAAAACATTAAACAACCATGTCATGAGTATTAGTATATAGCTTCTCTCTCAGGCAAGTATTTTTGAGGATAAATTTTATTTTTGAACAACTACAGTGCTCTCGATCAATCCAAAATGTTAATAAACCTCAAACCTGAATATTTAAGGGAGTAAAAGTGAGATTTTGGCTTCCTTAGGAGAATATCTATGTGTGCACAATTATTGGGGGCAGCTATTAGTGTGCAGAATTATTATGCAACTAAATTAAAAATGAAAAATGTTCCATCTCACTTGTTTTTTCTCACTTGTTAAAGTGAGAATGATAAACAAACAACTCAATTTACAAATAAAAATTGTTGAAATTAAAAAAAAAAAAATCAGTGACCAATATAGCCACCCTTCTTTTCATTAACAGTCATAAGCCTTTCATTCATGGAGTCTTTCAGTTTCTTGATCTGTTGACGATCAACTTTTTGTGTTGCAGTAACCAAAGCCTTCCAGACACTGTTCAGAGAGGTGTACTGTCTTCCTTCACTGTAAATTTCCCGTTTAAGAAGGGCCCACAAGTTCTCAACAGGGTTTAGGTCAAGTGAAGGAGGCCACGTTATTATTCTTTCGTTTTTAAGGCCTTTACTGGCAAGCCACATAGTGGAGTACTTTGTTGCATGCAATGGAGCATTGTCCTGCATAAAAATCATAGTTTTCTTGAAAGATGCAGACTTTTGCCTGTACCACTGCTTGATGAAAGTGTCTTCTCAAAACTGGCATTGGATTTGGGAGTTGATTTTAAGTCCATCTTTAACCCAAAAGGTCCAGCTAGCTCATCTTTAATAATACCAGCCCATACCAGTACCCAGCCTCCATCTTGCTGGTATCTGATTCGAAGTGGAGCTCTGTGCCCATTACTGATCCAGCCACGGGTCCATCCATCTGGTCCGTCAAGAGTCACTCTCATCCCATCAGTCCATAAAACCTTTGAAAAATCTCTCTTCAGATATTTCTTGGCCCAGTCTTGACGTTTCAACTTGTGTCTTGTTCAGTAGTGGTCAGATTTCAGCCTTTCTTACCTTGGCCATGTCTCTGAGCACTGAACACCTTGTACTTCTGGGCACTCCAGGTAGGTTGCAGTTCTGGAATATGACAGCACCGGAGGATAAGCGATTCCTGGTAGCTTTACGTTTGAGTCTTCTCAAATCTTTGGCAGTTAATTTGCGTCTTTTTTTCTTAACACATTTCTTGCGACCCTGTTGACTATTTGCATCAAAATGTTTGCTGGTTCTGTGATCACGCCCAAATATCTAAGCAATTTCAAGAGTGCTGCATCCCTCTGAAAGACTTTTTACATTTTTTGACTTTTCAGAGTCACTTAAATCTCTTTTTTGGCCCATTTTACCTGAGGAAAAGAAGCTGCTTAATAATTATGCACACCTTGATATAGGGTTTTGATCTCCTTAGGCCCCAGCCTCCCTCATTACACTAATACACATTACCTGATATGCTTATATCCAATACGCATTCAAGTTTATACAGCTTAGAGTTGGAAAATATGCATAAAAATGATGATATGATCAAAATACTCACTTGCCTAATAATTGTGCACACACACACACACACACACACACACACACACACACACACACACACACACACACACACACACACACACACACACACACATATAGCCTGACAACTTTCTGTTTCAGCATTTACATGACAAAACTTTACTTTTGGTCAGTTTTCTGATTTAAATATTAGACCCAGCTAGTATAATCATGTTTGCTGAATGCTTACATGCCCCCCCCCCCCACATTCTTTCTAGATAAATAGTGACACAGCCAACACAATGCTGCTACTGTTTATGTTTCTTCATGCAAGCAAACCCCCCCCTCCAATGCATCATACAAACAACCAGCACACTCACACACACACACACACACACACACACACACACACACACACACACACACACTTCATCATTTCTGTTATGTAAGAATTACATAATAGAAAAAACAAAATAGAAAATTAATAAACTTGGGATAATGGGGCTACTGTATAAAACAAAGCAGTGAGTTATATAATCTGTTGAGTAACAAACAAAAACTAGTATTTAGTTTTTCAGGGTTGGGTGACAAGGTGAGATAAAATGGAAAGAATGTGGATTAAATCATAAAAAATAAAAATAAAAAAAAAACAAGAAAAGAAAACTTTTATTCTGGATCAGTTGTTACATGATGTTTTTTTTTTACATTATTTGAGGGCTCAACACTTGTTACATTATTGACCAGTTATTGCATTTTGGCCTTTGATACCTTTTGTTAAATAATATTTCAGGTCATTGCTACAAAGTGGGCACTAACAAGCCCTACAAGCCTGGAGCATGTATGATATGACTGCTGGAATTTCTATTGGTCTTTTTTTTTGTGTTATATAGATTTATTGACTCATTCGTGTAGTTTTGCACATTTGCTTTCCATGCATTTCTTCTAGTTTATTCTAGATTTCTTCTAGATTATTTTAAATGCAATAAAAAAGGAGCTTGTCTCACAAATGCAGGTGCACAAAATGCATTTTACTTAACTTAACATTGTGAAGTACATAGCTGCTTAATTAAGTGACCCACACCTCTCTAAAGAGCTGAGTCTATTGTTTATAGGTAGGTAGGAACTCTCTCTTCTCTCCCTTTTTTTTGTCAAAACACTCTCTATAAACCCAGTGGGTCACAGGCTACCTACTTTCCTTAAAATCAGTCATCTCCAGTTTGGGCTCGCCTGCCCTCGCCCTTGGGCTGATCCAAGGGTAACCTGTTTGACTGCCTGATGTATTGCTTGTGTTTTGTAGTACTTCTGCTGCTGTATGTGCTGATAAGATCCAGGCCAACCAGGGTAGGCTTAAAGCTGCTCAACCAGGAGAAATGTTATCATGGTGTATTTGGTTGAATAAAAGAGTAAAAAAGGGGGATGATAGCATAGTTTCATGAAAAGCAAGCAGGTATATAAAGAAAATGCTCCAAAACTACATCACCACTTAACTGTAACAAATTCTTTACCAATTATCACAGTGCAAGACTGGTATCTGGTGTCCATACTGGACACATGAAATTTACTGAAGAACATTTTGGTCATGAAAGGATGCTATACAATAATGATTACTCAGCTCATTTTCACTCTATTGCTTTTATCCCTCTCATCTGCTGGACATATATAGTCAAAAGACATCATCTGAAGACATATTATCATCTCTTTCTCCATCTCTCTTTATCAGTCTTTCCTCTGTCCATCTGTCTTTACTCATCTCCCTCTATCACTCTCTCCCCTGTCCATATCTCTCTTTTTTCATATCCCTCTCTCCCCTCTCTAAACCCAGCTCAGTCTCAGCAGATGGCTGTCTAATATGAGTTTGGTTCTGCCTGTTGAAGTTTAATTTCATTTCATATCAAATTTTTATTTATTCTTGAAAGGACATTGAGGTTTCCCTAATTTCCAATGCCATTGAGATAACAGCAGTTGAAATAAGCATATGTAAATAAAATTTACAAGACAATGGAATCTATAAAATGAAGAGAGGTAAGAGCTTCATTATTCAAAGTTTGTTAAAGGACATTCCAAGAGTTCAGGGCATAGGAAAATGTTGTTTTTTCCAAGTTCACTGTAAACTGTAGGAATTTTAAAGTTTAGCAGATGGGAGGAGCTGGTCATGTAGGGAAGAGTGGGGTAAGATAAGCTATTTTTCATATTTCTGATCACTACATCAAGTACATAGTTTTGTCTCTAACTAGTGTATTTGCATTTATTTCAAGAAGTTGTGCATCCCTGCAAACCAACAGAATGAGTGTAAACATAACTGTCTTGATAGTATAGCATGCCAAAAAAAGTGGTCTCCTATGCCCCCCCCCCCCCCACACACACATTCATGTGTATTTTTATCTATTATACACGCTTCAAATGGTACAATAATTCTTTACATTATTATTGCATATAACTGCTAAAAAGCTGTTTTGTAAAAAGCCATTTTAACATGAGAATGCCTTTGAGTTATTTAGAACATTCACAGCTGTATTTTTGAAAAGAAAAAGTAAAACATTTCAAAAATCTGAACTGAAACTCTGATCCTCTCATCAGACTTCTTTACTTTCTCATTTGAGCCACTGGCTCAACTTACCCCTGGCCAAATGGCTCGACTGACCCCAGAACTACCATGATGACTTCATTAGTCCTCTAAGCTAAAATAGTGGACTTTTCTGTTAGGTTTTTGACCATATGTTCTAGCTCACAGATACCACAATTGATGTATCAAACAAATTAAAAATGATCTTTTTTGGTCTGAACACAATTCTAATAAAACTTAAGACTGACTAAATTCACTTTCAAGAGTTGAAAAAATGAATTTTTGGAAATAAATGTCTAACACCTTCACCCATGTGCTTCAAACCTTCACAGACTCCATGAATTGATGCCCATCTCCTAAATATTTGGTCACATGATCAATTTCTTTTACCATTACCAAACAACAGGGGTGGCTCAACTTACTCTTTGGCTCAACTTACCCCTCTCTCTCCCATGTGAGAGGATTACTCTTTAAGAAGTTTGTGATTTGAAATGGGAGTTTACTGATGAGAGCCTTGAAATTATACAAAAGTCAATGCTCTCTACGTTTCTTCTTAAGAGAAGACCAACCAACCTTCTGATACAGGACACAATGACGAGCATCATATCTGTCACTGGTCATAAATCCAAGGGTGGAGTAATAGACAGAGTCTAGGGGTTTTAAAGTTGAGGCTGCTGTATGTCTGTAAATTACCGCACTGTAGTCCATAACAGATAAACAAACAGCTTCAAACAATTCTTCTACAGGACAAAAGGGAACTGGATTTATTTCTGTACAAAAAGCAAACTTTCTGTCACAACTTAGATACAAGAGTTTTTACATGGTACTTAAATGTGAAGTTTTAATCAAGCCATATGCCATAAAATTTACACTCTGAGTCTCTCAATTTCTGAGCCATTTATGGTAAATATGTGTAAATTGTCATAATCGATATTTCTGGAGAACAGCATGAATTTAGTTTTAATTGCATTTAATTGCAGTTTATGTTCAATTTAGGATTTTTAATATGAATTAAAAGCAAGTTGCAAATGCTTGATAGTGTACAGAATCTGCAAACAATATAAAACTGTGTCATTCGCATAGAGATTGGTATGACAGTTATTTAAAGAGGAGACCACATCATTGATATACAATAGCTAATCCTAAAACCAGGCACAAGCACTTCTATCCAAGCCAAAGGAAGACAATTGATTTAAAAGACGGTGGTGATCAACTGTATCAAAAGCCTTTGACAGGTCTATAAATAGGGCCGCACAGCGGTGTTTCTTATTTAAGGTTGATATTATATTGTTAGTCTCTAATGTAATGGCTGAGATTGTGCTGTAATGGGCTCTGAAACTAGACTGATTAGGATTTAGTACTGAGTGATGTGATAGGAAGGGCTTGAGTTGCGCGTTGAGTGTTGACCAATGATTCCATGATTTTTGCTGAACAGTGTAGGGTTCAGATGGGACAATAATTGTTTGTTTCCTCCCTCACACCGCCTTTGTGCAGGGGAACCACCTAGGCGGACTTCCACTCTCTCAGAAATTTTCCAGTTGAAATGGAAATGTTAAAAATGGTCATTAAGAGATCTGTGATGAGGGGAGCAGCAAGTTTTAAAAAGAGAGGGTGAAAATTGTCCTGAAACATCTTGTATCTTAAGATTGTAGTGCATATAAGACTTTAGAGTGTGTGAAGGGAAAAAAGGAGAAGCAAGTGGTATCGCCCTCAGTTAATACCTGCTTCAGTGCTGTCAACAGCTGAGGGGAGAACAGGATTTTCTTTATCAAATGAAAAAGCAGCATCAGTAAAGTGCTTGTTAAAAGCTGAGCAAATTTCAAATTAAATTGAGAGCACAAAACCATCAATTTTTATATTAGCAAACAATGGTTTGGAGGTCTTGTTTTTATCCAGTTTTACTGCTTTCAAAGACTTGCAGAATTTTAATAATGGTCAGATTAATCTTTCCTTACAGCTGCATTTACAGCATTTAGAATGTAACTTGATAAATGCTGTTGAGTGTTTCACTCATGTGGTTAAAGATGGGATGGGAGCTGGTCCGACCTTACAGGATGGGGCTGAGTCTGATCCCATCTTTACATTGGGTCTTTGTAAGCAGAGTCTGGTCTAGATCGTTTTTTGTCAGGCATCTTGGGATTGCACTTGTTTTGACTTGGTGCTTTATAGGTAAAGATTGATTGACTGATTGATTAGTTGAGTGTCTTGTGCTGTCTACAGCATCTGCCCTTTCAGAAAAGGCACTGACCCATTGTTGAACCTCAAATCAGGAGTCAGTGTTAAGGTCCTGATCATGAACCGTTGGTGGACCATTCTTTAACTTTGTGGAGATGCCAGCTTGTCTTGGACTAAAGAAGAAACAGAATAATGTCCCTGAGAAATGTGAGGCACAGTCTGGGAACATTGGGTGCTGGGGCAATTTCTCATTACAATGCAGTGCAACCATGCTGAGGGCTTTGTCTGTATCCTTTTCCCAATTCAAACTGTTCCATAGTAAAAGTGACTTGCACATGGCTGCAAACAGGTTTGTACTGAGTGAAATGTATTTGATTAGTTTGATACTGACCTTGTAGTTCAAAGGGATTTGCAATTCATACCAGCCAAAATTTGGTGAAAGATAAGATAAGCAAGAGAGGAGGAGCAGAATTTTAAGAGGAGGTCTGCTTAGAGAGAGGGATCCTGCAGGAGCAGAATTTTTTGAGGGCTTAGGGACCTTTTCTTCATCTGTTTTTCTTTTGAGATAATACATGGAATCCGCCTTGATATCCTCCTGTCTGGCAAAAATGTAAAACTGCCTGTTACCCAGCCAACATCTGTGATATGCATGCTTTTTCTCTTATCTGAGCTGTTAGGAAGATATGAATATGTTCTAGCTCCATCGTTAGGGACTGATCATGACTTCTTTATTCAAGGACTGTGTCAGAAAAAAAGAGTTGGAAATCCCTTTACTGAGCAAAGTTTGGATACACCTAAGTCGCCCTTGAGCCATGTACACTGAGACATTTAGGACACTCGTACCTCATGCCATATTAGGGGCATTTGTGGAATCACAATCATGTACCAATTAAAGAGGGGGTGTTATGCTTTTTTTTCAGACCCCTTCAGGCACCATCAAACTTTTATCAACAAAAACTGCTTCATTTACAGTACTTCACTTAAAATGCCAACCACATTGCTTCTGTTCACAGGTAAAGACAACTGAGTTTTGCATCCTATACAGCACTTAAGCAGAGATAACAAGCACAATACTCCTATTCACAGGAAAAAAGAGCATACTTTTGCATTCAATCTGCTTCTTAAACGAAACATTGTTGAGGTCTAGCACTTTTTACACATGCCTCATACAACACTCGAATTGAGCTGCAGAAAAAATGGACTTCTATTTACAGGACATAAGAATATGCAGTTGTGTTCCACGTGGCTACATCATCCATCCTCCCTGATGGTCTAGTGGCCAGGATCTGACGCTCTTACCGTTGCAGCTGGGGTTTTATTTCCCAGTCAGGGAATTGAGCAATGCAACGATAAAAAGAAAATATAAAAACGGAACCTTCTTCAAGTTTAGAACTTTTTTGCACAAGCCTCATACAGAACTTGACCAGACATGACAAGCACATTGCTCCTATGCACAGGAAAAGGGCAAAGACCTCTGCATATCATGTAGTGTTTCTTGTACTCTCCATGGTGGTCTAATGCAAGGGTCAGCAACCTTAAACACTCAAAGAGCCATTTGGACTTTCCCAAAGTAAGTGAAACACAGGGAGACACAAAACCCGTTTAACATCTAAAATGAAGATAACACTCCATATATCGTTTTTTTTTAACCTTTATGCAAAATATATAAAAAACTTAAGTGTGTTGCATTCATGAAATAAACTGCTGCTGAGAAAACGATTACAGGCGATTGAGTATACCTCAACTAAATTGATGTCTTTAATTTGCCCTCTGGTCAGGTTTTCTGCCATTTTTATGGTTCTGTCTTTGACAGTCTTTGCAGAAAGAGGCATATCTCTGATTTCTATACGACCAACTGGTCAGAAGAGTGGAGTGGCTTTTTTCACTCACGGACATGTTTGGGCAGCAACCCGGTCATGGTGGGTGAACAGATGGTCCGTATCATCCTGCAGGACCTGTACACAGGATCACTTGCGGGCATCCCATACACAGAAATGCAAGGAGAAAGTTGCTGCCAGGCCACACCCTGGTTGGGAGTCAAACGACAGACAGCCTAGCGACAGAGCTTGGGACAAAGGGCTCTATTTTCGTGTACGCCGGTGAGGCGGTGGTGGGTGGCGGACCCCGCGAAGTTGTATTTTCGTCTGGCGGAGCCTGGCGTACAGCCAGTTTGGTGATAAAATGTGTTAAGAAAAAAAGACGCAAATTAACTGCCAAAGATTTGAGAAGACTCAAACGTAAAGCTACCAGGAACTGCTTATCCTCCGGTGCTGTCATATTCCAGAACTGCAACCTACCTGGAGTGCCCAGAAGTACAAGGTGTTCAGTGCTCAGAGACATGGCCAAAGTAAGGAAGGCTGAAATCTGACCACCACTGAACAAGACACAAGTTGAAACGTCAAGACTGGGCCAAGAAATATCTGAAGAGAGATTTTTCAAAGGTTTTATGGACTGATGGGATGAGAGTGACTCTTGACGGACCAGATGGATGGACCTGTGGCTGGATCAGTAATGGGCACAGAGCTCCACTTCAAATCAGACACCAGCAAGGTGAAGGCGGGGTACTGGTATGGGCAGGTATTATTAAAGATGAGCTAGCTGGACCTTTTGGGTTAAAGATGGACTTAAAATCAACTCCCAAATCCAATGCCAGTTTTGAGAAGACACTTTCTTCAAGCAGTGGTACAGGCAAAAGTCTGCATCTTTCAAGAAAACCATTTTTATGCAGGACAATGCTCCATTGCATGCAACAAAGTACTCCACCAAGTGGCTCGCCAGTAAAGGCCTTAAAAACGAAAGAATAATGACGTGGCCTCCTTCTTCACCTGACCTAAACCCTGTTGAGAACTTGTGGGCCCTTCTTAAACGGGAAATTTACAGTGAAGGAAGACAGTACACCTCTCTGAACAGTGTCTGGAAGGCTTTGGTTACTGCAACACAAAAAGTTGATCGTCAACAGATCAAGAAACTGAAAGACTCCATGAATGAAAGGCTTATGACTGTTAATGAAAAGAAGGGTGGCTATATTGGTCACTGATTTTTTTTTTTTAATTTCAACAATTTTTATTTGTAAATTGAGTTGTTTGTTTATCATTCTCACTTTAACAAGTGAGAATAAACAAGTGAGATGGAACATTTTTCATTTTTAATTTAGTTGCGTAATACTGTAATTCTGCACACTAATAGCTGCCCCCAATAATTGTGCACACATAGATATTCTCCTAAGGAAGTCAAAATCTCACTTTTACTCCCTGAAATATTCAGGTTTGAGGTTTATTAACATTTTGGATTGACCGAGAGCACTGTAGTTGTTCAAAAATAAAATTTATCCTCAAAAATACAACTTGCCTAATAATTGTGCACACAGTGTAGACACACATGATGAAGTTAACAAGATATGTAATTCGTCTCACTCCTTCTCTTTCATTCACTTCCTCTTATGTCTCATGCAGCTCGACCTGGACATTTCTCTGTGTCCTCTCCCCGCCCTGCTGCAGTGGCTGAACAGATGATTTGTGTCAGTGATCAGATGAGTTATTTACTTTAAGCCTACATACGGATATTATAATATTCAGTTTTGTGAGCCAAATTTATTTTATATGCCAACATCTATGAAAGAAAGAGCCAGGCCATGGAGCGCGATGCGTCATTACGCGCAGATGGTTCGGATTTTAATGCCATTTTTGGAATATATGTTGTGATCTGTGCACACAACCCACCTTTGTCACGTGAGGTTTGAATATATGCAACTTTATGTGAGTGTCTTTATTTGTGGAAAAGGGTGTTTGTCTTACCAGTGGGTCCAACATTACACACACCAAATCCATCTGTGCTCATATGAGAGAGTGTGGAGGACGCCCTCTGCAGTGACACTTGTTGAGGGGCTGCCTTCTGTCGCCATCGTGTGGCATTACTTTCTTCAGACATCTCTTGATCTCTTTGACTACTTCACGAAAATAGTAACACGCCTCGCCTGTGGCGGATTTAAAGGCGAGGAAAGGAGCTGATTTTATTGGTCAATACAGGTCTCGGCTGTGTTAAACCCACTCCACGCCCTCTCTCCTCCCTCGCTACGATTTACGCCGCTGGGAGGAGCTGAGTTAGAGTGGGTAGATACTTACGCCGGGCTGGGGCGCTCACCAAAATACCAAATTGTGCTTGGGAACGCCTTGTCAGCGCGGCGGGCCTGACTTACGCCGCGCCTGCGGCACGTCTCCAGCGAGGCACGTCTCCAGCGAGGCACGAAAATAGAGCCCAAAGTGTAACTTTGCCTTCCCTCATGTCTTTGCCAGAGCTAAGCAGTTGGCTGAGGAAGGCTTGGAAGAACTGAAGGTCAGTTTCTTCCCAGTCCTAAGACTCATATTGTGTTGAGACCTAAACATAAGAATGTATTATTTAATTTGGAGTGTAAGATTTTAAATATTTTAAAATTATAATTTAGATACCAGTGAGTCAAATAGCTTAAAAAGCAAGCGAATGCTATTTAAATTGTATTTTCATTTTGTTTAAAACTTATATTTTTCGGACTGAGGTCAAAGGTGATGTGATGTCATCAGCAGGCGTGAAGCGAGTTTTGTTGTTGTTCTGTATGTGTGTCTGACGGGAGTCAGGGGTGTCTCCACGTCTGTGTATGCCTCAAAAGAAAGAAAAAACAACGAAAAACGAACATGGAACTGGGATAAATAAAGTTGCCAAACAGAGAGACGGAGTCATGTCTGCTTGAGAGTGCAACATAAACTTGGTGTTTCCGCCCGGTCGAATTTTTTTTTCCGGCGCAAAGCAGGACGAGTGACGAGCACCCAACACGGACCTGGGAAGAGCTAACGCTAGCTGCAAACCAAGCCTGCAGACACCTAAAGCCACATACGAAAGGTGAAGGTAAACGTTTTCTATCATGTCGGCACCCCAACAGATGTCACCAGAGTGGGAAAGCATTGTGGCAGAGATAGAAGAAAAGTTACTGGCAATGAAAGCACCGGTTTTGAATGATGTGTGTGCAGGATTTGATCTTACAGTGGAGGAGCGTGACAAAAACTTACCTCACAAGTTGAGAAGGCTGATTCTTCAATATATAGAAGGAGGAGATATTATCTCAATGGAAGATGAGGGAATGTCTGTTTTGCTGGAATTAAATGACAAACTTGATTAACTTAAAGAGAAATTGGAGGATAGTGATGAACTCCTATCTCCAAGTGCAGTCCAGGAACACCGCCTGGTGGACAAAAAGGAAACAGCATCCAATAATATAGAACCAAGAGAAAGTGGTTCAACACTGAATGCAACAGCTGCTGTGGCTAGTCCAAATGTACCTTTTGTCCATCCGTTGTACAGGAGAGAGTTAAAAATAACTGGACAAATTGGAGAGCCGAATCCAAAGGATAAGTTAACCTACTCAAGTTTGGAGAGACAGATTCAAAGAGCACTAAAGAAAGGATTTGATGAGGGAGAAGTTGTCGAAGCAGTTATTCAAGCAATAGCTCCAGGAACAAAACTTAAGAGTTACTTGGAAAGTAGCATAGACTTGACACTGGACGCCCTCAGGCAAATTCTACGGACTCATTTCATTGAAAAAGATGTTACAGAGCTGTATCACTCCCTCACATGTGCAGTTCAGGAGCCCAAAGAGACGCCCATCCAGTTTTTGATGCGAGCCATGGACCTGAGACAACAAATTGTCCATGCCTCGGACAGAGTCAAGTCTGGTTTGAAGTACAGTGCAGAACTTATTCAAAACCAGTTCCTTCAAACAGTAATGACTGGTCTCCATGATGACACTATTCGCACAGACATAAAGCCATACTTACAAAATCCCAACGTGACAGATGAGGTCCTTCTGGAGAAAATGACTACTGCATACAGCCTGGAAAATGGAGAGAAAGAACAAGCTGTCTACCACAACAAAGGCAAAAATGATCAGAGTGGCGGCAATCGATGAAGGAAATGAACAAACTGAACATGTGCTCAAACCAAACAAGAATAAAGGTTGTGAAACAAACAAACGCGATACACTCATGGATAAGGTTGATCAGGGTAACAAAGCCATTTGTGAAGCTATTTAGAACCTCACCACACACATCGCAAGCCTTCAGCAAGTCCCCCAGTCTCACATTCAACAAAGGAGAATGAGTGAAGAACCAAGTCGAAAATACAGCACACGACCTAGGACTGTTAACAGCAGACAATGTCGGAAATGTCAACAGTCCGACCCCAACGGAAAATGTGATCACTGTTACAAGTGCGGCAGCACAGAACACTGGGCATCAGGATGTCGAATGAAAACCATCACAGCCAGTACAAGCAAAATTGAAATTGTGCAATGCCCCACTGAAAACTTAAAGAAAGCAGAACTTTTCAGTCTAAGAGCACCTCTCACTGGTAAACAGCTGCAAACGGCGAAGCTGGTTGGAAAAAGATGTCTGGTTCAAGCTTCTTTGGGAGGAGTTGATACCACCATATTGTGGGACACTGGTTCACAGGTATCAATTGTGGGAACCAACTGGAAAACAAAGTATCTACCAGACGTTGAGGTGAGACCAGTGACTGAGCTACTTGAAGATGGGTCATTGGAGCTTTCGGCTGCTAATGGGACTGATATTCCATGTCAGGGGTGGATGGAAGTTGAATTCACCTTATCCAAAGATGCTGTAGCTGGAATGAGCGACAAACCCGTCATGGTACCTATCCTTGTGGCCAACAGTGACATGGAACGCCCAATCATCGGCTTTAATGTAATTGAGGAACTGGCCCTGACCAGTGACACAAGTGAAGACTGTATTTCATCAGGTCAGATGGTCAAGAGACTGCGCACAGCCCTGGAGGTAGGCCACGGATCCGCAAGAGCCGTTTTATCTGTCTTGAAAAGCAAAAGCCTAAAAACCAGCCCCACTTAGCCAGAGTCAGCAGACAACCAGTGACCATCCCCAAGAACAAAATGATGATTGTGTAGTGTGGTCGGCTAAACAAGAGTCTGGTGAGTGCATCAGTTGGCTGAAGAACAGACACCACAAGCTGCAGACAGCAGTGCTGCTCCACCTGCGCCGCAGTCGAGTGGAGAGTCACAAGGTGAGCCTTGGGATCCACCTGTGGACCTGAGCCATCTACCAGAAGACCAGCAACAGCAGGTAAAATAAATGCTGAGGGAAGAATGTGATGTTTTTGCAAAGGATGACTGGGATACAGGACGCATTAAAGATTTGGAGATAGAGATACAGCTAAAAGACAATGTGCCTGTCCAAAGAACATACAATGCAATCCCTAAACATCTCTACCAGGAAGTAAAAACACACATACAGGACTTACTACACCGAGGCTGGATCCAGAAGTCCTGCTCTTCATACTCCTCACCTGTAGTATGCCTCAGGAAGAAAGATGGGAGTCTGCGGCTGTGTATCAACTACAGGCTACTGAATGGGAAAACACTGCCTGATCACCATCCCATCCCAAGGATCCAAGAGATTCTCGACAATCTTGGTGGCAATTCCTGGTTCACGGTGCTGGACCAGGGAAAAGCATACCATCAGGGCTTCATGAGTGAGAAAAGCCGACCCTGCACTGCGTTCATAACCCAATGGGTCTTTATGAATGGGTGAGAATCCCATTCGGGCTGACCAACGCCCCTGCCTGCTTTCAACGCTACATGGAGGGATGTCTGAGAGACCTCAGAGACGAGGTATGTGTCCCATATTTGGACAATGTATTGGTTTTTAGCTCCAGCTTCAATCAACACATTGAAAATGTGAGACAGGTGCTCAGACGACAGCAAGAGTGTGGCATAAAACTGAGACCAAAAAAATGTGACTTTTTCAAAAGTGAGGTGTGTTATGTAGGTAGAGTAATCTCTGCAGAGGGATACAAGATGAATCCTAAAGAGAGAGAGGCAGTTCAAGCATTGAAGCACGAAACACCAACTACTGTGCGAGAGGTGAGAAAGCTAATGGGATTCCTTAGTTACTACCGATCCTACATACCAGATTTTTCTAGAACAGCCAAGCCCCTTTATGAACTGCTAGCGAAGCCCAAGACTGAGGTGAAGCAGAGTCAGAAGAAAAAGGATCCTAGCCGCAAATCTGCTCAGTTGCCACCTTCCCATCCAGCACAGTGGACAGCACTCCACAAAGAGATACTGAACACAATAGTAGGTCAGCTGACAACCCCACCAGTCATGGCATATCCTGATCTGGAAAAACCTTTTGTGCTTCATGTGGATGCCTCTGAAGATGGTCTAGGTGCAGTTTTGTACCAACGTCAAGAGGGTGTTCTCAGAGTGATAGCATATGGATCAAGAACCTTAACAGCAGCAGAGAGGAATTACAAGTTTCATTCAGGCAAATTAGAATTCCTGGTGCTGAAATGGGCCGTAACAGAACGGTTTCGGGACTATCTCTTCCACGCATCCCACTTTACGGTTTACAGTGACAACAATCCCCTGACCTATGTCACAAAGTCAGCAAAACTGAATGCAGCTGGACACCGCTGGGTGGCAGAGTTAGCGGATTATCGGTTCACACTGAAATACAGACCTGGGACAGTAAATAGGGATGCAGACTTCCTGTCACGCAGACCGAAACCCATTGAGGATGTCATCCAAGAATGCACTGAAGAATACCAAGAGGAGACCATCAAATGCATCAGTAAAGCCCTGGACATAGACAAGACAGGAGAAGTGAATTGGATCTCTGCTGTTACCTGCAATGAAGATGCGCTGCCAGAAGGATGCAACATCTCAGAGCCAATTCAGCCTCTTGCGGGAGATGACATAAGGGCAGCTCAAAATGCAGATCTGGTCATAAACAGAGTAGTGTATTTGAAAAAAAAAACGTCTACTTGAAACATAAAGACAAGCTGACAGAGAATGAAGGCGTCAGACAACTTCTTAGGGAGTGGCCCCGTCTACAGATAGATGGTGATGGCATCCTCCGGAGAGAGACTGCGACAAGAAAGCAGCTGGTTGTCCCTGAGTCTCTAAAACCAGTTGTCTACAAACACCTACACGAGGAAATGGGACACTTAGGTGCAGATAGAATGGTGGCTCTAGCAAGAGAACGCTTCTTTTGGTCAAAGATGAGACAGGAGATGGAACACTATGTTACCAAAGTGTGTTGCTGCATTAAGAGAAAGAAACCGAACAGAATAACCAGAACAGCTATACACAGTATAGAAATGTCTGCACCGTTTGAGATGATCTCCGTTGATTACTTACATCTGGACAAGTGTAAGGGAGGTGAGGAATACATACTTGTAGTTGTTGATCATTTTACTAAATATGCGCAGGCATATGCAACAAGAGACAAGTCTGGGAAGACAGCAGCCAGAAAGCTTTTTGATGACTTCATCATGCGTTTTGGCTTCCCATCCAAGATACACCACGACCAGGGAAAAGAGTTTGAAAACACTCTCTTCCACAAGCTGCAAGACTACTGTGGTATCCGTCACTCCCGCACTTCTCCATATCATCCTCAAGCAAATCCTGCAGAGCGCTTCAATAGAACACTGCTGGAAATGCTGCGCACACTGGAGGAGTCTCAAAAGTCAAGGTGGAAAGAGCATCTTAACAAAGTGGTCCATGCCTACAACTCAACTGTGCATGAGGCAACAGGATTCTCCCCATTTTTCCTTCTCTTTGGCCGTGAACCAACACTACCAGTGGACCTGATGTTCCCCACGAAAGGAGAGGAGAGAAACCGGTCACAGACTGGTTATGCTGAGAACCTCATGCAAGAAGTTATGCAAGAAGCCTATGCCATTGCAAGGCAGAACATGAAGAAAAGTGCTAGAAGAGGACAGAAAAATTACAATCAGCGTGCATGGAGTTCTACACTTGAGTCAGGTGATCACGTCCTGGTGAGAAACCTCACACCCAGAGGTGGCACTGGAAAACTACGCAGCTACTGGGAAGACATGATTTATGTTGTCAAGGGAAGGAAAGGCCCTGATAGTCCTGTGTATGTGGTGGGAACAGTGGGAACAAAACAAGACTTAGAACAGGAAGACAACATACACCCAAGCACAACACTTACCCAGCTGGTACGGACAGTTCCAGTGAAGAGGAGCTTTACGTGTGGACATCAGCGAGACATGCAGATCTGCCCCTTAATGTAGAAGCAAAAGAGTTTTGCCCTAGGAGTGAAACGCTCAGAGACAGACCTGAGTTTATACCTGAGGAGCACTCTAAAGAGGAACATGTGGAAGAGGGACATGGCGTGGAGGAGAAAAGTAACGCTCCTGCTGTGGAATCAGAGGATGAGCAGAGCGATGCTGAAACATGGAGAGAAAGGCCTTAGAGAGTTCGACAGCCCAGGCGTGTCTACACCTATGACCAGTTAGGCCAGCCAACCTTTTAACAGCTGAAGACCTGCCCTGTCAGTGTGCGAGAGCCCTCTGAGACCAGCCATGACCTGCCGACCAGATCATCATCCATGTATCCTTTTGGTCATGAATAAGAGATTCACTCACACAAGACAATTTAATAAGTTAGTTTATTTCTGATTTGTAACACGAGTTATAGTTCATGGGGATGTGGTAACTGACACACATTACAGAATAGAAAAAAAACAGGTTAGCTGAACATTTATTTTAATAATAAGTACAGAAAAGGACGATACTATGCTAGTATTTTGGAGTTAAGACAGTAGTGTGGTGCATACTGTAAGGAAGAATTAGTTGTGTGTACACTTACAGAATAGGACTATTGAATAGATGGTTATAAAATGTGTAAATACACAGTTCTGGGTGTACATGGTAATTTCCTTGTCCCATTGTGAAGATTTGGGGGGCCCACCAATGCTTCTACCGACGATGCACCCTTATGTACTTATGGACTACCAGTATTTGATCCTGTACTGTGGCCATGAGAGACTTGCAAGGAAAAAATGGATTACTCGGATAGTACAACCTCATCATCCTGTAAATGAAGAAATGTGCTGTGTGTCATACATACCTGTACCTATACTTACCTTTTCATCAAGTGTTCAATGGTTAAGAGATAAAGAAAATGTTTGGCAACATTTTATTTAGTGGGGGAGGGTGTTGAGACCTAAATATAGGAACATATTATTTAATTTGGAGTGCAAGATTTTAAATATTTTAAAATTATAATTTAGATACCAGTGAGTCAAATAGCTTAAAAAGCAAGCGAATGCTATTTAAATTGTATTTTCATTTTGTTTAAAACTTATATTTTTCGGACTGAGGTCAGAGGTGATGTGATGTCATCAGCAGGCGTGGAGCGAGTTTTGTTGTTGTTCTGCATGTGCGTCTGATGGGAGTCAGGGGTGTCTCCGTGCCTCAAAAGAAAGAAAAAACAAGAAAAACGAACATGGAACTGGGATAAATAAAGTTGCCAAACAGAGAGACGGAGTCATGTCTGCTTGAGAGTGTAACAATTGCTGAATGAATTTCTCAATATGCGCAAGTTGTCCACTAACCCACCACCAGAGGCCTTGCTGGAGAGCCTGGCAACAGAATCCAGAAACCAGAGATGACAAGCATTTTTGAGATTTTTGTTCAGGTCAGCTGACCACAACAGTTCAGAAATGGCTTTTTTGATCTCATCTCCATCTGGATATTTTTCAGTCTGGCAAATGTCTGGCAAGTTGCAACATTTGCCTTTTTGTTTTTCGCATTATTTTCACCACATATTAGGCATACTGGTAAGCCACTCTCGTCCGCAGTAAAATTGAATGAATCAGTCCACATCTCATTAAATGGTTTGTTTTCTTCAGAAACTTTTATTTTCTTGCATGTATTTATGTTGGCCTACCTGGGGGTTGAAAGGCTTGATTCTGAATTAAATGGAATTTTGAATTGCACGCCGGCGGTTTTCACAAGTCGGCAGTCGAAAATAGAGCCGGCACGTCTCAGGCGAGGCACGAAAATAGAGCCTATAGTCAGGTCTACACCAACAGGCCATATACCTAAGTTAAACTGCATATAGATATTCTGTAAGGTTAGGTAAAGTCTCCCATCCCCACCCTCACCCTTGCTTTTGGGTAGTTGAAGTGTCGTAAATTTTATTCTTGGATTTTTACTGTTCCAAATGAATCTAGAAATCATCTTGTCCCAGGCTATACATTTAATTTGGAGGATTTAAATTGGAAGAGTTTGAAATAAATATAACACAACAGTTTAGGTAAAATATTCATTTTGACTGTCTGTATTCTTGCACTGAAGTCTCATGGGAGGGTAGACCACCTTTCAAAATCTTTTTGGATGTTTTTTTCTAATTCACTTTAATTGTTTTCAAACATGGCGGGAAGTGTTTTACACAGAGTTACACTGAAATACTTGTTTTATAAGTCCATTTCAAATTATATGGATCTCTTATTTGGCGGGATGGAGAATGCTCCTACTTACTTGAAAAGAGAGCAGACCTTTGTGTCCCATCTGCCCCTGCTTGCACCCTCCCTGATGTTCGCTTGGCAACCATGATAATCTATTATAAAAATAACAAAGCATTAAAAGAAATAAAACAATACTAAAATCAAACAACAAAAGAAGATGAATAAAAAGAGGTAATAAAAGCCAAAATAGTAACTCTGAAATAATAATAGAGTAAGAACACACAATACTAATTAAAAAATGTAAACAGAAATCAGCTAAAAGCCAGACTAAAAAGGCAGGTCTTGAGTTTACCTTTAAAAATATGAACAGTAGGTGCCACTCTCAAGTCTGCAGGTGGGCTTTTTCACAGATGGGATTCATAATATTGAAATTATGATTCATCGTCATCGAATGTTTTGGTTTTTACTTTAGGAACAGTTAAAAGATCACAACCTGAAGACCTGAGGGCTTGACTGGGCTCATATGGTAAAGGCAGATCAGATAAATAGAAAAGACCAGGAAAATTAAGGGATTAAAAAAACAATAAAAGAACGTTAAAATCTACTCTTAAAGGTCTGAGCTGGGAGACAACCTTTACAAGCATTGCAACATTGACCACGAGCTGGAGAGACAGTATCTGCACTCCACTGGAATATACAACAGAATATGATTGAGCATTAACAGAAACCGCAAGGAAACAGCAGAGGGCAGCAATACGCCTTGGATGTGTCTTGCCTGCTGACGCCAAAGAAAAGAAAGAAGACCCCCTCCCCCATTTAGTGGATGTACAACAAATGTACATAATTTACATGACAAGAAAGGGAAAGTGTCACAGCAACAGCAAGTCAGTGGTGGAATGCAAGTCGGGATAAAAGAAACAACAAGAACACAAAGAAAAAGAACAAAAAGAGGTATCCAAGTTTTCAGATAAGAGCAGACTTAATGTTAGAATAGCAAGGATTTTGATACTGAGTTGAACAGTTTTACAGCCTCTCTATTCATTCTTTCTACACATTTGAATGATTTTAAGTAGTGGGTGAAATCAAAGATAAAGACAGAGAAAGAAGAGGGCAGCTTTGCCATTTACAGGTATAAATATTATATTCACCCAGGATTATTACTAGATTAACCAAATCTGAGATACTTTCATTTAAATTGTCCATGTAGTAGATTGGATTGTTACAAGTGAAAGAGAGTGTGTCATCAGTTTTCAAGGATAGCCAGTTGTGGACATCAGACCAAAACAATTTAGTATGAGGACAGTGGACGAATAAATGCTCAATAGTTTCCATCTCTAATGAACAAAAAGTACAGAAGTCCACCTCAAAGTTAAATCTCTTGTTCGATAAATAGTTCAGAGGGTAAACTGCAGATGCAATTTTAAAGTGTGCCTCTTGGACTTTAGGAGCTGTAGGGTAGAAAAGCTAAAAAGAGAGAGACTTTTTTTAAATCAAAGTGGCCTCTATATCTTTTTGTATAAAGCAAGAGTTGAAACCACCTGATGTACTGATGTACTAGGAGGGAGGCAGTTGCAGCAGTGGACACCCGTGTATAGAAGACATAGGAGACCCAATATACTTTATATACATACACTACCGGTCAAAAGTTTTAGAACACCCCAATTTTTCCATTTAAAAAAAAATGAAAATCAAGCAGTTCAAGTCCAATGAATAGCTTTAAAGGGTACAAAGGTAAGTGGTGTCACTCCTGTGTAATCATCTTGTTTATTTACATTCCATCAGGAGAATAATGAGATGTGACAGTAAATGAATGGAAATAAAAATTGTAGTTTAATGTTGTATTATAATAATGGACAAATATATAAATATTTGTTTTAAAAACTAGGGGGCATTTTTGGCCCCTGGAACATGATTTTTGGGGGCATTCCAGGCTAAATTGGGGGCTCAATGGCCTGTGGTGAAAAGCACCCTGAA
Source organism: Xyrichtys novacula (assembly GCA_962446985.1). Taxonomy (NCBI): domain Eukaryota; kingdom Metazoa; phylum Chordata; class Actinopteri; order Labriformes; family Labridae; genus Xyrichtys; species Xyrichtys novacula. The sequence goes on from OY660872.1 coordinate 31,435,827, forward strand.
ACAAAACGACTGCTACAGCATTCTGTGGCGCCATGCAATACCCTCTGGGATGCACCTACTTAGTCAGAAGTTCATCCTACAGCACAGAGACATTGAACTGCATCATTTTCAATTAAATTCTGGAAAAGTTGGGCTGTTCTAAAACTTTTGACCAGTAGTGTATATGTGTTTATATGCACAGCGACCAGAAAAAAACATTTGTATTTACATATGACACATAGGGCTCTATTTTCGTGTCCCCCGACAACGCGGCGGACGGTGGCGGACACCGCGCAGTGGTATTTTCATCTGGCAGAGCCAGGCGTACAGCCAGTTTGGTATTCTCATCGACTGAGGCGCACCAAGGTCCGCCAAGCTGGGTGTGGTGGCGCGGCAGGGGGAGGTGTCAACAGAATCAGCTGGCACAGTGACATTTTCGTGCTCGCTAGTGGCGTATAAAGTGTGCTGAAAGCTCGTGGAGTGCAGCTGGTCTAGTGGTATTTTGGTAAACCCACTCCACGCCCTCTCTACGACTTACGCCGCTGGGAGGATCTGAGTTAGGGAGTGGGGATACTTACGTCGGGCTGGGCCGCTCACCAAAATACCAAATTGTGCTTGGGAACGCCTTGTCGGCACGGTGGACCTGACTTACGCCGCGCCTGCACCACGTCGCTAGTGAGGCACGAAAATAGAGCCCATAGTGCAGGTGGTTAAATTACTATAAGAAAACAATATATTTCTTAAAATTTGCTTTTATTTCTGCATTTTTGTCACACTTATCCAAAAGATGAAAATATCAGATTGTACACATTTTATACACTTCTCTTTTAAACTCCCTGGACAGATCCTGATGTATTTATTCGGCTTTTCTCCATGTTTACTCCAGGAATGCTGATTCAGATTGTAGTAGTATTAGTAATAATGTTGCCCTCTCATTGCGCATCAGGCAGATGGCATCTCAGCTGAACTCCACACAAAATACTGCAAAAGTACATCTTTATGGAAACTGTCAGTAAACTGTCAAAGAGGTAGCTTTGTAAACAGCTGACCTGCTGTCAAAAAGTCCCAAACATGCCTGACCATGTGTGAAAAGCTTTGTCAATGTCAATGTCAATGTCAATTTTATTTGTATAGCACATTTAAACAGCCAGTGGCCTACCAAAGTGCTTTACAATAACGAAGCAGTAGCAATAAAAGCAAGTCATACACAACAAACAGCAGCAACAAAAGACATGTAATATATAAATGAAAATAAAAACAAATATATAACCAATACAAGTATCATACTCCGTCAAAAGCTAAGGTGAACAAGTGCGTCTTCAGTTGAGTTTTAAAAGTAGAGAGACTATTTGCAGTGCGCACACTTAGGGGTAGTGCATTCCACAAAGCTTTAACCCTTGACCTTTGGTGATAACTATAATAGTCAGTTACTACTGTTGTAAGGACAGTGGATTTTCTGGGATGACTGTGAAATGACCAGAAGTACTAAAGGTCCTTTCACACAGGGACCTTTTTTTTTCATGCGATTAATTCAGACGTCAATAATTTTATTCGAACCCCTATCCTGTCAATACAAGCGTTCACATCAGCGACGTTTTTCCGTCCTGCGATATTGCAGCATTTATTTTTTCGGATCACGGCCGATTTTTCTAAAGTTTCGCATACTGTGTGTCCACTTCTGACCAATCAGATTGCGTGTTGTTGCAACGTCTGATTCAGCGGAATATCCAACATGGCTGACCGGCTGATTGTTTACGTGTCGGAGAACAGAGTACTTCTTGATAAAAGACACAAATATTACAAAGATAACGACCTGAAGGACAACTTGTGGAGAGTCATAGCGTCGGATCTCTCATATGACGATGGTTTGTGTGCTTTAACGGTTTGCTAAACGTCTTTGTTTTAACTTTCATCTGTGCAAAGTAACTTTAGCTCGTAAGCTAAGCTGTTCAGATACAACATACCATATGTATTTTCACTGTCTCAAACTCAATTGCATTCTATCTTTTATCCCCCCGGAAGGTTGCAAAATCGCATCACTCTTGATGTGTATAGTCAGGCGCGTCAAAATTCACCTCTGAATATTTTGTAATTTCACATCATATATTTGCATCGGTCCCGGTGTGTAAGGACCTTAACTGTGTGGTGTGGTGAGTTAGAATCTGAAAGATTAAAAAATTAAGTATGAAATGACCTGCTTTAAATGGTTGGATGGCACTGCTACACTGATGAGGATGTTACCACAATAATTTCTAAAATCACTCAATCCCACATTTGTGAAGTGACCAGATACTTCTTTTAATGCCAAACTCAAGCTTTTCCTTTGTGTATTTTAGGAGCAGCAGCAGTTTTGCTCTTAAAGCCTGAATGCAAATTGAAGGGCAGAAATCATCAGACCTGGTCTGGTGGCTTCCTGTGAGCCTGCCCTGGTCTTTTTCTCTAATTTCCCCCTCTCTCTCTGAATCCCTGTGTCTCAAGGACAGATGGTGAGTGTCAGGAGCATGCTAGTTCTCTTATCACACTATGGGCCTCAGCCATACCATGGAGAGAGATGTTTCTGCACTGGGTGGGTCGTTTTAATCCAGTGGGGCAAGTGGAGAGAGGAGGAGAGCAAGAAAAATATATGTGTGAGAGGAAGTATGAAGACTTGGAGAATGAGGAAAGGAGGATGAGAGGGATTGAGATAGGAGGAGAGAGAGCCATGCAGGGAGACATTAGACAAAGAACAGTAAGATGTGTGGGCAGTGAAGGAGTGACAAGGATAGGAGATACATAAAAAAGAAATGCATTAAGGGAGGAGAGAGGATAAGAGGGAGGAGAGAGAGGGAGGTAAGGAGAGATTTTCATAGTCTTTCAATTTGGACTTTTCTGTAGTATTCAATGAAGCTAATTGGTTTGGTTGCCATGGTGAAATAGTGGGCTTTGGAAATGGTGACAGAGGGGACTTTTGATTTTTGATATCCTCCAAAAATAACAGTAAAAAAAAAAAGAACCACAGCATAAACAAATACACAAACATAAAACAAATTCACTTGGGCACAGAGAACAGCTGATGCTTGATCTAATAAAAAAACAAACAAACAAAAAAAAAAAGGATTCATTCTCCCTGACTAACATCATGCACAGAAAAAGGGGTAACAGAGAGTATGCACTGACATCACACCTCCTCTGTCAGACTTAGAGGCAGAAAAGTCCTGCAGCACCACAGCCCCATTAGGGGAATGAGAAAATCTGGGACTGGACAGATCTCTCTTTGCATAGTTGGACTCAGGGGTTCCTCAAATTGACATTCATGGTCATCAACATGGGAACAGGAATTATCATGTGACGTGGAGTCATAAAGTGATTGAAAAGAAGCTGATCAGAAACTTTTTTTTGTAAACTAGCAAGCATTATACTATGTGTACTTCAGCTAAATGTGGCATTGTGGCATTATGACATCATGTGTGATTCAACTGTGCTTCAGTATAGGTTTCACAAACAAGGAGATACTTGAGATAGTACTTTTGAAGTATAAAGGAAACGTTGAAAGAGCTCAGGACAAATAGCCTGGAATACTTCACAGGGAAACCAGCAACAAAATTCCAGGGTGCATTGGTAGAAGTTCTTTGTCAACTCTAGGGTCCAGGACATGCAGGTATGTCCAAATGATTCTCCCATGAAGCTAAGATCATTCATATTCTGGATATAGGTGCAAATAGAAATGAAATGCGATGGAAAACTGAGCAAAAATAAGCTATTCCAGCCATTTTTCATATAAATATGGGATAACATACAAATGAAAACACTCAAAAAAAGCATTTTGCACTATGAGGCAGTAATATTTTACACAAGCAGGCAAGTGGGGCTGACTCCAGATGAGGTCAGGACTGTATAATGTGCCAAATATGGCGATTTTCGACCAAACGTACCACGCATTTTGACTGATTACTCAAAAAGTTATGGAATGCCCATCCTGAAACTTGCAGGGATGCTAGTGGACATGATAGTCTTTCTTCAGTGAGAATATAAAGAAATTGAAGGACGCGAGTTTTTTGCTATTTCCAATTTAAGTTTTTGGTCTTTTATAATTTTTTCCTGGTCCAATTTGGGAAAAAAATGTTACAAACAAAAAGATAGAACTTGAAGAGAGCTTTAAAATGACACATGAATCGGCTCTCTAGGTGCCATACTTCCAGAGATATGAACACTTTTGTAACGCATGTCATGCTAACTAGCCAAAAATTCATTAGCCCCTATCTCACTAATTAGATGGCTTTGAACAAAAATATTTGAGCTCTGACAGTTTCTCCTGAAGGTCAATCACTCCACCAAATTTCATCAAAATCTGTGACATGAGTGGAGATTCTTGGTTGAATTGACATGGAATGACCCCTTTAGAGGTTAAACGTAAAATCAAACATTTGTGTCCTTGGAGCGACTAGAAGGACTTAAGGACCTAAGGACCTAACCACTGTGGTGAAAGATCTTCCAAAGTTCCTGGTCACTCAGTGGCCCCGTTTACATTGGTCCAAAAATCCTATTTACAATCAGATTGAAAGGTCAATCAGATTCAAAATGTCTCATATAAACACCTTAGCCAATCTGATTCACCCGGATCTGATTGTATTTCGGGTCGGATTGTAAGAGGTAGTCTACACCGATTGATAATCCGCTCCATGCTCCATATATACGGCTGAGTGGAGCGGATTGGGTTTACAGAGAGGCTTGTTCGGTCTGCGCTGGCGCTTGGTAGTACGTAAGAGGCACGTAGTGACGTACGCAGAGCGCGCCCAAATGAGAACAAACATGGCGAACAAACAGAAAAACTGGACGGTGGAGTGTTAAAGTGTGTTGTTTTGTGCGACTGATGAAGCTTTCTCTTCTTGCTGTGTAACCCGGCTGGATTATACTTTTATTAAACTTCAACACATAGGGTTCCTTAATCTGCTCGGTCTGGTAACTCCAGAGGTGTCACACACAAACATGTCCGTGCGCAACTCTAAAACGGAACTAAAACAATGGTTCCTATTAACAATTCCCATTGATACAATACAATACAATTGGATTCAGCTGGGGCCATGAAAACACGGACTGAACGTGGATCTCTTTACTTAAAGTTCACGTGTACAGATGGAATCAGATTCACTTAATCCGATTGATTTCAATCAGATTGAGGAAAACTACCCATGTAAGCGGGGCCAGTGTTTTCATAATTTTATTATTTTTGATAAAATTTATACTTTAAATGGATACACACCCTTTCTGCATATGAACGGCCACTATAAACATCCAAATCCAGACTCATTTCCACCATCCATCCCTCATAGAATGATGCTAATGCAGATGGTTGAAAATGTTGAAATGTATCACCCTATGTTGTGCTGTGCACATATTCTAGTAGCAAGTGCAAGGCAACAGGCTTTATGATGGAGCATGAAGCAAACTACTGTGTTCAGGTGGTGCTCATGGGAGTTGTAGTGTCCTAGTATCAGATTGCAATTCATTTTCTAAGATGCCTTTTGAGAAGCCTACAGACAAAAAATGCAGATCAATTATATTAATATTAATCATTATATATTAATCAACCCAGCATAATGACTAGTGGGAGTGCCTGGGTAATGTCCTCTTTCGAGGACAGCAGTGTACAGGTGTTGGCTAGAGAAGACAGATGGTTTGAAAGAAGAGTTAAAGAAGCCATCTTTACCAGACTGGGGAAACCTTCTCTGAACAGAGGGGGTGGACTCAGGCACAATCTCTCCGGCACTTACAATGCAGTTCTCAGCTCTCTCCCCAGGAAACTCCACAAACATTCACACCTGGGACCACATGACCCAGGTGGCATGAGTCATGTGGTCACATGACAGGGGTCGTTAACGACCCTTTCAGGTTAATGACCCTCGGGACACCTGGAGATGGGTTTCTACGACCCATTCTTTCCAACTCCTCCCAGTTGTCGTTTGTCCCCCTCTCCAGTAAGATAAATATCTGCTCCTCAAACTAGCAATATTTAGAACTGAAGAAGCTTCTTGGCTAAGAGGCGAAACGTCTTCTCAACTCTACACAGTCCAGTTGCCTGTTTTTGGAGTCTTTAAGAAAACCAAGACCTGGATGAATGAGAATCTACATGGACATACTCCCCAAGTTGCAATTCCAACTGTGCGCTATAAACCTGCCGTGGTGATTTGTACCCAACCACTCTTGTTGGGATAGCTGTCTGACTCTGTATTTCGGCCGGGGTGAATGTTTTGCAGTACCGAGCTAAGGTATGGTAGTTGACATTAAAGTCCTTTATTGTAGTCCAGATTGATTTATTAGCTCGGGTCACCTGTCTGATTGCCCTCAGCATCATGTCAGGCACTGCACTGCCATGTTCTGTTTTTCTTTTCTAATTCCTGACCATGTCTTTTTGCTTTCTCTTCTTCTTTAAACCACTTCTTTTTTTCTGTGGAAATAAAGTCAACATTTCAACATGATGTAATTAATCGGAGTTAAAACAAAAAGGGAAAGGACCCAAATGCAGACAAAAAAAATGATTAATTTTAAAAGAATTAAATAAGAAGCAACAAAAACTTACTATAAAACGATAAAACTATGAACTATAAAACTATAACTCACAAGACAAGACTACAGGGGAACAGAAACACTGGGAAAAAACACAGAAAATACACTCAAATAACAAAACCAGGGAAAAAATAAATACCAGAACATTTCATGACAACTGCTGATAAGCAAACTCTCAATTTTAATTTTTAAACTTGTTATTCTGGGGTAAGTTATCACATGTGATGACTTAGCCCAGAATAACTGAGACATGTTGCCCCAAACTACCATGTTTGCTAATTAGACCTCTAGATTAAAGTTATCTTAAACAGAACAATGACTGAGGTATGACAGGATGTCTTAATCTCTCCTCTAACAAGTCCAAATGTTTCACTGCTGGAATTTTTATCTGGAAGAAGCTTATTTTAAAATAAAGTTATTTTTTTTTACTTTGGGTTGTTTGAAATGGTTAATTGGCGCTCTTCTCAGCTCACAATGTGCTCTTCTCTTCTCAGACAGGACATGACCACTGACCATGTAAAGGAAGAAAACTAGTGTACCACTTTATTTGTGCCGTCTGGTGGCAAAGATAATTGCAATGTGACAACTTACCCGTGTGACAACAAGCCCCGGTCTCCCCTATATTTTCATGACATAATTTTTATATGATCACTGAATCAATAATCCTGTGAGGCATCAATGCAAGTATTTTTCTTAAGCCAAAATAAAATGATTACAGGGGTGTGTTTATCACCTATAAGTAACCCTTATTAACCTGAATCCACAGAGTAAAATTCAGCATCAGATTTAATAAAAGTCTGAGGTATGGATATGCAGAGGTATGTAGGAAAATTTCAAATTATGTTTCTGGAAATGTACAAAAAAGCTTTTAAAATAACTTTTTTTTTTATTTGAATGTTCCCTATGTAAATGAGCAGAGCTGTGAAGGGATGGGTGATAGTGATGTTCATCGGGAGGTTAAAGGTCCCATGGCATGCCAATTTCACACAACTTAAAATAGTCCCCTGGTGTGTTAAAAGCATGTCTGTGACGTCCTTCGGTCAAAATTCGATTTGGATCAATTATTTTAGTGCTCTTTTTATCAGCTAAAAACAGCTGTGCTCAAAATCCTCCGTTTTGGCTCCATGTCTCTTTAATGAAATGAGCTGCACCTAAGCCACGTCCACTTTACACCCATCTCTCTGGAAGGGGCTGTGGCTGTGCTCCGATAGCCATGTGCTAATGTTTACACTGGCTCGGTCATGGCTGCAAGAAGATTGCTCGTACAACCCTACCAGTTTGAGCCAGAGTCTGACCAAGAGGGAGAGGCTCCGGAAGAAACTCTCAGCTGCGTTCAGACCAAACGCGACTTGAAGCGACCTAGTCGACACATCCTATGTATTATTCAAAGCCGCCAGGAGGGTCACGCTTAAGGAGGAAGCTATGAATGTAGAAAAAATTACAGCCGGAGCTCTGCTACAATGTAAGATTTTGGTGCTCTAAAACTTCTCTGAAGCCTTTGCTAATTAATAGGATGGCCGACCGTCCAGCATTAGCTGGGACGTCCCGTATTTGAGCCAAAAGAAACGCGTTGCCGCACGGGTAAATGCTAAAGCTACATGCTGGGGGGATTTTGTCCCCCGCCGGCGGAGTTGTCGGGGAAGAAGCGAGCGGCTAAGATACGGGAGGATCCGGTAAACCAGCGCGGATCCGGTGTTTTTATCAAAGCGTGGTGGCCGTGCTGAGGCAGCGGGGGGAATTTAGGCTAAACAGTAAGTCAAAATAAAATGTTCACACTTACAGATGCCACGTTTGTAGTAGGATCACGGATAGTTGGTACAGATCCATTCTTTATCTTCAGACATCTAGCAAATCCAGCGTTGAACTGTCCCTCGTTGATAAAACAGTCTGAAGTGAAATGGTGCGCACATACATACAGATATTTTTGAAGTGCCGCGGGTACATTCCCATTATAAATAAAATCCACCCATTGAGTCCTCAAATCCTCAGACGAGGGAGTTTTCAAAAGAGTTTTGTGCCCGTTTGTGCAGCCAACAACAGAGCAAACGCTGCCTCTTTTTCAGATCATACTTTTGCCATGGTTCTAACTGGAGCTATGCGAGCGAGCGGCGGGAATAATGGCGCTGTTTTGATAATTTTGTGGGCAGGGCAGTGGGCGGCTCCATGGGCAGTACCATCAACCCGCCAGCACTGACATGACGTCATGTCAGTGGAGTTTTCAGAAGGGCAGGCTCTGAGCACACAGTTCCTAAATATGGAGATAACTAAAAAACGACTGGATGGAATTTTTTCGAACTTGGGGGGATTGTAGTGATTTTCTATCCATGATATGCACCCCCCTCCCGTTAACAAAGTCAGTTTTTCATGCCATGGCCCCTTTAAGGTGCTGAGGAGGCAGGAGAAGAGTAATAATGACCACAACAAGTTAGACTTTGTCATTTAGCCTTGATTGTAGTACTGGAATGTAATTAATTGATGCAATAAATGAAAGCAGACAAAAGAAGAAAAATGTTAGCTACTATGATTATGTAAAGGATTAAATTATGAGGTCTTATTGACAGGAAATTTCAGGCTATGTCTTCATCTTTTCATAAACGTGTAAAAATACCGAAAATGTTCAGGGCTGGCATGACGGCCATGCTTCTGACTTTTTTAAAGCACTGGATATTTTTTTACTGTAACATGTCTTATCTCTTTGTGATTAAACCTGTGTGTGTGTGTGTGTGTGTGTGTACACGTGAGTCACTGTGTATACATGCATGCCAGAGGCCAGTCTCCTGTCATTACAAATGTCAAATGTTTGACTTTTGACCCTCCCAGCTCACCTCTTATTCACAACAGGGCAACAGCTCCTCACTCTCTATGCAAAGTCAAATGAAATTATTTAACAGGATATTTAAAACAGGCGCTTCATCTCATCAGCTGTCTGTGAAGCAGAGGCTGATAAGACGTGCAGAGCTGCTGTTTGGGATTTAGGCCACTCTCTTCACCATCTAGAGGAAGGTTTAAGAAACATCCTCATTAGCATGCTAAGCCGGGAGTCCATCAATGGTCATTATATTTTAATAATCCTGTCTCCAAAGCTCTCCCTGCTCATTTCATTTCTTTACTCAGCACATCACTCCCTTCCTCTGTGATGGTCACTCTCAAACTTTCCTATTTCAGCACATTTCAGAGGAAGATCTTAGTGTGGCTGATAGAGGCATGTAACCTTCACTATCTTCGGAACATAAGGGAACTAAAACACAGGTGCTTCATTCCTACAGCTTTTCCTCATGATTTAGACTACTTTTACACTTGCCCGGTTATTTTCATAAACAGACATTTCACCCTCTCCATTTACAAAAAAGCTGCGTGCACACCACCATGTTTTCAGAACATTTTTCATATACATTAACTTGTGTATGTATGCCGTCAAGAGCGTAACAAACCTGAAGGTGGCAGTGTAGCAAGAAGCTCGAGTCCACGTTAGCCAATAACGTAGCAGCAGCAACAACAACAGCAACAACATGCTTGCATGCATAGACGATCACCACAGATTGTAAACATAGACTGTTGATTGTAAACAACATCGCATTTAACCCAGTATCCTGTGCACAATCTGCCATCAGCTACCCAAATCTCTGTTTTTCTCCGTTTACATGCAAACGTGCAGAGTTTTCCAAAATCTCCACTCTGGCCGGAGTTTTCTCAGTTTGTGTCTAAACGAAGGGTGCAAATGATGGTTGATGTCTCAATTTTTAAAAATAACCGGGTACGTATTAATGGGGCCTTAATATTGTCATTGCTCCAGTGATATAATGTCATTCATTATGAAGTGACTGTTCACCCAAAGTTAAGCCTTTGAAAAGATGTGGATCCTGATCCAGTGATCTTAATGGGTTGCAAATGTAATACGTGTTTTGGATCCTGAGGTACTGCGGTGCTTAAATAAAAACATGTCCCTCTACAGGATTTTATGTTTACTTAGTCACATCAATATATGTAAAAAAAAAAAAACTAAACTATTGTATAACGTCAGTTATAAATTTTCACCTGGCTTTTTTAACACTCCAGAAATAACACTAAAAGAGTGTGTTATTCTACAAAATTAAAATAACCTCAGCAAGGCTGACCAGGTTATTTATTTTAGTGAGCAAATGAGTTATTTACTTTAAGCCTACATAAGAATATTATAATAGTCCGTTGCGTGTGCCAAATTTGTTTTATATGCCAACATCAATGAAAGAAACAGCCAGGCCCCAGAGCGTGATGCGTCCTTTATGCATGGGTGGTTCCGATTTTAATGCCATTATTGGAATTTATGTTGTGATCTGTGCACACAACCCACCTTTGTCACGTGAGGTTTAAATATATGCAACTTTATGTGAGTATCTTTATTTGTGGAAAAGGGTGTTTGTCTTACCAGTGGGTCCAACATTACACACACCAAATCCCTCTGTGCTTATTTGAGAGAGAGTGAAGGACGCACTACGCAGCGCTTACAGTGACACTTGTTGAGGGGCTGCCTTCTGTCGCCATTGTGTGGCATTGCTGTCTTCAGCCATCTCTTGATCTCTTTGACTACTTCACGAAAATTGTAATTGCCTCACCGGTGGTGGATTTAAAGGTGAGGAGAGGAGCTGATGTGATTGGCGAAAACAGGTCTCGCCTGTGTTAAACCCACTCCACGCCTTCTCTCCTCCCTCCCTACGACTTACGCCGCTGGTAGGAGCTGAGTTAGGGAGGCGGGATATTTATGCCAGGCTGTGCTGCTCACCAAAATACCAAAATGTGCTTGGGCACGCCTTATTGGCACGGCGGACCTGACTTACACCGCGCCTGTGCTACGCCGCCGATGGGGCACGAAAATAGAGCCCATTGATGTCTGTCCTTTCTGCATTGAGCTGGAGAAAGTTGTGGCTCGTCCACTGATTGACTTGTTGGATACATTTAATCAGGGACTATAGTCATATGGTGACACTTAAATGTAACGTTTTGTGTCATCAGCATACAAGTTGTAGGAGATGTTATGATACTCCATGATCTGTGCTAGTTGGAGCATATAAATATAGAACAAAAGTGGCCCAAGGATGGAGCCCTGGGGGACCCCACATGTAATCTTTTCTGCTCAGATTCACAACTACCTACCAAGATGTAAAAGTCCTGGGGCCTCATGTATCAACGCTGGCGGCGCCAGAAAACCTTGTGTCCGCCAAGATCGGCGCACACGTCCAGATTTATCATCGCAACACGAGCGTCGGTTCCAGCGCTAATCAACGCAAAGTGAGGAGGTGGTGTAGAAGTTGGCGTTGAGCCGATTGTAACGAGACAACTGCTTTCTGCTATCCACATTGAATCCACCCCTCAAAGGAATGCAGGCTCCCCTGGTTTGGATAGGAAATGGGGGAGAAACGGTTTGCACACCAAGTTCCCATTTACGACCCAGGAAACCATTTGGGAGTTGATAGTGAATCTTTAACGCTTCCCAAAAAGGACAAGTTGCTTATCAACCACACAGACCCATAAACACGGAGTCTCTCACCCTGGCTGGGAAAGATCAGAATTGACACTTCAGGATTAACCCAATGACCTAAAAGGGAAAACAAACCATTTGGCGCCAAATCCGAAAAACCAGATACCTGCCATAAAATTCCTTGGCTTTCTTTACAGAGCAGAAGGAAGAGGATGCCTGAAAATGGTTTAACTTCATGTTTAATGGACACTTCACCAGAATTTTCTGTCTGTACACCACATTCTCAATGAAATGGTCTTTTTCCCAATTCTGTAACATATCCACAAGCCAAACTGTTAACTTCACAAATTTATTCCAGGTTTTCCATGGACCAAGAGCTCCTCCTAGTGGTGATGCCTGAATATGGTTTGATCAGAGTCAAATGGCAGGAATCTAATCATGTGTATTTCTTCCCTTTTGTTTTATACGCTTCGTAGCTTAGTAAATGGTATTCCCAAGATAGGCTAGTAGTTTAGAAGTAGTAACGTGAAACTCGTTTAGACTCAAGTTAAGAGTTTCTGAATGTATCCATACTATGCTTTTGTCTACCTCACACAAATATATATATTAATCATCTATGAAGCTTGATTGACAAAGTTATAGTGTTGTCAAATATTATTACGGATGTGTTTCTTATGCTGGATGGTGTTTCTGTTCGAATAGATAATTTGTTTTCTGTCCCTCTCTAACTTTTAAAAGTCGTTAATCCTCTGTTTTGTTTTATCAAGAAGACGGCTGATCAAAAGTTTACTGTTTTCAATGTCATGCTTTAATGCATCTGCTCATAAGAAACAATGAAGTGAAATGTGATCGTATGTGATGTTACAAACAGTTTAATCATAGTGAGTGAGTAAATTAGATCTAGCTCGCTTTTACTATCAAGTTGAGTTAATTCGCTGCCAGTCGATGGGCTGCATTGGGGAGGTCTCCCCCCTTTTCTCATCTTTGGTTCACGCCTACGGTGAATCGCTTAAAAGAGTTGAGATTTTGCCGCCTCTTCAGTCTTGTTTTAGTTTTAGTCTTGTCTTCTTTAGTCTTTTGTTTTAGTCTAGTTTGTCTTCTTCGTAGTTTTCTTTGTCTCCGTCTATAGTTCGCAATTTTCCCCGCGTTTTTATTAATTGCCTTAAGCTCAGATTTTTCTTCTAAACTTGGATGAAACATTCCCAAGTCTCTTTAAAGCCTCAGTAACAAGCTGCGCGCATAAGATAACCTCAGTCTAAGTCTTTTTATTTATTTTTGTTCGCTAAAGTGACTCCTGAAGATAATATCGGCTGGCCAGCGAAATTATTTTCTTAAGTTATTGGCGCGAATTAATCTGCAACTAAGCTAGTCCTGAACACCGACCAGCATCATCTGCCAAGCTGCTTTGCCACCTGGTTCCGAGAGGCCCAGAGATCTGAAGTATCTAACGGCGCTGACACGGTCCTGAAGCTGAGATCCAGACACGGCGGAAGAACTCCCCGCCGAACCTTCAGTATCCGGTCCGGTAGCCACAGAACTTCAGCTGATCCATTCCAAGAGTGCCGCTGAGAACCGACGTCCAAAGTAGGCTAAATCCTCGAAATTGCTGTGATGAGAACTGGGTGATGCCGTCAACCGTTCAGTAGCTTACTCTCATAAGTTATAGTTTAGTTCTCCAAATTCCTTTTTAATGTACCCTCGTAACCCGTTAACGTAGGTTATATTTCCCTTTATTCACTCACTATTATTAACCTCCAGTCTTAGGTTTAACTTAAACCATTCCTTCGTTTATTCATTAGATGTGCTTTGATTTGCTCATTATTTGATCATCATTTATTGACGTTTTGTTATCATATAGCTTGTTAATAAATTGTCCATTTAATTTTAAGTTGTCGTCTTAGTGGTCTTTCAGAAAGTAGTCCCTGAATGAAGAATTCCGGCCTCAGATGAGAGACTGATTTAAATCTGTTTAAGACTGATCCAACGTTTAATTACTCAATTGAACCTTGTTTCGTCCTTTTTCCCACCAGAAAGGTGGGTGGTGCCCCTTCAACGAGTGCATAAATGTCATAATTTAATTTGATTAATTCTCGACATTTATTTTGAATTTGAAATCGCTACAGTGTTTGGTGCGGCCGTGCGAGGCTCGTTCAAACGACTTCTGTAAGGCACTAACAGACAACTTTAAGATTATTTTAGGTTCCCAAACTAGTGAGAAACTCAAACTTTCCCAACTTAGACTTCTTAAGATCTATGCTATGCTTGCTGAAATTACTGGATTGCTTGCTTAATGTATGTCTGATGCTTTTTGAAATTGCTGAACTGGGCGTTTGATGTATTTTCTGTTTCATGTTCTGACGATATTGAGCTCTTTGTTAAAGCGCTGTTTTTGCTGCTGCATACGTTTGTGTGTGAGCCTAGACCACGTGGATCATTGTTTTGGATCGCAGCGAGACTGCGTTGTCTGCTCTGCGCGCCGCCGACGCGCGTACCCAGATTGTTGACTTTTGAGTGCACAATTTCAGCGTCGCCGTACGCTTGTATTAGAAGGCCTTGGGCCGGACCCGGTGTTCGCGAAGCTCCGAGCCGTGGTTCCGAGTCCCTGAACCCTGTATAGTCTGCTACAAAGTTCTAGTAACTGTAAAGGATTCAGTTTATCCCTCATTCCCCCGGCAGATTAGCTACCTGTCGCGGGAGATCACTGTTTCCAGTGAGAGGTTGTTAGAGTGATTTCAGACACGATTCTTTTTCACAAATCGCCGCATTTCGTGAATTTAAGTCAGCAGTTTTGTCTGCTGTTGTAAGATCTGTCTGTGTAAACTCTTGTTACTCCCAGAGGAGTCTGGTGAAGCAATCCGCTGTTAGAGACGCAGCGTTGAATTTTCCCATTGCCACTGCGCGCGCAGCCGCAGAGAGGTGTTAACCCTTTGGTGTCCATTGGAGAGACTACTCGGCCAGTGTTGAATAGGCAGGCCACCCCGAGGGGTGGAGCCAATAGCTACATCATAACGTCGCGTTGCGACGTACGGAGCGGTTGAACCGCCCCCTAGAACATCGCCCTCGTGTGGTGAGCGGCAAGCACTGCAAGCCGGCTCACAGCCACGTGGCCTTTGTTTTGCTTGGACCTCATTGTAAACAGACTGCAGTCTAGCCGACTGCCACGCCTCCCTGTTGTCAAACAGATGCCATGCAGACATAGTCAGATTGAGTTGGTTGATTGAGTCTTTATTTTCTGTACTACAAATAAAACGTTGATTTACTTGATAAACAACTTTTATTTTTACTTTATACAGATAGATCACCTGCCTTATCAAGGAGAATAGCTGAATCAAATCTTTGTCATCCTGTAATCATTGTTCATTGCCTCCATCTTTCTGTTACCCTTTATAAAACACTTAAATGTGATCACAGACTTAGGGCAATAGTTAATTAATTCATTAATGTAACATTAATCAATTAATTCAATAATTCCCTAATCAACCTACGATCAGAATTTTTGTTTTATTCCTTTAGGTCAATTGAATTTGGACAATTTTACTTTGATTATCTTGTGAAGACTTGAAAGATTTAATTGCATCTACAACTGCATTGTTGATCCTGATTACTTTCAGCTTTTACCTTCCTTCCACGCTTAGCTGACAATCCGCTATTTACTTTAAAGGTTTCCCTGTACTCCTTTCTGTAAATTTTATTTGACCAAATCCGGTTTGGACTACGAGATTTGGCTGTGATTAGGTTTGATTTTTGTACGCAATACTTTTTCAGCTAAAATCCAAATTCTGTTTTAGCTTCCTTTGTTTGTTTCATTCCGGAAATAAACATCCAGCTATTTTAGCGTGAACCAGACTTTGCTTAAAGCGCTTATCTTCTGGTCCTAAATTCACAGCTTTTCTCAATTTGCTTTATAGGCACGGCTATTTTGTTAAACTCATTAACCTACCAACCTTACTAAACTTGAAGCAACATGGCAGAACGTAAGGAGGCAAGTTGGCAACTATTCAGTGAGGAGCTAAAGCATGCGCTGACAACTCTGACTCAGCCGCTGCTCCCAGGCTATGTAGACGAAGCGAATCGCACTGATAACAATGGGCTTCAAACTGTGTTGAATGAGGTGATCGATTGGGTCACAGAACACCCACCTAAAGAGAAAGAGATCCCCAAAGCTTTAGCACGCTTGGCTTGTGTGATGTCTGTCCAAATTAAGAGACAAGACGAAGCCATGGGGAGGGCCCAAGAACAGATACGGGCACAAATGAAGGAAATTGATGATCTCAAGGAGGAGCTGGGAGGCACTGAAAGGGCTCTACAGCAAGCTCAAGACCGTTTGGATGAGATGCAAGCAGAGGCCTCCATCCCAAACATGATCAAGACCCTTCCTTAGTAACCCAAATCTCAGACTTGCATGACACCATTGAGGAAAAGGAAGCTCAGCTTTCGGACGCTAGGTCCACCATTCATGAACAATTACAGGAGTTGTCAAGAGTGAAAAGCAACCTAGATCAGTCCTCAACTGATGCAAGGGACTGGAAGGCCCAGTTTGAAAGCAAAAGGGTGGCCCTCGAAGCAGAAGAGAGACATTCTGCTAATCTAAAGCAAATGCTCCTCGAGACTCAGAGGAAACTTAGTCTGGGTCAACCCCAGCAAGATCAGAGCAGGCGAAGCTCGCCAAGCAGTCTACAGACACTCCCATTCCCTACCTTTCGACCGAGTCATGTCCCCAGAGGACATTCAGGTTGATCAAGTCCGGATGACAATGGACGGAACTCGGGTCATACTTTGTCACCCCTTCACCAACCAACACCTTCCGGGTATCGTTCCCTGAGTTACCAACCTCAGAAGCGGCATATCCCACAGACAGGGATCTGGACAAGATGGCTCGTAACATCACACGATTTGAACCCGGTCGAAAAGGTTCAGAAGACCCAAGCACCTACTTGAAAGACATCGACTTCTACTTGAGAAAGTGTCCAGGTGCTCTTGTGGATGACAAAATCTACTTGATCAAAGCTACCTCCAATCGAGAGGTTAGCAGCTTCATTGAACGACAACCGCGTCGGGTCAAGAACGACTATGACCTGCTGTGTCAGGCATTAGTTGACGAGTTCTCTGACTCCCTCACACCCACTGGTTTAGCTGCTGCACTGTTAGTCAAACAGGAGAGACAGGAATCTCCCCAGTCGTACTACAGTCGCCTTCGCCAGGCTTACTTTGGTTGTCAAAATGAACCTGAAATGGAGGAAGATCTAAACTTTAAGACTTTGTTTGTTCAAAACCTCCATCCGACCACGAGTCATCACCTTGGTGTTGCTGCCTGTCCCCGAACCTTAAACAGCAGACAGCTCCGCGAACTGGCTGTAAAAGGCTTCGCTAAACAGCGACACACCTAATCTAAGAAAGCCGAACCTGGTACGGTCTTGGCTGTGGACACAAGGTCCATGCCCCTAGATCTGGAGGGCGGTGCCATGGGTGCGCATTCAGATGCACCTCAAACTGCAACAGCCCGACCAACCCAGAATCTGAAAACTTCCCGATATCAGCCAGCTGATAAAGGTCAAAACCTGAAGCAGCCTCGGTCTGACAGTGAACAACACCAGGTCAGATTTGACGAAGATCGTCCACCCTCGTACTCTCGCAGGGATGGGGCTCACCCTAGAAGGTATGACACCCATCGGCCCTACCGACCTGACAACAGGGGGTGGAGAGACCGGTCAGTTCGATATGGCCCACGCAGAGAACGAAACTCAGAGCGACCTTACCCGCAGTCTCAGTCAGCACTTTCTGACGAAGAGATGGGTACAAAGGCCAAATCAGACCCTCCCCAGAAGGGTAGTGGATCTAAAGGCGGATCTAAGGGTGAATCAAAGTCCTCTGATCTGACAGAGGAAGAACGCAAACTCCTTAGACAAATAATCCGTAGAATACAGAGAAAAGGAAAGCAGATCTCTTCTCTGTCGCTGTCGCCATCGTCCAGGATGACACTTCTGAGCCAAACATGATGCCTGTCCAGCAGACTGCAGTTCAGGAGGACATGTGTATGTCCTTACAGGAGTCGGTGACACTTTCACCAGCTGACACTCCTGTCGATCTTGAACCTCAGGACAGTACATCACAAGAAACGACATCTACCAGCGCCGTCTTGGTAGTACAGGCGAACTCCACAGAGGAGCCAGCCGAAGAAGACTCCTCACTTATTCGGCTTGAACCACCTTTCCTCCAATTCTTGTGCAACCTCACTGAGAAAGGCATCGCACAGAAGTTTTACGTTAATACCGTCCTTGAAAATGAACTTCAACACGAAGCACTCCTAGACACTGCTGCTGACATCACTCTGATGTCCTCCACTCTCTTTAATCGCTTGCGCAATATGGTGCAGCAGTCCAACAGGGACATCAAGCTGCAGCCCTGCGCCATGGAGATTCGGCCGTACTCCACAGACAGTACGACCTTAAAAACAATGACGATGTTGAACATCTCCATTGGACCAATGAAAATCATACACCCCGTGTATGTGTCACCCCTTGAGTCGATTCCTTTCCTCATCGGTCAAGACCTTTTAAAACGGTTTGAGCCCCTGATCGATTATCGACAGCTGAAAATATGGGCACAGGTCCGCAGACCATTACCCATACCAGCAACCGACAAGAATCGGGCTCAGTGTTACGCCCTGACGCGTGAACTTTCTACAAGCACACAGACAAGTGTAAGCTCACTGGAGCGACCCTACTTGACTGACGATGAGCCACAACCCTGCTCGTGGCCTTTCGATGACTCAGTCATAAAGAGGGACACATTTTTGTGCAAATTTGACGACACCAATGGACCGGACACGCCTGGGCCATTGATCACTGAAGGCATTAACTTGAATGAGAATCACGTCAACGATGTGATTTTGGCTCTTTGGGCTGACAGATCAGCCATCAGCCGTGAACTGTACGACGCCTTGTCTAGGGATGACCCGAACCTCCAGTGTGTTCGGAAAGCATTTCGCTTCCCCTTGGACTCCCTTCCTAAAGCTACCATGACTGCTGAAGGCGTCTGTGCCTTAACTGTGCGATGGAACAAAAGGGAGATGACTCACCACTTCTTGGTCATCCCAGACCTACCACATCAGGTCTACATGGGAAGTGATATACTGGTCAGGTTGGCAGTCCAGGTCGATACCATTAACAACATACTGTGGTCCCTTACCAGTGTTAATGAGGAAACCCTGACCCCTGATGTTGACAACATCATATCAGGACAGTCGATCCCTGAAGCCTGTCAGGTAGCCAGTGAACTTGACATTGTCATACCTGCAATGACCACAAATGTTCCCATTCGCTTGAACCTACAACGTGGACAAAAGCTGTCGCACACTCAAGCTTTCTTCCAGCCGTCGTTGCTCTTTCTTAAACTAGGGCTGTCTACTCAAGCAACTCCTCTTCTTGAACTTCACTCGAGATTCACACATTTGCTTGTACAAAACACGACATCAGAAGATATCCTGATCCCTAAATCCACCCCGCTGGGTTGGTTGATCAGCACGTCGTTCCACGACTTTGAATTGAGGATTCCTGTAATAGGAAAAATGCCCCGTTCTCTGATGTCAGACCATTCGTCAGAACAGGTCTTTCATACCCTACCTTCCAGGGCTATCTCGCTCTTCCCAACTGTACCGCTGGACCACGACACCATCTGTCAGGTCGACCTCTCTGAGGACTCACAGATGATCCTGCACACAGTGCAAGTCCTAAGCGTCAGTTCGGAGCCAGAAACGGCCCAAACACTTTCCGGGGTAGAACCCTCTATCTTCCCAACCGTGCAAACACCTGAGCACGATCCAGACTTTGACGCCAAAGTCGAACAGCTCGTAGCTGAGGCAGACGCCCTGAACGGCGAAGAGGAGCGTGAAAAGCCTCGCAAACTTCTGCACAAATATCGAGCCTCTTTCGCAAAAGACTCGCTTGACTGTGGCTTAACCTCTATCCACTCTATCCGCATTCCAACACCACCAGATGCACCACCAACTTTTGTATGCCAGTACAAAATTCCCTTAGCGTCTTATGAACCTATTCAGGAAATCATAGACGATACTTTGGCGAAAGGGATCATTCGGCCATGTAACAGTACCTACTCAGCCCCACTCTGGCCGGTACTGAAACCAAACGGTAAATGGCGACTGACCATTGATTACCGCAAACTGAACCAACAAGTTCCCCTTTCCAGGTGGCCTATGGCTCAGCTCCAACAGGATCTGCCAAAGATCACTGACGCGAGATACTTCTCCACTCTTGACGTGGCATCAGGGTTCTGGACGATACCAGTACAGGAAGCTGACCAGCACAAACTGGCGTTCACTTTTGCCAACAGGCAGTACACCTTCACCCGATGCCCTTTCGGCTATGCCAACTCGCCAGCAGAGTTCAACATCTTTCTTAACAAAGCCTGCCCAGATGCTAGTGAGAGAGGCACCCTCATATATGTCGATGACATCTTAATGAGGAGCCAAACCCTAGACATGCATCTCACTGAGATTGACCATGTCCTGAACCAGCTCACGAACGCCGGGGCAAAGATATCTCTGTCGAAATGTCAGTGGTGCAGGACCAAGGTGAACTACGTCGGTTTGCTTGTTGGTCCAACAGGGGTCGAACCACAGCTGAGTCGAATTCAAGGACTGTCAAACCTTAAAGCTCCCACGAACGTCTCAGAGCTTCGCAGCTTTTTGGGAGTATGCAACTACTCCAGACAGTTCATTGAGGACTATGCAGACTTAGCAAAACCCCTCACCAACTTACTGAAAAAGGATGTGCCATTCACTTGGGGACCGTCCCAACAACACGCCATGCAAGCTTTAAAAGACAGACTCTGTGCAGCTCCTTGTCTTGCCTACCCAGACTGCAACAGACCGTCCTATCTGGAGGTTGGTTTCTCTTGTCACTGCCTCAGTGCAGGATTATACCAGATCCATGACTCAGATAAACGAGTCGTCGCGTATGCTAGCAAAACCTTGTTGGCTCCTGAACTGAAGTTCTCCGACTGCGAAAAGGCGCTTCTCGCCACTGTGTGGGCTGTGAAGCATTTTTCGAATTATCTTGCAGGCCAAAAGGTGATTGTGGAAACCAATCATCAACCAGTGACCTTCCTTAACAGCCAAAGAATCAGAGACGGCGTTGTAACCAACGCTCGTGTAGCATCTTGGCTTATGGCTCTTCAGAGCTTTGACATCGAGGTCCACTACGCCCAAAACTGCAAAACACCTCTCGGGATGGAACTCGCAGCGTGCCAAAGCTGCTTGACAGACAGCGCGGACACAGGGTCCCCAACCTGCGACCCCGAGCCACCTGAATTATCTTGCCACCGATACTTCGACGACAATGTCTGCAAAGACATGATTACAGCTTACGTTGATGGTTGCTCATACCATCACGACACTGTTCTCAGAGCAGGCGTGGGTGTTGTCTGGGTCAACGACGAACCGTGCGAACCACTCAGCTTCAACCTAGGGGCCCAAACGTCCCAGTATGCTGAAGTGGCAGGCATTCTGATTGTTTTGCAACTTGCGGTGGAACACAAAATCCACGCCTTGACGATCTGTACAGATTCCAACTATGCGCGACTCAGCTTCTCATGCCATCTGCCTTTGTGGAAACGCAACGGTTTCTTGACCTCGAACAGAAAGCCGGTCAAACACAAAGATCTGTTCCTGGCGTGCGACTTCTTGACCTCTAACCATGATCTTCAGATCTACTGGAAGAAAGTCAGGGGGCACTCTCGTATTCCTGGTCCAGACAAGATGTTTAATGACCAGGCTGACTCCTTGGCCAAGCAGGGGGCCTTAACTGGCTCAAACTGGCACTTTGAGCCCTCTGTTTTTCCCCTCCCACCCGTGCCCCTGGTTTGTGCTGTCACCAGAGCCCAGTCTCGAGCTCCACCTCGCCTGGCTCCCTCGGGCCCGGTCTCCGCCACTGTGGCTCCGGCTTTTTCTGACTCTGACTTGCTGGCGCTCCAAGCTTCGGACCCAGCCATTGCTGCCATGACGCAGTTCCTTTCAGGGCCTCCTGACTCCTCCATGCCTCCTGACTTGCTTGACTCCATCCCTGGCCTGCGCCATCTTTTCCGCGTGCGCTCTTCACTGCGGCTCGTCGAGGGCTTTCTGGTTTATGTCTCCGATGCACTCACTTCGCCTGCCCTCGTGGTGCCTCGCAGCCACAGGGGGGTGATGTTGACATACGCCCATGACACACCGTGCGCAGGACACAGAGGAAACAAAGCCACGCTCCATGCTCTCCAACAGGTGGCCTATTGGCCACACATGCAGAAAGATGTAGCTGACTACATAAAAGGGTGCCTGGTTTGCTGCCAGTTTCAACCGGCAAACCCACTTCATCGAGCACCTCTACAGCGCAGAGGTATCTCCTTTCCTTGGTCAGACCTCCAGATCGATTGGGTGGGTCCTCTCACTAAGTCAGCAAGAGGAAACAAATACTTCCTCACAGTCGTCTGTGCATTCACCAAATGGGTAGAATGCCTACCAGCCCCAAACGATACGGCTCAGACCACAGCCTACCTCTTGATGAACCACATCTTCTCGCGGTTCGGACTCCCAACTCGTGTCGACTCTGACAGAGGGACACATTTCACCTCAGAGGTAATGCAACAACTGTGGCAACTGTTGGGCGTCAAAGCCAACTTTCACATCAGCCACCACCCTCAGTCGTCTGGACAGGTAGAACGGGCAAACCGAACAGTGGTAACCATACTGAAAAAGTATGTGTCAGCCAACCACAAGGACTGGGATGTTAAGCTTCCCTTGGTCCTGATGGCCATCAGAGCGACTCCACATGGGTCAACCGGGTTCTCACCCTTCGAGCTGATGACGGGCAGACAGATGACCCTACCTCTGCACCTGCTGTATCAGCCAGGTGAGGCCAGTATAGCAACGGCCTACACGACCCATCAGTACATGACTGACTTACACCAGCACCTGAAGGCAATGTTTGCCTACACCCAAGAGCATCTCAGCAAAAGTGCTGAAGGACGCAAGTCCTATTATGACCAAAAAGCCTCCCAACAGGAACTCCAAGTGGGTGACAAGGTGTGGTACTACCTGTTCACCCAGCCCACTGGAGATAAAGCCCCAAAGTCTGAGAGACTGGCACGAAAGTTCCTGCCCCGCTGGGCAGGCCCGTACCTGATCACTGAAAAGCTCTCTTCTGTTGTGTACCAAATTAAGATCGCAAAGGGCAACAAAGAGCCGATCCTTAAATGGGTCCACCGCAACCAGATTAAACTTCACCACAACCCCATGGGACTTGTCGGGGCCTCCAGCGCCACCCTTGAGTCATAAACTAGAACAGTCCCAAGTTCTCCTGATTGACGTCAGGTCCCCCAGTCCTCATAGATATTGTGTCTACGTGAAGTTTATCCTATTTGTGCGTCTGTATTGGTGTTGAATTGTTGCCACTGAGTTGCCCTCGGGCACACTTTGGGTCACAAAGGGGGGAGGAGAAAATAAAGTGACAGGGAGCATTTGAATTCTAGATTGTCCTATACCAACTCATCCTAACTATGTCCACCCTCTTCCTCAGGATGATTTGGCTGATAGCGCTCCTGATTCTCGGCTTGGTAGCTGCTCCAGCTAGCCCTGAGATCGTAGAGCCAGGACCGGACTCTGGAATTGTGTTAAGGGATCAGCCTGGACTCCTGATAACAGACTGTCGCCTGCACACACAGAAGGTGTTTGTCAGGCTCAACCCTAAGGAAGTCCTCAAGAAAAATGTTTCGGTAACAGCTCAACTGACCAGTTGGGCCGGGACACATTGGAGCAGGCAGGTCGTAAATCACGCCGAGTTGGACATTACTTACATGTTAGAGCAACTTCAGAAATTCACTGTCTCTCAAACAGAGTTAAGTGGTACCAACAGGAGGTCCAAGCGTTTTATCGGAGCACTGCTCACCGCAGTCTCGGTTGTTGGGCTCTCCTCTGTTAATGCAATTAGCTTAGCTGCCGTCAAACGCCATGTGGGCGAGCTAGAAGCCGAAATCCCAGACATCAGGGCTCAGATATACAGACAGCAGACACAACTGCAGACTATTGGTCAAACAGTCAAGGGCACCGTTCTGGTGGTTAACACCCACACAGAAGTCCTGAATAAGACGCTGCGTGCTGTAAATTCATTGTTGTCGGTGGTCCAGGTCGACTATGCTCACACAATGCTGTTGAATATGCTCATGTCAGACATGTTGCAAGAAATATCATCCTCAATAGACAGCTTGGCTGCAGGCCGGATTCCTCCGTACTTGGTACCCCTCTCATTGGTTCAGGATTTACTATCAACTGCAACCAGAGAGGCCACCACTCCTTTACAAGCCCACCTCGCGTATACCCTAGGTAGCGCTGTGCCGATCTACGTTAATCCCGAAGATCGAGAAATTGCTTTCCTTATTAACTTGCCAATTATAGCATCAGGAAGCATCTATAGGCTAAAGGATGTAGTCAATGTCGGGTTTTGGAAAGAGGACGCACACCTCCAAATTCAGACCCCACCAGTGGTCGCTTACCACGACAGCAATCCTGACCTATATCTAGCTCCTAACCTGCGTATGTGCACACGAACTAAAGACATACACTACCTCTGCCCCAGTAAACCATTTGTGTGGGACAGTACTAATGGCCTCTGCGGCCTTACGCCCATGGTGGCCGACACCAAATGCCCTACTACAGCAAGACACCGCTCACAAGTGACTGTAACGCAGGTCGAAAGAGTGGGCCACCGTTGGTTAGTTAACACCCCCACCAAGACTGCCATTGTAAATTACGACCAGCACGATACTGCCACACGCATTTCTCTACTGGATCAGACCATGTGGATTGAGGTGCCACCAAATGCCATTCTCCATATAGATGACATTGCCCTCTATTACCTCAACCCTGAGCAATTCGAAACAGAGATTGAAGTGCCAGCGTTTTTCAGCAAGCATACGCTGCAGTTAGATCCAAACACTATTTCTCAAATCCAGTATGCAGGTACTCAGATCATTGACCTAACGCCTGTAGATGACGTCCTTATAGACATAAGGTCCCAAGAGAAGTCCCCGCTGCAACCAATAGTCTATGTTTGGTCCACCCCAGACACCTTACTAGCAGCCGCCATAGTGTTAGGGTATCTCCTGACCTTCGGGTTAACCTTCATCTACGTCAAACGTGGTAAAGCCCTACAGTACAAAATAGACCAGTGTGTAACTAGGTTACGACTCCGTCGACAACCGGAAACGGAACAGGGAGTTGAACAGCCAGAGGAAGACCAGGTGAGCCACATGCTCGAGGTGTAGTCAGCTTCCTGTAACCCCGCACCCATAGATTTAGTAGGCTTAACACATACAGTAGATCTAACGAAGTAGCTAGTCCTGAATGAGACGCATCACCCTCCTTGGACTAACTGCTGCTTCCGCCTGGTCGTCTCATCTCGTCGTCCCAATGGCTCCTGGAGCTGCCATCGAGACGAAGGGGGGATTTGTAACGAGACAACTGCTTTCTGCTATCCACATTGAATCCACCCCTCAAAGGAATGCAGGCTCCCCTGGTTTGGATAGGAAATGGGGGAGAAACGGTTTGCACACCAAGTTCCCATTTACGACCCAGGAAACCATTTGGGAGGTGATAGTGAATCTTTAACGCTTCCCAAAAAGGACAAGTTGCTTATCAACCACACAGACCCATAAACACGGAGTCTCTCACCCTGGCTGGGAAAGATCAGAATTGACACTTCAGGATTAACCCAATGACCTAAAAGGGAAAACAAACCATTTGGCGCCAAATCCGAAAAACCAGATACCTGCCATAAAATTCCTTGGCTTTCTTTACAGAGCAGAAGGAAGAGGATGCCTGAAAATGGTTTAACTTCATGTTTAATGGACACTTCACCAGAATTTTCTGTCTGTACACCACATTCTCAATGAAATGGTCTTTTTCCCAATT
The DNA here is from genome assembly GCA_962446985.1 of Xyrichtys novacula. Classification (NCBI taxonomy): domain Eukaryota; kingdom Metazoa; phylum Chordata; class Actinopteri; order Labriformes; family Labridae; genus Xyrichtys; species Xyrichtys novacula. Next base: position 31,461,764 of record OY660872.1, read on the forward strand.
CTGTAACATATCCACAAGCCAAACTGTTAACTTCACAAATTTATTCCAGGTTTTCCATGGACCAAGAGCTCCTCCTAGTGGTGATGCCTGAATGTGGTTTGATCAGAGTCAAATGGCAGGAATCTAATCATGTGTATTTCTTCCCTTTTGTTTTATACGCTTCGTAGCTTAGTAAATGGTATTCCCAAGATAGGCTAGTAGTTTAGAAGTAGTAACGTGAAACTCGTTTAGACTCAAGTTAAGAGTTTCTGAATGTATCCATACTATGCTTTTGTCTACCTCACACAAATATATATATTAATCATCTATGAAGCTTGATTGACAAAGTTATAGTGTTGTCAAATATTATTACGGATGTGTTTCTTATGCTGGATGGTGTTTCTGTTCGAATAGATAATTTGTTTTCTGTCCCTCTCTAACTTTTAAAAGTCGTTAATCCTCTGTTTTGTTTTATCAAGAAGACGGCTGATCAAAAGTTTACTGTTTTCAATGTCATGCTTTAATGCATCTGCTCATAAGAAACAATGAAGTGAAATGTGATCGTATGTGATGTTACAAACAGTTTAATCATAGTGAGTGAGTAAATTAGATCTAGCTCGCTTTTACTATCAAGTTGAGTTAATTCGCTGCCAGTCGATGGGCTGCATTGGGGAGGTCTCCCCCATTTTCTCATCTTTGGTTCACGTCTACGGTGAATCGCTTAAAAGAGTTGAGATTTTGCCGCCTCTTCAGTCTTGTTTTAGTTTTAGTCTTGTCTTCTTTAGTCTTTTGTTTTAGTCTAGTTTGTCTTCTTCGTAGTTTTCTTTGTCTCCGTCTATAGTTCGCAATTTTCCCTGCGTTTTTATTAATTGCCTTAAGCTCAGATTTTTCTTCTAAACTTGGATGAAACATTCCCAAGTCTCTTTAAAGCCTCAGTAACAAGCTGCGCGCATAAGATAACCTCAGTCTAAGTCTTTTTATTTATTTTTGTTCGCTAAAGTGACTCCTGAAGATAATATCGGCTGGCCAGCGAAATTATTTTCTTAAGTTATTGGCGCGAATTAATCTGCAACTAAGCTAGTCCTGAACACCGACCAGCATCATCTGCCAAGCTGCTTTGCCACCTGGTTCCGAGAGGCCCAGAGATCTGAAGTATCTAACGGCGCTGACACGGTCCTGAAGCTGAGATCCAGACACGGCGGAAGAACTCCCCGCCGAACCTTCAGTATCCGGTCCGGTAGCCACAGAACTTCAGCTGATCCATTCCAAGAGTGCCGCTGAGAACCGACGTCCAAAGTAGGCTAAATCCTCGAAATTGCTGTGATGAGAACTGGGTGATGCCGTCAACCGTTCAGTAGCTTACTCTCATAAGTTATAGTTTAGTTCTCCAAATTCCTTTTTAATGTACCCTCGTAACCCGTTAACGTAGGTTATATTTCCCTTTATTCACTCACTATTATTAACCTCCAGTCTTAGGTTTAACTTAAACCATTCCTTCGTTTATTCATTAGATGTGCTTTGATTTGCTCATTATTTGATCATCATTTATTGACGTTTTGTTATCATATAGCTTGTTAATAAATTGTCCATTTAATTTTAAGTTGTCGTCTTAGTGGTCTTTCAGAAAGTAGTCCCTGAATGAAGAATTCCGGCCTCAGATGAGAGACTGATTTAAATCTGTTTAAGACTGATCCAACGTTTAATTACTCAATTGAACCTTGTTTCGTCCTTTTTCCCACCAGAAAGGTGGGTGGTGCCCCTTCAACGAGTGCATAAATGTCATAATTTAATTTGATTAATTCTCGACATTTTGAATTTGAAATCGCTACACGATACTTGCGTTGACGGCACTTTGGCGACGCTGTGTGGCGGTGTTTGGTGACTCACTATGTGACAAGCGTGCACCACATCCCCGTGGCCGAGCAGCACGTCGCTGCACATGACGAACCAGCAGCAGACGGAGGGATGCGAGCTGATCCATGCCGGGCCGCCGTCCTCGCGCGGGAGAATCTCATTGCCACAGTGTGAATGGGTAAGAAGTGAATACACAGTTAAATGAGCTGAATTAATTTATTTTTGCCACCAGACGCTCGAGCACATTTACGAGCCGGTCCAGCCGCTCGTTGATCCCCGCGATCCCCCTGATGATTTCTTCCTGCGATTGCAGGACCGCCTCCGTGAGGACCCTTCCACTGGGTCCGGGTGGTCCAGCAGAAGCGCCGCGGCTGGTGGACGCTCCACCGCTTGTCGGTATGCTGGTGCTGATGCTGGTGCTGGGGCTGGGGTGGCCCGAATGCCGCTGGTCCTGGCCGACGACTCCGAGCCGGCGGACGGGCTGCCGCGGGTCGGGGTTCCGCAAGCCGGCGACACGGCCGACACATTGATTTCTGTGACACAATAAAAATATTGGTTCATTTCAATTCCTGCTTCTGTGTATCTGTTGCGTTTACATCTCTCTCCACGGTATCATAGGTAATGTAATCCAGTATTTAGAGGTCAGTTATGCACATTACAGCTGTTTATTGCATAAAAAGTTATCGAAAAATGAAGTTAAGGGCAAAGTATAAATCACGTCTAAAAATAGACTGAATCCCGACGTTGAAATGAAGTATAAACTTAGACTAGACGTCTAATATACGTCTTTTGCTCAGTGGGATGGCAAAGCATGTGGACATTTGTGTGACACGCCACTTACCCTATAATAATAATCGCCACCACCCGCTGCTCAAACGGCGTGAGGGCCTCCTCCCCCGGAACCCCACCTGTCTGGCTGGTACTCCTCCGGAGGGCAGCTGTACGCCGCTTGACCTCCACCTTGAGGTCCGACCACTTTTTTTTAATCTCCGCGGGGGTGCGTGTTTCGGAACCCACCGCGTTCACCCTCTCGGAAACTTTCTCCCACTCCAAGCGTTTTTGTTTTGCACTGACGCCACTGGACAGGCTGCCAAACAAAACACGCTGTCGCTCCTCCACCTCCGCCACCAGCACCTCCACCTCGCACGCCGTAAATTTCGTTTTTCTTGTCATTTTGTCTGCGTGCAAGGACAGGGAGACCCTATTTAAATAAATCTGCATATTTATAGGAGGGCGTAACGGGGGCAGGCCCGGTCACTCCGACATCTGCGCTCAATTCCACGCTGATTGGGATTTATCAAGGAAACACACGTGGCTTTCAGCGCCCGAACACGTTGATACATACAGATTTTTTTCAGCGTGACGGACCTTGCGTGCGCTCCTTTCCAGTATGAGTCCCACACAAGTGTTGATACATGAGGCCCCAGGTGACTGCGTGAATCCTCTGTCTTAATCATTCTCTTGTGTTTTGGCTACTGATTAGATACAAAGTCCTTGGTCTCTATTTTGGTGCCTCGCCGGAGACGTACTGCAAGCGCAGCGTCAATCAGATCCGCCGCGCTGACAAGGCGTTCCCAAGCACATTTTGGTATTTTGGTGAGCCGCGCAGCCCGGCGTAAGTATCCCCCCTCCCTAACTCAGCTCCTCCCAGCACCATAAGTCGTAGACGGGGAGGAGAGAGGGCGTATAGTGGGTTTAACACAGCCGAGACCTGTTTTCACCAATCACATAAGCTCCTCTCCTTGCCTTTAAATCCGCCACCGGCGAGGCGTATTACTATTTTCATGAAGTAGTCAAAGAGATCAAGAGATGTCTGAAGACAGTTATGCCACACAATGGCGACAGAGGGCAGCTGCTCAACAAGTGTCCTCCACACTCTCTCATCTGAGCACAGATGGATTTGGTGTGCGTAATGCTGGACCCACTGGTAAGACAAACACCCTTTTCCACAAATAAAGACACTCACATTAAGTTGCATATATTCAAACCTCACGTGACAAAGGTGGGTTGAGCGCACAGATCACAACATAAACTCCAAAAATGGCAAATGGCAAAAATTGGCCCACAAAACTGAATATTATAATATCCGTATGTCGGCTTAAAGTAGATAACGCATCTGAGCACTGAAACAAATCATCTGTTCAGCCGCAGCAGCAGCAGGAAGACGGACAGAGGACACGGAGACGTATCCAGGTCGAGCTGTGCGAGAAATAAGAGGAAGAAAGAAAAGGAGGGAGACACATTACATATCTTGTTAACTTCATCATGTGTGTTTATTTACTAGATATTTAATTTAATTTGATGCAGTTTCAGCTGTATTGATTCGGTCAGGTTGTGTGCCCAAACGCGTGCCAAACGCGCTCATCAGATCAGATATAGATCAGAATATATCGATATAGATCTAAATGTATGTGCTGACTCAGATTAATAGTTGTTGATGATTATTTAAGCACTGAAATGTGCCTGACACTGTGGAAACCTGCCGGTGAGGCATCGGTGACGTATGTCGATACGCCGCCGGTCTACCAAAATACTACTAGACCAGCTGCGTTCCGCCTTGCGCTGAAAGCTGACCAGGTTTGAATCGGTGAGCTTTCAGCGCACGTTACACGCCAGTGGCGAGCACGAAAATGTCACTGCGCCAGCTGATTCTGTCAACACCTCCCCCTGCCACGCCACCACGCCCAGCTTGGCGGATCTCGGCTCGCCTCCGTGCGACTCAGTCCACGAAAATACCAAATTCGCCTTACACCGGGCTCCGCCAGACGAAAATACAACTGCGCGGGGCTCGCCGCCCTCCGCCGCCTCACCGGCGCGAACGAAAATAGAGCCCCTTGTGTTAATAGTCACTGGGCTGAGCTGTGGATACTGAGCTTATTCTTAATAAAATGAGTTGATTAGTTTCTTGATTAGAGTCCAAAGATATCCAGAGTATTAAAGAGTTCTTTCGCACATCCATCTGTCAAATTATCAACGTGAATGTTAAAATTACACACTAGAAGCACACAGTCAATCTCAATGGAGATAATAGACAGTTGTTTGGAAAACTCATCAAAAAAACAGTAAATTAATGTTCGGGGGCCTGTAGATGGTTGGTAATACTTCATGACAGGTGGCTTTCATCTGAAAAGCAACATAGTCAAAGGAGTTTTCATACGACATGTTAACCTCTCCCTGTCCTAGAGAGAACCTACAAATGTACATGTTTTAAATACATTTTATGAAGCCATAAAAACCAAGTTCTTTATTGTGTAACATGTAAAGCATGTCTTTTGTTGACTAAGCACTGGTGACACACAGCAAGCTAAGGCAGATTAGAAAACAGACCCACCCATAAACCAGACACAGGCACATGGATTTAATGCATTAATACAATATTAATCCACATGCAACAAGGTTAACATGTTACGTCTGAAAAAGAGAAACTAATCAACTAATTTTACTGAGAATATGCTCAGTATCCACATCTCAGCTCAGTGACTATTAACACAAGGGGCTCTATTTTCATGTCCGCCTGCAACGCGGCGGACAGTGGCAGACCCCGCGCAGTGGTATTTTCATCTGGCGGAGCCCTGTGTACAGCCAGTTTGGTATTTCTGTGGACTGAGGCGCAACGAGGTCCGCCAAGCTGGGCGTGGTGGCGCGGCAGGGGGAGGTGTCGACAGAATCAGCTGGCGCAGTGACATTTTTTTTGCTCGCTGCCGGCATGTTAAGTGCACTGAAAGCTCGCTGATTCAAACCTGGGGCTCTATTTTCGTGCCTTACCAGAGACGTGGCGCAGGCACGGTGTAAGTCAGGTCCGCTGCACTGACAAGGCGTTCCCAAGCACAATTTGGTATTTTGGTGAGCCGCGCAGCCCGGCGTAAGTATCCCCCCTCCCTAACTCAGCTCCTCCCAGCGGTGTAAGTCGTAGCGAGGGAGGAGAGAGGGCGGAGAGTGGGTTTAACACAGCCGAGACCTGTTTTCACCAAACACATAAGCTCCTCTCCTTGCCTTTAAATCGGCCACCGGCGAGGCGTATTACTATTTTCATGAAGTAGTCAAGGAGATCAAGAGATGTCTAAAGACAGTTATGCCACACGATGGCGACAAAGGGCAGCTCCTCAACAAGTGTCAGTGTAAGCGCTGCATTGGGCGTCCTCCACACTCTCTCATATGAGCACAGATGGATTTGGTGTGTGTAATGTTGGACCCACTGGTAAGACAAACACCCTTTTCCACAAATAAAGACACTCACATAAAGTTGCATATATTCAAACTCATGTGACAAAGGTGGGTTGAGCGCACAGATCACAACATAAACTCCAATAATGGCATTAAAATCGGAACCATCTGTGCGTAAATGATGCATCGCGCTCCGTGGCCTGGCTCTTTCTTTCATAGATGTTGGCATATAAAATAAATTTGGCTCACAAAACTGATTATAATATCCGTATGTTGGCTTAAATTAGATAACTCATCTGAGCACTGAAACAAATCATCTGTTCAGCCGCTGCTGAAGCAGGACAGAGAGAGGACATGGAGACGTGTCCAGGTCGAGCTGTGTGAGAAATAAGAGGAAGAGGAAGAAAGAAAAGGAGGGAGACGAATTACATATCTTGTTAACTTCATCATGTGTGTCTATTTACTAGATATTTAATTTAATTTAATGCGGTTTCAGCTGTGTTGATTCGGTCAGGTTGTGTGTCCAAATGCGTGCCAAACGTGCTCATCAGATCAGATATAGATCAGAATATATCGATATAGATCTAAATGTATGTGCTGACTCAGATTATTAGTTGTTGATGATTATTTATTGCACTGAAATGTGCCTGACACTGTGGAAACCTGCCGGTGAGGCATCAGTGACGTATACCGATACGCCGCCGGTCTACCAAAATACTACTAGACCAGCTGCGTTCCGCCTGCGCTGAAAGCTGACCAGGTTTGAATTGGCGAGCTTCCAGCGCACTTTACACGCCGGTGGCGAGCACGAAAATGTCACTGCGCCCGCTGATTCTGTCGACATCTCCCCTTGCCACGCCACCACGCCCAGCTTGGCGGATCTCGGCTCGCCTCCATGCGCCTCAGTCCACGAAAATACCAAACTGGCTGTACGCTGGGCTGCGCCAGACGAAAATACAACTGCGCGGGGCTCGCCGCCCTTCGCTGCCTCACGGGCGTACACGAAAATAGAGCCTCTTATGTTCAGTAGACCACATTTTATCTTTCTACTACTCGGTTTAACTATGTTAGCAGTTTTAATTCTAGTAAAGTTCTTGTTATTTACTCCTTTGTTAATCGATCGGTTAGAATTAAAGAGCCGAGGACGGGGGACAGACAAAGTCTCTATATTAAAGTGACAGTAGCTAGGAGGCTGCTCTAACAAAAGTTCAGAGGAACATGTAGAACTGCGGCTATGCTCCCTGATCTCTATATCAGCTAGGAAGCTGCTCTGAAGGAAGTACAGAGGGGCGTTTTACACTGCGGCTCTGCTCCCTTGTCTCTGTATATAAGTGGTAGTGGCTGGGAAGCTGCTCTGAAGGAGGTGCAGAGGAGAGTGTAGGACTGCGGCCCTGCTCCCTGATCTCTGCTCTGAATTGTCAGTGGTTCGGACTAATAAAATCGGCCAGATTTCTGGATAAACGGGCTGCTCCATCTCGAGTGGGATGAATGCCGTCCTGACTAATCAGACCAGGCTTGCCCCAAAATGACTTCCAATTATTAATGAAGCCCACGCCGTTTTGCGGACACCACCTCGACAGCCAGCAGTTGAATGATGAGATACGGCTACACATCTCATCAGTTGTCTGATCGGGCAGGGGACCAGAGAAAACTACGGAGTCCGACATGGTTTTGGCGTATTCACACACCGATTCCACGTTCAATTTAGTGACTTCCGACTGGCGTCGTCGGGAGTCATTAATGCCGACATGTATTACAATCTTACGTAATTTACGTTTAGCCTTTGCCAGCAGTTTTAAACTACCTTCGATGTTGCCTGCTCTGGCCTCCGGAAGACACTAAACTATGGCCGCTGACTTCGCTAATTTCCCATTTCGGACTACAGAATCTCCAATCACAAGAGCGTCGGGCTCAGCAGGTGTGTTGCTGAGAGGGGCAAATTTGTTTGAAACATGAATATGGTGGTCTAACTGGGCTTCTTAGGCCTGCTGCTATCCTTCTCTTTCACAGTGACTCAACCACTACTACATCCCGGCTGCTCGGGATCTGCCGGGGGGGAAGCTAAGCTAGGCCAACCCGCACCGGCTACTGTGTCCTGGCTGGCTACCGCTACTCTAGCATCGGTGCGGAGCCGCTTTTCTAACTCTGTAATCCTCACCTCCAGAGCTAAGAATAAACTACACTTAAAGCAGGTATCGTTATCGTCTAAGGAGGATGAGGAATAACTAAACATCTGACACACTGAGCAGAAGTGAGCAGGAGAAGCAGGAGACCAGGGGGAAGCCATCGTTAGCAAGTGAAGCTAAGAGAAGCTAAGAGCTAGTAAAGTAAACTACCAGAGATCACCCGGAATGGAGATAAAGACGGTGCTTGGTGAAAACTATCAGATATACTCACAGACTTTTTAACAAACAGATGTATTGATAGATTAAAGAGAGAAAATAACCCAAAACAGCAAGAACGCTATCAGGAGGAACAAAACGCTACACACAGTTCAACAGCAAGGAAGGGATTGATGCAATGCGCACGCTCACCAGTCAGGAGGAGGAGTCACCAGGCCTACTGGGCGCTAATCCTCCTCTTTTTTTTTCCGTTTTATACTCTCTCTTTCGTTCACCACCAAAACAGTGAAAAACAGCATGAAACTCTGCGAGGCAGTGATGGTGTTAGGGACTGCCACACAACATCATTAAAGGTTTTTAATGAAAAAGACACAACGCTCGCCAAGGATCGCAGAGTTTTCGCAGTAAATCATGACACATGCTCTTGGTGAGATGCCACGGACCATGCTGCAGCCACAGCGGAGATGAAAAGGGGAGTGAACAGGTAAGCTCCCGAACTTAAAGTTGAGGAGTTTGGACAATGACCAGAAGTTGCTCCACTGCAACAAAAGCTCTTAATTGTGGGTTACATAATACTCACTGTATTGCAAAATGTTAAAAATTGCCATAATAGCATAACATGGCCCAAATATCGTGACAAATCCGTATCGTGGGGCCACTAGAGATTCCCACCCCTACTTTCCATGTTCAGACGTTCTCTCATTCAGATATTTACACACAGATGGGGTTGAGCATCTTGCCCAAAGACACCTCAGCATGTGGACAGTGGGACTTGGGATCCAACTTCAAGTTGTCTGTTGTTTGCCCTACACTTTTGTAGGGCCTCCTGTGTTGGTTCATTAACTTAACTCCTAAACTTAAGACTAAGGCAAGTCTCCTGTTGTTTTGATTTGAATTTTACTAGACACTAATTTGTTAGGATTTGACTGGATTGGATTGAAAATAGATGCAGAGAAGAGGTCTTCTCTGATTCCAGAGTTTAAGATTTAATTCTTCTTATGAAACACTTTTCACTCTAAGAGACACACAAACCCACAGGTATCAGTGTTTGTGTTTGGATCAGGATGTGGTTAGTTTAGCTCAGCATGAAGACTTCAGGTAGGAGAAATGGACAGCAGCTCCATCAGTCCCTGATTAACATTTTCTTTTCATGTGTTTATTTTCTAACCTACAGAAATATGAAAAATAACTGTTTGCAATTTCTGCAGTTCTACAGGCTTGCATATATCTGTTCAGAAAAAATTTTTTTTTTAAATACCCCTCTGTTGCTAATTGCGTGGGTCTCCAGGTAAATCTGTGAGCACAGATTCCCTTTTGTTCTCCACATAGGCATGATGATACCAAATGAACACTGTGATGAATAATGCTGTGAACAGTCAATTAGACAATCGTCTTTTGATAAGACAGAGGACTGAAGCACCAATGGTTGACCCCAGTTATTGTTACCACTGCATACTCCTTTCTCTTCTGATCCAAGTCTTTTTTCAGCTGAAAAAGGTACTCACCAGGAGCTCATTTCATACTTGGTTTCACACATACCTCCAGAACAACGGTGTGATTAAGTCACAAGAACTCTCAGAGCAATGGCTTTGGACAAGTTATTAGTCCACTAGGATTTCACAAGTTCAGCTGTATTGAAGTCCCATGGCATTTACAAAACCCTACCTTTCTTAAATATTCATAAAAACAATGCACTGAGGCCAACGGACAAATGTGAAATTTATACTGTAGTAAAAGCTAGAGGGAACGGCTCAGTGGGTTGATCTTTTTCTGACTCAAATGAATACATTCAGGATTTAGCAAATCCAACAATTAATTTTTCCCTATTATTTTATTATTTGGTGCTGTATGTGTTAAATTGTTGAAGCTGTGGGGGATTTCTTTTTAAAAACGACACTCTTACCAACAGGGTCTGCTTTACCCCCCAGGGAGGGTTTGAATGTAAAGTTTAACTATTGAATTTCTGACCAAGCCACTGAGAGAAAAGAGTCATCCATCTCACCAAGAGACAAAATGAAACCATACTTACTGCTTTCCAAGTGAATGACCAAACTTATTCATCCTATAAACTCGTCTGCCTAGTGGCAGGTTGTAAGTCAATGAGTGTCTGACTCTCAAACTGTTCTCAAGCTGGGATCACTGATGGTCTTTTCAGAAACAGAAGTTCAGATCTCTCTGGCTTTGGTTTCATCGTGATGTGTTTATGTTACGAGTCATAAATACCACAGCATGACTTTCAGTGGGTCAAAAATTACCTAAATCATTCTGTCAGTCAAAACTGATCTACAAATGGTCAATAGACTTAGTTCTAGTTCTTTCTCTAGTCTTCTGACCAGTCAAAGTGCTGTTAGATTAAATTTCACATTCACCCATTCACACCTCAGTCAATGACTGTTGAAGAAGCTGACATGTAACATTCCTGTCAGTATTAAATAATCCCATTCACAGTTTGGAGTAAAGAGTCTTGGCCAAGAGCACTAAGGCATGTGGACAGCAGGACCTGATTGTACCGCTAGCATCCTGATTGGGTGATGATACTGAACTAAACCTCTGAGTCACAGCTAAATGGAGCAACACAGATATCAATCATTTAAATTCATTATTTTAAACTTATTTAGTTGCATTCTGGCATTTTAGAAAGCCTTTACAGAGATCTACAGAGGAGGATAGACAATGGCCCAGGGTACACCGGACTAACCACACTTAACTAACTAAACAGATTAAGAGGAGGAGGGACGCTGCTGATGAAGCTCAACTCAAAGGTTTGGAATAAGAACAGTCTAAATTTTGAGTCAGAGTGCAATCATTTTCCAGAAACAGGAACAAAGCCTAGATGAAGATGGATGAATGCCTCCATCATGACTGGCGGCCTGCTGGCTCCACTTCTCTCCCTGGGATATGATTTTGCTTTTTTCACTCATGGAGGATTTGTTTGGACATGGCACCGCTGTCTCTAAGGCACAGCAGCATAATTCGTTTTGCATACAGCAGAGAGTGACGGGCAGGATGGGTAGGAGAGGGCATTCTGAGGACAGCTTTGCATTTCTTTTTAAGAAAAACTTACAAAGACTGAAGGACTGTTGGGATCAGTGAAGCAGAGATAACAATGAAGTAGTTCTTTTATGATGTCCTTTTCTTCTTACTCATACAAACTTGAGTATAACCAAGTCATCCCTGTGGTAATGGGTACATGGTAAGTGCAGTCAGGTCATTGGTTGCCTGATTACTCACAGTGGTAAAGGTTCTGCTGCCAGAATCTATTTAAACGACTTCTGAATATGTTGTCTGAGGGACCACACACTGATTTTTTGTGTCAAGGCCACCTGCCATCTATGCACCATCTTCGCTTGTTTTGGGTTGGCAGCACAGCTATGTAAAAGACTGGCAAAGTTCCATTTTACCCCCAAAACACCATAAATTAGAGAGCACATTATCATGACACATATACAATGAGCTGACAATAGCCATGCCACAAGGTTTACAGGAGCTTCTAAGGGGGTTTCATCCAATCCAACCGATTCTGTATTTAAAGATCAAGCAACAATTTTGAACAAGTAGACATGTCTCACTTCCTGCTTCCTTATTCCTCTTCAAGCCTTTAGAAAGAACTTACACTCATGATGCAAACTGAGTAGGAGTGCAAGAGTGGAGCTCTCTAGGACAAACATAAAACATAAAATTGAACATTTGGGGATAGTGGAGGTGGCCAAAATAGTTCACAACTGAAAGGAGAATGTCACTGCGTGACTTCTGGACAACAACACCAAAGACAAGAAGGACTTTAAGATTCAGCACCCGAAAAACTCAACCAAAGGCTACTATAGGAGCTGCTACTATTGCAGAAGATGACACAGGTGACCTGGCAGCCAAGATAATGGATGCAGTGTATGCTAAACTAAACTCCTGTTCAGACTCCTTTTCATTTCATATTGATGCTAAAAAGTCACAGCGGTGGAGCAAAGGGTAGTAAACACAGAGAAAGAATTTCAGACCTGGAAGACACTGTGTCGCAGCTTCAACCCACCTTGACCAGAGCGAGGCTCACCTGAATGACACCATTTAGATTGGAGGATCAAGAAAACAGGTCAACAGGCAATTATTTGAAGATTATTATTTTTGCCAGAGCTCAAGGAAGGTGACAACCCTAGGGACTTCTTTGAGACATAGATATCAAAAATCCTAAATCTTACTGTGAAAAACAATCAGATCAACATTGACAGAATACACCAGACCCCTGCTCAGCAGTGCACGGATTCAACCAGAGCAAGAAGCATATACATCCATCTCCATAACTTTGTGGATAAACAGAAGATCACGCAAAAGGCACGAAACATGGGCGAGCTTAACGTGCCCGGGGGCTGCATTCACTTCTTCAAGGATTTCTCCCATGCAGTAGAGAAAAGACGCTTAAGTTCACAGAGGTGAACTTGCGGGTTGAGTATGGCATGGTGTTTCCAGCTACCCTACGAGTTTCATATAATAAGATACAGCTTCTCAAAACTGTGGCTGAGGCACAGAGGTATGTTGAGGCGACGCAGAAAGATAAGGAATAAAAGACAAATGCATTATAATCTATAGGTTTTGTTTTTGATGACTGACCGATTTAATTCTACATAAGGGAGGTGAACGGACACAGCAAGTACATTTGAAAGTTAAACCATATTAAGAAGAGAGCTTTGATCATCTTTATGTAAGTTTTTTTTTTTTTTTTTTTTTTTCTGAAACCGAGATAAACCAGCAACTTGAAATGTTTTCATCTTAACATACACTTAATACTGTAACAATTTCATTATATTTGACTTAGGGTGGACAACCAGTGAGTGTTTTATGAGTCCTTTGTTTTCTCTTTATTTTGAATTTTAGATTTTTAGACTGGCAACCCCATGGAGATTTGTTTTGTAGCGTTGAATCTGGAGAGCTGTATCTCATCCTACTAGTGACTTACTAGATGTTAAGGAGGGAGAAAGTTAAGTTAGAGACCAAGGAGTCTTACATGATTCCCAAAGTGATGTTAAGTTTACTAGTTTGTGTTGCTTTTCTCCACCACCAGTGGGGGACTTCTATTTTATCCAAATAGGACAGGATCAGATAACTTGTACTTGGAAAAATACCTAAGGGTCAGTACTCATCAATGACAGAACAAGGAAAAAGTGAATGTCAGACTTAAACTAGATTAAGTTTTATATGTATAACAGGGATTCATCTCCTAATTAAGCAGAAAAAAAACGTTAAGCTTCTTGAGGAGGGACAACATGCTGATGGCCTTTTATTTGGTATTTTTTTATTTTTTTATATGGGAAACCAATTTAATAGATAAAGAGCACATCAAGCTAAAACAAGGTTGGGTTGGCCAAGTTTATTACTCGTAGTTACCTACAAACGCAACGGTTACAATTTTGAATCACAGGGCCATTCCATTTCTACTTGGTTTATGTAAGAAAAGCCCTGAGGGTAGAAACATTGTGGTCCATGGTACAATTTATGATATTCATTTTACAATGATGAACATATATGCCCAAAGCCCACCTTTCCCTTCATTTTGGACAAATAGAGCAACAGAACTGGAGAAGTTTAGATGAACTATTGCGTTGTTGGGAGGCGACCATAATTTCTTTCCTAAGCAGATAAACACAGTAAACACTATCAGACACATCCTTAGCCAAATCTGATTGATATTTGGAGAGTTCTGAACCCAATAACAAGGGACCTTAGATTTTACTCTAATCCACATAAATCCTACTCAAACATTTTTTCATACCACCATCTGTCACAGGACAGGCAACCTCATGTAATACAGGTTCTAGTCATATTATTGACCATGCCTCTGTTTATTTAAAAATAGCTATGAGTAATAACATGGAGAGCCTACAGAAATATTTTCTCATTGACAGTCTTTAATCGATGAGGGAGGAGATGGGATTATTTTTCAATAAGAATGATAATGGAGATACAAATCCAGAATCTGCTCTCAAGTCTAGTCTAACTAGAACGAATCTTATTTAACCGTTAGAGTGGCTCTAAACTCAGTCTTGAATAAAAAAGCTTCCAGATCACTGTTTTAACAGAGACAATGATGATGAATATGGTAACAAACTCAGCAAATATTCAGCACATTTGCGCAATCAGAGACAAAATCACAATACAATAACAAGAATAAGATTAGATAAGGTAAAAAGAACTTTATATATCCCAGAGGGGAAATCGGATAAAGACACGAGGGGGAAAAACATTTTGATAAAAAAAAGTAATGCTGTTACATGTCTGACAATAATAGTACTAAAGAGGAACTTGGTAAGTTCGAAAATCCAACTATCAACCTTGACAGAGGAACAACAAAGATACTTGGGGAAACTCATCCAGCAGACTGAAAAATCAAATTTCATGTCTTCTTGACTGCTTGCAGCAGTTTGGACACATATAAGGCTTTAAAGTGAATTTAACTAAATAGTCAGGTGCAAATATGACTTGACCCCAAAAAATATCTAACAAAAGGTTTCTCTGCTGTTTTTTTTATAGTATTAGATGTCCTTAATAATATAATAAAAGTTTACCAAAGTTCGACCAATAGAGAGGTGTCTTTTTCAAGATGGCGTCCATAATGGGTAAGAATCCCAGGGAGACGCCCCAGGTAAATCGGGTAAAATTTGTAACAAACAGATATCACCATGAAACTTCCCAAGTTCATAACTTACATTACGACAAATATTTTTTGTATTACAAGTTTTGTCAGATGTTATGTTTAAATATGTAAATAAGGCAATATCTAATTAGATATGCACTAATTTGCATACATTTCCAGAACCGAATACTGAGCTATGGATAAAGCCCCTTTCAAAATTCTTGTTTTATTGTGAGATATACTTCTAAAAACTGAAGCCATGCCTGTATGAGCCCTAGTGGGCTCCACCCCACTGGTCACCTAAGGAGATAACACATCTTGGAATTAAAATTGGACCCTCTTTTAAGAAACTGATTAAGCTTAATCATGGCCCAATGACAATGCGCATCAAGGAAGACTTGCACAGATGGAGAGTCATATATGTGTTATGGATGGGTAGGAAAAATGTGCTCAAAATGAATATTTATTTCAAACTTAAAAAACTATTTTGCACGTGCAGATAATCTACATACATTCTGCATGTTCGTAAAGGCAAGCACAATAAATGGATTGTGTGTGGTATTTTGCTCATTTGACAGATGCAATCCTTGGTGCACCTGGTTAGTAGATCAGCTTTGTGTGTGCTTTTAAGTATGCACTCGTTTTTGTACACGCAAACCTTTCGTAGATCAGGCCCTGGAACAACAATCATTAGATGTGCATTATGTATTCTGAGCTGTAATAATGACAGACAGAGAAAATTTCAAATATTACATAGACCTCATTGTGCACCTCTGATGAGAGGCAGGCTCTGTCTCAGTTCCTCTGATGTAATAAATTTGCTGGTACCCATGCACATATGTTTTGGAAACATAGATACAAATGTTTTGGAATAAAGTAAATAAAAGAGTTGAACATATTGTTTGGACACAACTTTGACCTATCACCTCTTCAGAGTGTTCTGGCTGTCAAGGGGCCGAGTGCAAGGAATACCGACAATGCAAAATTCTTTGGAATACTCTTGTACATGGCAAGAAAAACTGTCCTTAAGTTATGGATTTATAAGGACGTTCCTACATTGGATGATTGGTACAAGGAGGTGATGAGCATAGTCCCCTTGGAAAAACTGACCTACAGTCTTCATGATAACAGGGAAGGCTTCACAAAAGTATGGCATGCAGTTCTGGATGCTGTGGATCCCGCTGGACTGAGCTTCAATGTTCTTCACCAAGTTACTTATAACAGTGATGTTTCTGATATGACCTGGGATATGTACGTCACTCTGGTGGTGTGTCTATGTTAATGCCTGTCTATGTGTTATCAATGTAAAGTTGCTGTACCTGCAATGTTACCTTTATGTTTGATATCTAAGAAGCTTAGGCGACAGGAAAAAAGTGTGTTTCTACAGAAATTGTTTGCAAGAGAGTCTGTCGACAGATTGTACCTCAATTAAAAGAGAGTGAAAAAAAGAAAAAACAACATAAAGGCTGTGTTCAGTGAGGGTCTTACTCAAGTACCCATTAGGTATCCTCGTATTGAATTTTCCTCGAGGGATCAATAAAGTTTTTCTTCTTGTTCAAGAGCATGGGGGCACCATTGGCAAGTGAGGTGATTCTATTTAAGAACGGTTTTCTTCTTCTTCAGGAGATTTTGAGTGGGCAATTTTCTCTCGTAAAGGCACTGGAGCTGCTGAGGATGGGCTCAGACTGACAACAGTAGGAAACACAGAACCCTACACATTGGCTTTGAAGCTTTAAAGCTGCAGAGAGATGGAGGGAGACACCTGGCAGGTTGACTTCTCTTTTCCTTTACGCTTGACTTCATTTAAGTATCTGAAAAAATATTAGATCCTGGGCAGAGTGAACATCCTGCCTTTCAAACTGCTTTTTTATATTTCTGACTATAGGGAGTGCAAGACAGGAGCTCTGTGAACTTCACCACAGGAGGCAGTGATTCTGTCAATTTAATTACACAAGACAATGGAGGAGTCAGGGGCCATCTCCCCACTGTCTGCTGCTGCTGCTTCTGTCAGCAAAGCAAAGCCCGGCTATGAGCCTGGACCAAAAACCTGACACTAACTACATTCAGAATGGGTAAGCTGGCTATAGTAGCAATGTATATATGTGTGTGTGTGTGTGTGTGTGTGTGTGTGTGTGTGCGCGCACGTGTGTGTGTGTGTGTGTGTGCGTGCGTGCGCATGTGTGCGCGTGCAGGTGTGTGTAGGTGTGTGCGTGCACACGCATACATGTGTGAATGTGCGATTGTAAGAGAGAAAGAGAAAGAGAGTGTGAGAGAGAGAAGCCATGCCTGCTCTCCAGGCTAATGAAGGAGGTTGACAGGCTTTTAGCTTCTGTATTCCAGAGAGGGAGGAGGCTGAATGCAATGACACTAATTGTAGGTACAAAGTCACTGAGTAGACCGTTCAGAACTTATTATCCCGGCTGGTGGGTGTGCTGTGTGAATGTGTGAGTAAAGGTGTAGTACAGTCATAAGATGAGAGACCAGTATAGGTGTAACTTAGATTGAAATTCTCACTAGATGTTACTGCCTACATGCTAACCTCAGTCTGTGATCTAGTATTTAAAGAGCTTATCTAGTTCAAAACTGAACTGAACCATCAATGAAGGGATGAGGAGTGAATGGTTGTATGTCAAAGGTGATGTAAAGTAGCTTTACGTGATCAAGATATTAGAGAGAGTGCTGCTTAAACAATTTATGCAAAAAAAAAGACAGCTTTAACAGACTAGAGAAAAACTCAGTTTAAACAGTCTATATAAAAAAGAACTATTTGAACCGTCAAGATAAAAACAATAGTTAAAACAGTCAATTTACAAACATACAGTTTAAACAGTCTAGATAAAAACATAGTTTAAACATACTATACAAAAATGGCTGTTTAAACACTCCAGATAGAAACAGACCAATTAAAGTGTTTGGATAAAAACTAGACTGTTTAAACAGTCTAAAATAAAACAGACCAATTAAATACACTCACCGGCCACTTTATTAGGTACACCATGCTAGTAACGGGTTGGACCCCCTTTTGCCTTCAGAACTGCCTCAATTCTTCGTGGCATAGATTCAACAAGGTGCTGGAAGCATTCCTCAGAGAGCTTGGTCCATATTGACATGATGGCATCACACAGTTGCCGCAGATTTGTCGGCTGCACATCCATGATGCGAATCTCCCGTTCCACCACATCCCAAAGATGCTCTATTGGATTGAGATCTGGTGACTGTGGAGGCCATTTGAGTACAGTGAACTCATTGTCATGTTCAAGAAACCAGTCTGAGATGATTCCAGCTTTATGACATGGCGCATTATCCTGCTGAAAGTAGCCATCAGAAGTTGGGTACATTGTGGTCATAAAGGGATGGACATGGTCAGCAACAATACTCAGGTAGGCTGTGGCGTTGCAACGATGCTCAATTGGTACCAAGGGGCCCAAGGAGTGCCAAGAAAATATTCCCCACACCATGACACCACCACCACCAGCCTGAACCGTTGATACAAGGCAGGATGGATCCATGCTTTCATGTTGTTGACGCCAAATTCTGACCCTACCATCCGAATGTCGCAGCAGAAATCGAGACTCATCAGACCAGGTAACGTTTTTCCAATCTTCTATTGTCCAATTTCGATGAGCTTATGCAAATTGTAGCCTCAGTTTCCTGTTCTTAGCTGAAAGGAGTGGCACCCGGCGTGGTCTTCTGCTGCTGTAGCCCATCTGCCTCAAAGTTCGACGTACTGTGCATTCAGAGATGCTCTTCTGCCTACCTTGGTTGTAACGGGTGGTTATTTGAGTCACTGTTGCCTTTCTATCAGCTCGAACCAGTCTGGCCATTCTCCTCTGATCTCTGGCATCAACAAGGCATTTCCGCCCACAGAACTGCCGCTCACTGGATATTTTTCTTTTTCGGACCATTCTCTGTAAACCCTAGAGATGGTTGTGCATGAAAATCCCAGTAGATCAGCAGTTTCTGAAATACTCAGACCAGCCCTTCTGGCACCAACAACCATGCCACGTTCAAAGTCACTCAAATCACCTTTCTTCCCCATACTGATGCTCGGTTTGAACTGCAGGAGATTGTCTTGACCATGTCTACATGCCTAAATGCACTAAGTTGCCGCCATGTGATTGGCTGATTAGAAATTAAGTGTTAACGAGCAGTTGGACAGGTGTACCTAATAAAGTGGCCGGTGAGTGTAGTTGAGATAAAAACGGACTGCTTAAACAGTCTAGCTAAAAACAGACTAGATCATTTTCCTCTAGGACTCTAATCATGCTACTTTATACACACTTTTGGCTGTTTTTTTTTGTTTGTTTTTTTACCAGGCTGTGGACTGCCCATCAAGAAACAACCAGACAATCGACTTGCTGTATGTTAATGTAAGAGATGCATAATGAGTCACACTCCGAGTCACGATGCCAGTGGTACTCACTTTTTATCTGATGAAGGTGATGGAATGGCTCATCCTTAGACTTCTTAGACCCCAGTTACAACATGCCCAGGACAGTCTACAGTTTGTACACAGACCAGGTGTTGTTATTACCTGCTTCACAGAGCCCGCTCACATCTGGATAAGGGGAGTGGCACTGCAAGGTCCTCTTCCTAGATTTCTCTGGTATCTTCAATACTATCCAGCCCCCTTTGCTTGTGGATCAACTAAGCATTGTCAGTATACTAAACTAATGTAAGTGGACTCTTGCCTGGTCACCTCAATCTCAAGCTACCTCTCCAATAGGCCGCAGTACGTCGGGCTGAAAGACATAATGTCTGACGCTCTGATCAGCAGCACCAGTGGCCCTAAAAGGACAATGCGGGCCCCTCTTCTCTTCACCCTGTACAAACTTCAGCAACACTTCTGAGCTGTGTCACATCCAGAGGTTTGTCGATGACACAGCCATCATTGGATGTATCAAAGACAACACAGAGGAGTACAGGGGCCTGGTGAGGGATTTGCTGTCTGATATCACAGAAACCATCTGCACCTCAACACCTCAAAGACCAAGGAGATGGTCATTGACTTTTAGAGGTCAAGACCAGTTCTGATAGAGCCGAGGTAAGGGTTGTGGACTCATACAAGCACCATGGACTGTGGCTGGACAACAGGCTTGTACAGGAAAGGACAGAGCAGACTGTACTTCCTGAGGAGGCCATGGTCTCTCAATGTCCGCCACATTTTCCTGTGGATGTTTTTATCAGTACGTGGTTGCCAGTGTCCTTTTTTTGCGCCATGGTGTGCTTTGGGCAGGGGGGCATATCCAAGAGAAACACATACAGGCTAAAAAAAATAGATCAAATAAGCTGGTTCTTTTGTTGGCATGAGGCTGGACTCTCTGGTAATGGTGGCAGGGATGAGGACTATGGATAAAGTACTGGACAATATGAATAATGCCAGTCACCTTCTACACACTGTCATCAACCAGAGGAGCCTGTTCAGTAACAGAACACTCCTTTCTAAGTGTAGGACCAACAGACCGAAAAACTCCTTTGTTCCTTATGCCATCAGACTGTAAAACTCCTCTCTGGGGAAGAGGAGGAGGGGTAACAGGAGGACAGAGGAAGAAAAGGAGCAGCAGCTGTAGCAGTAGTTATAGTATTTGTAGTAACAGAAATGTGCAAATTTCAATAGCTTTAATTCTTAAATTATCTGAAGGTTCTATTATACCTTTATACTTCATTTATATATATATATATATATATATATATATATATATATATATATATATGTATACATATTTGGTCATCTTTTTTATTTTCTATGAATATGCTGCTGGAATTTTAATTTTATTACGGGAACCTTTCAGAAAGGATAAATAAAGTTTATTCTAATCTAATGTAACAGCTAAATGTGGAAACTATTATTTTTGTGGTCATTTCTATGCCAGAACACAGGATTGGATTGATAACAGCCATATTTCCCAAAGCTTTACTAGGCATTTGTGTGTGTGTGTGTGTGTGTGTGTGTGCTTTTTCTATGTGTGCTGTAATGCAGGCTGTTGCAGCTGCATCTGCTCTTGTGTTGCCCAGGGTAACAGGTTGAAAGTGTGAGCTCAACACTGGCAAAGAGCAAAGGATTTTGGGAGCTTTTTTTTTTTTTTTTTTCAAATGAGCCATAAACACAGTACAATATTTCTTTATAAATAATATTAAACTTCTAAAGAGGATGTTCACTACTTATGAATTTATTTTCTTCCTCCCTCACAATATTTAAATGATAATAACAAAAAAACTGTGTCCTTTAAAAATCAGCATGACTTTTCAGCAACATTAGGGTTATTCCATGTCAATTCAACCAAGAATCTCCACTCAGGGAAACCAGCAACAAAATTTCAGGGTGCATAGGTAGAAGTTATTTGTCGACCCTAGGATCCAGGACATGCAAGTATGTCCAAATGATTCTCCCATGAGGCTAAGATCATTCATATTCTGGATAAAGGTGCAAATAGAAATGAAATGCGATGGAAAACTGAGCAAAAATAAGCTATTCTAGCCATTTTTCATATCAATATGGGATAACATACAAATGAAAAAACTTTAAAAAAGCATTTTGCACTATGAGGAAGTAATATTTTACACAAGCAGGCAAGTGGGGCTGACTCCAGATGAGGTCAGGACTGTATAATGTGCCAAATATGGCGATTTTCAACCTAACGTACCACACATTTTGACTGATTACTCAAAAGGTTATGGAATGCCCACCCTGAAACTTGCAGGGATGCTAGTGAACATGATAGTCTTTCTTTAGTGTGAATATGAAGAAAATTGAAGGACGTGTGTTTTTTGCTATTTCCAATTTAAGTTTTTGCTCTTTTACAAATTTTTTCTGGTCCAATTTGGGAAAAAAAATTATGAACTTGAAGAGAGCTTTAAAATGACACCTGAATCAGCTCTCTAGGTGCCATGCTTCCAGAGATATGAACACTTTTGTAACGCATGTCATGCTAGTTAGCCAAAAATTCATTAGCCCCTATCTCAATAATTAGATGGCTTTGAACAAAAATATTTGAGCTCTGACAGTTTCTCCTGAAGGCCAATCACTCCACCAAATTTCATCAAAATCTGTGACATGAGTGGAGATTCTTGGTTGAATTGACTGACCCTTTTATAAGGTACAGGTTTGTCCCCGATGTGCTTCTACTTCTGTAACATGACACCTTGTACCTTAAAGTGATAAAGCATACTTCCATATTCAAAGAGCATGAATACATAAATATAAATGAACATGCATAAAATTAGTGCTGCCTCGAGCTGCCAGATTATTTTTTAGAGCAGAGGCGCAACAACTGGAACAATACAGCCAGGTACCATTAATAAGATAAGAATACTGTATGATACTACATGATTACTGTTCTTCACTTCATGGCAACTGTTCAAACCAAACAGCTGGAGATCATTTCAATGAAGAATTAGCACACATTACATGTTCACATTTAGTCACTATGGATGGATGGTTCGACCCTTTATGTGGTCATCCTGCATTTTCCTAAACATAGGCCTGAATTATTCTTTGGAGAAATAATATAACACCACTGTATAAATAATAAAAGAGTAATGTGTGTTTTTTTATTGTCCTAACTCTATAGAGAGGAAACACCAAAGTCCACGAGAGGGACAGCAGCTCAGTCTGAATTCAATCTCCACTCTGACTTGGTTAATACCAGCAACATCATGTTGTCATGTGTATGTGTTTCCATGGTTTCCTTGTGGTCTTGAATTTGTATTAATGGAGATTATCAATCAATCAATTAATCAATCAATCAATCAATCAAACTTTATTTATATAGCACCAATTTGATGAATTATCAAGAACCAATCTAAGATGGGTTTTGGCCCATCTCATCTTACATGAGTAGCAGTGGCAAGGAAAAATTTCCTTTTAACAGGCAGAAACCTTGGGCAGGACCCGACTCATGCCAGACAGCCACCATGCCGCTGCTGGGTTGGGGAGGAATGTAGAGAGAAGAGGGGAGAGAGGGAGAGAGGGAGAGAGAAGAGGGAAGAGGACAGGGGGAGAGAGAGAGAACAAGATAAGGGGAAGGAGAGAGAGAATGAGTAAGGGAGAGGGAGGGTGAGGGAGAGAGAGTAGAGAATGAGGGTCAGAGAGAGACAGGGGACAGCAGTAACAACAACAACAACAGCAACAGCTCATGTAATGGTAAAACAAAATAAATTCAGTTTACAGGGTTAGGATAAGAGTAATTATGGACAATGTTAAATTAATTTAATGTGATTACAGTCAGCAGGCCTAATAGTAGTCAACTCTGGTTTTATGTTATTAATGTCAGTGAGGGTAATGTTCATGTCTGCAATAACAATCCAGAGGAACCCAAGAGAAGAAGGAGCTCAGGGCCTGAGGCGGACAATCATAGACGATGCGGCTGGAGTCAGGCAGGTCTGCAGCAGCCATCAGTCCAGAGCAACCTAGGAGACTGGGGCTCAGAGACATACAGAGAGATCTGGTTAGCAGTTTGATCGGAGAAAATGACTTCAATGTACAGGATAATGAAGTAACTAATTATGGACTATGTTAAATTAATTTAAGGTGATTAAAGTTAAAACTCAATGGTAGTTTACTCTAGTTTTATTTTAAAGATATCAGTTAGGCTGACGTATGTGTCTGCAGCAATGGTCCAGAGGCCGGTGAGGCGACGGAGGGTGGCGGACCCCGCGCAGTTGTATTTTCGTCTGGCGGAGCCAGGCGTACAGCCAGTCTGGTATTTTCGTGGACTGAGGCACACGGAGGCGAACCGAGATCCGCCAAGCTGGGCGTGGTGGCGTGGCAGGGGGAGGTGTCGACAGAATCAGTGGGCGCAGTGACATTTTCGTGCTCGCCAGTAGCGTGTAAAGTGCGCTGAAAGCTCGCCGATTCAAACCTGGTCAGCTTTCAGCACAGGCGGAACGCAGCTGGTCTAGTGGTATTTTGGTAGACCGGCGGCGTATCGGCATATGTCACCGATGCCTCACAGGCAGGTTTCCACAGTGTCAGGCACATTTCAGTGCAATAAATAATCAACAACAACTAATAATCTGAGTCAGCACATACATTTAGATCTATATAGATATATTCTGATCTATATCTGATCCGATGAGCGCGTTTGGCACGCGTTTGGACACACAACCTGACCGAATCAACACAGCTGAAACCGCATTAAATCAAATGAAATATTTAGTAAATAAACACACATGATAAAGTTAACAAGATATGTAATTCGTCTCCCTCCCTTTCTTTCTTCCTCTTCCTCTTATTTCTCGCGCAGCTCGACCTGGACATGTCTCCGTGTCCTCTGTCCGTCTTGCTGCTGCTGCGACTGAACAGATGATTTGTTTCAGTGCTCAGATGAGTTATTTACTTTAAGCCTACATACGAATATTATAATATTCAGTTTTGTGAGCCAAATTTATTTTATATGCCAACATCTATGAAAGAAAGAGCCAGGCCACGGAGCGCGATGCGTCATTACGCACAGCTGGTTCTGATTTTAATGCCATTTTTGGAGTTTATGTTGTGATCTGTGCGCTCAACCCACCTTTGTCACGTGAGGTTTGAATATATGCAACTTTATGTGAGTGTCTTTATTTGTGGAAAAGGGTGTTTGTCTTACTAGTGGCTCCAACATTACACACACCAAATCCATCTGTGCTCATATGAGAGAGTGTGGAGGACGCCCAATGCAGCGTTTACAGTGACACTAGTTGAAGAGCTGCCTTCTGTCGCCATCGTGTGGCAGAACCGTCTTCACACATCTCTTGATCTCTTTGACTACTTCACGAAAATGGTAATATGCCTCGCCGGTGGCGGATTTAAAGGCAAGGAGAGGAGCTTATGTGATTGGTGAAAACAGGTCTCGGCTGTGTCAAACCCACTCCACGCCCTCTCTCCTCCCTTGCTCTGACTTACGCCGCTGGGAGGAGCTGAGTTAGGGAGGGGGGATACTTACGCCAGGCTGCGCCGCTCACCAAAATATCAAATTGTGCTTGGGAACGCCTTGTTGGCGCGGCGGACCTGACCTACGCCGCGCCTGCGGCACGTCTCCGGCGAGGCACGAAAATAGATCCCTAAGAGATGGAGGAGCTCAGGGCCTGAGGTGGACAATCAAAGATGATGCAGCTGGGGTCAGGCAGTTCCGCAGCAGACCGTCTGCAGCATTAGTCCAGTGGAAGCTAAGAGACTCAGAGACACTCAGAGAGAGAGAGAAATCTGGTTAGTGACTTATATGGGACATAAAGATCTAAAGGAGAGATAGAGACAGACTCTAGCTCAGTGTGCCAGATAACCCCGGCAGTCTAAACCTATAGCAGCATTACTAAGAGCTGGTTCAAATCAGCCCCAACTGTAAGCTTTATCAAAGAGGAACGTTTTAAGTCTACTCTTGAAAGTTGAGAGGGTGTCTGCCCCCTGAACCTCGAGCGGTAAATGATTCCAGTGGAGAGGTGCCTGGCAGCTAGAAGGTTCTTCCTCCAATACTACTTTTAGAGACATTTGGTACAACGAGCAGACCTGCAGACTGTGAGTGTAACAGTCTAGACGGAAAGTAAGGTATAACGCGCTCGTCAAGATATGATGGACCCTGGCTGTTAAGGGCATTATATGGCGAAAGGAGGATTTTGAAGACAATTATAGATTTAATAGGGAGCCAATGAAGAGAGGCTAAGATAGGAGAGATGTGCGCCCTTCTTTTGGTTCTAGTCAATACCCGAGCTGCTGCATTTTGGACCAGCTGAAGAGTCCTTGAAGACTTACTGGAGCAGCCTGATAAGAGAGAATTACAGTAATCCAGCCTAGAGGTAACAAAGGCATGGACTAGTTTTTCTGCATCACTCTAAGACAGAATGGGTCTAATTTTTGAGATATTTGGCAGGTGGAAAAAAGCTATCCTAGAGATCTGTTGAATGTGGGAGCTAAAAGACAAATCCTGATCAAATAAAACTCCCAGATTTCGCACAGTGGGGCTGGATGCCAGACTGATTCCATCTAGCATAGCTATATTATTCTAATGCCTCTCTAAGGTGTTTAGGACCGAGGACAAGAACTTCAGTTTTGTCTGAGTTGAGCATCAGAAAATTATTGGTCATCCAGGATTTTATATCTTTGAGACAAGCTTCTAATTTGGTAACCTGGTTTGTTTCTTCTGGCTTCATGGATAAGTATAACTCGGTGTCATGTGCAGAACAGTGGAAATTAATCGAGTACTTCCTGATAATTTTACCCAGAGGAAGCATGTACAAGGTAAAGAGGATTGGTCCAAGCACTGACCCTTGCGGGACTCTGTAGCAGACCTTGGTGTGCGCAGAAGATTCATTATTAACATGGACAAACTGGGATCGATCCGTTAGATAAGATTTAAACCAGGAGAGAGCTGATCCTGCTATGCCGATAGATTGTTCCATTCTCTGAATCAGGATGCGGTGGTCAATCGTGTCAAACGCAGCACTAAGATCCAACAGGACAAAAACAGAGAGAAGACCACTGTCCGAAGCCATGAGTAGGTCATTTGTCACCTTCAGCAGAGCAGTCTCCGTGCTGTGATGGGTTCTAAAATCCAGACTGGAAATCCTCCAATAAACTGTTATGAAGAAAATCACAAAGTTGATTTGCAACAACTTTCTCTAGGACTTAGAAATAAAAGGAAGGTTGGATATTGGTCTATAGTTAGCTAGGGTGCTTGAGTCAAGAGTAGGATTTTTAAGGAGAGGTTTAATCAATGCAGTCTTAAAAGACTGGGGAACATATCCTGTTAATAAAGACGTATTGATCAAGTTAAGCAAGGATGTACTGATCAAAGGAAGAGTTTCCTTCAGCAGTTAAGATGGAATTGGGTCTAAAAGACACGTAGATGGTTTGGCTACCAACACCACTGAATTTAACTCAGGGAGGTCAATAGGTCCAAAGGTACTAAGGTGCACCAGAGGCCTTAGGGGCTCCTCAACAATTTCAGGGTTATCTAAGAGAGAGACACCTGACGAGGCAAGAGGTTACTAATTTTACCTTTTATTTTTAAGATTTTTTTCATTGAAGAAGCTTAAGGACTCGTCGCTGCTGAGGGCTATGGGATACATGGTTCAGCGGTGCTCTGACAGTCCGTCAGCCTGGCTACAGAGATATCTGGGGTTATTCTTATTTTCTTCAATTTTCCTGTTTTTAAATCCCTTTTAAAAACACACTTTTATTCATTGGCTTTTGATACATTGTAGTGTTAATTTGTTCTTTTATCATCTTAGCACTTGCTGTGAGCCTGCTTATTTATACATTTATTTATTCTTTTGCATTGATGTATTTCTGCTTGCTTTATCTTGTTCTTTGATTGTTTTATTTGTTTTTCTGTGTCATTGTACAGAACTTTGGCTACCCTTGTGGTTCTTTTAAATGTGCTATAGAAATAAAGTTGATTGATTGATTGAATAAGAGACGAGTAGTAAGTTGTCTGAGCACGTCGTAAGGCCTTCTTATATTTATCAAGACATTCCTGCCAGTGAAAACAAGCTTCAGCTGTTTTGGAAGAGCGCCAAATCCTTTCTCGTCTTCTTAGTAACTGTTTCAGCTCACGGGTTTCAGCATTATACCACGGAGCCAGCCTCTTGTGTGTAAGAGTTTTCTGTCGAAGAGGAACGACTGAGTCAAGAACTGATGGCATTGTGCCTGAGGTATCATCAATGAACTGATCAAGTTGCAAGGGACTGATGTTCAAGTATGAGCTATCAATGAAGTTTTTCTCAAGCACAGAATTAAGAGAATTGCCTCCTTGAACTTAGTCACAGCATTTTCAGACAACCTTCTAGTTAGCACGGTTTTGTTATGAGGAGAGTAGCCTGAAAGCGCAAATTCAAAAGTTACTAGAAAGTAACGTTGAACACCAACGACAATGACTTTGTCTGCACTAAGGACTAGATTAGATAAAAACTCTGAGAATTCTGACAAAAACTCAGATTATGGGCTGGGGGGGCGTTAAACTATAGCAAATACCAGTGGTCTTATGGTCTTTGAGGCTGGATGCGGAAGACTGAGAACAAGGCTTTCAAAAGAGTTATAATCCAGTTTTGGTCTAGGGTTAATTCGAAGACTGGAATTGTAAATAGCTGCAACTCCACCACCTCGACCAGAGTCCCGAGGAATGTGAAAGCTTAGGTGGCTAGGAGGAGTGGATTCATTTAAACTGACATATTCATCCTGACGCAGCCAAGTTTCGGTTAGGAAGAGTAAATCAATGCGATGATCAGAGAGTAGTTCATTTATTAACACAGATTTAGAACTTAGAGACCTTGGGCTCTATTTTGGTGCTTCGCCGGAGATCTGCCGCAAGCGCAGCGTCAATCAGATCCGCCGCGCTGACAAGGCGTTCCCAAGCACATTTTGGTATTTTGGTGAGCCGCGCAGCCCGGCGTAAGTATCCCCCCTCCCTAACTCAGCTCCTCCCAGCACCATAAGTCGGAGAAAGGGCGTGTAGTGATTTTAACAAAGCCGAGACCTGTTTTCACCAATCACATAAGCTCCTCTCCTTGCCTTTAAATCCGCCACCGGCGAGGCGTATTACTATTTTCATGAAGTAGTCAAAGAGATCAAGAGATGTCTTAAGACAGTAATGCCACAAGATGGCGACAGAGGGCAGCTCCTCAACAAGTGTCCTCCACACTCTCTCATATGAGCACAGATGGATTTAGTGTGCGTAATGTTGGTCCCACTGGTAAGACAAACACCCTTTTCCACAAATAAAGACACTCACATAAAGTTGCTCATATTCAAACCTCACGTGACAAAGGTGGGTTTAGCGCACAGATCACAACATAAACTCCAAAAATGGCATTAAAATTGGAACCATCTGTGCGTAAATGACGCATCGCGCTCCGTGACCTGGCTCTTTCTTTCATAGATGTTGGCATATAAAATAAATTTGGCTCACAAAACTGAATATTATAATATCCGTATGTCGGCTTAAAGTAGATCACGCATCTGAGCACTCAAACAAATCATCTGTTCAGTCGCAGCAGCAGCAAGACGGACAGAGGACACGGAGACGTGTCCAGGTCAAGCTGCGCGAGAAATAAGAGGAAGAGGAAGAAAGAAAAGGAGGGAGACGAATTACATATCTTGTTAACTTCATCATGTGTGTTTATTTACTAGATATTTAATTTAATTTGATGCGGTTTCAGCTGTGTTGATTCAGTCAGGTTGTGTGTCCAAACGCGTGCCAAACGCGCTCATCAGATCAGATATAGATCAGAATATATCTATATAGATCTAAATGTATGTGCTGACTCAGATTAATAGTTGTTGATGATTATTTATTGCGCTGAAATGTGCCTGACACTGTGGAAACCTGCCGGTGAGGCATCAGTGACGTATGTCGATACGCCGCCGGTCTACCAAAATACTACTAGACCAGCTGCGTTCCGCCTTGCGCTGAAAGCTGACCAGGTTTGAATCGGCGAGCTTTCAGCGCACTTTACACGCCGTTGGCGAGCATGAAAATGTCACTGCGCCAGCTGATTCTGTCAACACCTCCCCCTGCCACACCACCACGCCCAGCTTGGCGGATCTCGGCTTGCCTCCGTGCGGCTCATGCCACGAAAATACCAAATTGGCCTTACGCTGGGCTCCGCCAGACGAAAATACAACTGCGCGGGGCTCGCCGCCCTCCGCCGCCTCACCGGCGCGAACGAAAATAGAGCCCCTTATGTTCATTAGACCACATCTTATCTTACTACTACTCGGTTCAGCTATGTTAGCAGTTTTAAATCTAGTAAGGTTCTTGTTATTTACTCCTTTGTTAATCGATCGGTTAGAATTAAAGAGCCGAGGACGGGGGACAGACAAAGTCTCTATATTAAAGTGACAGTAGCTAGGAGGCTGCTCTAACAAAAGTTCAGAGGAACGTGTAGAACTGCGGCTATGCTCCCTGATCTCTATATCAGCTAGGAAGCTGCTCTGAAGGAAGTACAGAGGGGCGTTTTACACTGCGGCTCTGCTCCCTTGTCTCTGTATATAAGTGGTAGTGGCTGGGAAGCTGCTCTGAAGGAGGTGCAGAGGGGCGTGTTGGACTGCGGCTCTGCTCCCTGATCTCTGCTCTGAATTGTCAGTGGTTAGGACTAATAAAATTGTCCAGATTCCTGGATAAATGGGCCGCTCCATCTCGAGTGGGATGAATGCCGCCCCGACTAATCAGACCAGGTTTGCCCCAAAACGACTTCCAATTATCAACGAAGCCCATGCCGTTTTGCGGACACCACCTCGACAGCCAGCGGTTGAATGATGAGATACGGCTACACATCTCATCAGTTGTCTGATCGGGCAGGGGACCAGAGAAAACTACGGAGTCCGATATGGTTTTGGCGTCTCCACACACCAATTCCACATTCAATTTAGTGATTTCTGACTGACGGCACGGGGGTCATTAATGCCGACATGTATTACAATCTTACAGAATTTACGTTTAGCCTTTGCCAGCAGTTTTCAACTACCTTCGATGTCGCCCGCTCTGGCCCCCAGAAGACACTGAACTATGGCTGCTGACTTCGCTAATTTCACATTTCGGACTACAGAGTCTCCAATCACAAGAGAGTCGGGCTCAGCAGGTGTGTTGCTGAGAGGGGCAAATTTGTTTGAAACATGGTGGTCTAACTGGGCTTCTTAGGCCTGCTGCTATGCTTCCCTTTCACAGTAACCCAATCACTACTACATCCCGGCTGCTCGGGATCTGCGGGGGGGGGGGAGCAAAGCTAGGCCAACCCGCACAGGCTACCGGGTCCTGGCTGGCAACCGCTACTCTAGCATCGGTGTGGAGGCTGTAATCCTCGCCTCCAGAGCTAAGAATAAACTACACTTAAAGCAGGTATTGTTATCGTCTAAGGAGGACGAGGAGTAACTAAACATCTGACACACTGAGCAGAAGTGAGCAGGAGAAGCAGGAGACCGGGGGGAAAGTCATCGTTAGCAAGAGAAGCTAAGAGCTAGTAAAGTTAACCACCAGAGAGATCACCTAGAATGGAGATAAAGGCGGTGCTTGATGAAAACTATCAGATATACTTACAGACTTTTAAACAAACAGATGTACTGTATTGATAGATTAAAAAGAGAAAATAGCCCAAACAGTAAGAACGCTATCAGGAGGAGCAAAACGCTACACACACAGTTCAACAGCAAGGAAGGGAATGATGGAATGCGCACGCTCACCAGTCAGGAGGAGGGGTCCTCTGATGCAATCACAAGAGGTGTCCCTTACTTTATGGAGTGTTTTTGCCTTGGTTTTTACTCATACATCTTCCAGTAGCCACAGATGCTCCAGACAGAGTCAGGTCTACCATGTAATGGAGCTAAATTTAACACATTTGAACAAAAGCACTACTCTTAGTGTAAGTGCATGAATCCCAGAGATTTTTTTCAGAGCTGAACTTTGTCATCAGAGAGTCTGTCTCTTTATTGCTCACTTTGCAGAGGCAGCACATACAGTACGTGCAAGAAGTTTCTCATGAAACTAATACTGAAAATTTCCCCGCTGATGGATATATAAAGGTTCATCTCATTAATCTTAAGCTATCTTAATTTAGTTTATCGAAGCTTAGTTTATAAAAGGGGTGGAGCTGATTGGTGTATATTGTGACTGACATGTAACTTAAACAGCCTCTGCTTCGAACCAAACCATCCCCAGCTCTGTAGCTGCATTATTCCTAAATATTTGGAAGAAAGCTAAATATGAAAACATAGTTTGAATAAGGTTTACTTTATATGAAGTAAAGAAATCGCTAGAAGAATACTAATAGGTAAATCAATTAATTTAACATGCTGACAACCTGATGGCAACAGAAAAACGTGCTTCTTTTTAAGGTTGCACAAAAATGATAAATCCCGAAGTTTGACAGATGTAACATTTCTGGTGTTGAAGAAGGATAAATATTGAACAAGAATAAAAGGTTGTAAAAGCAGAGAAACAATAATTAATTCAGTGTTTACATCCTACCTCTGCTGACTATCATTTCATCACCACAGCACTTCACAAAGGCTGGTGGTGTAGCACTGTGGTGTTGTGGGCCCTAAAGGAGAGATGACAGTGCAGTATCATCAGAAAATTTAACAAGGTAGCTGCCTTCTTTATGGCTCCTGCAGCTGTCTCTCTATGTAATAACAACCAGAAGAGATAAAACCCTCCCCAGGAGGGAAACCATGAATCTTAGGACAGTTTCAGAAAAATACCACTCACTCAACACTCTGTCACTTTAAACTGCACCAACAGGCGAAGAAGGGAGATTAATTTCAGAGCACAGCCAGCACGAGCTCTCTGAGAGGCAGGGGGTGAAAACGCCGTGGGTCTATGCTGGAAGAGTCCCTCAACAGCTTTGAGTTCAGAAGCAAGGACACTGTTAATTACAACTGAAACATTGCCAAAGTGATAGATTCCTGAAAACAACACATCTGTCATCTTTGATGACATGGATACAGCTGACACTGTGACTGTTCCTCTGGACTCTAGTTTTCCTACTGGCTACAGTAGGAGGTTCTGCCAAGAAAAACCAGCTGGACTCTGGGTAAAATGACCTGTCTAAAGTATGTAGGAAAATCTAGGTCAAGAATAGTAGCTATCTTTCAAGTGTCATCAGTTACTCATCTCAACCCGAGATGAGTAACTTGGAGCAAATTAGGATTCAGTGTCTTATTCAAGAACATGTCATTGTGTGGACTGAGGGAGCTGGGATCAAACCATTACTCTCCCAATTAGGAAACTGAACCACTGGATCCCCTGTTCCTAAGCGTCATGCAAGAAAAAAACAAAAACAAAACAAAACAGAAAAACATTGATATGTGGCTCTGGCACCATTTCTGGTCACTTAAGTAGCATGTAAGGCACATGTGGTACTGTCCTCATTCCCACTAAAGGCTGTGTCACTGGACAGAATGCTGTCTTTCTATAGTCTTTCACCTGTAAACCTGAGCCCCAGACTGTTTGCTACATCACTCACCTTAATCTGTCCTTTACTTTGAGTATTTTGTTATTTTTTAAGGCTTTTTGCCTCTATTCATTAACTATGCCTGCCCTGTACAACAAAAGTCAAGCTAGGGCCTTGACCAAGAAGAGCATGGATAAGACTGAAAGCAGAGCATCTGAAATCAACTGGAATAGCTCGATCCATATTTGGAAGTTATACAGCTTGACTAAGAACAGGTTTAAATGGGTTTTAGTGAAGCAGCAAAATAAAACTGAGATGGCAAAAGAATGCGATTTTTTTCATGTAATAAGTAAATAAACAAGAAGTTGAATACAGAGATCTGATAAGAGCCTTCAGTGACTGGAGTCACAAAAACTGCCTCCTCCTCAACACCTCAAAGACAAAGGAGATAATCATAGACTTCCACAGATCCAAACCCCCTCTTCAGCCAGTGAACACCTGTGGAGTGGACATCAAAGTGGTGACATCGAGGTGGTAGACGGCTCCTCTCACTTTGCTGCAGGACAGATTATATTATATTTTATTGAACTGTATTGTTTTGTATTGTAAATAGATATCAAAAGAAGGCAGAGGAACTCTAATGCAGCTTCCTCTGTATCCTCCAAGATAATCCCAAGTTCATATCACACATGAAATCTTTTGTAATATTTTTACCACTCAATATGCTGTACTTTTTCATTCCTTTCTGCTAATTTGCTTTGATTCTCTTCTTGAAACCAGGGCAGGAAATTAAATGTAGAATTATAGCCATCTTTGTAACTTGTTGCAAAATATTTTCTCTATGATAATTACAACTTCACACATGTTGTTGCGTTAACCATTTAAAAATGTTTTCAAAGCCTAACTGAAACTTTGAAGGTATGTTGAAATGATGAAATATCTAACTGGGTAACTGTCTCTTGCAGGACAGTAGAGTAGTTACTTGCGGCTGTGGCTCACAGTCAGTAAGCTTTCAATATAAAGGTTGGAGGTTCAATCCCCAGGTCCAGTGGTGGACATGCTGAAGAACCCTTGGTCAAGACACTTAACCTCAAACTACCTCAGTGGTCTTGCCAGCAGAGTGTGAATGGGATTAGTTTATGTTGGTCATTGCAGTACAACCCATGCCACTAGTGTATGAATGGTTGTTTGACATGTATAGTAAAAGTGCCTCAAGCAATCATAAGATTAAAAAAACTATATATACATGCAGTCCATTAACTAATTTGATTTATGTAAAACAGATTTTAGTGATACCAGCTTCAAGTCATATGTTTGCCTGTACATGGGCTCCTTTTCCAGGGTCTAGCTCACATATTTCTGTCTAATTGACCGTAGTGTTACACTACAGACCGTCACTCCTCTCCTCTCACTCCACCTTAGTGTTGGCTTTATACAGAAACATAAATTGGACTCACAGTTGCTTGGAGTTGATAAACCTTCATTTAAAACAGAAGGCTACAGTATCTTTTGGACACAGTTTCTAAACTTGCTCTGAATCCCTCTGCCAGTCTCTCTTTACTGTTACATGTAGACTTAGGCAGAGTCTGGTAAAGACTCCTGTCAGAGTAATGGCAACTAACTGATGCTTTGAAGAATACAGGTGTTGGTTATAGAGTTCAAACTGGAGCCACACACCACCAGGAAACAGTTTCTGCCTTGAGGTTTTTAATTTTTCCCAAATTCCCAAAGTTACGTTGCCATGCACATGGTTCTAGACAGGAACAGGAAATAGGTTTCAGTAACAATGTAAAATAAAGTATCAATACCATCACCATCAATAGAAATATGGATATCAAAGATGATTGGTCAATCATCAATAATCAGTAATCAAGATAATTAATGGCACTATCTATCAAAGTATATCAAATCAGATGAAGGTCTAATCTCTACAGGTTCAAATACATCATCACATCATATATTAGCAGTCAGGTTAACTTACATTGATGTGGACTCAACAAACGCATGGCAGCATGGCAGTTTGGTTGAGAACAAAGGGAAAAGGGAAGAGGTCAGATTTTCCCGCCTTATATAGGGATCCAAGGAAGTGGGCTTGATCCCACTGAGACAGGTGCTGCAGGTTTGAGTGGCTAGTTCCTCCTTCAGGAGAGGAGGTGAAGTACACGCAGTACATGGATTTCTGACAACAGGCATCTGAGGAGCTGTGCTCTTTCACAGATAGGATTAATCCATCCTGAGGCCTTTGTCAGCCTGGTAAATGGCTCCAAAACTACATTTTGACCATATCTCATAAATTCTTTGAAAGGATCTTATTTCCTGTTCTATTATTAAAAGTTAAATCACATTCCCTCTCACTTTGAATTCTGAGAGGTCAAAATGCCATCATTAAACCTCTTCACAAAAACCCTCTAAAATGTTCAGAAAAATTGAGGCCACTGAACCGAGTCTAAAGACTGTCTGACACCAGGGAAACAGAATGGTTGACAGGTTTTCCACAGTGAAGGAAGGAGGACTTGAAAAAAGTGAGATGATGATGAATATAGAGTCGTTCTGTTTGTCAGCACCTGTTTTTATTGAGTCCTTTATATAACACATAATGTATCTGATGGGGGCGCTGTTCAGTGCCCCATCAGTGCCCCTGTTATTTAGGCAGCTGGCAGACACTGTAGGGGGCCAGTGCTCACTGATACCCAGGCTGTGTGTTTGCTGTTTGGGTCACGCTCTGTCCAGCTGTGCACACTGATTATTGTGTGCATTTTCTGTGATCTTTATCACTGCCACATTATACTCCTTTTTACGTACTTATTCTCAAACTTATTGGCAGTATAAATATTGCCACAATGGTAAAATTAGGCATTCAGTTATATGAGTTCATGGTAATGGTCCTTTCTGCTGGTTGCCATGTTTTTTAATGGAGGATAAAAAAGTAGGAGACTGTTACCTGCTGCAGCTCTCCAGGAGAGGACTTTAAAAAACTGATGTTCAAAGAGTTATTGTGAATTATAAAAGGTCTGTAGAGCCTGTACGCCTTTGGGCAGATAATCAATTGAACATCAATATTTTCTAGATAACATAGGAGAAACAAGAAAATTAACGACAGCCACTGCGGATCCTAACAGTTTTTTACATTTTCTTGTAATATCTAGTAGTTTCTCCAAAATAATTCATGTGTTTGAATGTTTCCAACTATTTGGTGATGGGGGACAGCACTGGTGTCGGTGTGAGCACCTTATGCTGGGCCCCTGCAGATTTGAGCGGTGCCCTCTGTATGATTAAGCCAGTCTGCTGTATCCTGTTTGCATGGTGGGATTGTAACAAGCATCTAACACGTTGAAAGAAGGTCGTTTTTCATGCTTAAAGTGTCTTTTATTCATGGTTTATGCTTGTTTAATTCCAGACAAGTTTGTAGCCTTGTTGTTTTACCGTGAAGTTATTTCAGTTTGTCATGTTGAGATGTTTTACTAGCTAAGGCAGTATCGAGCTCCGTGATATAACCTGCTAACCACAGAAATGGCTGAGAGAAAGTCATTCTTCTGTTATTACAGAAAAAAAAAAAAAAAAAACAGGTTGTTGATGCCAAACAGCTCTTGAATACCTGGTCTATCACACAACAAAAGAGAGAGTTTAAGGCTACGTTTGACTGCTTGTGTTGTTATATTTTCAAATATAACATTAATATAGAGGTAATATTGTCATCTCAATATTTCAGGGCCACTACACGTCTGTAATATGACTCTTGACCTGCAATACCAAAGTACAGTAGATGACTGTGGCACATGGTGTCACAAGGTGCTCCTCCTTTCTGTGTTTTAAGCCCATATAGTTCTGACTAAGGGAGGACTCTCATCAGTGACCATTGGCGCAGGTTAAACCCTCTGCTGCTCATGTAGAATCAGTGAATATGGGGTTGTGGGGCCTCCAAGCTGCTTGAGATTCAGCAGATGTGTAAGGCAAGAAGGAAAGCTAAATAATGACTGAAAACAGTACTTTAATTACAGCAATACAGAAAAATGTTTTCTTCACTCCAAGTTTTATCAGTCAGGAAAGAAAAATGTATAAAACGGAGGATATTAGAGTAATAGAGAATAGAGAAATAATAAAGTAGTTCATTTGAAAGCAGGATGTCTATTCCAGCTGCAGTGGGACACGGCTCATTTGTCATGTAATAACCTAAGAATTACAGCAGTTGATGCTCACATTCAAAAAATGAAGCTTTAGATTCCTTCTTATTCAGAATAGAACAGATATTCAATATTACATGCATGAAATATTATACACCAGCTGTTTCACTTCAGCATCTGCTTTTAACAACCCCTTTGGTCAAACTCTCTCTCTCTCTCTCTATTTTACACACACACACACACACACACACACACACACACACACACACACACACACACACACACACACACACACACACACACACACACACACACACACACACACACAGAAGAGAAGATGACAGCACAGAGAGACAGGAAAGAGGATTAAGATAGGAGCTGTTAGAAGCTGTGTTGTATGTTGGTCCCCTGAGGAGTTGATTCTGATGGGTTTTCTCTGTGGAGGCAGCGAACACTCAGAAAGGTTTACTGGGACTCTATCTGTGCTGCAGCACCCTCACACTCCATTGTATATGCAGGCAATGACATGGGAATTGCATCAGAGGGCACACGTGGATGTGTATATACTGTATGTATACATACATATATATATATATATATATATATATATATATATATATATATATATATATATATATATATATATATATATATATATATGTATGTATAGGTACATACATAATGGACCCAGTAAGATAACATAATTGGCTTATTTTGTAATGGAAAAGAAGTAAAAGTGCATGGTCTGGATAAGAAATGTTTGACTTAGAGTGGTTCAGAGGTGTTCCAGGAGGAGCTTTTTTCTACGATCATGGTCCTGGCTGTGGCTTCTGTTATATTCTTGTGTTTTTTGTACTTGCATGTGTGTGAGTGTGCAAGTTTTAGTCCCTGAAAAGTTCCTGTGAAGTCAGCCCAAATTTACAACTATTATGACGATGAGGGAAGATTCGCGTAGTAATTGCCTTTGCTCATGTTTATTGCTTTTTACATACAGTAACTCCGTGCAATATTGTGCTAATACACATTACACAATGTTAAAAGACAACGTTGCATCAATGTTTTTATTCTAATGATTACACGTTTAGTACATATGAAATAGTTTTCATTCCAATATCAGTGTATTTTACTTTACCTAATCTGCACATCTGTTTTATTCTTATCCTCTCAAAGGTACATCCATCCCCCATTTAGGTACCCCAAACTATTCGCCCCCAGTGTTAGCAGAGGGTTGTGGAACTACCTGTACTGTGTGTGGCAAATTCCACCTTAATTCAACCACATTTCCTTAATACAATATATACTTTTACTTCATTATTTTCCCTAAATAATCTGCATAGCTAAAGGTTATATGAGGAGAAATTTGGTGGTCTGATTTGAAGAGATTTTCTATCTTACTAAAAATAAGGAGAACGTTGGATGGTTAGGGTTGTTCTTAATGTGCAAACATGCAGCCAGAGATTTGAAAGCCTTGGTTTTAAGTCCAGGTGTGTCATGTGCAAGTGAACAGTGAAAAGCTGAGCATAATAGGAGCAGACAAATACAATGCAGAATGGAGGTAGAGATAAGTCTTGACCAGGCTGTGAGCTACAGGTCTTGGGAAGGACAAGAGTTCAACACCACTTATGAACATGTCTTGTTGGTGTTTCCCCTGATTCAACAAAATGATGGGACAATGCTCCAGAACCTAAAATCTTTCATGTGTTTGGAGGCTGTGTTTTCAAAGATTAGCAGACACACAGGATCTAAAGTAGCAGAAGGCAAGTTGAATATTCCACTTGAGACCTCTGTGAAAAAAAAACTCCACCGAGTCCCCTTCCAACGGATGATGCACACTGATGTCAACCACTGTCGAGCAAATTTCCTGTTTCACTCAACTGGTTAGGGTTAGGCTCAGGAATGCTGCAGCCAATCAAAATACATCCCAAAAAGGTTCAAAAGAAGTGTCTGCTAACAGCCACTGTACATCCAGGAGGAGAGAGAGCATGATGGCCACGGGGCTGAAGACACAAGTCACCAAGAAGAGCTGCTGTGATTGGTTGATGGTTTGAGTCTAGGCACTTACAGTCACACATTGGCCACACATTCATTCAAAGGCAGATTTCTATTTGGTATTGTTAGTGACATACAATATCTTAAATTGATCATTTAAACCAATATTCTCTTTAATATTGAAGCCTTACTGTGATTAAAGTGGTGCTTTTGTTTCTTTTGATAGTTTTCTCCACACATAACACTGAGTTTATGTCTGATCAGTTTCTTTTCATCTCTACATGAGGCCACCATAAAACATGACTCACTGTAGAGGGTTGTAAATCCTCTGTAAGTCCCCGTCCTCCTAAATGCAGCTCTGCAGGCGGCTGAGGCTGATAAACTTGTTGGTAAGAGTCACATTAAAGATGGTTATTCATGAAAGCATTCATCCAAACTGTTAAAATGCTGTTTGTGATAATCATCATCAATGTTTGGTATTATTTGTGTGTCTACAAGTTTAAATGTGGTGAATGAATGAAATCCTACAGTGTAAACTGATTTTGCTGTTCTTTGTGGTGACTTTATATATCAATCTCTGACAGTATGTAAAGATCAGGACAACTTTAAAACTGTATGAATTCAAGGGTGAAAAAGTTGCTCCACAAATTCCACACATCTTTGTGAAATGACTAGACTGTGTGTTTATGTCATGTTTATGTGCTCCTTCAGTCCTGGACCAACCTAGACCATTTCACTCTCTGACTCCCTTTCTCAAATTTCAGTGAATCAATTTTGGACATCATTAAAGTTTCAGTGGGTTATTGTTGAACTTACTGTTCGACATTTTTCCCTCTCTCAGACCTCTGTGAGGTGAACTGGGCCCTAATGAACCTGAATATATCAGCAACAAGTGCTGAACTCTGCAACGTCCTGTGGTAAGATAAATGTCAGAGCTTGGTCTTAACTCCTGTAATTACAGTCTTAGATGAGCTGCTGTAACGTGCAGTGATTTTACAGAAGACTACTGGCTCAGAACTTGTTCCATCCAGACAGTGGATTGACCTGCTAGAAACAAAGAGAAAATAAAAAATCTGCCACTGGTTTCATCCTGAATGTCACAGACTGCCTCTGCAACCTTGCATGCAGCTGCTACTGGGAGACTCCTGTCCTCTGCCTCAAAACTCGTCCCATCCAGATAGAAGAGTCAGCTA
This sequence comes from Xyrichtys novacula, assembly GCA_962446985.1. Taxonomy (NCBI): domain Eukaryota; kingdom Metazoa; phylum Chordata; class Actinopteri; order Labriformes; family Labridae; genus Xyrichtys; species Xyrichtys novacula. The sequence goes on from OY660872.1 coordinate 31,501,887, forward strand.
CTAGCAACAAGGGCAAAGATTTAACAATGTACTACTCGTTTCATCCTGTAACAGCTCTGGGCTAACTGCAGGCTAACATTTTCCACAAAGTACTGCTCAATGCTGGGCTCTTCCGCTGTGTGGATGGGAAAGGGTTTTTGATCTCTTTGTCAAGCCAAAGAAGACAGGGGAAATGGCTACTGTAGCAAGAGGCTCGGTGGTTACTCAGCGCACCACAAAGCTGCTAGACAAGTGTGAAGTGAAATCAGCAAGCACTGGTTCTGAGCTCAACTAAGCATGAGGCAAAATGGGTGGAATGTGCAAGTTGACAAAGTGACAAGCCTTCCTTCCTGACCTGACGTCAAGGAGGCGTTTTCTTGTGCATCTTGGCGAGAACTAGTGTGGTAGGGTACAATTGCGGCACTGATCATCCCAAATCAAAGTGTTATGGAGAATGCAGGCATCGATCCCACTACCTCTCGCATGCTAAGCGAGCGCTCTACCATTTGAGCTGATGCCCTGCATACACTAGTCCCAGGCTTCGTGCAACAAGACCCGAGTGGCTGCAACCCTGCCCACTGAGCTGAATGGCTAAAAGGTCAGCAGTATGCACATTGCCGAGTGGCTAAGGCGATGGACTCCTAATCCATTGTGCTCTGCACGCGTAGGTTTGAATCCCATCATCGTCGCATTCACCTGGAATTCATGCCAGCGTGTCAGCCAAGCAACATGCTCCATGAGCTGCTTGGTGTATGTAACATGCTACTTGGTAACATGCTAAGTGCAAAGTAAACGCTATGGGGTGATTTTCACCTGTTTCTCAAGCAGAGCTGTTCACTTTGAAGTGGCATCATCCCTGGATGTGTGCATCAATGCCATACGGAGATTTATCTGCAGAAGAGGGCAGGTAGCCCAGAAATGCTCTGATATATACAGTCTATGTATCATTCACACCAACTGCTCCTCCTGGTGACTTTTCATTCATTAATTTATCCTTTCATTAATTATCAGAGCTGACACCCCAAGCAGTGGCAAGAGCCCTATTGTAAATACATACAAATGCAGACATGAGCTATACAGCTAATATAGTCATGGCTAAGTGAAGCTTGAAGAGGTGGGTAAACGAGCTAATTCAACCACCATTAAAAGCAATTGCATCATGTCCTACCAGCATATATCTTTGTGGAAGTGTAATCTGACAAGGTTTTTTTTACCTGCCGAAACGTCTTACCAGCATATATCTATGTGGAAGCATAATCTGATGTTTTTTTTTCACCTATCGAAATGTCATACATGCATAGATCTATGTGGAAGCACTTCCTGCATAAATCTACGTTTTATTTAGCTGTTAATTTATGTCCTCTCCATCTTTTTTACCCTGCTACTGTGTTGTAAAGACAGACACCATGTTAATAACTTCACAACTTCACCATTGTTGTATTGTATTACAAACATGTGGCATCACATCCATTCATTTATTCAATTCATAGCTTCGCACACCAAAGCCTCGTGATGTCTTTGAAAATCACTCTGCCTGTTTTACATTTATTTTCCACTTGATGGCACAGTAGAGCAAATGAAGCACAGTAATGAAGCTTCGGCCCAGGGGTCAAGCAATTAGATGGAAAACTTCAATGCTTCTAGAGGCTTTATTCCCCCCCCCCCCCCCCCCCCACACACACACACACACACACACACACACACTCATTTACCTGCTGCCATCTTTTAAGCCAAACCGGGGTACTTCCTGGTCCCTCAGTAAATAGCCCTCAGTGGCGCGCTTTTTGGGGTCATGTAACCACAAGACCACACCAATATAGTTCATTATTGATATTTTGCCTAATTTACTGTGTTTTTAATGAGTAAGGTCACAACTGTATGGAGGGCTATTAGTGCCTTTTCGTCCATGTTGAAATGTCTGATTTATTGGTGAATTTTGTGTTGTATTTTGCTTTTTGTGTCTTAAACCCCTATTATTGGTTTATGGATTTGCCCAGGAGAGGGGCCAAGGGGTCTATAAGGAGCACTTTGCTCACTCTGAGGGGAGCTCTTGGCCAAGTGACATCGTGGGTTACAAGTGAACAAGTGTGAGTTCTTCTGAAACCTGCCATAAATATGTCATATATTTGCCTATTTTTTTGTTTTTTTTCCTGCTCTGTAATATATTTTGCCACTGTTTGCTTTTTTGGGGAAGTTGGTGTGAATAAAAATTCACCACACCGGAGTTCCAACTGTGCCATCATTTTTTTGTCCTGAATGAACCTGTGACATTCTCTTTACCATTATCACTGCTCACATATTCATTCTATTGTTTCATCATTTATTTGTAATAAACTTATAAGTATTTGATCTAGGGTTGCAAAGGGGTGGAAAATTTCCCGTAAATTTCCAGAAACTTTCCGTGGGAATTTATGGAAATTAACTGGAAATTGGGGGTAATTCAAACAAACTGTATAATATCCAAACATAAATGTAAATATTTGTGTTTTGTCATAAGCAGACATCCATGCAAAATAATACAAAAAAACCCCACAAGCTTTTACAAAAGCTTGTAAAAACACTAATGCATTGGCATGAACGGAAAAATAGTTGGCTAAACAATTGGAATGGTCTTCGAAATATTTGACAATTGATGTAAAAATTATTGTGTTGTTACAGAAAACCGTCTTGCGGGAGTCAGAAGAAACAGCATCACATTTGAGGTATCTACCACCACTATAATGAGCTAGCCCCTTAAATGGTCAATAAAATGAAAAATAGCTTACATTAAGCACCTATTTTTATTTAATTTTTGCCAGTCAAATATTAATACTATTATACATCAAATATATTTACCCCATAATATTATCAAAACTTACTTGACTTTATAAATTCCGTGGGCTCAAATGTCTCGTGTGTTATGGCCTCCCTACAAACACAGTAATCAAGGCTCAAATAGGGGAAGGAGGCTGCAACATATAAAAGAGGACATCACACCAAAAGTTACAGTTTACCCACAAGCTTTATTTAATTCACCCAAAGTATTAAACGAAACGCAATGAACTAAGGAAGAAACAAAAGGGACTGGAGACCCCAGCCAAAAGGAACAAAAGGAGGGAAGACATAGGGCCAACCACGCAGTGGGCCGTCGCTCCCAGCGTCTCCCCCTAAACTACATGAAAAGGAAAACTAAACTAGATTAAATAAAAGACGATTAAAGTAACTAGCGGTAATCTCCAGCCCAAACTAAAACAACAAACTAACATAACAAAAACCCCAGCTCCTAAATGAGCATGGTGGGAAAAACCTGCTTTGGGAAAAAAACAGAGGAAAGAGGGAAAAAACTCCTTACCCTCAGTGCTGGTGTCTGCGCCATGTGCCAAGCCCTTGTCTCCACTCTCCCTTGCTGCGTCCGAATTGCCAAGTGGTAGCCGAAGTAGTAGTCGAAGTAGTATGTAGCATGTTCGAATTGGCCACCGGAGCGAGTAGCATGCTACTTCAGATACCACTTCAGATACTAGACACACCCACATTGTAGGATGGTCGCGGTGCATCCTACGGGCATGCTACTGACCCAAAATGCACCGCGAGCTTCTTCTTTGTCCTCTTAAAAGTTGTAGAAGCGCATGTGATGCTAGCGCCACCAGCTGCTGCCTATTTAGATGCGTTGTGAACGCCGGCTGGCCACAGCAGCGCGCACCATGGCGGAGCAGCAGCAGCAGTACAGATGTAAGTTTCATGTAACTTCACACACTGTCCTAAAAAATGTGCAGTTGTATCTCTTTGTCATGTCATGGTGTCATATTTGCCCAAGTAATCATTTTATGAGCAATGTGTGGTGATATCATGGAGGTAAAGCTCACTTATTCCATCATTAAGCTGCACAGCTGCAGTAATCAGGCTGATCTCATTGAACAAACGATCACCACGTGAGTGAATAAAGGCTAAAAGTAACGGAAAAGCTACTTTGTGAATTTCTAAAGCAGTGCAGGAATATAATACAGCAGCATCCATCACTTGCACAATTACCATTCAAAGAGTCTAAAACTGTAACATGACTTGGAGGGGACAGAGAGCAGACCCAAACATTCATCAGCTTTCTGTCTTCTACCACTTTTAGCCAAGGTTTGTTCATTCCAGTAGCATGTGTATTTCTCAGGGACGGACGAGCAGACTGAGCATTTAATCAGGTGGCGGCTCTGCCATGACCACCTGTTCACCGGTCGCAGAAACATGTCCAGAAAGGCATTTGAGTAAGTCAAGCCATTCATATGTTTCATGATTCTTCATACAATACGTGTGTCTAATTGTTACCTCACAATACACTGTGTTTGGCCTTCAGGAGGTTCTTGCAGGACAGCCCCAGCCTCCCGCCGCACATCACGGCTGAGAGTGCCAAAAAAAATGGGACAACCTGAAAGACAAATATCGAGTATGTTGGGCCAACATCTGCCATCAACAGTCATTCCTCCTGTTAATTATGAAGGTTAATCTTGATACTCTCATGTCCTACAGAGACTGAAGGCTCCCAAGACAGGCGTCAGCACCAAGGTTGGTGAGGATACAGCAGCATCCTGGCCATGGTTCGAGCTGATGGATGAGCACTCAGGTGCGCAGCAGGCAGAGGGAGGAGCGAGACAAAATTGGCAGGAGAGAGAGAGAGACAGAGCACAGGCTGCTGCACGTAACACCCCACCCTAAAAACGTGAATGGGGGAAGCACCGCAAGCATATTCAAGCACTAACATCTGGACAATGTGTCGGCCACGACATTCACGACATCCACGACAACAGGCACACTGGAAGAGCCGACATAAACTTCAAAATGCTTTAGAGCCAAGATAAGCGAAAGAGCCTCCTCCTTCTCAATAGTAGAATACACTCATTGATGCGGATTAATAAAAAATAAATAAATAAAAAAAAAAAAAAAGGAGACTGGATGCTCCACCCCACCATCTCCATGATGGAGAAGCTGGAAGCAGGAGCAGGGAACGACAGAATTGCTTCAACTTTCGAGTGCACTGGCTTTACTTGTCCCCGGCAGACAACTTTCTCCAAATATGTGACTGTAGCTTGGCCAAACTCACACTTTGCCAAATTGAGCGTGAGGTTGGCATCACGCAGCCTTCCAAGTACTGCCTGAAACTGCTGCATGTGATCGTCCCACGAACTCGAGTAAACTACGATATCGTCCAGATAGGCCTCGCACCCTGACAATCCCAACAAGAACGTGTTAACCAAGCGCTGAAATGTAGGGGGTGTATTATGCACGCCAAATGGCCTAACGGTATACTGCAGGAAAGCGTCTGGGGGGCCGTGAATGCAGAGATTTCCCTTGCCCGAGGAGTCAGCGGCACCTGCCAATACCCTTTCAACAGGTCAAGTTTTGTCACAAAGTTGGCACTGCCGACATGATCAACTCAATCCTCAACTCAGGGCAAAGGGTAACAGTCTGGCTTAGTGACCCCATTTACTTAATGAAAATCTGTACAGAAACGGTCAGAGCCATCAGACTTGTCAGCTAAGCGACACAGTGAACTCCACGAGCTAGAGTTGGGTTCTGCGATATCGTTCTCCAGCATGTAGGTTACCTACTGCTGTAAATGGCGGCGTTTATCTGGATAAACTCTATACGCATGCTGCTTTATTGGTGGAGAATCCCCCACATCAATGTCGTGTTGGAGCACGTGAGTCCAAGACGGCACATCTAATAAACAAAGAAAGGTGAGATTTTATTACACTGACCACATTCTCATGCTGTAACTGAGTTAGATGGGGAAAACACTTATCAAGGTTGGACAACATTTCAGAGTTTTTCAAACATCCGACAACAGCACTGGACAGACCAACATCATCATCATCATCCACGTCAGACAGAAACTGCTGGTGACACTTTGAGATCAGCACTGGACGTGCCCAAGCACACTGGTATTTTGGTGAGCAGCGCAGCCCGGCGTAAGTATCCCCCCTTCCTAACTCAGCTCCTCCCAGTGGCATTAGTCATAGAGAGGGAGGAGAGAAGGCATGGAATGGATTTAACACAGCCGAGACCTGTTTTCGCCAACCATATCAGCTCCTCTCCTCACCTTTAAATCCGCCACCGGCGAGGCGTATTACAATTTTCATGCAGTAGTCGAAGAGATCAAGAGATGTCTGAAGACAGCAATGCCACATGACGGCGACAGAAGGCAGCCCCTCAACAAGTGTCGCTGTAAGTGCTGCAGAGGGCGTCCTGCACACTTTCTCAAATAAGCACAGATGGATTTGGGGTGTGTAATGTTGGACCCACCGGTAAGACAAACACCCGTTTTCACAAATAAAGACAATCACATAAAGTTGCATATATTTAAACCTCACATGACAAAGGTGGGTTGTGCGCACAGATCACAACATAAATTCCAATAAAATTGGAACCACCCGTGCGTAAAAGGACCCCTTTTTTTTTTTTTTTTTTGTTCAAATTTTCGAAGTAAATAATTTATCTGATCACTAAAATAAATCATCTAGTCAGCCTTGATGCCGCAGAATCAGGACGGGGAGAGGACACAGAAACATGTCCAAGTCAAGCTACGCGAGAAAAAGGAGGAAGAGAGAAAGGAGGACAAATTCAATATCTTGTTAACTTCATCATGTGTAACTGTTTACTGGGTATTCAATTTAATGCGGTTTCAGCTGTGTTAATTCGGTCAGGTTGTGTGTCCAAACACGTGCTCATCAGATAAGATGTAGATCAGAATATATTGATATAGATCTAAATGTATATATGCTTACTCAGATAGTTGTACTGAATATTATTTGTTGTTGACTATTTATTGCACTGAAATGTGCCTGACATTGTGGAAACCGGCCTGTGAGGCATCGGTGACGTATGCACACTATGCCGCCAGTCTACCAAAATACCACTAGACCAGCTGCGATCCGCCTGCGCTGAAAGCTGACCAGGTTAGAATCGGCGAGCTTTCAGCACACTTTCCACGTCGTTGGCATGCTCCAGCAGATTCTGTCGACACCTCCCCCTGCCGCGCCACCACGCCCAGCTTGGCGGACCTCGTTGTGGCTCAGTCTATGAAAATACCAAACTGGCTGTGCACCGGACTCCGCCAGACAAAAATACCACTGTGTGTGGTGCGCCACCGTCCGCCACGCCACCGGCAGAGCCAGGAATAGGTAATAACACTAACACTTTGTCGCCAGGACTGAAAGATCTACTTTTTGCATTTCTATCAAACCGTGTTTTCATTCTCGTTTGAACCACAGGCATGTTCTGCTGCGCCAATTCACAAGCTCGGTGAAGCTTGAAACGAAAATGGCTGACATAATCCAGCAAATTTTGAGGCTTGCTGTCACCCAACCATTTCTCCTGCAGAAGCTTAAGCGGGCCACGCTCAGTGTGTGCAAACACAAGCTCTGCCGGGCTGAAGCCCAGTGACTCCTGGACTCCCTCACGAGCAGCAAATAGGAGAAGATGGACCCCCTCATCCCAGTCTTTACTGGACTCCAGGCAGTAGGTGCGGAGCATTGCCTTTGGTGTCTGTTGAAAATGCTCGATCACGAGCTGCACTATCCCTCAGAATTGTGACAAGAATTTTTGGTTCACCCTCTGAAAGGGAAACAATACCTTTCATGAGAAAAGGTGCATACATCTCCGGATCAGATTTGGCTGAAATAGACTGCTTGGCACCAGACTGTTGATTCGGCGAAGTTTTGGTCTTTAACAAATGAACTGCTTTTGGAGATTTGTTTCTTTTATTCAAAGCAAAACAGTGGCTCACGGTGTGGCCACGCTTCTTACATTAGGAACAAAAAAACTTGTCTTCAGCATCTACACTACCAGTCCTTTACTCGCCCTGAGAATTTGACTGGGCGGAAAAACAACGGACCAGGCAACATGGGCACCGCGCTCAGAGGACCAGTTGGATTTCTCAAAGTTATCTCTGTGCGTGAGAATGTACTCATCAGCGAGAACTGCTGCGTCAGAAACTGTGGATACTTTTTCTTCGTTAATGTAAGTAGTGATCTTATCAGGTAAACAGTTCTTAAAATCTTCCAGCAGCATCAAATTGCGCAAGTCATCGAAATTATTGACATTTTTAGATTGGCAAAACAATAATCAAACAGCGCTTCTTTTTCATGTCTGAATTCAACATAAATTTGACTTTTTTTTTTTTAACTGTGAAATTTTTTACGATATGCCTCGGGCACCAGTTCATATGCCCTCAGCACCGCTGTTTTAACAGCTCCGTAGTCCAGACTTTTCTCAAGTGGCAAGGATGCGTAAGCCTCTTGGTCATCATGCTTTGGGCTCAAAAGTGTGGCCTCCAGGGTTCAAGAAATCATCTGTGCATGTGATGGAGGAATGCACAGTGCATGTAGGGGGTGAGGACTCAATAGCCCTGCAGTAAGCTGTGTGTTGTGTGCATGTGATTGAGGAGTGTACTTGCATTATATCTGGTTGTTTTAGCCAAGATTATGCTATGATATATTTTCCTCAACTATATTTAAGTTCCTTGTTGAGGGCCAACCTTAAATTTAGTAAATTTCAGATTTATTCCCTTTAATTCTCATTAATTCCCACGGAAAGTTTCCAACTTTGAAAATTCCCGGAATTTTGCAACCCTAATTTGATCACTAACAAACATGAATGTCCTCCTTTGTGATGTTGGTACCCAAATTTCTTTGAAGTGATGGCATTGAATTTTAAGTTCCTCACTGATCATCTTTGAAATGCCACTTCAGCTTTCCTCTCCATGAGTCCTTTAGGAGATTTTCTCCTGCCTGCCTGTGGAGAAGGCTGCAGACATTTATGTAGCTCTCCACAAATATTTACCAGAAACTCAGAGTAAGCACCTGAAGATTTGCAAGTTCTGGATGTGAGCTTATGTAAGGTGGGGATTTAACATTTCTATCGGTGAGTCTGAAGCATTTAAAGCTTAACCCTTAAGGAATAAACATGCTGGAGTACACCCTCTATATGTTGTGCTTTATCTCCCGGGTCAGACGCCTTCCAGAACTTTTGTTTCTTCTTCTCTTATTATGTTACAGTTGTTTTCCTCTTAAAGCTGCACTTACCTCTGTTTAAATGACAACTCAATTCACTGGGTTACATGTAAGACACTGCCTTGGGAGGAGATTCCCTCACCAACATGCAGCTTCTTGAAACTCACTGAGATTATTTTGGCCCCAGAGGAACTTTTTCTGGTGTCCAACAGAGCAATTTAGTTTTGATTCATACTCATTGTAATCATGACTCTGAGCTCTGTCAGCAGCACAATACTGCCTTCAGTACAAAAGTTTTGACTTCATTTTCCTGAAGTTGATAAGGTTGTTATCCAGTGGAAACCTCCAGCTTTAAAAACCGGAGTGCAAAAATCTGCAGGTCCTCTAGTGCCACTTTTGTTGGCCCAGGAAGTCCCACTGACATCATCCACATCAAAAGACCATTTTAGTTGCAGCAATACATGATTTAAGTTTAATTTTCCAATTCCCTCAAACAGAAGTTAACCTTCCTCATTTAGGTGATGAGTTATGCATTGATTTGCATAATTAGGAGTATGACGGATTTAACCAACAGGTGCTTTGTGACATTTTGCTAGGAGGCAGAACACCCATGTCAGCACAGCTCTTTTCAAAGCTGAACAGGTCCCATCATTCAGGGGCAGCTGTGGCTTATTGGGCCGTCTCTCAATGGGCAGGTTGGTAGTTCATTCCTAGCTCCCACATTCCACATGCGGAAACTTCCTTGGGTGAGACACTGACACCCACACTGCTCCTGGCTGCAGAGGAAATACAGGGCCTCTCCCATCAGTGTGATACAGATACATACAGGGAGAGATTTGGCTCAAATTATACACAAATATATACAATAATTTGGATGGGAAAGAGGTTTGAAACATATTTAACCCTTTCATAAATTAAAATCTTAAGTCTGCCCAAAGCGTTTTGATTTGAGGGGTTTTTGTCGCTCTTAATCATATTGCAAACTTATCCAACTGGCTTGTTGATGTTCTTCTCTCTCCACTTCTATAGTGGATAGCTGTCAATCATCTTCTTAATGGTCTATTCAGCGGGTGGGAGGGGTGGTGTTCTCCACACATGTCAATATCCTCCACTTGTTTGTGTGTGTGTTTCTCTTAAAACTGGGTGATGTTTGTCTAAAAAAATGCTTCTGCCGGTTGGTCCACAAACACACGTTCAACAATTCACAAGCAGAATTAAAGATTTACAAAAAATAAGTCAAGATAAATGCACACACAACATTAAAACACAAATGTGAAAATTGTGGATATATATTTGTGCAGAATTTTAAGACAAATCTCTCCCCATAGATACAGTGTGAATGGATGCATACATTTGGTCAGGTACTCTGAGGAGTCAAAAGCACTTTATAAGTTCAGTCCATTGACTGAAACTGTAACCGTCTGGTATTAATACTTTACATGTTTTATACAATCTATACTGTCAATTTTGTGCTTTAGCTGTCCACCTGCCCAGAGTTTGTCTGTTTGTGTTTATGCAACTGTTGTTTTCTTTGCATATGATCTAAAAAAATACGTTTTCCCATAATGAAAAGATAAAAACATGCAAAAATGTTTTAATTTGTAATCCAAATTACACATATACAAGGATTCAGGATATTAGCATGTCATTGTCAGAGACCACGGCCAAAAGAACAACGAGAGAAAAAATACAATCTGTACAGATTTCAGTTTACAGTGAGTAGCCAGTTGGACAGTACCAGAGAACACTAAGGCAAACCATCAGCAGACAGAGGAAACATTGCCTTTTTTTGTTACCACCACCACAGCAGAGTATCAAGAAGTTTCTTTGCTACAAAACAAGGACTGATGTCTCCCTTTATTGGCAATCAGCTGCATAAGTTACATTGTGATAAAAGCAAAACAAAACAGAGGGGATCTATCTAAAGTCTAGCATTACTGTACATGTCTTCTCACAAGCTCTGGGACCCCAAACTGGCAGAAATATGTAGCTCTACTGTACAGCTCCAAGTTTGACCACAATGCTTTGACTAATTCCCACAACCACACAAGAGGCCTGACTCCAGTTTAAAAAATAGAGGATCCTGTAATCTTTAAGGCAGTTTGCCTCTTATAATAATCATGAGGTACAAGGAACTGATAATAGTGTTTTAGTGTTATAATTATGACCACTTTTGTCCTGATAATTTCTTCCATACAAGAGAGAAAGATGTGTATGCTCTTCATGCAGCGGCTACCACCTTCAGCAGAATGAGTTGACTGAATTGAAGCACCATGTTCCGTTGGTAGGCTTATGGTTGCCAAGCTACCAACTTCTATCAAGTTCCTGTTACTGTGAGGAAATCTGGAAATGTTTTACCTGCAGGAATAAATCTGGGGTGGATCCAACAAAGATTTAACTGGGGAGCTGGTGCAGCATGTTAACTGTAAGAGTAAAGTTTCTGTTGATCTTAAAAGCCCAAACCAAAACAAACAGCATGTTGAAATTCAAATAACTGAGGACGTGAACCACAGATTGGCATTTGCTGATACATTACGACTTCAACTTTTGTGAGAAAAAGAGGCAGACTGCAGGGCGAGCTCTGCCAATGACTAGCTTTGATATTGTTAGCAGTAAAAACGAGCTATGAAAAACGAGTCGTCTTTTTATCAGGATGAGCCTACCAGGGGTAGCAGGGGCAGAATACAGAGTTGAGGGGAACCAGAATACATAGTGGGGGGTTTCACAGCACACTCCTGCTCTTGTTAGAGATTTTGTGTATCATCAGAGACACAGATGAAAAAATAAAAATTCAGTGTTTCCCTACCTTAGAAAGTTTTTCTTTGAATTTCTCCATGATGTGAATTTTTAGGGATCTTTCTCTGCTATCAAAACTACTTTGAATGATTTTAGATTTTGACTTCAAATCTTAAAACCTTGATTTTTGTTGCTCTTTTGGACTATATTTTCTTCCATCTGCACAGAAATTATTTTATCACAGTATTTCCCCCCTTTGGCAACTGTTTATGTCATTCAGCAAATAGACTAAAATACTTCCCATTTTAGGTTTCTATTAGTGAGGCGGGGCTGCAAGGACATAATCATAACATTTAAAGAGCACTAAAAGTAAAAAAACAACAACACAAAAACAAAACAAAAATGAAAACAACAGCAAACCCAAGATCTAAAAACAAAGTCATTCATATTTCTTGTGGCACTAAATGTGTTCAACTATCTAGGAGTGCTCAAAGCAGACATTCCTTGAGACATTGCAATCCAAAGTTTGAGGTGATACAGTGCTGAATGATCTTGAGTTTAAAGAGGTAAGTCAGTGTGGGAGAGCAGAGAGGAAATGAAAACCTCTCGGTCTCAATAATACTTGAGCAATGCAGGAAAATCAGACTGTGGTTTCTGCACATGGACATGTTAAAGCAGTGGATACGATATCACAAAGATGTCTGCAGGTGGTCATTGCCTAATACATATGACAGGTTTCCTCTTTGATTGTTAAAACCAGCTCGGAGATCAGGACCGCTGTTATCAGGTTCTGACTGTTAGATGAGCTGCACAGTAAAGCCGTGTTTCTGCTGTTTGAATTAGCCAAAGCATCTCATAGTAGGCTTTGCCCTTTAGTGTCCATCCAGTGTGTCTCTGTGGAAATGACTCATACACACTTTTACTTACATCCTCGCAGTTATGAGATGGAATCCATACACACACACATACGCACACACACACACACGCACGCACGCACACACACACACACCATCATGGCAAAGTGCTCCTCCAGTCGCTGTTGTAAAACAGTGGGAGCTTTAAAGCAACGCACAGAATCAAGACTGAACACAATCAAAAGAATGTACAAAAAGGCACATTTGACCCCAGTGCTCCTGTACTGTGAGATTCAAGTGTAAATGAGCGTCTGTAGCATGGCTGTTGTAGCTCTTTCCCTCTGATCGCACCGTTTCAGCTGCTCACATTTGTTAGCGCAGGGGCTAATGCTCCAATGATAACATCCATTAGCTTTAATGCTAGTGGGCGTCAGACCTTGCTAGGCCAGGAGTCAGAATGGTCCCAAGTATCATTAACTGTCATAAAGGGGCAGCGAGTCTCTTTACAAGCTGTCACCTGGTAATACAGAAGTGCCGATCAATACCCCATGTTCATCCCATATCTTCTTCATTAACCTCAGCCACCACCTGAGCCTTGGAGCAAGGGTGGGTGGGGAGGGTGTGGTTGCTGTTGTCAGGGTTCTAATCGTCCCCTCCGCCATAGAGGTCCGCCAGCTTGCGAAAGCGTGGCCCCCAGTCGCCGAGGTAGTCGTAGTCCTGGTCTCCACAGCTTGAGGAGGAGTGCAGGGAGCTGAGGGAGCCAGCGTCTGAGCCACTGCCCTCATAGTCAAAGACCAGCAGAGAGTCGTATGGTGGGGCGGTGGGGTCGTTGTCTGCTGCCTTCAGGCCCTTGAAAGAAGAAAACAGAAAGGACAGAGGTTAGAGAAAGACACACAACAGTTTGGAAAAACAGACATGATGTTGCCTGGCTGCACAAAAAAGGTAAAACAATATGACTAATCTACAAACATGAGCAGGAGAGAACATGAATTATAAATATAACATATACCTAGAACAACTATTCAACATTACTATCATGACCCATCATGAATCCACTCCTGCTTACACCTGCAACATATATGATGGATCCTCCCTGCATCCAGGCACCAACTTACATTTATACATCATACATACATCTACTAATGACAAAAAACTCAGGTCTCCAAACTGTTTTCTCTGTAGTGTCTTGTTGGAAATTTACAACGCGAGCTTAAATGGAGCGAGTGTGCAGCCTCAGTCCAGAGTGACCAGTTTGTACTTGTGTAAGTCTCCACCTTTTCCATTTCTCAGTTTTGGGCAGTCATTACAAGTAGTGGCGTTACTAGTTTAACTACATTTTTAGTTTAACTACTGTTTTCTACATCAAATAGCTTTTCAGTAGTGAAGCTGCATTCGTGGTCAAGTGCCAAGGTAGCTTCCACAAAAGCTTCATTTTCTCTGGCATTCCTAGACCTTAAACGCATCTCTTCCTAGTAATGTCATGTGCCTATCCTGCTGATGCCTGAATATGTATAAAAAGATGCCCACGAGAATTGTCTGATGCAGCCGGGATGGAGCTGGAGACAATGGAGGGGGAGCCGTTTTCACCTTGTGAATCCCCATGGCCATATCACGTCCAACACAAATTTAAGGACACACTGAAGGTAATTCCTGGTGATTGTGTTAACACAATGACCAGCTAAACTAGTCATCACAACTCAGCCAGCAAATATCAACAGTTGTGTGTGTGTGTGAAGAAGAAGAGTTTAATAAATAATTGAACGGATCTGATCTGTTTGTCTCGCAGTTTCATTGATCACTAGGTAGCACTGACTTGGAATGAAGTAAGTTTGATGTTAAAAAAAAAAAGAAGCTTTAATGTAGTTTAGCTACTTTGGTCATTTTATGGTAGCTTAGCTTGCTACATTTCTATGGTCGGTAGCTTCAGTGTAGCGAAGCTTCATTTAATGTAAAATAACTTGTAGCTTAGCTCACTACATTTTCTAAGTAGCTTGCCCAACACTGCCATCTCTGTCACTTACAGCTGAGAAATGTGCCCTTGTGTTAGACTGGCATTTCTTTGTCTTCATTTTGGAAAAAAAAACATCTTTTCCTCATCATGAATTCCATGATTGTTAGCACTGGCTGCATACTGAAGCAGCAGGGATTTGTTTTGGGTCCCATGTGTCCATTTTCTCATTCTGGATACTGCTTTTACTTTGAGGATGCTACACAGTAATTCAGTGACTGTAAATTAACTGTGTACCAAGGTTAAAAAATTCATACTGCTTATCAGAGATCGCAGATCAGCTGTGATCCTTCATCCAGGGGTACTTTTAGTGTCTTAATGGAACCTTTTCAGTGGCTGCTGAGACAAGGGGGGATGAGAACCACTGACACAGCCTTAGCACACAAAACCAGAGTTTGATGAGAGGTATTCAGACCAGACTCATGTCACCGGTCAAACCCTGAAGTTTGTATTTATCGCTGCTGCCAAAGAGAGCTCTGCGTGGAGTATTTGCTCTGCAGAGCTTTTACTTTTTAAGTTAAGTATTAAAAATTAACTGTATCAGGTTTTACCTACAAGACAGGCAACAGTCAGAGTCAGAGGAAAGCTGAATTTACGGCTAAGAGAGCTTCAGTACTCTGACGATGTCCAGTGCAGGATTACAGTAATCCTATAATATTTCTTTAGTAACTGTAAAGAAAACCTAAGGGTCTTATCCAAACCTGTGCTCATGCTTTCATACCACGGTAGAGCAGGGTAAAACCCACGTTACCCCCTCTCATCCCCTGCAGGATGTATAAGAATGTGAGATATGAACCAAATCAGAGAGGCAACAGGAGGGAGAGAGTGTTCAGGAGAAAGGCTGTGTTTGTGTATGTGTGTGTATGTGTGTATGTATGTGTTTGTGTGTCTGTGTCAGGGCTGAGATGGACAGCAGGGAGTGCTGGGGGGAATGAGGAAAGGGGGGAAGGAGGGATTACAGCAGAGAGTAGACCACAGAAGGATTTGGGTCAGACTGGACAGATGCTGCCTCCATCTCCAGGAAGAGATTCAGCAGATTACCCAGCAGAGCCTGAACTTAAAAGCACCTCCCCTTTGTGCCCACACAGTTTTTATGAGCTTCTACAAAGAACTTCTGAGCAAAAATAGTATCGTAAATGAAATAAATACGTTCTAAAATTAACATCGAAAACATTTACCTAAACTAACAGGCTGAACAGAAACTTGTCTTTGCCTCTTTACAGCTATCCAGAATGCTGGAAATGAAAGCTGTAAATCTGATAAGCTGTGGAAATAAAATTTGGACCACGTCTGTTGTCTGACTCAAGACACTCCTGTCTCTTTAGAACTGGATGGGAGGAGAGAATTAACACAGCGAGGGAGAGGCAGGACCAGAAGCATCAGCTTGTCATGTCCTTTGGATTAAGCTGTCTAGATCAGCTCACCATGTCTGACAGCTCCCTCTCATTATTCATAGCTCCGCATGGCAGATGTCTTTATTCAGCCCTACCAAACACACACACACACACACACACACACACACACACACACACACACACACACACACACACACACACACACACACACACACACACACACACACACACAAAACAATAACGACAATATGGAAGTAGTTTACACACAGTGACATGTATCAACTGCTTAACAATGATGAGTCTTCACAGCTGAGATGCTTGGCTGCCTGGCTGCCACACATTCTGCAGACCTGTTAGAGTGTGGTCTATCTGATTAAGTCTGAGAGTTGTGTTGTTAATCCTTTTGAAAGAGTGCTTTTACCAAGCTTTCAAATGCAGAGCACTGATTTGAACTGCTGACACACAGGCTCTGAGTTCAATTCAATTTCCTCTGGGGCCCAGCCTGTGTGTGGAGCTATCACCGGACTTTCTAACAGTGAAATATTGAGTCCAGTCTCTGTAGACTTTATTGGAGAATTAAATTCTCCAAACACACTCTGGCAGTTTCATCCACACCACACTGTAACTGGCCAACTGTGTTGAGGGCTGCACGTAGGCAGGCTTTGATTTTTGTTTTCAATTTCTGCACAACCACTTCTGTTACCTTTCATTTCTAAGATTAAACACATCCTCATTTAGTCCTTTGAGGACAGACTGTCTACTGGTATAAAAGTTAGTTCAATTCTCTCCATCGCAAAGATAAAGAAGAAATCTTCAGAGGAGGTCAGAGAGCAGAAGACTGGAGCCTGGCAGAAGCTTTGTTGGCGGCCTTTTGACCCATCTGAAGGAGTGGTGCTGCCCCAAATCTCACAAACCAGACCTGAAGGTTAATTTACTCAAAGCAGTACACAACTTTTTTTGTCTTTTAGACTTTTTAAAACAAAATCTGAAAGAGTTTTACTCCCACATGTTACTATAACAAAGAAGAGCTTTGATACAGTAAACACTGAAACTATGGGAAAAAGAAAAAGCTGTGAAGCTGCAGTTTGAATTTCCCTTCCGGAATAAATGAAGTTCTCCTTATTCTTATCTAACAGATAATAATGTAAAAAAGTACAATTTACATAATATTTTAAAGAAAGAAGAAAAAGAAAGGGATTGGTCAAAAGCTGCATTTTAAGACAGCATCAGATTTTGTCTGCTTCAGATTAAAATGCTCCCAGTGAATCCAGGACTCCTTTAAAGATTCACTCCATTGAAAATCATGTTTTCTTGTTGTCTACATGTTCATATGGCATTTTTTCTGATTCAAATCGCTGTGAATCTCTAGCAGACCCAAACGGCGAGCTCAAGCAGAGTGAGATTTCGTACATCACAAATCCAAGCTCAGCCCAGAGCTGAATAGCTCCTATGTTACCTGCTACTTCTACAACACCGGCAATGTTAGACTACAAGCTAGCATGAAGAGGAGTGTGCAGAGCAGCTCTGTCTCCACCCATGACTAAAAGATGAATTCCTAATGAGCTACTGGAGCTCTGCAGAAGAAAAGCCCTTGAAAATGACACAGATAAGTTGATTTTGTCTAAAAACTTAATAATCACAACTTAAAGATCACTGAAAACATTTTTAGAAGAAAAAGAAAAAAAAAAAGACGACCGGAGTGGGACTTTAAACTTTTCTTTCAGGAGGAAATGTTGAAGCAGAGTCTTAGTACCAGAGCTGTTTTACTGCTTCTTTAAGGATGTGATGACGGACATTTTTCTTTACTTGTTAAAACTGTGAAAATAGAAGCCAGTGGCAGAGTTATCATACTAATACTAATTATTAATACATTTTAAAAAGCATACTTAATTCTCACAGTCTTTGTACTTGTTCTGTTGAAATCCTTATTCCAATACCTAGGATGTACAGAGTAACTGGAAGTATCACTGATGACAATGGTGAGAAATAGCTCTGTTCTGCTGCTCAGTGAAGCTCTACAGCATCTTTCTGTAAACTGTTTTCTGTCTCAGTCACCTGGTTCTACACACCCTTCATCTCTCCAGCAAGAAAAACACCCAGACAATGTCAGCTATAAACTGAACATGCTCACCGGTATCTGCTGTATGTCAGGAAGTCTGATGTGAGTAAAGGCACTCAATGGTTTAATATCAAATGATTCATCTTGTGTTAGTCAGTAGTAATCTTCCAGACTGTGCCTCAGGGCGCTCAGGACTACTGCATACACTGCGGGATTAACTAAACTCAACGGGTTTACCTCCAATTAGGTAGCCAGGCTGAGGCTATGTCTGAGGCTAGCTAATCCAGACCATTAGCAAGTCTAATGATGAAATACAGAGACACTGTTTCTTTGGCTGCTTACTTCAGATATTAATGCTGTTAGTGTGCAGATTCCCACCAAACATGATCAAATGTCTCTGATCCATCACTGAAACATATCACTATTGTGATTCCTGTGACACAGACATCACCTTCTGTTTTAATGAGAAGTAATCAAAGTCTTCAAATGTTGCAGTGGAGAAGTGTCTACTGCAGCGGCTCAGAATAGCAACTAATCAGAGCTGTTTGAAAAAATGTGTTTCATCTTCAGTTTCCTAAATCCTGTAAGGTGATGAGGTAAACGGCACACATCCTGGCCAGCCTTTGATGGTTTATACGAAAGGATAAAACAGGGATGAGAGAAGCATAAGATCTAAGGCTGGCAAATCCAGCTCTTTCTGGACACAGTGTTTGCTTACTGCTGTCAAACAGACAGTTTGTATTTCACTCAAGTTGTGATTCATCACTTCCTGTGTGCTGACAAGTGCATGTTCCCAACACCAGAATATAATCTTGGCAAACAGATTGGATGTCAGTTTGGGAGGGTGAGACCCCCCTCCCTCTACTGTGGTCACACTTGCTGGTCCAGTCTGACAAGAGTCCTGACACTTTACATGAGGATATTACCATTAAGGTTTAGTCCATGAGATTTACTGATCCCAGCTGTATCTGTCTACTCCAACAGATTATGTGTTGTAGTACCTCATGGATGAAGTCTCCGATGTCTCCTGGGTGGGGGGCAGCAGAGCGGAGGGGGTACTGGTGGTCATGATGGAGGGGTCTCTCATCCAATCGTCTGATCCCCACCTTGATACACTCTGGCTCCAGGGCATCAGGCTGCTGCAGCTGACTCAGATCGTAGTCCTAGGCACACATCAAACCACACATCAACATGCTGGTATTTAAGGGAGTCAAGTAAAGTGAGTTCTATCTTTTAAGCCTGTGCTGTCCTTAATACACATGGAGTTCAGACAGCTCAATATCCTTCCTTCATCACTGCCCTGAAAAGCAGTATTAGAGTAAAGGAATGTGAATGCTGCTAATGGATAAATAAATATAAATAGCTTATTGCATTTTGTACAAGGACTTTCACTGTGGGCTGTTGCAGATACTCTCAGGTAAGACTGACACCAAAAAAAAAAAACTTGCATGAAATAACATTAGTGAAAACAGAGCTGTAATGTTGCAGGTCTAACAGAAACAGAACTTGTGCAGACTTCAGTCATAAACTAACAGAACTATCTAAGACACAGATACAGGCAGATTTTTCACACAGGCACCAATAAAAGAAAACATTTCAGGTTTAAAACTTTTCATGGAATAATTACTACTATTTTTTATGGATATATATATCTCAGCATTCATGTACTGGTATGGCTTCTTAGAGGGGGAAGATTAGGGTCTCATTTATAACAGAAACTGTTAAGTTACAAAGTTTGGTTTCCATACTAAATTATGCAGATTTTCAAATCCTGAGGTAAATATATGTTGTCGTAATCTTAGAAAAAATTGCTTAGACGGACTCATTGGGAGATCACAAGATCTCACTGATCCTCTATGAGACTCACTACACTAATGAGGTCATCATAATAGTCTCTCTTTACTGGTTCATCTGAATGGCCAACAACATGAGGTGACACCCACAGTGTAGCGAGGTAATATTGCTCTAACAACCACAACACACGGGGCGGGACGGACATAAAGCTCTATTCTTTGATCGGCCTCAGGGAGGTGGCCAATCAGAAGAAAGGCTCATGGAGGGGGACGGGCTTGAAGAGACAGCCAATAAAATGAAGCGTTACAGACAAACGCCATAATTGGAGGGGAAGTATAGAGTCCGAATTAAATGTATAATAGCTCCTCTTCAATCTCCCCTAGCAGCCAGTGACACTTTCCATACTTTTCAACAACAATTTTTATCATTTTTTTATAATCCTTGATGTCCTCTTATCATGTTTGCAACATAATTTTAGCTGAAAAGTTATTTGATGGTTTGTTTTAGTATGCCTAAAAAACCTTACAGGAAAACCAACTGATTTTGGCTCATTAACATTTATGCTAATGAGCTTTGCTCTGATTGGATCACTGCTGTGAAGCCTGCTGTGCTCTGATTGGCTCAGCAGTGGAGGTTCGGATTTCGGTTTATCCATTTTTCTAATGTGTGCTAAAGTAAGGTGCCCAGATGTCTGTAATGATATCCGGGGATATTCCGTGTGGCGGCGGCGGGGAGGATGCAGGGGCTGCGTGATCACAGACAAAATCTCGGTACTATTTAGTAGCAGCGCATGCCCCTTGTAATAACCCCCGTAAGAACTGTTGTTCAGGACTGCTTACTTGTGCTTCCTACCTATTCGGCTATTGTAATAACCGTTGTTCGAGCCCACATGCAACATTTTTGCTCTCATTCAGAAACGCTTAAATCAGGGACATTTTCGGGGACAGCTTTTCCCGAGGACAGGTCATCCATTTCGGGGACTGTCCCCGGAAATCGGGGACGTCTGGTCACCTTATGCTAAAGGCTAAAAATGGCAGGTATTAAACCATATATTTTAGACCCCGAGTCCGAAGAGGAGGTGGAAGTTGAAGAGCTCCAGCTGTGTTTTCTCATTCATTCTGCCCAGCTTTAAGTTCATTTTCCCGGCAGTGAACCCAAGGAAACACCGGTCGTTTGGAAGAGACCCATTGCCGATACAGTGGTAGCTGGGTCTCGCTCTGGCTGGAGAGTGATGATGACTGTGACTGTGTACGAGAACGAGAGAGTGGGCGCGGCTCACAGAGGACGCGCTCCTGAATAATAATGAGCAAGGTCAGCGTGACATCAGAAGGACCTGCTTTTTAAATTGGCCTGGTTTACCCCATTTTTTTTTTAAACCTTTACAGAATGCAAACAACGTAACGATTTGTTTTCACATTTACAACATAAGACGAACATAATATGGACCTTATCTGACACAAAAAACACACAAAATTACATTTTTGATGGCAGGTCCCCTTTAAAACATGTTTAAATCTTTTACAGATGCTTAATAACTTTAACAAAAAAACACAATAAAACTTATTTTATTTTCAGGATATTAATGTTTAAAATATCTTCATAAGGTGTTTAGTTTTTTTCCCCCCGTTAAAACATGAACGGCTGAACATTAAAAACACGAGTTTTTAATCAGGATAACAGGTCAGATGTGTTGTATATAATAGAGTTTAATGGCCATGGAAGAGTAACTGATCAATTCTTTTCTCCTGAAGAAAAATTACAGATGAATATTTCTGAGGCTGATATGAAAGCAGTCCTGAAATACTGTAAAGAAATCCGAACCCTCATCAGAAACTGTAAACAGATCTGCTTTGATTCTTTGGTGAACTCTTTTCCCCTGAAGAAGTCAAGAATGTCCAAATAAAACTTTGAACTCCCCCTAACTAACAGAACACCAGATTGATTCAACCTCAAAGCACTCAAAAGTTTTGGACAGAGAGTCTTTGGGATTCAAGCGAAATGGGAAACAAGAATCTTCACACACAAACCCTTAAATGAATCATGTTTTCTCTAAAGCCTTGGTTCATGACATGCCCCTGAGGATAAATACTAAATGAGCAGAGGTGCTCCTCAATATCTGACTCATGATAGTAACAGCCCTGCTAGGACCAGAACCTTCCTCCTTAAACAGTGAAAAGCCTCAGCTCCTTTTATGCTCCAGCTGTTCACAGTTGATGCTGTGAGGATTTCAGTGGCGCCTCTGATTCAACATCTACCATTTCTCTAACATCATGTCCTAATGTCATCCATAGACTGTATATAAGATGGACACCGTGGTTCCGCCTTCCGCCTGTATACGGATTTGAAGCCAAAAAGCTCTTGGTAATTCCGGGTTTTTCTCCACTTCCTTGAAACCAGAGCTGTGCAGTAGCGTTGTGCGCATTCGGCCGTGCAGTCGCCGAGAGTCCCTGTGATGACGCTCGGCTCAAACAGCGTATTCCCCCGGAGGAGCTACGCAATCCCTGAATGCCCATAGGCTGTACCAGGTGTCAATCATAGAAAACATGAACCCCCTAATAACTTCTAAAAACTGAGCTGTACAGAAAAAAAGGACTTGGGCACAAACCAGTCTTACTGTAACTATATGTCAACATCACAAGCAGGGGGGAGAAAAAATTACGTTCTGTGTAATAAATTTCTAAAGTTTGTCCACAGTCCCATAAGCTTTGCTGGCGGAGGCGGGATTTATGACCTGTACTGCAGCCCATCAACAGAGGGTGCTGTTCTCAGAGTGGCTTCACCCAGCGAGGAGGCAGACTCTGTCCATTCTTATATACAGTCTATGATGTCACCCAATTAGTACCCACTTAGAAAAACCACGTCTCTGTCACCTCCTCTAGCACCTGAGCTCTGTCAGCATGCAGAGGGGAAGTGTGTGTCACGGCTTCCAGTCTGTTCATGTTGAATGGTATTGTCTGAGTCACTGCAGCACCCATCCACAAACCATTCCTTGCTTTCTGGTCTCCAGGGAAATCGACTAAAGCAGCCTTTTCAGGACAATAACAGCATGCTGAGGACTGACCTTGGGCTTTGTTCAAGATAATGACTGACCAGCAAAAGAGCTGCTGAGCAGGGAGAAAGGAAACACGCAGTACTTCTTGTATTTCTACACTAACAAGCATAAAAAAAACACATGTCCTCCTGGAGAGGATCTCCTCACTTTTTTTTTAAAGACTTGATCATGTGTACTCTCATTTCCACACTGACGTTTATATTCAACATAATTTCTCACCACCAGAACATGCTGTCATGGGTCAACTTGTTTGCACAGCTCTATATGTGAATATCAGGACTTTGGTGTGTGTCTGTATCAGAAATGGACTTATATTTGGTAAGTCCAACTTGAACACTGGGGTTGACAGACCTGACTCTGGCTAGAGGTCTAGTGACTAGACTACAACCCCGCCCAGGGTATAAAACACTGACTTCAGTTTGCTAAACATCAGCAGTAGGAATGGGCGATATGGGCTAAAAAATGTATCACGATAAGTTTTGCCATTCTGCCAATAACGATTAAAGTCCCGATAAAAAAATATTATAATTCCAATCTGTTTTCGACTCATTCTGTCTTGAGAACCCCAAAATCATTGTTCTTGGATTGCACTTACCGGTTGGCATAGTCTAATGAGATACTTAACTACAAATTTATGGTTATGGAGAAAAGTAGTGACATTAAACAACTCAGAAATGTGAAAATATTTTCAACATTTGTTGAAAACTCTTATTGCACAGAGTGAACAGCAGCAGCAGATCCACTGTCTGATGTCAGGCATACCTGATTGTACTCATCCAAACCCTAATCTTGAAGGAAATCCCTCATGTGGAGCCTCGTTCAGTAACGAGCCGCTCAGAAACGTCCTCTTCTTTACCTCTGGCCATGTTTGTTTGCTATTCTGCTCTGTGTAGGCTATGGCTGTGAGTCCATTTGTCGCGCTTATATCATCAACCTGCATTTATCGCATTTATCGTGAGATGGCAAATATTTATTGTGGGGAATTTTTCTGACGATAAATCATGAATGATAATTTATTGCCCATCCCTAATCAGCAGTGACTTGAGGTGTTGCAAGCATGTATGTTTTTGTGCAGTGTGTGTATGAGAGTGTGACATGACATGATCCTGCATGACTGCTGTTAACTGAACTCTACACTTAACTACAGCATAACCTGATAATGCCAACAAAAGCACAAGACCCAGTCCTCACAAACAATGGCTGGTCTCCATTTAGAAATACACCAGCAGAGGGGGGTAACCAGGTGTGCAAAAGCCCTGGTACAGGTAGGGCAAGAGCAGTGAATGAGTTGGCAGGGAGTAGACAGGGAAAAGATCTCAAAACAAGGTGTCACCATCAAGATGTTCTACCTCCTAAAACATCTGCCAGTGGTATAGATGAGACCCCACACACTCTCTCTGCCCTACACATGCAACACTGAAACACATCTTAGCTGTTGGCTGTAAGACCAACCTCATTCAAGATTGGTATACCTGCTGACACAACCAGGGGCTCCAGAGTCTCAGCTCATCGCTGGGTAGCAGGAAGATGAAACACCCTTCCTCCTGCTTCACCTCACTGCCCACTGACAGTGTCTGTCAGCTAAACCCTGCAGGTCAATGCTGGACAGCTCGGAAGGGCATGTGACTGGAAGGTGGTGGTGGAGTTAAACCAGAGGTTCTGCTCCCTGTTGGAGGCCACAGCCCCAGCCTAGACCCAGATCGTGTTCTGTGGTCAGCCTCACTGCATAGTCCAGCTCACAGTGCCATGGGAGGATGCAGTACAGCAAGACTACATCAGCTTACATCAGGCTGTAAAACGAAGATCTGACCAGTGCAGTGAGCTGCAGAGGCTTGGTAGCCACATCAACAGTGAGGCTTCTCTGGGAGCTGGGGATGTGAGGCAAGGCCCTTCAGCAAACAACCAAGGACCTCTCCAGAGCTGCTGGAGAAAGAAGTGGTCAGAGATACCCCCCATTTAGGCTTCCAGGTGAGTCAATGGCAAAACACTGAGGGAAGAGGGTGTCCACTCAACAACCAAGAGAATACCACAGTGTGAATACCCTGAGGAGAAGCTGTATGTCCTTGGTGAACTGTAGAGAGACTACTGTTTTGTCTCTGTGTGAATGCCCATCCACACCTCTTTTGAATCGATTACGTCACACACAGCATAACTCTCTTAAGACGCATGTGCGGGTCTGTCAAAAACAACAATGGCTGATTACAGGGTTGTGTTAATGCTGCAGAAGCTGCCAAGCTTGTTATGACATTTACAACAAAACTTGATGCTCCTTTACCACCAGCAAAAACAGCCTTTTCTGGTGTCTTCACAGACTGTTTTACTGTAAACTTTTATGCAGATGCTCTATACTCTCCTCCTGTCTTTTGGCAAATTTCTGGGGCAGTGTTACAGCGGCACTTACTAGCTTGGCATATACACTACATAATTTTCAGGGGTTTTCAGTGGTTTCATATTAATGTGGATATTTCTTGAAAGTCTTTATGAAAAACTTTTTCAAAACCAAACAGCAATATATTGTTTTCATCTGGGTATGGAAAAGGCCTAACCGACACCATGGATGCAAGTTTACCTACAGTACAGGGCAGTCCATTAGTGTGTGAATTTCGAGTTCGAGTAAAGCTACATGATTGACTGGCTTCAAAGTTTTTAAGCATCATGATGACTTAGTGAGGAAATTTTCACACTGTTGAAATTTACATCATTTAAGATTTAATCCAAGGTTATCTAGTATGGAAGAACAGCAACTTTCAACAGGCAGAGGTCTGAAATGTAATTTAAGTATCATTGAGAGTCTTCAGTAAGTATGAAGACACAGCAGGAATCATATCCACAGGCTGGTCTGGTCAGCCTTGGGAATACGGACTTACTTTGGTATGTAAACAATTCTGGTGAGCCCAAAACCCCCAAACCAGGTCAAGTTGTATCTTTGTGTTTGAAGCACAGCCAGAGCAGCTCAAACTCAGTCAAAGACTGGGCTGGAAGAACAGCAGAGAGGGAGCATTCACAGGTTGTTGCACTACTGCAGATGAATCCCCATCTGGACAGGGCTGTGTGAACATTCCTGTACATATTTTTATTTTTGTATGACTGCAGCCAAACTTGCATTTACATAGTGAAAGCCACAACAATGGCCGGCAGTTCTTCAAAATTCTGCTGGGTAACTGAGGGTTAAACATTTTCCCGGCAGAAGTGTCGAGCAGCTTATGTGCTTGGCACCAATAGAGGAGCTGTGTGGGGAGACACAGGAAATTGTTCTCCAACAGAAAGCAATTAATCCTGTTTCGAGGTCCTCTTTGTAGTACACTTAATCTTAGCTGGAGGACAGATGATTGAAAACTGTAGAGAAGCCCAGGGTGTGTCAGTGTGGCAACATTTTGTGTATTTCAGGCTGTTTTGAAGAATACATGTTTGTCTAAGTTGATAGGAGTGAGAGTGTGTGTTTGTTCCTGAGCTGAAGGAGGAGGCGACTGTTAGCATGAACTTTAGAAACCATGTGTATATATTTACTCGAGGTAAATGTAAATTCAGCTGCAGGAAAACTTGAGTCACAACCATCAGTATGGTCAAGGTTAAGTGTGCGTAAATAACAGGCTGCAGTCAGCTTGTCCTTTTAGACATAGCCCATCAAGGAGAGACAAACCAAGGAAGAATGAGTAATAATGAGTATGTCTTTGTCCTTTAATAACCCTCCACACTGTGTGTATGCATGTGTACCTGATCCTCTTCTCCACCTCCTTCTTCATCATATTTGAGGATGTTGTCTCGGACATCATCTTCTGGGTCTATGAGAAGCTGCTTGGCCTGACGCTCCTTATCCCTCCTCTTCATCCACATCACAAACATCAGCACCAGCACTGCAGGAGAGGTGGGACACAAGAAGACTTCAACCAAAGTGACAATACACGATTATGAGAGGCTGCCAGAGGTTATAGGGTTAAAAAACACAATTGTACAGATCATTGTCTAAATTCATGATCATTGACTGTTATCCTATGGCCAATGCTAACTTACTTACCTGGAGCTACATTAGATTGCTTGGTCAGTGGAGAATGACATCCTGAGGGGAAACTACTCTTATGGACTATTTTACCTGAAATCATTACCAATCTAATAGACGAAGCTTATCCTTCTTTGCAGCTCATCAGTTCAGTACAAACATTCAGATGTAAGCAGCCATCTAAAGCAGCAGTATCTAAATCCTCCAGCATTTGTTCAAATTTAGTGATAATCCCCAACTTCAGGTGACCCTCTGACCTAATATAATAACACTGCAACACCTGAACACACAAAGGATTTACTACCGTAAACGCAAGAATCAGCCAACGACTCAACTCATAAGAGCGCAATGACACAACCAGATCCCTGACTGAGAGGCAGCAGCTCCTTTTCTTTTAGCCTCTCCTCTTTTTTTAAAGGGCCAGGTCCAGGTGTGCGTGGACCTGGACCCCGAGCAGACGGAAGAGGCCCCAGCCTAAATCTGATGAATGAATCAGTGTGATTTACAGAGTTTAAGTTATTGTTAAACATGATTGATGTCTATTGTATAATTGTATGGCCTATTATTTATTCATTGTGTTAGGCTTGGGGGTGTTCTGGCTGTATGTTTCCCTGTTTGTTGGTCCTTTCTTCTCCTCTGGGTCCAGGTCTTTGTGACACTTAAATGCCAGCCGCTGCACTCAGAGGCTTTTAGTGTGGGGACTGCTGCCCTTCCCACAGAGATTTGTAGTTCTACCATACTGTAATGTCCTGTTATTGTAGCCTAGCTGTTCTTTGCCTAAGAATTCGGTTATCTGCTTGATAGCTGATTATCAAGCAATAAACAGTTCTTCTATTGTTCTACTGTTTGAGGTGTTTTCTGGAGGTGAAGAGTTGTAACCCCTTCAAATGAGCTATAACATTAGGGCTTTAACAGTAATTAATGCTACACAGTTTGTCAAAAGTGGTCTGATCCAACATGATGGAATCAACATTATCCAAAGTCCTTTTGCGGGGTTCACTTCCAGACATCAGGACCTGACCAACCTTTAATACTGAAGCTGGAATTTGAACACCACTTTGGATACTGGATGTCAATGGTTGTGAAATTCAATGCATGGCTGAATGGAGGACAGTGGCTTCACACGCCTTATGATCATAAATATCAGATCAAATACACTTTTCCCTGGTCAAATGTCCAACAGCTTCTTTAACAATATCCTTCAGACTTGAGAGGACAGTCCTCACGTTGCCTTTAAGTGAAAGAGAACATGTGGAAAACAAGACCTGACAGTACTGCAGTTATGTATGGGTGGGCAGTGGGAGCCCAGGGGGGTCTAAATGATTAACAGCAATCATCAGGGTATCTTTCTATCAAGCTTGGTTAAGATTTATTCACAAAGCAAAACAACAAAACTTAGCCACTGCCAACTGCCCTGTGGACCTAGATTAGATGTTGCTAAGTCCTCATGATTTCACAGATTTACCAGAGGGACTAAATACAATTATTAAAGTGATAAAAACAACTCAGTACATTCATCTTCTTGATTTTTCCGTGTTTTTTACTATTCTCAGATGTACATAGAATTTAGTCAAACAAATGAAACCAGCACACTGATGAAACATCTAGTCCAGTATCACAGTAAAGGTGCTGGTTTGGTGTAATCTATACTGCCTCTGAATCAGGAGAATGATTGACTTTCAGGCATATTTTAAAGAGACATTGTCTGTATCTTTAATGATGTCACAGTATCAGAGTCCTTGTTGTTCCCTCAGATTCTCAGTTTAAATCTCACCTTAAATCCTTTCATATGGGACTCACCTGGAAAGTGACTCTTTTTTAAGACTGAAGTGTGTTGAACCTGATGTGAATCTCTCTTCTTTGATCACACTAATCTGGGTGGATTTATGAGACAGAGGAGCTTTGGTGTGTCTATGTTTGTGAACCTGTGCTGCTGTACCTGAGAGAGCCAGAACCACTTAAGAGGCTGAGAGGAATTCTAAGTGAAGACAATTTAAACCCTAGAGGGGCCATTTGAAAAATGGCTTGTCACCGTTAGTAAGAGTTCTCTGTAAAACCAACAGGGAAGGCTGCTGGCATTTCAATGAGACAACAAACAAAACATCTGGTCTATGAAAAAAACAGAACCACTGCTGAGGCCCTGCTCAAGAACAGACATTATTCAATAAAGTGGTCAATGTGCCAAATACAAAGTCTTTGATTCAGTTTTCGATCTTTTAACAGGGTTCAAGAGTACAGACGGGGATTATTACTTTTTATTAACACTGATACTGTCATCGAGACTTCTTAATGGTTTAAGTGTTTACTCATACCATGGTCTTAATTTAGCTCTTAAATTAAAGAAAACAGAGTTTGGTAGATTATTGCTTCGTTGTAATGATGCTTCTTGGTAGTAATACTTCCCTTTTCAATGGTGACGCATGCATCTTTATTCCAGGTCATAGTTATTGAGTTCTTCATAGAAAGGCAACGTTCTTTGATGAAGAACTGGTTAGCTAACTATTCTATTAGCTAACTGGCTGATTTCAACACCTTATCTAACACTAGATTATGATCTCAACTAACAGGGCCTGCTCCGAAGTCTGGCTGTATTGGGTGGAGAGGAGGACTGTAGCCCTGCAGCAGCAGCCACAGTTGATGGAGTTGCTTTTGGCCACAGACAGTCAAAGGCTCTGCATTTTGGCTGGGTTTGATGCACAGAGCTTATGTGTTTGTTGCGTTTCCCCCCTTGCAAGAAAATGTTTTGCACTATCAACTGCATTTTGCTTCATCCCTATCATGTAGCCATACTTGAGAGCTTTTTGCATGTTCAGCCATTGTAGCAGAATTCTTGGTTTTGTAGATCAATCGATGTTCATGGTTCAAAAACTGACAGGATAGTGTTACTTCACATGGCCCTTGGGACCTACCAGCTGACTTGATAAGCTCAAACATTACTGAAAAAAGCTTCTGCAGGAATTTTACGGTAGCTTATTAATTCTTCTGCCTCTTCTCTAAAAACTAAAATGCCTTAGTTTTTACACAGCTTCTTATGATGCTTAAAATTCATGACAGATGATAACTTCAGAATGGTTTATGGATCTTTAAAAATGTTCAAATTCTTAGGCTCAGCTTACTCTTGTAACCACTGTGATCCAGTGCCTTTGTGTGTTTGTGTTGGTGTGTATGTGGGTGGAGCTATCTGAATCTTTTTAGAGGCCCAGAAGTTCATCCGTGTTGTTTCTGTAAAGACTTTGCAACATCTTGAGACAAGAATAAGAATTATTCTGTAAACAACAACAGCTTACAGTTCACCTAAAGCTCTTTCTTTTACATCTATCTCAGCTCCCTTTTCACACCTAAAATGAAATTTTACTGTAATTCAGCTTTTATACCCTGAGCACTTCTTGACCCATTCAGCGCTGTCACAACAACTGACACTTCCAACTAGCCATGTTAAAATGACCCGTTATTCCCCTCTTTAGTAAATCAGATTGACAGTTCCAATCCTTTTAGCACATGTTTAACTTGTTTAACGCCGTCCTCTAGAGCTCTGCAGCTTTAGAGAACTGAGAGAGAAGGAAGATGTGCTTTAAATAAGCCCTGTGGGCAAATGCTGTTTTATTCTGTCTAATCAAGAGTAATGATTGGATCCAAAACTCCTCCCTTGTCTCCCAAGTACTTGAACTTGCTTATTATCATAAGTTCTTGCTCCATTTGAGCACTCTGCAAAAGCTGAGCTTCTTCAGTTATTTGCTTTGTAACATTCATGCACACACAACTCAAAAGGACCATTCACAGTGTCCAAGCACATGGAGTGCTACTTGTTTACAAGCACATAATTTGTGAAAAACTGCAGTTAGCTTGACACTCACACTTGGGACTAGAGCCTGGGATCTTTGCCATGGCAGACCTCTGCTTTACCAAGAACAATTCATTTCTAGTGACTGATGTACCTGCTCACTGCACACACAAGTACAGTTTTGAAATTTAAAAAGGTGGATAAAATAACACCCTTTTCTCATGGCACTGGAGATCACCATGACAGAAATACAGAAGTAGGAAGGGCAGAGGCGAAATATGACTGTTGTCTCCTTGGAAAATGTAGAAATTGTGACATTTAACAGCAGAGGATCACAAAAGTACAAACAGTCACGTCCAGGAAGCACCAGATTAGTTTTCAGTGTCTCTTGGAGGCTTCCCTCTAGACCCAAGTGTTGGATCTACCTTGGACCTTGACAAACCCTGGTTATCTGAGGCCTTCACGCAGCTTCCATTTCTACCTGGATTCCAGACCTCGGCAATGGGCTGGTAAGAGTTTCTGGGTTCCTTTTCTGGGGCTGTGGTTAATCTGTCTACATTCTTCAGAAAAAAAGATGCCTTGTATGTTTCTGATTTGAAACACTTTTAATAATAATTCAGCAAAGTAGCTTCAAAGTCTACTTGGTGGGAAATGTTGTAAATGACTTGCATAATAAATTGAAAATCTTTCCATTTGTGTTGTAAAAGTCTTGCAGTCATAATGTTTTTAGATAACTATTTTTGCTGGTAAAATACAAATCCAGTTTATTACATTGAAGTTTGTGTGTTATGTTGGTCTCTGGAGCTGCAGCAATGATTTAAGTATCTTTGTATCTGTGTGGGAGGCTCACCTAGTAATATGATGATGCAGATGAGGATGGCAATGATGGCTCCAGTGCCAAGTCCAGCAGCAATGATTCGCTCCATGTCCACACAGTCTCCATGGTGATCACACTGGCAGACCTTGACCTTCAGGTATGATGTGTTCGACATGGGCAGATTGCCAGAGTCTGTGATCATGATGGGAACCTCGTAGATACCACTGGCCAGGGAGCCGATCCTCAGTCTCAGCTGGGCAAACTCGCCTGTGGTGTGATACGATGGAAATAAAGGGTTAAGAAATGGAGGAACAGAGAAAGAGGAAAGTGTTGAAATTCATCATTTACATGCTTCACTCTGCTTTGTGACTCTCAGTCAACAACACTGGAGGAGTCCTGGTGCTCCCAGAGTCTGCTAATGGGCATGCTTTTCAAAATGAGGTGCTTATGGTGAGAAAGGCATTGAATTAGTTTTATCCTTGTGTAATATAATATAATATAATATAATATAATATATAATATAACAAAACAATATAACATAACACAACATCATAACACAACATCACATACCATAACATAACAAAATATAAAATACATAAAATAACATGATATAATATGATATTATATAATATAATGTTATGTTATGTAATATAATATAATATGATGACTTATATTGTATTATTTCATATTATTTCATGGTGTTATAACATAATATAATATCATATAAAAAAAATGATATAATATAATCATATTGTCAGCAACACAAAGAAAACCTTTATTCACACTTCACCACAGGACAGTGACAAAAAACACACAGTAGGAGTGATATCTGTCGCCAAAACAGCTGGGATTAAGATTGTTAATGTGACATTAAGCTGGAGTTGTATAATGAAAATTAAGATTGCAGCCATAACCAGTGATGAAAGTTGACCTGAGCAGGCAACACACAGGTGAGACTTTGAAAGAGTTCACATCCTGTCTTTGCAGTGACCAGCTGCTGTCACATTATGAAGCTGGTAAAGATTCTTTTTTTATGTTCACTGAACAAGGCTTTGAGCTCTGGGAGGCGCTCTACAATAATTTAGAAGACAAACACCACTGGGACTACTTCAAACCGTAGAGCAGTACTATACAAAGACAATACTTAACACCAACTTCCTTTTTAGTATATTTTGCAGAAAACCGAAGTCAGAGTCTTTGGGGGGGGGGGGGGGGGGTCAGAACAAGGCCTTAAGTTGCAGGATGGAGCTGCATTAATGACAAATTCCACACGGTGAATTTTATAAAATACAGACTCCAGATATAAAAAAAAAATGATCCAAGCAAAGATAAAAAATCCCTGTTTATACACTGGAGCTGGAGTCACAGTAGTCATTTTCTTTTTGTCTGGGTGACTTAATAAATCATCCGAATTTCGCCTTTGGGGGAAAACTTTCCACCCACCAGGATAAAAAAACAGGAGCAGAGAAACATGAAAGCTGTGGATTAACCCCATACTGACCATTGATGCGGCTCAGAGTCCAGTTTCGGCGTACATCTGAAGGACGATTGGCCAGCTCAAAGGCAAAGGGTCCGGCATTGGGGGTCAGGTCAGGATCACTGGCTGTGATGTTGATGGCATTAGGATCTGGCTTCTCACACATTTCCACTTCAGGGGGGAACACGTGAGGTGCATTGTCGTTAATGTCCAGTAAGTACATCTGAAGGGTGCCTGTACCACTGGCAGGTGGGATACCTTCAGACAAGAGCAAACAGAGAGTTTATCGTTCTATGTCGCTGGATTCTTTGTTGATCAGAAAGTGATTCAAACTAATACTGGACTGTCTTCCTCTGTAACCACATTATAATCTGAAGATAGATTTCTTTAGATATTTTTCCATTTCTGCTCTCCCTTTTATTCTTGTCTTTCTACTTAGCAGGCCAAAGAGTTTAACTCCATGAACCTCTGAACCTTCAGGTGACTGTAAAAGAAAAAAAAACAACAGATGGGCCACAAACAGATTCTTCAGATTCTTCTCAACCATGAACACACACACACACACACACACACACACACACACACACACACACACACACACACACACACACACACACACACACACACACACACACACACACACACACACTCTGTGGTTTGAACTGTCCTTTAATCTAGCATTCTCTATCCTGTTGCCCCAAATATTGTATTGAGCCTGCAGTGTGTATTAATCCGCCCCTAAATTTAGTCCCAATCAAATGAACAAATAAATTTACTTTGTTCTGTGGCCAGCTGTTTTAGAAAATGACTGAGCCTCTAAGAAATGAAATGATACATATTTTGACCTGATTTTAAGGATTGACGAATCAACAGGCTTAAAGAGAGTACAGAGAGGGAGAGAGGAACATCTTCTGTTCATAATCTTTCACTGTCAGCTTTCAAAACTAAAGTACTGAATATTTTTAGGACAGAAAAGAAGGTTCAGTTTCTGATCACCAATCTACCCCCCACATCTGTTGGGTTTTTGGATGCATGATATGGGAGACATATCTAACGATATAGTAGATGCAAGCTGGCCAACTACTACAGCAGATCATGTATATCTCTACAGTTACGTGTACTAATACATACATGCTTACTATGACATCTCCACTATATTTGTTAATCTGCGGTTACCATAAGCACACAGTGTGCTTATGGTGACAATTTCAAACAGAATCTGCAGACATAGGCGCGCTTGGACAAGCATGTTTATGTGTGTCCTTGTGTCTGACTGCTGATCTGTATCTGTGAGTTCCTTGCAGACCAGGGCAGAGAACATGCCAAGACAGTCAGCTCGCAGGAAGCTGGGAGCACAGAAGGGTCTCTGTATAGGAAGGGTGCAGGGTAGAGCGCAGCAGTGACTGCTGCTGCTGCTGCTGAATAATATACCTCTTGAAAGATTGTCCATTAAAATATGGATAAGTTATGATCAGAGCAAGAGGAAGATTTCTGTAATCTTCAAACTACAAATGAAGTAAAAACATCTCCATTACAATTCAATGGGGTTACTGTTCCCTGATAATCACTGTTATCTCACAGGTCCTCCTGATCAGGACATTTGATTACTAAAGTCCTGGAATGTAATAAAAAGTGGGCAGGATACTCTGCTGTCCCCTGAGTCTCCTCTCTTCAACCAGTGAAATCGGAACTTAATTTTGTCCAAAAGTCAAGACATGCACCACTTATTTTCTGTCAGAAAAGTGTCCGTCGGGCCGGTGTATAACACAAGTATTGATGTGAAAGCTTACTATTTAAGACCACGGATGATTACTTTATGGTCACTTCTCAAAACTTGACACAGGCTGTAATTTAATTTTTAGAAAAGTCCAAATCTACAGAGAAAACGGGTAAAGCAGTGTGACATGGCTGTAAACATGAAGGACAGATTACATAATTCAAACATAACTACAACATATCAAACATACATAGCATGAGTTCTACTCCTTCTCATGGATCTTCAGGAGCAGTATTATTGGTAGGAAAAAGCACCACAGTGATTAGCAAAAGAGCACAGAGGCACAGTGAGCACAATCCACCTCTGTATGTGGGTGGATGGGGTTACTGCAGGACACCAGTGCTGCCCTCTTGTCTCACCATTATCAGAGGCCATGAAGGTAACGTTGTAAAGGTTGTTCTTGACGTAGGGAGACTCTCGGTCAAGGATGGCAATAGTAGAGATCCGACCATTAACCGGGTCAATCTCCAGCCAGTTGGCAGGGTCATACATCTTGGAGTACCTGAATTCAGTAAGAGAGAGAGACAGCATAAGAATCTAGCACCGAGAGGCTCCTTTATCTGCTTATATGGCTGCAGGCCAAGCAGTCACTGCTGAGCTGATACATGCAGGCTGCAGCACTCTCATGAAGCCACCAAGACTCATTCAATTATCCTGACTGCACATGTTTGGTTAACATAGAGTCTACCCATAAACATAATGCATCTTGGGAAATCCCTGTCAGTCTTGTCAAATGTAAAAGATGTGCTGGTGTTCATTCTACATCTGCTTTGCTGCAAAACAACACCACAGCAAAAGTCATGTTTAAAATGGAGATCAGGTTTGACAAATTATGTGAATAAAGAGGGAAATAGCACAGCTTTCAATAAAGGCAAGCAGAACTGCAACCCATAAATAGGAAATACTGTACATTCTGTGTTTGTGTAATTGGTGGGACAAAAAGTTGAAAGCACAGTCATGAACAAATGTGGAAGCAAAGCAGCAGTAACAGCAGACAAAAAAAGAAACAAAAAAGGGAAATTAAAACACTAAAATGCTCTCCGTGGCCCACTCTATAGTGCACAATACACTTCCTTTATCAGTGTGTGTGTGTGTGTGTGTGTGTGTGTGTGTTTGTGTGTGTGTGTGTGTGTTTGTGCGCTTGCGTGTTTCTGTGAACACAGTCTGCGTCCACCATTGGCTGTTGCTAGGCTACAAAGACTTCAGCACCACATTTAGAAACAAATAGTGGGATGTAAAAGAAAGAAGGATGGGGACAAGACGCTGCAGTCCTGCAGGCTTTCTGTGCTCCAGTCTGGTTATTGTGAAGCTGTTCGCTCAGAGCTGCAGGATCTGCAGAGAAAAAACGCATTTCCTCAAGAAAGACGTCTTTAGAAAAATATGAAAAAAAGAGTCTTATCAGCCTTTATCTCAAAATAGGGCAGCCACTCAGAACAGCATGATGCTGAAGTGATGGCAAATTTTCATCCTGCTGAGCTGCTGAAATTTTCAACATGATCACTGAAGGGAAGTATTAAAGCCCTAACAGCATATGTCACTGGGTTGATATTTGTAATGAAACTCAAACCTTAGGCTTATCGGTTTTGACTTTTGACTTGAAGACCCCTTGTGTGAGATTTTTCCCCAGGCTGCCTCTGATTCATCCCTTATTAACAATTAAAGAACTTAGGACTTCCCTGTCTGCATCTCAGTCCCTCCCTGAGAGACATAAGCTGTCCTTTCCTCAGTCCTGGTTCAGCTGTGGGTCAGCTTTAACAGCTGTTTGTGTCTGGATTCAACTCAACTCTCACCTCTCACAGAGCCTACATGTGTGATGTCTGAGGTAATCTATGTACAGGCTCAAAAATTCAGGACAATTGGAATCTATGCTGTTGAAGTCTGACATACATTAATGATCAGCCTGATGTCAAACTTTAGGATGATGGTAAATGTTGTTTTTCACTGACAGAAAAAACTTGGAGGGCCAGACTTTAACTCTCTTCATCATAAAGATTCAACATGAGAAATCACTGGTTATGGGGAGAAAATATCTATTTTTTGAATATCTATTACTCTAATAGTATTAAACTACATGACTTCAGTTAGATGGTGAATCAGAAAAAAAAACAGATTTCCCAGAAAACTGGTGTGAAACCACGTTTATTGTTTTTATGGCAGCTCTGCTCAAGAATTTGTTCTTCACTGTCATGCCAGACACTTTTTTTCAGCTCTGCTCCTCACATAGCTGTTAAGAGACATATATATGTATATATATCATCTGTTTAAAGGGACTGTTTAAAGAGATGTCATCTCTCTTTGTTTAAACTCTAGGGATGTAAAGTTTCTGTGAAGTCTGGGCTGCTGCAGCTTCTATTCAGTGAGTAATATTGAAGGTAGGGGCATGAAAGCCAGTGAAAGACATCTTCGAAGGCTGCTCTTGTGTATCCTCTCTCATCGCTCCTCTGATTTCTGTCCTCAATCCTCTGTCCTCCAAACAGTGTTAAGAGCTTTGGAGCACTGCTTAGCATGTCTGTAAGTACCTCCGGTTCGGCCGAGGACAGGGAAAACTGCAGTGGAGGGCTTTGGGATCCAGGGAAGATTTCTCTTTGTGTCTGATCCATTGACTTTCCTCATCAGCAAAGTTAAATATGGAGTCCAACATGAAGCACATTTATTTTTTAAGCCCCCAATCCTGATTTCACAACAGCAGGTAAATTGCACACTGATTAGGCTTGTTGTTGATGACAGAATATAAAAAACCTTGAAATAACAGCCAATCAGACTCACTCTGAAAACAGACCATATTGAACTTAGACTACTGCATATTAACTGAAGGACACACCAGTGGATGTCTCTGTTTAATAAGCATGTTTAGAAAAGGCTACTTGGGACAAGTAGACAAAATGACGAACTGCTAAAACTGGTTAATGAACTCTAGTTTATATAACAGGGCAGCCAACCTAAGTATGTGAGGGAAACACTGTGGAGCCACATTAAAGACAAGGGGCTCTATTTTCGCGGCGGACAGTGGCGGACCCCACGCAGTGGTATTTTTGTCTGGCGGAGCCCAGCGCACAGCCAGTTTGGTATTTTCGCGGACTGAGGCACACTGAGGTCTGCCATACTGCGCGTGGATGCGTGTAAGGGGGAGGTGTCGACAGAATCAGCTGGCGCAGTGACATTTTCGTACTCGCCGGTGACATGAAAAGTGCGCTGAAAGCTTGCCGAAAGTGCAATAAATAATCAGCAACAACTAATATTCTGAGTCAGCACATACATTTAGATCTATATAGATATATTCTGATCTATATCTTATCTGATGAGTGAGTTTGGCACGCGTTTGGACACTCCACCTGACCGAATTAACACAGCTGAAACCGCATTAAATTAAATATCCAGTAAACAGTTACACATGATGAATTTAACAAGATATTTAATTCGTCTCCCCGCTTATCCTCCTTCTTCCTCATGCAGCTCGATAGGTGTTATGCCGTAGAATGCACCCCCCGCCATAGAATGCATCCCATCCACTCATCAGCTTCTTAAAGTGTAAAAAATTACCTCATATTTAAAAAAAACACAAGCATTGGATCATGACATGTCAAATGGAGCAGCAAACATTTGTTCTGTTTTTAGGTATTTAAAAAATGCACATACAGAGGTGTGCTTGGGTACATAAACTGTACAGTAAGTTGTTAAAGTAGAGAACATTATATTTTCAGGGCAGCAAATATTCAGAATCAGAAGGCTATTGTTTTTGGCATATCTGAATAGCCTGAATGAAATCATTAAAGGCACACACTTTAGAATTAGTCCAACGGTAAGGAAAACTTGGATTATTTCGCCTTGTTGTGTACTTTCAGGGGTGCATTCTATGGCACAACACCTGACGTGTCTCCGTGTCCTCTCTCCGTCCTGCTGCGGCAGCGGTGGCACGGCTGACCAGATGATTTATTTTGGTGATCAGATGAGTTATTTACTTTGAAATTTTGAACAAAAAAATAAAATAAAATGAATTTTCACTCAAAATTAACTGTTTATCTGATTTTCTCACATCATTAAGATTCTGTAAATATTCAATCCGCAGTTAGGCCCACATACGAATATTATAATATTCAGTTTTGTGAGCCAAATTTATTTTATATGCCAACATCTATGAAAGAAAGAGCCAGGCCACGGAGCGTGATGCGTCCTTTACGCACAGATGGTTCATACATGACAACCCACCTTTGTCATGTGAGGTTTGAATAAAAAATTTAAATGCAACTTTATGTGAGTGTCTTTATTTGTGGAAAAGGGTGTTTGTCTTACTAGTGGCTCCAACATTACACACACCAAATCCATCTGTGCTCATATAAGACAGTGTGCAGGACACCCTCTGCAGCGCTTACAGTGACACTTGTTGAGGAGCTGCTTTCTGTCACCATCATGTGGCATTACTGTCTTCAGACATCTCTTGATCTCTTTGACTACTTCACGAAAATTGCAATATGCCTCGGCGGTGGCGGATTTAAAGGCGAGGAGAGGAGCTGATGTTATTCGTCAATACAGGTCTCAGCTGTGTTCAACCTACTCCACTCCCTCTCTCCTCCCTCCCTACGACTTACGCTGCTGGGAAGAGCTGAGTTAGGGAGGGGGGATACTTACGCCGGGCTGTGCAGCTCACCAAAATGCCAAATTGTGCTTGGGAACGCCTTGTCGGCGCGGCGGACCTGACTTACGCCGCGCCTGCGCCACGTCTCTGGCGAGGCACGAAAATAGAGCGCAAGGTGTTTGTCTGTGACTTAATTTTGAACTTCTAACTGATTTGCATCTAGTTTGTGAACACTCAATAAGCACCACCCCTAGGCCTGAACGATATATCGTTTGACTATCGTCATCGCGATGTACGTGTGTGCGATAGTCACATCGCAGAGCCTGCGATATTGGAGGTGAATGAACTCATTTAATTTCAAGGGTAACTGACTGAGATACACTCCATGTGACTCTGCATGTGCTGTGCAGCGATCCACCAATCGCCTTCGTCCTTAACTCAGTTGCCAATCAGACTCACTTCTCAGTTGCCAATCAGACTACCCTGCCAGCTGTCAATCAAAATCAGGGAGGAGAAAACCCACCCCTGCACATGTTCTGCACATGGAGGGAGACGTGTGTCCGCTGAGAATTACTTTCGGAACTTTACTCATGACTATTAAGCCCAACAAATAAGAACTGTATGGGTTTTAAATTGTACATTTCCGTGGACCACTCTACTATAAGCAGTGCGCGTTTTGCGAGGTGCATGCAATTCTCGGAGGACATGCGTTTCTCGGCACAACACCGGTAACAACAACAACAACGATCGCAAAATGAACAACGAACAAGCGAAAACCACCGAAAATGAAGATTTGTTGCCAAAAAGAAAAGGAAAGTCAGTTATCTGGAATTATTTCGGTTAAAAGAAGGATGATGTCGACCAAAACACGTGTTCTGTGTTCATCTGTCGCCACAATAACGTCCCAGCACAATAAAAGCTAAAAATATCTCTGAGACAGACAGAAGCCGTTCTACTAACATTCACAAAAAGAGGTAAGATCAGAGCAGATTAACTGTCCTCAAGATTTCAGCAGTGCAGCATAACATTAAGTGCTATTCAGGTCATCTGGTGAAAATACTGTATTTTTAATATCGCAATATATATCGCAGGGTTGAAAAAATCGCAATATTATTTTTTTCCAATATCGTGCAGCCTTAACCACCCCTGTGTTCACATAAAGTATTCTCCAATGAAACACATTGTTGGCTGGTAGGGATGAGAATCAATAACTGGATCTTTTTTAGAACCAGTTCCCAGTGATTAGATTCATAAAAATTGTTTGTCTGCCTCCTTAATAATTCTGCTTATCGGTTACTCTTATGCCTCTGCGTGAAGACGTAGTACACGAGAAGTGTGTTTTGGTTCAGAACTTTTCAGCATGGTGTCGAAGCAAAAGCACACCAGAGTTTGGCTGTATTTCACATGAAAAGATGATACTGGGGCTACCTGCAACACTTGCAAAGCTTTAATTTCGTTGAAGGGGGGAAAAACTTCCAATATGCAGAAACATTAGCTGAAGTGAAACGTGTTTGATATGATACTTAGCGAAGGTGAGACTGGTAGAGTCAAAAGCAGGAGCAGAGCTAACATCTGGCATCATCTGCTTTGAATGCTGAGGGTAACGTTCTTTATCCTTCTTTATTACTTTGAGTTCAACAAGCTGAATTCAGATGATGACTGCAGGGCGGGGACAACTGGAGCTGATGTGGATATGGCAGCTGTTAGCTCATCCACAGGCAAGCTGGAGGCTCCTCTCTCCCCCATCCACACCAGAACCTTTTCAGGGATCAGGGCTCTACTCTCAAAGACAGAGGTTGAGGGGGAGATCTGGGGGCTCCATAAGCAACCTGACGGCTAGTTGGACATTAAAGAAGTGGGAGACTGGAAAGACCCTGATGTTTATTGAGACACAAAGACTGGAAAGGTGAACTGTTCAAAAAAATTGGCCAGCAGATGAAGAGATTAATGGCAGAGTTTCCAGTGCTGATGCAAAGAGGCTAAAGAAAAAGTTCTACAAACATAGAGCCCACTTAAGGTCTGGGGAACCAGCCCTGATGACAGAAAAGGAGCTTTTCTCCATAGCTTTATGGGTTTGTAGGCGGACTCACGGAAATAAAGACCATCTCATTCAGAGAGACAAAAGAAGCAACTTGATCTCTGGAGTCCTTACTTATTTCAGGTAAGGGACCATTTTTGATCCCAAGACCATCTTAACTTGATTGTTCTAAACCTGCTGTGCTTGAAAATGTGTACAGCAGCGTACTAGTGTGCATATGCTGGGCTGTGTGTGGAGTTAGAGTGTGTGAGTGTTTAAGTGTGCTGTGTGGATTGCTGGGTTGTACAACTGTTAGAGAGGCATTGTTGTCAACACTATTATCCTTGGTTTGTGCATGCATGGTCAGAGAGAAGAGCCTCATGGTAACACTGCTTTGGATCTATTTATTTCAGCTCTACGATGATGTGCATTGTTTGAGTCGACGCTGTAACCAAGTCCAAGGTTGCATTGAACTAGTTCACTGTATTACCCTGCTCATTATTTCATAGTTAATCTATTTATTTCAATATTTCTGTTTTTATCTTTTCCTTTATTTCTTTAGCAATAACATTTTCCAGCCAACAGACGCCGTCACCATCAGGAAACTACAGCCTTAAAGTTGGAGCAGGGGCAGTCTTACCGAACAGTCTGTCTCATGAAGCGGTCAGGGTCCTGTGCAGTGAACGTGGTTAGGAGAGACCCTGCAGGCAGACCTTCCTCCAGTTTGATGGACTTTGGGTTGGGGCTGAACTCAGGGCTCTCGTTGAGGTCCAGGATTCGTACAGAGACAGTTGCTGTAGACTGACGAGGTAGGTGGATGCCACGAGCCAGTGGGACCTCATTCTCCGCCTCCACCGTCAGCGTGAAGGAGCGTGTCTGCTCAAAATCTATTGGCTGGATCAGAGAAAAGAGGGAAACGATGTAAATGACAGGATACACTGAAAATCCACATACTTAAGAACGGTTGGCCTTAAATGTGTTACAGGCAGCCATTTTTGTGCCTCTTGAGAAGGTTAAATGTTGTGAACCCCTGTACTTAATCCATCCAATGCCTCGCTCAAGGTCTTGAGCTGCATTCAAACTAGTGCAGCTGTGACTTAATTCTGTCTCTCTGTGAGGCTCCTCTGAAGTGGTTCTGCAGAGGGTTTCTTCAGCTGAATCTAGACTCAGCACATTGGCGTTCTGGAAAGTTCTCTGTCAAAGCCACATGATGCAACTCCTTATTTTACTGAACATCCATTTCATCCAATCACGTCACGGCTACCAGCCAACCAAACACCTTTCAGCTTTGAACCATGTACTGCAGACACAGCCAGAGATCATTGTTTGGCATCTACAGTCCTCACGCTTTACTTTATGTGCGGAAACTGAGGAGTGATGAGATGATAAGAACTCTAAGAACTCCTAGTCAGGGTCTGCAGGTGGGTTCTGGGCTGGAGGTGGGGCTGTGAGTGCATGGCCAAACATCTTGTAGCTCAAAATGATCCCCTATGTAGGATCCTGTTTGTCATGTAATTGTGAGTATGACATGTCAAGTAAGAAATCAGTGCAGCTGGAGTTGACCATCTAAACTCGCTCTCAGGCTTTGCTCCGTTTTTGACGATAAAAAACTAATTCCCTATAATCCCCTTTTGCTCTTTCTACTGTAACAAGGCTGCCCCCGTGGAACAATGTTTAGTAAAAAAGAAGTCCATAAAGACCCAGCACCCTGAAGTTCTTCACCACCATTTTAATGTTGAAAACTATCCTGCTCCTTCTATTCACCTGATCATTCAGTGAATCGAAGTTTACAAGAAAATGCTCAGTCAAGACCAAATAAGAGCGACAAAGCTCTGCCAGCTTTGTCAGACATCCCTCTGCACCTAAAAACTGCATTTATGATCAAAATGTTTTTGCTGTTTCTAGTGTGTGAGGGAGGGAGGAGGCACTACCAGGTCTGAAACCTTGGAGATGGTTTCAGACAGTGAGTGGTTGTTGCTGGCAGCAGCTGACCATGGGGACCACAGACACCACAGCCTGGGAAACAATCTTGATGGCTTTGAGTTCCCAGAATTAGATGTCTTTTAACCAGCAGGTGGGGTAGCACCCACCTCTGGTGTCCGGCTAAATTCTTCTCTATCTCTGTTTCTGTAGTGGTGTCTGTTGTGTACTGCTCCATAAAACCAGCCTGTGACGACTTTGTGCCCCCAGCTGTGTCTCCACTGTGTGTAAACACCTTCAGCCAGCTTATAACACAATTTGAACTTAGACCACCACACTGACA
This sequence comes from Xyrichtys novacula, assembly GCA_962446985.1. Lineage (NCBI taxonomy): Eukaryota > Metazoa > Chordata > Actinopteri > Labriformes > Labridae > Xyrichtys > Xyrichtys novacula. Next base: position 31,545,401 of record OY660872.1, read on the forward strand.
GCTTCATCACATATCAGACCACACACGGTTAAGCTCTCACTGATTCTTACTGTGTGTTTCCGGTTCAGTCCCTTCGCTGCTCTTCCTGTTTTTTATGTGTTGTATAAATGAAGTTGATGGGATTTGTTTGTGAAGCTCAGATCTCACCTTGACCACAGTGAGCAGGCCCTCATTGGTGGTGGGGTCAGTGGGGATGGAGAAGCGTCCGGTGGGATCTCCAGCAATGATGCGGTACACAGCGCTCCAGGCGGCACTGTGAGGCTGGTCCTTATCGGTCACAGTTAGGTTAGTGACAATCACGTTCACCCTGTTCTCATATACCTCCCCAAAGAACTGAAAGACACGAACAGAAAGAACAGAGACATGTAGCTGCAGCAAATCAGACAGACCTCGCTTTATTCCTGTTAACAATGACCAAAGAGTAAACAAATGGCTCTATCTGAAACAAAAACAAGTGCTTCTCCATCCATCTTCTCCTTCCTGTTAAACTTCTTTCACTTTACTAAGGATAGCAGACATTGGCCCTCATTTATCAATCTTGCGCAGATCTGAGTGCAGGATTCATCCTACGATAGGACACACGTGAGATTTATGAAAGGGTTCGTATCTGACCAATCCCAGCGTACATATGATCGGGTCTTAATAAATGCGGCGGCTGAAATCGATCGTCATTAACATGTTTACGCCCTTAAATATTTGTGGTTCATAAGCCTCGCCCACTGAGGTCAAATATGAAAGAGGAGAAATATTAGAAAGATGCGAAACTTTTCCGAGCTGAAAGTGGATATCCTCTCATCTGTGGTGCAAATTCGCGTGGATTTTCTCTTTGGAAGCATCAAAACTGGAATTTAAGCAGTCCAGAAAACTCCTGTCTGGAGCAGGATTATTGAGGCGGTGAACAGCGCTGCAGCGGAATAGTGGACAGTGGCTGAAGTTTGAATAAATCATTAGTCATCAAATTGCTCATAATGATAATATCTCATACATGCCTCATATTTGTTTATTGCCATGACAGGGTAGGTGGCTCCTATTATTAAAAGTATTTAGTTTTAATTTGTTGCGTCTTTGTAATGTAGAGCAGACTGGAGAGTCTGACAGAGGCTGAACAAAAATAATTATTAACATCACCAAACGGTGTGTTGCTGCCCCTGAGGCACATTTTTATGGATTTCTATTGGATTTTTATCACTGAATAAATAGCAAGAGCACTTTCTGAACTTATACTTTACATGTCAGAATCCATGGATAAGGTCCTGTCTCCTCTTTACAGCACCTTTGTGAGTCTCTCCTTGTTATTGTTCTCCGGGCATCGGGTCCTCACATTGCACCGGCACAGACAATGGCACTCCATTCGCCAGTGCAACATTGTGCAAAACTGTACTGGCCCAAATGATGTCCCACACCTTTTCAGGAGTGTACAACAACGTCCCCGCTGCTGGGCCAAGACAGAGACACCTGCCTTTTAGGAGTCAGACGCAGTGCTCCACAGTGGCGTGTGTGCATGTGGGCGCAGTGTTAAAACGGCGCTCCTGCTCTGTGGCAGGGTTTCTGGGCAGAGTTATTAAATAGGCCTATTCACTGAGGACATAACAAATTTATTTTATTTTATTTACATCTTAATCTTTAATGAAATCTGTCTGATTGTGCTAAATGACAGGTTTGAGGTTTATATATCAATGATTTTGAGACAGATATTTGCTGCACCGCAGATCCACACTGACTCAAACTTGCGTACACGATGTCAGACCTGTCGTGAGATTTGGTCGTAGCATACGCTTATGTGCAGATTGATAAATGTCGATCCTCACGTCAAAATTGTCGTACGCAAGGTGTACGCAAGTTTTCTGCCGTACGCAAGCTTAATAAATAAGGGCCAGTGTCTGTTTCTCTGGTTTTTCACTCCTCTAAAACTGGAGCAGGCAATCTCTGTAGTTCACGTTTTCAATCACTCTCTGTTATCTCTGTGCAGTGTGCTGTAGACCTACTGTGTCCGTGGTGAATTCGGGGGGATTGTCGTTGACATCAGTGATTCTGATAACGGTGGTGGCTGTATTGGACAGACCGTAGGTGGGGTTTCCCTCCATGTCTGTAGCCTGGATGATCAGGGTGTACTGGGTGACTTTCTGGAAGCACACAGAATACAAAGTGATTTAAGCAATGAAAAGCAGTTATAGCTGAACTTCTTTGAAGACCCACTTTCTTGTTGTCTACATGTTCATATCACATTTTTCTGATACTACAGGACATATCATGAAAAAAAGAAGTGCAAAATTGCATTTCTGAGTATTTTTGCATTCAAATCACGGTGAATCTCTGGCAGATCCAAACGGCAGGATCAGATACAGTGAGATTTGGTACGTTACCAATCCAAGCTCCGCCCCCGGAGCCTCGCTATGCGGACCAGGCTCAGAGAAATAGAGAGGATGGTCATGGAACAAATGAATTAGCGGATTGAAATGCCTGTAAGAAAGCTAATTATGATATTAACTTTCATCATGCCCCTAAAGGCATTGGTGTCCGAGAGCTGAATAGCCTATGTTACCTGTTTCTTCTACTACACTGGCAGTGTTGGGTTACTAGCTAGTGTGAAGAGGAGTGTGCAGAGCAGCGCTGTCTCTGCCCTCAACTCAGAGGTGAATTGCTAATGAGCAACTGGAGCTCTGCAGAAGAAAAGCCCTTGAAAATTACACAGGAAACAAGATTTTGGCTAAAAACTTCATTATCACAGTTTGGAGACCACTGAGAACACTTAAAAATATTTTACAAAACATGATCGGAGTGAGACTTTAAAAGCCATAGGTGTTTGTCGGTTCTCATTCATCCAGGTCATAGTTATCCAATTCTTCTTTGCAAGCAAGTCGAGTTGAGACCTCATATAGAGACAACAGTCCTGAGGCGGACAGCCTGGGTTCAATTCTATGAGATTTGACAAAAGGACTCCTCTGTTATATCCAAAAGAAGCCCTACATGGCTGATGCTGGTCATTTTAGGCCGACAGTTGGAAAAGTTGTTGGCTAATATCAGCCCTGATTGGGGCCAACAGTTATGTCAGCCCCAATCAGGTCAACAGGGTTTTTGAGGGCTGCAGCATTTCCTGCCCACTTGTGTCCTTCTCCTCTATGTTAGAGTACATGTCTGAAGCATTCTTGCTCCCCCCATAACTACAACACTCCCTCCTTTGTTTCCACAGACCTTGTTATCATGTTTCTTATACAAGTTTGTAACTTCCTGTTTGGAAGTGTGCACCCATTGGTTGTTTTGAAAATGATCATGTCACTAAACTTCACAAGTCAAGAGTAAGGCCTGAGATGATATTGCATGTGTGTGTTTAATCTTAACACCAAGATGAGAAAAGGATGTCCTCAAATGGTTCAGATGGAGTTTAACGACCCCCTCACACCAAACCACCAATATCACAGGAGCAAAACTCTGACAATTCTGTCCAACTAAGAACTTTAGTGTGTGACTTTCAAAGCCCCTAAAGATGTTGTTAGGTGTAAGGGTAAACCATAGACTGAATATATATTATGGACAACTTGGTTCCGCCTTCCGCCTGTTTACGGATTTGAAGCCAAATAGCTCTCGGTAATTCTGGGATTTTTCTTCATTTCCTGAAACCAGCGCTGCGCAGTAGCGATGCGCGCATTCGGCCGTGCAGTCGCAGAGAGTCGCTGTGATGATGCTCAGCTCAAACAGCGTATCCCCTGGGAGAGCTACGCAATCCCTGAACGCCCATAGGCTGTATCAGGTTTCAATCATAGCCAACATGAACCCCCTAATAACTTCAACAACATCACAAGCAGGGGGGAGAAAAAATTATGTTCTGTGCAATAAATTTCTAAAGTTGGTCCACAGTCCCATAAGCTTTGCTGGCAGAGGCGGGATTTATGACCTATACTGCAGCCCATCAACAGAGGGTGCTGTTCGTGGAGTGGCTTCACCCAGCGAGGAGGCAGACTCTGTCCATTCTATATACAGTCTATGGGGTAAACACAGACTGGACCGATGGCTCCAGAAAAAGGTGGTAAGTGAAACCCTAGTCTAGAGTTTCTTCCTGACCAATCACTGCAGTTGTATTAAATAAGTATTACCATTTGAACATCTGTAAGAACTGTTTAATCCTTATGACGTGACAACTGTCATGTAAAAATGTGATGAACATGAGTTCAGAAAAACACTGACGATGGCAAACTTGATTAAAAGGTCTTGATAAATGTTATATCTGTACTCAAGGACAAAAATAGCAAGGCTGTATAAAAGACAGACAATTCTGTAGCATCTATTGATGTAAGAATATCACCAGAAAAAAAGCTGCAAGCTGTCTTTCTCCTGCAGGAATCACTGCAGGCTGGACAGACCCTCACAGGCTGGAGAGCAGCTGCTCCATATGGGTTTGGAGATGAGCCTTGCAAGTGTCCATCCCTGTGCACAAACACACCCACACGCACAAAGACAAACACACCTCACGATCAAGGCCTGCTGCCACTGTGATGATGTCACCAGTCCTGTTGTTAATGGTGAACATGTTGGAGGAGGGACTCTGGGGATTCTGGGAAAGGATCTTGTATCGCAGCATCCCGTTGGCAGTTTTTGGATCATCCTTGTCAACTGCTGTCACTGTCATCACAAAGGATCCTGCAGGGAGACACAGAACGAGTTCACACAGATGCACCTGAGAAGATGTAACATTAACAATCTACTGGCATGTGTATCTGCACATGTATGTTTTTACCAGGTTTTGATCCCTCTGGTACCGATCCATTGAAGATGGTGTGTGTGAACTCTGGTCTGTTGTCATTCTGGTCAATGACATTGATGACGATGTCGATTGGGTTCTCTACCTGGTTCCCATTTAGGTCCACAGCATGGGCACGCAACTATATTTAGACAGACAGACAGACACACAGACACACACTCTCCATCAGCTGTTCTTCTGGTCAGCAGTGGAGCAGGAAACAGTTCAGTAAATGCTATAAAATGAGAGATGGAGCGGTTTCTTAAAAGAAATACTACTGAGACTTAAATAAGATGTCTACGACCTCAGGAGAAGCTCTGTGAGGTTGTACTTAAAGCTAAACACAAACTGCCTCTTAAAACTTCCTTTTAAGAGGCAGAAACTTTGGGCAAGACCAGACTCTACCCCCCCCCCCCCCATTTCAATTTCAATTGCCAAAGCATTTCAATACAACAATAACAACAATCTCTCTCACTCAGTGGCTGCAGGTAGCTGTCTAACATGACTCCTGCTCGAGGTTTCTGCCTGTTAAAGGGACGTGTTTCCTCTCCATTGTACCTTAGCTCATGTTGGGTTGAGCTGGGTTAAATCTTTCCCATCTCAAGGTTGGGTCTTTGTAATACATCAAACAAGAAGCTTGGTCAAGACCTGCTCTGCTGAAAAGCGGCTTGGGAAAAGGATTGTTGTGATTTGACGCTATATAAATAAAACTGCATTGATTGATTATGGTAAAAAAACCTGGATGATCTGACAAATATTTGTAGTTTATGGACTTTTATGTTTTATGACCGATTATTATTGATGTGCTTCCTGATTTTTTTACCTGAATAAGAATACATCAGCAGAAGAGCCTTACTCTGCAGGATTGAGTTTGGAAACAAGTGAATTTTTTAGTTTTAACCAGCTGCCTTTAAATGTAACACATTAAAACTTGAGAATAGATACTAAAGTTTTTATTTAAGTTTTTGTACTATCAATAGCATACAAGACTAATACTACACTGCTGGAAAACATACAAGCATTTCTGGCCCTCTTTGATGTTCCCAGTTGAAACAGCCAGCCTAAGGCGTGTATTTATTTAACATAAAATAGTCAGAAATGCTGAATATATCTATTGATTGGCCTTGAAACCTTAATAAACCATTCCTTACAAAGTATGAAGCATCTGTATGAGGCTCTCAAAGAGCCAAAGACTCCCTCATGAATAAACATGCCGGCTCCTAGCTCTGACAACTACGTCCTATCCAATGAATATTCATCAGACAGCTTAAATGCAAATTACCCTGCTGCGACTCCAGATTTCCACTCCCCTGTGTGACTGGTGTGTGTGCATTCCTACAGATCAAAAGGTTAGAGTCTGCTCTCCGAGGTGTGTGTGACTGTATTAGATACAGCGAGCAAACATCGAGATTCTTCTTTAAATTTCCTCTCTTCATCTCTGTGAGATATCCAGCAGAGTGACAGCAGAGATGGAAATGAAAACCTGAGAGATGGTGAGGCAGCCCTGAGCCAGTTTACCGATCAACTGAAGCAGGAAGAGAAGCAAAAGAAAAGTACTTTTAGACTTCTCAGGAAAGAGAGGGTTAGAGCGTACGGCAAAGTGTTCAGCTGCATGTCATGCAGTTTGAACAGTCCTCCAATGAAACTCCACAGGAACAGAGGGATGGGATTGAATTAAAAGGACAGAATCCCTTTATTAGTTCTTCAGAAGAGGTAAAGTTTGAACTCTGGGTGGAGAAAGGTCTGTTCGAACCTTTTCAGCCTCTTAAGCTAAGCTAGTGTTCGCCTGACTCAAGCTAACGTAATCTTTCACCTCACTCTTTGTAAGAAAGCAATGAACTATATTTTCTAAAATGTTGAACTTCATCTCAGTGCCAAAGTTGCATAAAACTCCACAAGCCTTGTTCTTGACCTCTTGGTCATTCTTCTCTAAACTGTGACCACCATTTTTTGTGTGCAGCTCAGCACAGTGTTACTTGTAGAAAACATGAAGAAATAACCCAATATACTCAATACCCAATAACCTTGTAGTTTGATGGTTCACTCCTTTGAGCATGTTTTCCAGTCCTCTTCACAGAGGACTACTAAAGCTGCGCTGAGTCCTACATAAAGGTTTATTAAAATTGAAGACTTGTTTGTATTTATAAACATTAACTCACAGAATTTCAATGAAACCCAAATGAAAAGTAAGTTTCATTAGTTTTCTTTACTGTTTATTTTAGTATCCAGTTGAGTGAGACTTACATGGAAGTTGGAGATGTGCTCTCTATCCAGAGGCTTGGTGACGGAGAGCTGGCCAGAGATTGGGTTGATGATGAAAATGCCAGTAGGAGGCTGGTCAGCCCCAGGGCCTGTCACACTGTAGCGCAGCATTCGATTCTTATCTCGGTCTGAGCGGATCTAGAGCACAGACAGACGAGGGAAAAGGAGATCAGGGAAAATCAACAACAGTTCAGGTGGTTAGTGACTTTCAAAATGATCAAATTCAAAGCACAAAATAAACCAAACTCTACTCTCATGGGTCTGTGGATGTCAGGGTATTTCAGAGGACCTCACCACCACCACCATCACTATCACCAAGGGTTGATTTGTCTTAGTAGTCTCCCTGATCAAGACCTCTTTATAATGTTGTTTGACATCACTTCAAAATCAGCTACTGGTTTCTCTTTATCCAGTGGACCAGCCTCGTCCTGCTGAAGCCTGAGCTGATAAAATTACAAATGTAATAATAATGAAAGCACTGAACTACATGCTATTAACCCTGTGAGGGAAAAATTGATAAACCTTGTAAAGCCTGTCTCTAAATTTAAGCTGCTGAAAGGTTTTGACATTTCCCCCACAGAGAAATCCCACAACACCTTTTTACAAGAGCACCAAATCAGCCAAAGTGGAGGGATACAGGCTCAGCAGATGCAGATCAAACTTACTAGCAGGTACTATATAAATGTGAGGACAAGGTCTGGATGGAGGAGACATCATAAAAGTAGAACCTGAAGTCCCGCAATATGAAGATTTATAGACCACTTAGTAAAACCAACCCTGGAATGACTCTAGGGGCTGTATTAGTATATTCAATACAGCCTTTTTGGTGCCCTAGGCAAAATTACTCAAACCACCTATGTCGCCTATGCCAATTCTCCAACAGCATAAAACAATAGTCCCTCTTGACGCTGCCAATCATGAGGCTGAATGTTGTTCTGTTGGTCACTAAAACGTTGCAGAGAGACTTTGGTGGATCACAGGGCAATCATACTATCAGGCTTTGTCAGCCTCTTCACTCCAGGAACATTTTCTTTAGGTTTTTCCAAAGTAAGAAGCTTTTCTTCAGGGAACAAGACACAGTTCATGCTTTCACCTCAAACTCTGAATAGCAGTGCGCCCTCATCACTTTTCTGCACAGAACTTGGAGTGAATGCTGCCCCTGGAGTTTGAGAGGTGAGAGTACATTTCATCATGTTATGTGTCTTCTGTCTTTCACAGCCTCCATTTATTCGGAGGATTCCACTCTATCTTAACCCTGTATCCCCTCTTTCAACAGCACATCCCTGACAGGCTCAGTGGACCTCTTAGGCCCTGGTGTTTGGGCTTTTAGTGGTGATGCAAGGATGAAACGCAAAGTTGAGGCTGCTTTTAGTTGATATGCTCCCAGTGGTTATAATATTGTGTTGTATTGAGTCAGTTCTTCCACTTGTAAAGTGAATGCATGTGGACCAACATTATTCTAACTGCCTGTGAGTCTTTTCACTACTGTTGTGGCTTCTTGTGGTGTGCCTCTATATATTCTTGGATTTTTTTGTGAGTTTGTGAATTTTATCATATTTTCTGTCGCCTGAAACCTGTGTGTGCTTTGAACATATTCAGTCAGTGTCACATTTTACAGAGCAAACATTTTGCCATTCTAATCAATGCAGCATCGCACACAGGAAGTGTCTCAGCTCCATCTCAGGTCACGTCTCGACGCACTGCTCAGCTAAAGATAAGTACAGAGTTTATTTTCACTGCTATACATTTCCAACATACATCAATCTACACAGAGCAGATAGTATCAGACAGGAAGGTCAAACACAAGCAGGATGTAGTGAATCCAGTAAATCCCAAAATAAAACACCATATGTGGATTCCTTACTGTTTATCAGTTTGTGTAGATGAGAAATACTTCCTGGTTATGGATTTATCTGTATTACAGAACAACCCCAAGGTCAATCCCTGATCCATGTGGACCCCAACACGACTTTTAGCTGCTGAAGCTAACAGCACAGTATAAAGGGACATAGTTTACTTCATTAAATACAAGTAAACCTGCAAAAATCCAAACTTAAAAATTATGTTGCTTGTTCACATACAGTAGAAGCTCAATAGTCATGGAATAGAATCTAAATAAGCAGGAAATCGACCACAGAAAGGCAAAACAACCTGTTGTTAGCATGTTGTTTTCTGTATACTGACCCCAGCTGACCAGGGCTGCACAACACTGCTGCTGCACTGCAAACACGCTTCCAGTGGGTGATGACATGCCCACTTATGAGATTATGCCAGACGGAGCAGAGATGCAACGCTAACAGAACGTGCTCCACATGGATCCTGTAGGTTTTTGGTTTGAGGATGAAAGTGTTATTTTGCACTGTCAGAGAGAGAGTATATCTCTATGAATAAATCTTGATGACCTGTCTCTGCCACTATAGAGTACCTTATGAAGCCTTGCATATGGGCCTTTCTATTTTCCCTGACAGTTTAATTTTGTGTGTTTTTCTGCTGTTGACACTACATTATATTTATCCCACTTGTTGCACCTGCTTAGCTTGTGATGAGTGAATTACATCCTGTCATTAACAAACAATGTGCTGTGCTCTCTAAGCTAACCCACTCCAACTTTAAGGATGTATTCCCATGACGTGTCCTGAGTTACCTCTATAAGGCAAGAGACCGAGCCTAAGTAAGCAAAAGTGTGATATAACAGTGACGACAACGGCGTCACACTCCATCCATTTGCTCAGGGGCCAGAACCCTACACTGAAGCGAACCAGCTCCACCATCAAGAAGTGCTTTGAGTGGCTGACTCTGACTCATCTTAGACTTTCATCTGAACTTGACCCCCTTCTAACCAGACATCAGCTCTCTGCCGTCTTCCATCTGAACAACAGAAACACTGCACTATGTATCTAAATGTAAGCAGACACCTGGGCTTACGGCTTAAGAGCTTTCGGATATCCAAGCCATGAGCATCATAATATCATTAAGCCCCCTTTTGCAGCTCTGACAGGATTTTAGATCCAGACTGCTGGAATTCGTTTGAATTTTAATTCCTTTCACATTTTAAAGTAAAAAAATAAAAATAAAAACTCTTTTGGTGTGTCAAGTTCTGATGATGTGCATATTAACACTCTCACATCGGTGGATGTTAATCAAGGCCAACAGCAGACTAGCCAAGTTTCTCCACAATAAACTTCACCAACCCTGTTCATAATAACACCTCTCATCCAAGCAAGGATGACATTTTCTAGAGCTGATGCACAAAGCAAGAAAAGTTCATTTGGAAAACTGTCCTTTATCTTGTACAATGAAAGAAAAAGCTTCCCTGAAATTCAAAGTCCATGCAAATCCCAAACTATGGAAAGAAGTCCCACACCATTATCCCGCCCCCTCCAGCATACCTAAGTTATGGCACTTAGCGTTTTAAAATGTGCCTTCCTGTGAAACCACCAAAGCCGGATTGGTGTATTGGACTGAAAGTTACAGGGTCATTTTTCACCCTGGAGAGCATGAATTCACAGTTCAGAAGTCCAGTTGCAGCCTGCTTTAAACATCTCCAGCTGATGCTTGGTATTGCACATGGTGATGTGGGGCTTGTGTGCAGCTGCTCCATTTTATGAAGCTCTCATTGCACAGATTGTGTGCTGATGTTGCTTCCAGAGGCCATTTGAAACTCTTTTATGACTAATGCGAACGATGATAAGAGATTTTTACACATGTGGTGTATTTCAGCACTCATTTGGCCTCATCTGCGTGTTTGTCTCGTCCACCACTCTGTGACCCAGCTTTTATGAGCTGTTATGAGCTTAATTTTACACACCTGTTAACAGTAGATAAGTCTTAAACAGACTTCGATCAGTCAGGGTAACAACTTATTCATGAAACTAGTGTACTTCAGAGCCCTGCTGGTCACTTCCTACAAAAAACATAGTATACCCATTCAGTGCTATTGTCTCAATCATTAAAACAAGCGTATTACAAGATTATCCAACTGTCCTCCCAAAAGGACATCAGTTCACATTTTATTTCAAAGTGTTGAGTTTGATTAACACATATTTTCTTCAGATATAAAGACCAACACCCCTATGATGAAGAGAACGAGTGATATTCTTATATTATATCATGATACCTAATATAGTGAAGCTGTTGATTTTTTGAAATCCTCTCTGAATTCCTGTGTTCAATTCTACCCTATGAGGTGGAGACTGATGATGAGGCCTTTATTAGTGTTATATTATGGTTATATTATATTAATTATTACCATTCCGATGTAACTTAGCATTTTCATATACTCTTAGCTTTAATAAATCTTGCGCATGGCTGTAATTTGCACTTCTGGTTGGGTGCCTAATTGAATTCTAATGTCTCTACACTGTTTTTGCAATGAGACTGAACCTGAATAGAATCTGCTGTAATCTGAGGGGACAGTCAATAACATGTCCAAACAGCTTCTCCAAGACAGGTCTGCTGTTGTTTGTGTTTGTGTGGTGTGTGCGTGTACATGTGTGTGTTTGTGTGTCTTACTCTGACGAGGTCCTCAGGGAACTGTCCCCGTGAGTTCTCAGGGACGTTGATAGGCGGAATGACCCAGTCTCTCTTCACTCGCCTCAGAGTACCATCACCCCTGACAACCACGCTGTGCCATGGAAACAAGATCTCCTGTACCCGCTGAGTCAGTGTTGCATCACTGGGCTTTACCTGAAGAGACAGTAAACAAGCAGTGTGTACTGGGCAATATAAAGACACACACACACACACACACACACACACACACACACACACACACACACACACACACACACACACACACACACACACACACACACACACACACACACACACACAAAAGCACAAAGAAAGGCTGAACTGCAGAGCCAGCCTGCTGGGAAGGCTTGGTGACTCAGGGTATTTCTGACCTCATTCTAGTGGCTTGGATTAATGCTCTCATTATAGGCAGTCTGATAAATGACCACCACCTGTCACCTTGTGTGAGTGTGTGTGTGTGTGTGTGTGTGTGTGTCTGTCCTATGCAACCACAAATCTGCATGACTGGTCATGGAGCAGCTACACTGCAGGGTAAACAGAGGATGATAAGGAAAAGAAGAGCTTCTCATTTACTTTAACCATCACAACTACCCTGTTCACCTTAAAGTCCCGATGGGTTACTTCTGCTTTTTTTGAAGGACTTAAAAAGTTTCGAATTCAGTTGCTTTTCATTTGTTAAGAAATGAAAATAAAAAAGATAACACAGCTATTGCAAAAAGGACTCCACATAAAACTGTTCTTTGGATATCTGCAGTGGACTTTTCCAGGGTAATGAAGTATGACATGACTCAGCAAACACAGTTTCACATGACAAACAGGATGTTTATCTGAATGGCATGTTCAGGACATGAATGAATGTCAGACTTAAAGTGACAGGCTTTTAAGTGTCTCCTTGATCAAAATGATCATTTTCTGTTGATAAAAAAATATGTTAAAGGCCAATTTCAACAACACCAATAATACTCATGTCCAGCTCAATTCTGTGTCTTTTTTTTTTTAACAAAACACAGTGGTCTTTCTCAAATGGTCTTTCACAATGTGGATTTGCTTTTCATCAGCAGTAATTTTGTAATGACGAGGAATTAACTGGTATTCAGTGAACTACGACAGTGACTGTCTGTTTTATAATGATAAACTGTATAGCCACGAAGAAGACAGGCCATGATGAGGTGAAGTCTTGGTTCTTCTCTTATAACGAGAATATCTGACATGTCTGTAAACCTGTTTCCTTGTTGTTTCTGTGTTTCTACACCTCCTCACAGTCACAACACAGCTGCACTGTAAGTTCATTTGTTCATTTTGCCTGACAGTCTATTGATCCCCTTACCACCATCTCTGACTGCTGAATCCTCACTTAAATAGATATTTTAGTAAAGACAGTTGAACCAATATAAACAGTGATACAATTATGTGTGTTAAGCTATACTTCATGTTAAAATTTGGCAGTCCAGTTGCTCTTGTTGCCCCACAAAGACAACAGCAAGACACAAAACTCGGAGTGTCACATAGGACTGGGCGGTTATATGATTGTGATAAATTTCAGTTCAATTACGGTGATCAGCTATGAGCATATTTACTGAATCTAACCTGGTGGAAATGTGTCTGACAACAGCCAATCAGAGCCATACTTTTCCTGCTCACTTTTGTGAGTTGCTGGAGAAGTAGACAGGAGAAGTAAACAGAATGACCTGGAGCTAAACCTGGAGCTGAGGGAAGCAAAATTGATGTCAGCCATGACTTTGAGTCCTCCTCTGAAGATGCCATTGTTGAGGAGAAAAGTTATTTAACGTCGGTTGTGTGGTGGTAGTTTGGGTATCCCCAAGGTGATGTCGAGCAATTAAGCTGATAAGCAAGGTATGTGTCCTCAAAAAACCGGCAACACAACAGATCTGTTTAATCATTTGAAGAGGTACTTCCCGAGTGATTATGCAGAAAGCACAAAAATGCAAGCGGAGTCTGCACAGCCTGTCACTGCTGACGACACTAGTAGCATTAGCAGTTTAGCCACAACTAGCGGTGCAGCCACCAGGCCAAAGCAGCAATCAATGGTATCATCTACATTTACATCATCTAATGTTTACAATTTAAGGCGTCTTCATTATCCCTGAGGGGTATATTTATTTATTTTGGGTCTTGCATACCTGCAGAAACACTCAAGCCTGTAAACTATTTCACTGTTTTATTTAGTATTTTTCTACATTTGTTGTATTGTTGAGTTAAAATGGTTTTTATATTTTTCTAAGTTTATCTTATTCAACATGCTTTGTTATTGACTTTGTATGTTAATAAAATGTTCAACTCATCTATAGTTTCTTTAGTTTTATGTACAAATGCCTTAAAACCGACAGTTTAAAAAAATACAGAAAATATTGTGATAATAATCGCAATCAGACGATATGAGAAAATATATCATGATCATTTATTTTGCTAAATCTCCCAGTCCTAATGTCACAATAAATAAGATCACAGTCATTAACAAAACCCTCCCAGAGGTAGTCAACAGATAGGTCTGAGTTTTCCTTTGGTAGGAGCCTGAGTTGAGATCAGCACTGAGGTTTTAAAATGATTTTCAGTAACACTTCTGCCATTGAATCCACACAATGACTCCAGACAAGCAGAGAGCATGACTCAGCACACAGGACAGCTCAGAGGGCATGCAGTCAACAGGTGGCAGAATCAGGCTATTGTCTGAGTTTTACTGACATTTATAGCTTGGAGGGTTGTCAGTGTAATGCCTGCCTGTCTTACTCCTCACTTTTCTCCAATATCATCCCGAACCTCTCAGTTAAAGCTCACCAATCTGACAGGGCTCCTATGGATATTAAATACCATGGCTGCTTTGTATGTGTTAATTTAAACATAATGAATAAATGTCGACAGCTTCTTTCACTCGGTGTGATTCTCCTTTTTACAGCTTGTGAGGCTGAGAGCAGCGAAAGCATATGGCAGTCGGCTAATTCCAGGACGTGTTTAGAAGAACAGCCAATCAAGGCCAGTGTCCTGTCTAAATATCTTATTATCGCTGCTGTACATGAAAACAATCTGACAGATGGCTGTTTGACTTCCTTTGTCTCTGCAACGAGAGCTTGGCCAACCTCTGAAGCTTGCTAGGCTGTTAGAGCTGAGTCTCTGTCTGCCTGTGGTAGCTCAGAGAAATGAAACAAATAAAACAGCAATAAAATCTGTCATTTCCAAACTGCTCAATGATTCTGTTTGTCTAAAAATGTAATTCTGCCTCAGAGAAAGTTCACAAACATTAGTGCTCTCAGCCTGAGACTCAGGCCAGTGTTAACCCTGTGGGGTTTTGGGCTCAGTTGGAGAGTAAGTGGTCTCCCAACCAAAAGGTCAGGGGTTTGAACCCAGGGCTGCGTACATGCTGAGGTGTCCTACAGCAAGACACTTGACTGTAGGGCTGGGTGATATGGGAAAAAAATTTATCATGATATATTTTTTCATATCAGTCGATATCAATATATATCATGACATAAAAGAATTACTTCTCAATCTTAAATATTCCCTGTTACTCTTAAATGAAATTTAACAGTGCATATTGGTAGAATGTCTTTTGCAATACAATAAGCTCCTGCATCTGTGAGGTCTTTGTGTCTCTTCAACGTTTTGTCGTAAGACGTTGCGCAAGAGAAAGCGGACTGAGTGGTTAGGCTTATTGAATTGAATTTAAATTTTATTGAATTTCCTTTCGGAGTTTAATTATGTTTTTCTTATTCTTGTTCTTATTCTTATCGGCTGCACAGAGACCGTGGGCTGCTTAGCACTTAAACTTTTGCTCTGTGTGTGCTCTGTCGCGTGGCACTGCTTCAGGCGGTAAAAAAAAGATTTGAGGTATTCCCTGATTTTGCTAGAACATGTACTCGACATAATTTGCAGTGCACATTACTCAGTTTCATGTCCAACCTCAAAAAAACAAAATACCTCCACACCAACGATGTTTTCGTGCCAGTGTTGTTGATGATGTCATCATCTGTTGAGCCTTCATCTACATTTCTGCTGGGGGTAGCACTCATTTTCTTTTTTTCTCACTGACAGTGCTGTCGGCTTCACGTGTTAAAGTGCTATGGTTCTGTGTAGCTGCAGCCTGCTACTATGCAGTTATTTGCTACTTGGTTCTGATTCAGCACATGATTGTTCAGCCCGAAGCGGACCCGAAGAAACTCCCCTTTTCATTGGCTATTTGTATATTGGACCAAAACACGTCAGAATGCTGACTATCGAAAAGCATATTGACCATATTTTATATTGACATTGAGGGAAATTAATTTTTGATAGATATTGTTATCGTTTTATCGCCCAGCCCTACTTGACGGGTGGACTCTAAAAACCGATGGACTCAATAGCAGCCTCTGTCATCAGTGAGTGGATGTGGTGTGATGTAAAAGAGCTTTTGAGTGGTCAGGAGAAACAGTCCATTTACCATCTACTATCACAATCACAACATCATCACAATACATCATTCAGCCCTCACAGTCACTGTAGACAGGGGAGATTTTTGTGGTATGGTAGAAAGGAGTTTTCTCAGCAGGTCTACACAAAAGGTTTCTAAAGTAAAGTTAGAGCCCACCACATGTCAGAAATACTGTGTTCACATTTTCTCCCGTTACCTTTGGAGGTCCTGGACTCTGTCCTTTTGAATGGACATGGAGGTGCACTCTGGTCTTCCAGTTTTGTTTCGATTGCAGGTCCCGAGCATAGACCAGCACCATGGCTTTTCCTATCAGGTTGAGGCGCCGCAGGGTGTAGACCACACCATCCTGACTCACCCTAAAGTCAGAAGAATCTCCAACCTCCAACCACACTTTCCCTCCACCGCAGTCCATAAAGCTCACTGAAAGAGACAGAGAGAGCGAGAGAAGGATGGAGACGGATGTCAGAGCAGGTGGAACATTCTGTCACTCACCTGTGTATGTGTTGTATGTGGGAGTGTGCTTTGTTTTAATAAGGTTGGCTGTCTCAGCAGACATTCAGAGGATATTTAACACTCAGTTCATCCATATTTTACTTTTGAAGACATTTCTAAACATTGACAAAAAAAACATGTCAGGTTCTGTAAGTTAAGGGAGCTAATGAGAGGATTGACATCTCACATCAAAATCAGGTTTGCTCGTGGTGTCTCTGACAGCTTTCTCACCAGTCCTTTCACCAAAAACCATCAAACCACCAAAATGCCCTGAAACACCAACGATGTCAGAGTGAAAAGAGCACCAAATCATGCCAAAATATACAGATTTTTTTCTAAATCCACCAAAAAAAAAACCCAAAACAAAAAAAAAACAAAAAAAAACATCAAGGCACAAAGAAATACAGAATACAAAACTCCGAAGCAGTTTCTGTTTCTTAACAGCAGCTGTGGGGGAATTTAAGAGCTGAAAAATGGGTTAGGGGTAGAGGGAAATAAAATGGATGCTTGAGTAACAGGGTGAAGAAAAGTCCTGTTAAACCTGTCTTGCTTTTAGATGAGCATTAGAGGAGAGATCAATGGACCTGGCCACAGAGAGTTTAGCCTGCCTGGAAATCCCAAAGCTGAGGGATGATTTGCAGGAGTAAAACCATAAACAGGCAGAAATCAGACCAGATTTCAGCAGGAACAGCAGGATTTTCTCCACCTGCAATTTTCTCCTCTTTATTTGTTGGACAAGTAAAGCCTTCCTTCGGTGAAGAAATAGCTCTTTGTAAAGCCTGAGAGAGGGACGCAAACCCCTGGCCGCATTTTACTGGAAATCATCCCAAGGTTGTGTACAGTGTGATTTGAGCAGACACGGCACACTCATGCAGAACAAAGCCGTCAACAGCAAATGTCAGCTAATCACAGTCAGCATATTAACAACAAGTCAATGTGTTCAGAAAGGCCTCCTCCACCTCAGCCAGAGGAGAGACAGGGTCTGCTACCAAAGGCTACATCTGGGATTTACCAAAGAACATCCTCTGATCATTACAAAAAACCTCCACGTTTGTGTGGTGCCAAAACTACAGAGACAGTTTTTGTCAGTTGCAGGAAACCATAAAAATCAAAGTATAAATGCTTTACCAAACTTCTCTGGGCCTGAGGTACATCTATTATGGTCCCACTTTATCGGTCTAAAACCCAAACATGCTGAATATTCAGTAAATTAAAACAGAGGTCATTAGCTGACCTACGGACAAGAAATTAAAAGAAAAATTAACTTTCAGTTACCTATTAATAAACCACACCTTTTATTCTGTACCCCTTAATCTTCCTTCCAGGAAGCAGATTCAATTAGAGCTGTCCAATGAGACCTTTGATTTATCACTTACAGCATGTTGACTTTTTCCTGTTTTTTTCTGCCCTTTTAAAAGTCCGTTTATCACCATCTTCACTATGAGCTCAAAGACTGAGGCTAACAAGTTCATCTATAGTAAGTTCAGTGTAACCTGATGGCTGCATGGAGAAAAAGATAAACATGAGGCAATCATTCACATGAACTGACTTTTTTGGTTTGTATAATAACATAGCAAAGAACTGAGGCTTTTTAAACTGACATAACGTCTTTTTTTTTTTCCTGGGATTGCTGGGTCCCTTTTTTTTTTTTACTATTCTGGGGGGATAGACGACAGGAGTTTGGCCACTCAGGTGTGATCAGTACCTTCTTCATCAGCCATGTCCTTGTGATCCATACATTTACTGCACAATAAGTACAATCTGACCCGAAGGCGCTGCTGACAAAAAAGACCAGTGTCTTAAACTGAAAGGTCCTTCATTTACATACAAAATACTGGCAGCACAGAGAGAGAGAGAAAGAGAGAGAGAGAGAAAGAGAGAGAGAGAGAGAGAGAGAGAGAGAGAGAGAGAGAGACCTACCTAACCTGATGCTATCTGCTGGGTTTACACCAGCTGAGCAGAGAGAAGGATAATCTGGTAGCTGATTATTCCACTAACTGATGTTGTTAAATGTTCAAATACGCTTTATCTGCTTTCACTGTGATTTGTGAAAATTCAACAGACTTGAGGAAAGAGCTTGAAGAGTAACTTCAGCTCCAAACACCACCCTGGATGTCATAGGCCTGATTTGCATTATTTACCCTGAACTTCAGGTAGAAACATAGACACCAATGAGTCATAGGAACCATTAAGTTCCTCACAGAGAGGTACCTAAAACTATACATTCTGGGAGCTTTTGGTGAGAAAGCACCTTAAGTCATTCTGACGCCAAACATGTTGAGCATATTTGTCTCCAAAATCCTGATGTTTATACAGAAACCCTCCTCCAGCTGTAATATCCTCCCCTCTCTGAAGTTCTCCACCAGCCTGGAGTAAACGCTCATACATAATCTATGGCCATGTTCAAAAACACCAGTGCTGCTACATGATGTTTGAACCGTCTGATCTAACACCCCACCACCCCAGCCCACCCCCACCTGAGATGCTGAGGGAACTGGAGCTTTCAAGTGCTGCTGGCTCCAAGGAGACAGCACAGCTCACCAACATGACAGAAGATGAACACAGCCAAGGTCAAAAACCTCAAACACTGATTGATATGATGCCAGTTCAGAGAATTCACTATTTTATATCAGGTATACATCTGAGATCAGTCTGGTAACTGTTTCTGAGAGGTTTTTTGTTCCCTCTAAAACTTTTTGTCTCTCCTCTGATATCATTTCCTCTGTTGTCTGAAGACGACAACATGGATTCATCGAGCTACCGGATTTGCTAAAGGAGTCTTTCTGAATATTCTCAGTAGATAAACAGGTTTGATTAAATCTGTCTGTTTATGGCTTGAGACTTTTGTTCTGCGATTTAAAAAAAAGATTTTCATGCACGCTCAATATCTGCAGCTGGTGACAAGCTTTACAGTTCCTGTTTGTGTTTAGTGGATTGCTAATTAAGTCTCACCCACTCTGATCGTTTTTTTTTTTACTACTTAAAGTGTCCTCACTGGTCTTTAAAATGTGATGATGACATTTTTAGCCAAAATCCCTTTACCTGTGTCATTTTCAAGGGCTTTTCTTCTGCAGAGTTCCAGTAGCTCATTAGCAATTCACCTCTGGAGCGTGGGCGGTGACAGCGCTGCTCTGCACACTCCTCTTCACACTCCTCTTCACACTAGCTAGTTGCCTAACATTGCTCGTGTAGTAGAAGTAGCAGGTAACATAGGAGCTAGAAAGCTCTTAGACACGAATGTTTCTGGGGGCATGATAAAAGTTAATATCATAATTAGCTTTCTTACAAGCATTGCAATATACTAATGTATACACTTGTTCTGTGATTGTCCTGTCTACTTTTCAGTCTGGTCTGCATGGCGGTGCTCCGGGGGCGGAGCTTGGATTTGCTACGAAATCTCACTGGCCCTCATTTATCAATCTTGCGCAGATCTGAGCGCAGGATTCATCGTATGACAGGACACACGTGAGATTTATGAAAGGGTTCATAGCTGACCAATCCCAGTGTACGTATGATCGGGTCTTGATAAATGTGGCGGCTGAAATCGATCGTCATCAACATGTCACGCCCTTAAATATTTGTGGTTCAGAAGCCCCTCCCACTGTGATCAAACGTGAAAGAGGAGAATTGTTACAAAGATTCTAAACTTTTCTGAGCTGAAAGTGGATATCCTCACATCTGTGGTGGAAACTAACACAGATTTTCTCTTTGGAAGCATCAAAACTGGAATTTAAGCAGTCCAGAAATCTCCTGTCTGGAGCAGGATTATGGTGGTGGTGAACAGCGCTGCCACGGAATAGTGGACAGTGGCTGAAGTTTGACTAAATCATTAGTCATCAAATTGCTCATAATGATCATATCTCATACATGCCTCATATTTGTTTATCGCCATGACATAGGGTAGGTGGCTCCTATTATTAAAAGTATTTAGTTTTAATTTGTTGCGTCTTTGTAATGTAGAGCAGACTGGAGAGTCTGACAGAGGCTGAACAAAAATAATTATTAACCTCACCAAACGGTGTGTTGCTGCCCATGAGGCACATTTTTATGGATTTCTATTTGATTTCTTATCACTGATCAAATAGCAAGAGCACTTTCTGAACTTAACCTTAATATGTCAGAATCCACAGATAAGGTCCTGTCTCCTCTGTACAGCACCTTTGTGGAGTCTCTCCTTGTTATTGTTCTCTGGGCATCAGGTCCTCACGTTGCACCGGCACAGACAACGGCACTCCATTCGCCAGTGCAACATTGTGCTAAACTGTACTGGCCCAAATAATGTCCCACACCCTTTCAGGAGTGTACAACAACATCCCGGGTGCTGGGCCAAGACAGAGACAGAGACACCTGCCTTTTAGGAGTCAAACGCAGCGCTCCACAGTGGTGCGTGTGCACGCAATGTTAAAACGGTGCTCCTGCTCTGTGGCAGTGTTTCTGGGCAGAGTTATCAAATAGACCTATTCACCAAGGACATAATAAATTTATTTTATTAAATTTTATTTTTTTTATTAATCTTTAGTGAAAATCTGGCTGATTGTGCTTGGTGACAGGTTGGAGGTTTGTATATCAATTATTTTGAGACAGATATTTGCTGCACCGCAGATCCACACTGACTCAAACTTGCATACACAATGTCAGACCTGTCGTGAGATTTGGTCATAGCATACGCTCACGTACAGATTGATAAATGTCAATCTTCACGTCCAAATTGTCGTACGCAAGGTGTACGCAAGTTTTCTGCCGTACGCCAGCTTGATAAATGAGGGCCAGTGTGTCTGAGCCTTCTGTTTGGGTCTGCCAGAGATTCACAACTATTTCAATACAGAAATACTCAGAAATAGAATTTCGTACTTACTTTTCTCATGATATGCCCTGTAGCATCAGAAAAATGCCATATGAACATGTAGACAACTAGAAAAACATGATTTTTATTGGAGAGCGTCTTTAAATGCATTAATGAGTATATTTTTACAAAGACGTGTTAAATGCTCATCATGAATGATGGGCCTCCAAGCATTACCACTGGTCCATAATAAATTCTGATAGGGAAAGAATTGATAGGGATGAAATGTCTTTTTTCATTAGTATGTAAAATGTTCATTTAGAGACTGGAAGAGCGCAGAGGTGCATTTCCCAAAAAAGCCTTTGTCATTGTGAACGTGCCACACAGCCACAGCCTGATCGATGTCCGAATGGTATGACATCAATAAACGTGGTAAAAAAAAAAGCGAAACTAAAAACTTATTAGACATTATAAACACAACACATACAAACTTCATGCACACAAACACACACATCTTCCTGGTATAAGCCCCAGTTATATCCTTAAACAGGAGATTTGGAGGTCAGCACACAGATTTTTAAAAAGTACAACCATTGAAAATTTGATGGACTTAAACTGTCAACACCCTTCAGTTTTTAATGCCTCATGAAGGGATAACAGCATTGTTTTCCTCAAATTGTTTGTCATGTCAGAATAAAACCCCTGAAAAATCAGATTGAGGCCACAATGGGGCACCAAAAAATCTCCTCTGACACCCAGACTAATGGGCCAGTCTGAGGAGTCAGAGGAGCCTGCGGGCTGGTGAGAGTGATTCATTTCACATCTTTAAAAATCCTCCTACAGCGCGGATCAGTGACGACTCCACTGCTCATATATTTGATTAGAAAGACATCAGAAGGACCCGAGTCACTCAGTGGTGTGAAAGTTTTCATACGAGGTAAACTTAGCACACAAAAACTGAACAGTTTCTGTGCATGACATGATTAACAGTAATCAACATATGAGAAGTCTTGAATCTGTGTATTTTCATGCAGCACAGTTAAGCTCATGTAGCACATGTAATCAAATCAAAAAAAGGTCAGATGCAAGGTTTGTCTTGTCCCTTGATAAATTTACTGAGGCCTAAATACTTATCATAGATAAAAAGATCTGCCGCACTCTGTACTTGACTTTCCTTAAACTTAATTGGGAACAAACATGGCATGATGTTGGCTTCAATAAAGTTTCAGTGATGTTAATTTATGGTTGCTTTGGACCTGCTACCTACCTGCATTTTACAATTTAGGCTGTGCATGGGGATTCTGGTTTTAGATATGTTCACTTAGTTCCTTTGAATGTTGTCTACATCACACTGATGCTGCACAGGTGTCATGTTTTGCATGTTCACCATCTCATTTTATTGCGTTGGCATACTAACATTTGCAAAGCTGTGAACAAAACCAACAGCTGAAGATGATGAGAATAAACAGTGTTTGATTTGTTCAAATACTTCATCTTGAGGACCACATGAGATTATTCTGTGCAAATACTGTTAACAGAACAAATAGGACTATCATCCTGAGTTCTGCTGCGGAGTAAACCCTCCCTTATGTTTTCAAAAAGATCTTTGCAGAGCAAAACTCAGCTGTTCAACATGTTACCTGGATTATGGATACGCCTGATCATATCCACTCAGTATTTACTTCTGTGGCACCGGATCATATCAGAAGTTATGTCATGTCAGGTCTAGTGATGATACTGTTGTGCTGTCCCTACAGAGAGTGACACGTGTAGGAAGGCTGTGATAGTCTCTGCTGGGTGCTGAGGGTGAGTTCGATAATTTAAGTAGTCTGCAGAAAGACTTTGACCTCCGGGGATTTAACCTGTCTAATCTGACAGATTTAGGAAGTGCACTAGGATTACTGATCAAGAAAACACAGGAATCATTCAAACTGCTGATGTGTGAGCTTTAAAGGTTGATCAGCAAACACACACACAGTCTGTATATACACTTTATCTCAAAGCCTTCTGGGTAAAACTCTAACAGAGAACAGTAAGACCATCAAACCAATAATCATATGACATGATTCGAAGGCCAAGCTGTGGCACTGCTTTGTAGTCTTCACATACTTTCAGATAAAGGAGTCAAAAATTAACATAAGTAAACACTCAAGTATGAAGGCCTTTGTGAACCAGTAGACACACAAACACACATTTGCACACACAAACACGAACAAAGATTAAGAGACAACAAAAAGAGCTAAAAAGGATTAAACCCCCAAAGAATGAATCTTCCAAAACAATTTTCTCTTTACTAAATTCTCACAAATACTGCTGAACTTTGAAGCTTCCGGCACTTTGTGTGTGAGCGTGCGTGTGTGTGTGTGTGCATGTGTGCACGTGTGTTCGGGAGTGTGTGTCTTGTAGTGACAGCTGGGTGTTGCTAGATAAACTGTGTCTAGGAGCAAAGCCAGAGGCCAACTTCCCTCTTTTTGCTTTTAAGCCAGCCCATGCAGACAGAAGATAAATGCAGAGTATAATTTCAGAAATGTAATTCAATCAAGCCTGCTGGTGTCGTTCAACTTATTTACTGCAAGACTTTAGAAATGGACAACTTGTACACACTGTGCTGGCTGTCTCTGTAATATATTGCTCTTTGCTAAGTATGATAAATCTGAACAATGCAGCATGGGTTTATAGGCGTCTAATCTGTTTTGTTTGATTATTTCCCTATCCTCAGCTGGATCTGCACCAACATCAGTCACTACATTTCAAGCATTCAGACAGAAATGACCTCAGTGATGAACAATGGGATGCAGAGTTCCCCCACTTCAAATTTAAAACCTTTTTGTCAAAACCAATACTCCCTCACTAGCAGAATGCCATGGTTTCCCAGCACCACCCTAGTTTCCCTTGGCAACAGCCCTTCTTTCTTCTAGCATCTGCCCTTGTTTAAAGAGCCAGTCTTCTCCTCTCACTCTGTGGGCAGGGCTTTATCAGTCACCTCAGCCCCCTCCCTACACTGTGAAGCATGCAAAATCAATCAGCTATGGCCCTGAAAGAGCAATATGTTGCTAATAAACACACATGCAGGCTGAGTGAATGCTGAGCTGTTAGTCTGACAGAAAGAGTCAGAGCTGTGTTGTTGTCTTCCCTTGCACTCTGAAAGGGTATTACCATGTGAAGACAGCACTGGGCTGATAGATGAATCACAGGCAATAAGGGCTCACAGCATCTGAGAGGCCACTGCTGGACCACTATCATCACCTGCTGTTCACAGGTCTATCCATTTACTGACCCGCCATGTCTCCTGGCTGCAGAGCTGGTGGGCTTAATGCACTTGGATATGTGTTGAAGGGAAAATCTCCTCTTAAATACACCTCACACACAGCTGTGAAATGGCCTGTCTAGTGGACTGCAAAGAAACTGGGTTGTTTTCCACTGCTGCTAAGCATACATTATTAATCACATCAGGGGCCGTATAATAACTGCAATATGTTTAATTTAAAGAAACAGGGTGGGCATACGTTTTTCCCTTTTTAATGGAAGATGTTCACATTTCACATTCTCATTTCCCTAGGCATTAAAACTGGGAGGATTTTTTCATTAGAATTCATGTCCCTAAACCTTGTAGGGGTGGGAGAAAAAATCAATACAGCATAGTATTGGGATATTTTGTCTGGTGATATATCGTATCATCTCATCCACCAAGTATTGTTTATTTTCAAATGAATTGCTAATATGAAGTAAAGTCTATGAAATTGGAAAAATAAATCAATTGTTTGTCCAGTGAGTTTGGCAGAGGTGACGTCATAGAGCAGGAGAAAGTTAGTACAACAAATATAGCAGCACCAGGGGAAAGACATTAGGAATACAAGCAGGGAACAAATGAGATTACATAATATATGACACATAATATTTGCAAGAAGTGCCACTTA
This sequence comes from Xyrichtys novacula, assembly GCA_962446985.1. Classification (NCBI taxonomy): domain Eukaryota; kingdom Metazoa; phylum Chordata; class Actinopteri; order Labriformes; family Labridae; genus Xyrichtys; species Xyrichtys novacula. The sequence goes on from OY660872.1 coordinate 31,570,546, forward strand.
AAAATTAAATACTGTGTAAATAAGACAAACATAAAGGAAAGACAAATGCTAAATTAGCTAAACGGTTGAAAAAATTGTATAGATCGCAATGTATTGTATCCCAATACTCACTGTATTGCAAAATGTTAAAAACGCAATCATATCGTATCCTGGTCCAAGTAACATGATGATATCGTGTCCTGGGGCCACTAGTGATTCCCATCCCTAAAACCTTGAAATAAGTCTTTTAGCAAATACCTGCCATTTATGACTTTACTATACAGTATAATACTGGCATTTTATGATTAATTTGAATAATAGGTTATGTTAGGTTATATATGGTTCATAAAGTGTTTAACTCATCCTGTTACTGTGACTTTAAAATAAGAAACAACATTCATAGAAGCCAAATCGGTTCCTTGCATATGGCCATTGGTAAGCGCAAATATTAGCAGTCCTGGGTCCTTACAGTGAAGAGACAGTTTTATGAGGAGAAAACCGTCGTGTATTAGTCACCAATCCTAACCAGCACTGTGGTTAATACACAGTAATGATCGTCTCTCTGAACACATGACTTACTCACCCCGTGCAGGTTTAATGCAGAAGAAAGCAAGTGCCCTGTGGTATGGTAAATACCACCAAATATGATGGATAAGACAAAATGTGTCATTGAGTACAGCACAATACAGTCTTAAACCAAACTGTTTCAACTCAATGGAAACACTACAAACTCTGTTTTATTACTTGTCAACATGTGGCAGCCTGAATAAAAATCCACTGACCAAGACATCCATCTGCTCAGTGAGCTTGATTAAAACTAAAGATAAAAAGCCACATAAACAATACAGCAGTGAGATGCTGGGAGTTCGAGAGGCTCTATGGCGAAGCCTTGCCCCACCGCCTCTTAAGTGATTAGACCCACTGCCATGCATCTACACTTTATTATACTGTATCTACCATATATTTTGTTAAGTGCTACTCTATATATTCTATGGCATCATGTTGTTTTTCCTTGGTACAGTGTTTTGTATCATAGTTTATTGTATCTTGCTGCATCTTGTTGTTGTGCATCAGCATAAATTAACACAATGACGAAATGCTGACTTGCTCACAGATATAAATCTGCTTCATGAATGCATATAAATCTGCTCTGCAATTTAGTTTCTATTTAGGACACACACACACACACACACACACACACACACACACACACACACACACACACACACACACACACACACACACACACACACACACACACACATTATAATCAGGAATCACTTGGGAGCCTGCAGATTCCACAGTGAAAAGGTTTGAGGAAAGCCTCATCCTTACCTGGGCTCCCATCTATTATTCCTGTAGTGTTGGACAGACGATCAATATCTGTAGCACAGATCTGTGACAACTGCTGATTGTCCTGCTGGACTCTCACTGATAAATGAGACTAACTTCATTATTCTGCTTCATCTAATTGTAATAGTGCCAGCATGAAACCACAAAGTAGCCCCAGGAGGAATCATACTGGGCACTGGACCTGTGGTCACAAAGTATGCTTCCAATTCCATTTTAATAAGGCCATTCCAGGAACCCTCCATTTAGAGCAGCACCACAGAGGCTGCTGAATTACTCTGCAGGTGACTTATATCTGAGACATACTGTTTTACACATCATTTGACTGGCTACCACTGCTTTCTGGACCGTAGATGTTTTTGACCTCAGAGGTTTTCAATGCAGATCCCAGCACAAGTCAGTGACACAGCCGTGAGCATGTTTGCAGTTTTCTCCCTGGTGAATCTGTAAAAATTGAAAGCCTCTGGTCAGACGAGGTCCTCTGTGCAGTTAACCTACAACAATCAGCTTTCACATCAACTTCTTCCTAATGTTGTTTGTTACGACTCTGAGATCAACCCAGGCATTGATCTGCCTCTAATCACACTTCACACACACATCAGACATGCAAATACACTGATAGATTATCCGAGTGGCTTAGAGGAGCACAGAGCAGCCATGTTGAGGCTGATCCACCTGCCCGGTCACCAGTCTTTAATCAATAGTTCATTGGTTTGGAACAAACACAGGAAGGACAAGGAACACAGAGTCTTAAACACAGTCATTTTCTCACAGTTGTGGACCTGTGTACTGAACAAACACACTTCACACTGCTGCCTGTTTTCTTAAGACTCAGAGTTTTCTCACTTTGCAGAAAATACATCTCGTCATTAAAAAATATCTGCAGAGCTGTGACGCTGGTGTGGATGACATACCATAAATATTATGCCTTTACAGCTGTAAATCAAACCTCAGTAGGGTTTCAGCCCTGACAGAAAAGAATCCACACAGCATGCCAACACCAACATTTCGACACCCTTTTTTTCTAATAATGTTTAATATTGGAGGATTTTACCAGATATAGTCAAATCAAGAGTGAATTCTACCTGCAAATTAGGGCTGCACAATTCTGGCTAAAAATAAAATCCAGATTTTTTTTCCCTGAAAATTTGATTTTTGATTTCGATTTTTTTTCACTGACAACTTCACCAAACTCCACTTTAATAATACGTTTTTTAATCATCTCTCAAAATGAAACCACTGAAAACAATGTGGTGCACATGCCAAGCCAGTAAGTGGCACTGTCACGCTGCAGAGGAAATGCACAAGAGACAGAAGAAGATTACAGAGCATGCGTATAAAGGTTGAATGGCCAGACACACGTGCAGGTGCCATATAAGAGTTATGCTGTGTGTAACATAATCGTTTCAAGAAAGATACAGATAGGCATCCACACGGAGATGAAACAGTAGTTGTTTACAGATTTACGCACTCTCCAACCCATTTTCAAAAAGTTTCTGAGGCCGTACTAATTCCACATGACTGACTTGCTCTTGCCTTATTTAGCCACAAAATTATCACCTTTTGCAAGCACCATGTTTGTTTTCACTGGTGTGTGTGGCAACTGGGAAGTGCTCCCGCAGGAAGGGGGAGCCTACGGTGGCCTAGAGGCGCGATACATGATAGAGAGGAAAATCGATTTGACAATTTTAATTTTTTAACATCGTCCTTATTAGATAATCTGATTAAGAATTAAAATCATTATCGCAGCTCCATGGTTACATTAAGTCTGATCCAGTCAACCCGCCACATGCTGCACACCAGCAAAAGATTTTGTATTCCAAGACAAAAATGAATGGAGGCAAAGAGTAAAAAGGCAAAAAACAGAGAAAAGAAAAGAGGAGAGACAAAGACTTAGGGGGGGGGGTCTGGGATCCAAAAAACAATGAGACAGTGAAGATCTCCACTTTTAGATCTGTGCCTGAGCAAACATGAGACTACTACCAATTATCACCTCCTGCATCTGTGAAAACACACACTCACACACACACACACACACACACACACACACACACACACACACACACACACACACACACACACACACACACACACACACACACACACACACACACACACACACGTAGCACGCCTTGTTTCTTCCTAGTATACCAGTGGGGCTCTCCTTTTAGGCAGTGCTGCTGGGTGTTAATGAACCCATCTCTTCTGTGTTAATGAAGCCATTCACAGGTCTGTGCCCTCCTCCTGCTCCTCTGCTTCCCTCCATAACTTCCTCCTGACATGGCCCTGGATAACAAGCACAGAATTCGTGGACTAAAAGGAGTTTGATGTGAAGTAAACCTTCTGCACAGCTCAGGGAAAAGCATTTAGAGTAGTCACAAGCACTTACAAACATCTTGACCTCCATTCTGTTGTCCTCTGGGCTACCACCACATCACAGCATGCACATAAAGTATCCCTGAGGAAAAGGCTTCAGGGAAATCTTTCAGGTAGAAACTAAAGCTGTTGTATCAGGAATTCTATCAGATTATTTAATGCAAGCAATATGATAGCCATTCTTTTGCACTGATCCTCCCCCTAAAGGAGTAAATAAAAAGTCTATTTTCTCTAAGAAATAAATCACACTGCCTTACGGGGCTGAGACCTCAGGATTTATCATAGTTATAAGCACTGTGAGAGGACCTGAGGGGCTGAGTTTCATCAGATAGTCTGTTCATGACACACTGTATGACTGAGACACTATTTTTCCAAGTGACCATCAAGTTAGGCTCATGGGTCTGAGGTGAGGATTAATATTCATCAAATCTTCTCCTCTACAGCCATATTCAGAAATAAGATTTATATTGATTTGATGTTGTTGTGCTTTTTTTTGTTTGTTTGTTTTTTTCTAACAGTGACAGACCGCTTATCTGGTTGGGCCAATTAACTAGGCTGGTCAATGGAGATTAGAAATAACTATCATTAGAGTTTAGAAATAATCAGCATTAGATGATGTCTGTGCTCACAACATTGATGAAAAACTATATAGAAAGTCTGCAGAAACTGCAGACAGCCATGACAGTGTGGCTGCTGTCCCCTTGACCATGTCAGGTTTGTACCTTCTAAAAGCAGCACACCAAACTTAAACTTGTTACTGAAGCGTATTTAACATAAATTTGCAGAATTATGCTGTTTAATGCTGCTTCTAAAATTAATACCAGTCATGTTGTGGAATTTATAGTACAAGCTAATGTATGTTGTATTTTGTAAATACACTAAAGGTCTACCTTTGACATGTCACTGGATAATGTGTAGGAGTGGGAGAAAAAATCAATGCAGCATAGTATCACAATATTTTGTCTGGTGATATATTGTATCGTCTCATTTACCAAGTATCAATTTTTCAAATTAATTGCTAATATTAAGTAAAATCTACGAAAATGGAAAAATCAAATCAACTGTTTGTCCAGTGAGGTTGGCAGAGCTAACATCATAGAGCAGGAGAAAGTTAGTACAACAAATATAGCAGCACCTGGGGAAAGACATTAGGAATGCAAGCAGGGCACAAATGAGATGGACCTGACATATGTGGTTTGCAAGATGTGCTACATAAAAATAAAATACTGTGTAAATAAGCAAACATAAAGGAAAGACAAATGCTAAATTAGATTCACAGTTGAAAAAAAAATTATAAATCAAAATCATATCGTATTGCAATACTCACTGTATTGCACAATGTTAAAAATCGCAATAATATCGTATTGTGGCCCAAGTATTGCGATAATATCATATTGTGAGGCCACTGGTGATTCCCAACCCTTTTAAGATGGTCATCTTTTTTTTCTGAAATGTAAAAACTGCAAATAAGAAAAACACCATGACACTGATATTATATATCAGCCACTGAACGACCTTCTCTCTAATTATTGGCATCAGCTCTTAAAAAAGGAATAACAGTAAACCATTAATTTCCACCAAATGTTAACTTGTCTTGCTGCATGACTCAAAATGCAGGGAAAAGACAGAAAAATGTCATGAAGAATAAAGGTCCTGAAAAACAAACAGGATTGACAAAAAAATAATAATAATAAAATAAAATAAACTGGGGGGTTTGAGCAGGACTTTTTGTGAACAACATAGCCTTACTGTATGTAATGTCAACGATGGTAGATAATTAGTAGTGTAAAAAAGCACAGGAGCAGCAGATTTGAAACCTTCCAACCTTTCCGTTGTGGTTCATAAGAGTCCAAAGGTGACACTCGTCACAAATGAAGAAGGCTGTAGCTCAGTGCAGCTTTACTGATTATATCTTTAACAACTGTGAAAATCTGTGAACACAACAGTCCCATTATCATCATCATGTTGCCATTATCATCATTATCATAATAGTTATCACCTCATCATCATTATGGTTAGAACGAAATGGCACATTATTCACATTCACACCCGAGTGCAAGAATAGACAATACAATACAATACAAGAGCTATACCCCAACTATTACCCCACTGGTGAAAATGTCCTCAGTGGAAATGCCCGTCTGTAGTCTTATTCTGTTGTTGACAGGATCATTTCTTAGTCACAGCTTCCTTTTAGAGTTAGAGAGAGATCATGTCAGATGAGGTACATTGAAGGTCAGAGCAAAGCAGGTCAAACCCTTGGTCAAAATTAAACTATCATTATGCTTATTAAAAAGGAAAAGTCCTCTTTCAGTAGGCAGTCAGATGCACTTCATGTCCTTCTACCTCCTCAGCGCTAACAAAGAGACTGCAGACTATCACAGAGGTAATATCAGGGTTTATCCATGGGAAACAGCTGCCCGCTGGCGTTGGAAATGGAGTTGATGACAGCAGAGCTTTCAGGAAAAATAACAACCAGCACAAAGTACATTAAAAACTCAGTAAAGCTAAGGGGACCTGCAGAGCTCATTATTTTCTGTCACATCATTTGAGGCCAGCTGATCAATGCTTCATCTGAAAAGAAACACCCAACTGACTAATAAATATTTTTGCATTATTCTATCATCAATGGGAGATTTTTAATCACATATTTTCAATTCCTTGTAGTTAAATATCTGTACAGTATGGTTTTGCAGGTGATCACACCAATTTGCCATATTTCTTGGATTGTCGACATTTTCCTGCTTTCAGTTCTTTTCTCTGTTTTGATGGATGCAAAAGTCTGAACAAGCAAGCAACAAAACCACTTTCTCTGTCCTCATGCTGAGACAACTCTGCTGTATGGCTCATTATTATTCACTTAAAGTACGACTACCACCACCACTACCACTGCCATTACTACTGCAAAGGGGCAGAAAATATATACATTTGGTTCAGCTTCACACTGTCATTATTGCAAACGGACTAACAGACTACATGACAAACCTACATAAAATTGTCATCAACTACGTGCTTTGCGTGTCTTTGTGGTTTACATTGACTTGTCATTTGGCCTGCGGGCGTCTGACGTCAACACTTTGAAAAGCATGAAATCGTCATTCCCACCATCGTACTATTTTTGATTTTCTATAACAGCGACAACTTGAAGAGCTGTACATGAGGCTGGTCTGAGGAAGTCTCATGAATTTCATCATTAGAGGACAACTTTATCGACATCGCCAAGAAAGTTGAAGAAAGTATGCAATCCTGCGAGTCATTGCAACAACGGCTCAGGAGAAAAGTATGTGTAGTAAAACTCTTGAAAAGATAAGCTGTCAATAGTAGGGGCGGCAGTAGCTCAGGAGGTAGAGCGATCGTCCAATAACTGGAGGGTTGGCGGTTCGATTCCCCCCTATCCCAAGTCTGTCCGTTGTGTCCTTGCAAGACACTTAACCCACCTTGCTCCCAGTGTGTGTCCTCCACTGGTGTATGATTGAGAGTGTTGTGTGGTGGCAGCCACGTTTCCGTCAGTCTGCCCCAGGACAGCTGTGACTACTAAGGAAGTTTACCACCACCGAAGTGTGACTGTGTGAGTGAATGAATGATGTATCCAATGTAAAGCACTTTGAGGGGCTCTGATAAAGTGCTATATGAAATCTGATGCATTATTATTATAGTGAGGAATAACTTTATCTACAATATTATAAAATCTCCATGTTGAATGGACAATCTCAATCCAACATAATAACAGACACTTCTACTCCTCGCGCCTGTCTCTGGTACAAAGGTCCGAACCTTTCAAAATAATGCTTTCACAACGTACTTGAACCAGACCGTGGTTCAGTTTGATCCAGACCAGGACCACCTCTTTTGGTCGGACCAAGGTCTGGCTGTTTGGTCCAGACCAAGATCCTGGGCAGGTTTCACACCTATCATTTTGATTCAAACTAAACAGAAAAGTCCTAAAGTCTGATCCAAATGACATAGGTGTGAAAGCCCCCTTAGACTCTGTCCAATACACTAGCATCATTCAAACAGGAGAAACGAATAGCTGTTAACCATGTATAACTACTTCATCAAAGCTCAAAATAATTAAGGGATGTTTATTAAGATAACTTTCAGTATTCAGCACCAGCTGTTAGCTGTTTAATGTCAGTACATGTAGATGTTCTTATTTTGCAGTGTGTAAAAAAGTTTCAGATTCACAAACTTGTGCTGGGTTCAAAAACAGAGGACACAAACCCTTGGTGACTTATTCTACCGTTACTCGCACAGCTCTTTCCCATGCACTGCAAGTGTAGCCATTAAAATTAATGTGATCCACAGTTTATATTCAGTGCATCCAAAGAAAGCAAGCTTCAGAAAATGGGCAGTGAAGGGGGTTACGAGGTCAAAATATAAAGACCTTTAGACCAGCCAATCTGGATCAGAAAAAAACTGCACCTGACTAACAATCATGTTTTACAGAGTATGTCATGAATATAAATATATTTATAAACACAACTATACACACTCAGCCACGTATTTCCTGCCATTTCTATCACCAGCATATGCTTTTAGCCTCATCACTGTCCAGTTCTACTAACATTATGTCTTTATGTTTCATGAGAGGCTTTTTCTATGTTTGGCTTTATACGGCTTTGCTAAAATGATATGTTATGACTCACAACTTACAGGACAAACATCTGAGTGAAAGCATGTCATTATGTGTAAAGTCTGGAGGCCAAGAATCAGCCCGTTGCTGTGTTTGTCTGTGTATGTAGAGCAGACTAAAGTCAGGACCACAGGATACACACTCTATAGCCACACACAGCTAATCCCCATAGGACAGCTGTCGCCCTGTCCTGATTGATCTGACACACACACACACACACACACACACACACACACACACACACACACACACACACACACACACACACACACACACACACACACCAACAACAACAACAACATCAATCACAACAGCAACAACAATGTGTGTGAGTGCTGTTTCCAGCCTTTTACCAAACAGTTGGATTATGGATGTAATGAACGCTGGCTTTCAAATGGCATCATCTTAAAATCAACCTCCCCTCCTCCTGATGCACTATCCCATAATCCTCCCTGAGCCAAGCTCTTCCCCAGAGATAGAACCATACCCTGCTGGGCTGGACGCAAGGACTAAATATTTGGGCACTTGATACTTTGTGCAGCATTAAAACCTCCCCCAGCAAGAGTCACATGTCAAAGCAATGTGTCACTTCAAATCAAAGCTGGTTCGCCTCAGCATTTAGGGCAGATTAAATAACTTGTTCCTTCTACTTGGGTTAGGTAGAAGCTGTGGAGCTGGCACAGCATAACTACGACACTGACAAATCTGGGCTTGGAACAGATATTGATTTTACAATATGTAGGGCAGATGCTGTGTCCACCAATACTATGGAGTGGAGAGCAGGGTTTTTACCCAAAGTCCACAGGAGACACCTCTCTAACTCTAATGTGCGCTATGACAGGTGCATCTGTGCGTGTGCGTGCGTGCATGTGATACTGCCTGAATTGTGATTCTGTGGTTTTAAAACATCTCTGTTTAAAGCTTCAATCAGTGGCTTTTTAAACGTGCGCCATGCTTAACTGATGAATAGTGTGTGTTGTACTGAGGATGTGGTTTGGCACATGTTGTCCAAAGTCCTCTGCCTCTTTGCTCCCTCTTCCTCTACCTAATGATTTAAAACAACGTGGAGCTGGACAGTAACTACCATTATAAGGAGAAAGTTATGCTGAGACCACACATACAGAGTCCGGTCCTGCAGCAGCTTCAGGGACCTGTCTGAAGGATCTGGGTATAAAGTGGGGTGCAGGGCACAGAGAGGTTGTATTCAGTCCTTTCATTATTCATAGGTTTGTTATAAGCACTACATGAACCAGACAAATGGGTGCGTTGCTCTCATTTCCTTTAAGATCCATGTGTGCTGCAGATGGGCACATGCCATCTCCAAAGTGGATTTCAGCCTCTCTGCTTAAATAGTTCAGGCTTACCTCGGCATGTCTAACTTCCCTCTCTCTACTGTGCCTCGACAAACACAGACAAAACTCACAGGTCAATGTATGAGTTCTGTCAATGCATGGATTGACATTAAATCCACTGAATCAATGCCTCTACACACACAAAGATTCGGCGGCATGACTTCATTAATTAGTTCAAATTAGGACTCTGGGCATGCTGAGCAGACCGGATCAGACGATGAACCAACATCCTGTGTGCTTTACATCAGAGACAGGCTGCTTATGTTTATTTACTGCGGGATTACACAGCTTTCATTTGTGGTTTCTGCATAGATATAACACACACACTGTTTCAGTATAGATATGACGTGTGAGCACCATGGTCAGTGGCAGCTAAAACACTGATACTAAACTATGGGTGGGAGTCAGAGGAAAGCCCACTGTCAACCCTGAAGTCCTGTGTACTAAAGCGCCCTCTAAATATCAGGAAAGTACTGCACAACTGGTTCTTGACTTTTGACCAGGTTTTTGCTTATCTGAGGTGTAGACACTCTTTGCTTCCTGGTGATAAAAGTGAGCCAGCTTTGTGTCTGATCACATCAGTTTTTACCTCAAACACAGCCATGGGCACACACAGACTCAAGTTCACGGTCATCTCCATACATGTCTCTACCATGTATTGTATTTTTATATGTTGTTGTGGCAAGATGATGACTAAACAATTCAAAATGGACCAGCACTGCTCTGCATTCGATGACTTTTGTTAAAAAATAACGTTGGATTGCAGACCGCACAGATGAGGAGGTCACATGTTGTGTTTCTAAATGCCTGATAAATGATAACTTATTGGCTTTTTATTTGAAAGGAAACTGATAAAAAGTGCAGGAGAGATTGACTGTTGACTCCTGTGTGAAAGAGTGTTTGGAGCCACAACCAGTTTTCTGAGGAAACATGGTGTCACCCAAGCAACCATCAATTTTATTCTCTAAACTTAATCTCAATTGTTGTCTGGGCATTTGGACTTCGGTCATTAAACTGACAACTTTTCTTGACATTTTGACTTAATTCATTAAATCTTTATATACATTTATTTCAGCATTTTGTCTTATTTCAACATTTTTTTTCTTACAGCACATGATGGGAACAGAAATCCAAATTTCCAAACATCATCCTCTGCCTCTAACCTCTAACTCCACCACACTGGTTGAAGGATAAGTGATGAATCAGAGAGTAACAGGGCCAGAAACAAGTGAAGAGATGAAAGAGGAACTTTTTCTTCATAAGCACTTGAAGATTAAAGCGGAAATTTCCATAAACAAGGTGGTATTAAGAGTCAGAAAAAGTGAACATTTAATCTGTTCATTTAGAAACTGTCCACAATGCCTGGAATCAAATGTGGACTTATGTTTTTTTCTTTAACTTTTTCATTAAGCTGAATTTCTACTTTATTTTGAGATTTCAATCCTTTTCTCAAATTCCATTTCAATTTTTCTACTTTGATTTTCTAGATTTGGACTTTTCCCTGAGATGCTTTTTTCCCCTCACATTTGGGCATCAGAGGTTTGATCCATACCTAAGAAGTAATTATGCAAACTGCAGGTTGTGCACTGGGTTGCAATTATTTTTCAACCCAAAATGCTGAGCCTTATTCTGGCCTACATGCTCTTTGATTACTCTACCATACTGGTTGAAGGCCCAACACATTGTAGATTCTCAGCAATCGTGTATCATTACACAGCATAGTCATAATTGAAACTCCAGCTTGAATGTCAAATGAGGCCAAAGCCTGGAGCTCTTCACACCCTGTCAAACAGTGTTGTGCACTGTTTTCACTTCTCTAATGACGCTGTAGTAAAAAGTCCTCTATCGTCTCTGTGTCTCTGAAAGAGGTCTTTGAGTCACAGTGTGAAAGATCCTAAAGGCCAATATTGGAATAAGTGGGCTGTGTTTCCATCCCTCTGTCCACTCAAAGCTCTTCAACATTACATGTCACATTCACCCATTCACACACTGATTGTGGCAGAGGCTGCTATAGAGCTCATCTGTTTTAGACTTATCCCATTCAAGCAACACTGGGCACAGCCAGAGGGGACAGGTAGGGTCAAGTGCCTTGCCTAAGGACACTACGACATTTAGACAGGGATCGAACCCCAAACCTTCTGACTGGGAGACGACTGACTCTACCACTGAGCCTCAGCTAAGAGTGAATGTTAAGGTAAGTTTTTGTTTTGTCCTCAGTCCAAAAGCTTTCCAGTGTCATCATAAAACCTACATTTAAAACACAAGGTCTTCATTTCAACTGAAGGTACTTTCAACGACTGGTGCTGGTCACCCAAACATATGAGGAGGGCCTCTGCCCAGAGAGCTAAAATACCCAGAGCAGCTCAGACTAGTGCTGGACGATAATTCGATAACAATATATATCGATCGATAGACGTGTGGTGCGATAGAAAAAAAACGGGTCGATAAAAAGTTCGATAGAAAAACACAGTTTCCCTTTCTTTTTCATCATAGCCTATCATGTAGCTTTTACTACAGTCATTACTCCCTCCCAACCAATCACAAACGCAGACCCAGGTACGCTACGGCACCAAGCCCAGCCCCTATCAAACCACAACAGACAGCACGTGTATTAGAAAAAATGATACAGCAAGGAGAAGCGGAGGACATTGTCCCGAAAAAAGGTTTCAGTAGTTCACCAGCATGGCAATGTTTTGGTTTTTAGAAGTCTGACAAAAAGCGAACAGCGGTCGTTTGCAAAATTTGCAGAGAATTAGTAAAAACGAAGTCTGGTAACACAACCAACTTGTTTTACCATCTAAACCGATCGCACCCGCAGGAGTACGAGCTGTGTCGGCCGCGCCGCGGCTCCACGTCATCGTCGGAGGAATCCTCTGGAACCGCTGCCAGCACCAGCACAAAGCATGTGAAGCAGACCAAACTGGACTTCGTTTCTTGCCAAAATACGACAAAGCGTCCGAGCGGCATAAGGACATCACCCATGCAGTAACATGCTCCATAGCGAGGGACATACTGCCAATAACTACCGTTGAAAAGCCTGGCTTCGACCAGCTTCTAGCCACTCTCGACCCGCGATATGAAGTGTCCGGCCGCAAGTATTTCTCAAACACAGCGCTTCAAGGCATGAAAATGGGTCAGGGGTTGAAAAGGTGAGAAGGGTGCGGAGGAAATACGTTCCGGTGTTATGCCGTAGAATGCACCCCTGCATCCCGTCCACTCATTAGCTTCTTAAAGTGGAAGAAAATGAGCTCATATTTTACAAAGACGCGAGTATTTGGATCATGGCTACTAGCAGGGGGTGCATTCGGCAGGGGTGCATTCTACGACACAACACCGGCGTGGATAAGTCCTGCTTCTCGTGCTTGGATTGTGTATTAAGTCAATCACATGGTAATTAAAAAAAATAAATCTCCCGACCCCGGGAGAAATATTTCAGTGTTCAGACACCAGGCTGTGGGCAGTTTCCCACACAGTTAAAACTGGTAGTATGCTATTCCCACCTAAAGCTATTCTGTTTATTTATATATTTGTTTGTTTTCATCAAAAGACTATTTAAATATTTATTTATCAGATTTTCTGGTCACTTTAGTCTTTATGTTTGTCAGTATTTACTGACGTCACTCAGGCCACTTAAGTTGATTTCTTTTTTTTTTAGTTCTTTTTTAAAAAACTTTCAGTTGTGGTAAAAAAAAAAAGGTGGTTGAATAAAGGTTTGAATTTGAATTCAGTGCTTGTGTGTTCTTTATTTAAAGTAGGTCATTAAGCAATAGCATAAAACATCCAGGGCTGCAATTAAAATATATGTTAAATAATTATAACAATTATATCGATAATTATCGATATCGATCGATATGATTTATTTTTTATCGATATGCTTTTTTTCTATATCGTCCAGGCCTAGCTCAGACTACTGTCCAATCTGACTTCCACATCTTCTGTTGATCCTTTGGCACAGCAGGGGAAGCTCTGTCTTTCAAAGTTAACTCTGTGCTGAAACAAACCACTTCTTTGTTGAGGCACATGAATATTTCTGCAGACATTCACACTGTTTCCTGCTGTAGCCAAAATGAATCTCCACCAAGAGGGAGGGGAAGGTTGGTAGGTGGAAAGGAGGGGAGCAAAACTGAGAAACAGGAAGGACACTCGATTATGTTGTCGATGTCAAGCACACCACAGCCTATACACTATCCTACACTACACACAAACACACACACACATATACACACTTAAAGAAACAGCTGGTCTCAAACAGGTGGAGGGGTTATTTGGGTTTTAAGCAGGGGTGAGCTGTCAGATTAAAGAAATGATCAGCTCTAGTTGTAATTCTGAACTCTCACCTACTCCTACACTTTCTCCACGAGTGAGCGAGAAGATTTTATAAAGCTTCTTGGAACAGTCCAAGTACCCCACTGCTAACCACAGACACATGATCCACCACAGTCATAAGAAAGTATCTATTCTTAGTTCTTATTTTTATGCTCAGTTTCAAGGAAGAAACAGAGTTTTGATAAAAATGACCCGCAGGACAAGTCACAAATCAGAGGGTTACAGAAATAAGTGAACAGATGGAGAGAGGAGTTCAATTTTTGGCTTTTACCCTGAAATGCATGATAACTTTTCCCTCGTCCTTGGTCACCAGAGGTTTTGTGCCTACCAAATAAGTGTTTTTGCAAACTGCAGGATGTTCATTGGGGTACAATCAGGAACACCACAGTGTGACTAATGTCCTTCAGGAGGTCTGATCTGACCTGTCAGTACCATAGACTGTATATACTATGGACAACCTAGTTCCGCCTTCCGCCTGTATACAGATTTGAAGCCAAAAAGCTCTTGGTATTTCCGGGATTTTTCTTCATTTCCTGAAACCAGCGCTGTGCAGTAGCGTTGTGTGCATTCGGCCGCGCATTCGCAGAGAGTCACTGTGATGACGCTCGGCTCAAACAGCGTATCCCCTGGGAGAGCTATGCAATCCCTGAACGCCCATAGGCTGTATCAGGTGTCAATCATAGCAAACATGAACCCCCTAATAACTTTTGAAAACGCAGCTTCACTGAAAAAAGAGGACTTGAGCACAAACCAGTCTTACAATTACTACATGTCAACATCACAAGCAGGGGGGAGAAAAATGTATGTTCTGTGTAATAAATTTCTAAAGTTGGTCCACAGCCCCATAAGCTTTGCTGGCGGAGGCGGGATTTATGACCTATACTGCAGCCCATCAACAGAGGGTGCTGTTCTCGGAGTGGCTTCACCCCGCAAGGAGGCAGACGGCGTCCATTCTATATACAGTCTATGGTCAGTACAGACAGACATTTTGACGCACACAAAATGACATCAAAGGTATTTTAGATACATGTTTGATGCTGTTAACAAGATTATTTTTTGACTCATTTTCCATGTCTACTTCATCAGTTCTATAATCATTAGATTATAGAAAGTGTTATTTGTCAGAACCAAAGTGAGATGTCCAAAGATCTGCATCATATCTAACAGGCAGCAGGGGGCGATGATAAGAGAATAGTTCAGTTAATTCTTCACTGATTTGGTAATTGAACTGAGAAGTAAGTAACTTTCACACAAACTGAAGAATTTGCTGTCATTCAGTGTTTTTTTTAACAACATCAGGATGTTTATTAGTTGAAATAAATATATATTTCATGTTCCAATTAAGATGATGATGAAGAAGCTCATGTGATAACTAAAGAGTTGTTGCCACCATGACCTCGAATCTATGAAAAAGACCTGACTATGGGTTTTCCAATACTCATCCACACATGATCACTTCAAGCACACCGTCCATATCAATCACCTAACAGAAACAATTGTAGCCATGTCCTCTAGGAGCTGGATTCACCAGAACTCAGTCTGCTGTTATCAGCTGATTTACTGTATCTGTGCACCAGTGAATGATTCATTACCATAATTGTTTGTAGACAGCTGTACTGTGTAAGGCAGAGTTGGAGTGTGTGTGTCATTCCTGATGTTAGTATTAGGCGGGACGATGATAAGAACAATGGCAGCAAAGCCCTGAGAGACTATGACAAGTTTGACTGTATTAGCCCACCATTTACTGACACATTTACAGAAGAACATACTTCAGAGCATATACACAACCACACATGCACGCACGCACACACACAAAAAACACACACAGGTGAATGTTAGTAGGAGCCTGGAGTCCAGTGGGCTAAGATAGACAGAGGGGCTATCAGTCAGTCAGTCACAGTGTCTAACTCCATCTGAATAAACCCAGCAAGAGGAGGTGACAGTGCTCTTTGAGGTGACAGCGCTCTTTCTCAGAGGCATTCAGGGGCTAAAGGATATATTCACCTTTGTTCTGATTTTCTTACTCTTTCAATGTTGCCTGACCAAATGAACATATATCAACACACAAAAAGATATAAACAGTTAATCCCATTTGAAGTCATTGAAGGTCATTTTTCCACATTATCACCCGACATAAGCATAGCTGACTTTCCCTCATAGAGAGTTCATGTACAAAACTCAATTCCATTGAAGTAAGGAAATCGTGATAAACGTAAATAAAAACAGAATACAATGATTTGCAAATCCTTTTCAACCTATATTCAATTGAATACACTACAAAGACAAGATATTCAATTTTCAAACTCATAAACTTTATTTATTTTTTTTTGCAAATAATAATTTACTCAGAATTTCAAGGCTGCAACACGTGCCAAAGTAGTTGGGACAGGGGCATGTTCACCACTGTGTTACATCACTATTCCTTTTAACAACACTCAATAAATGTTTGGGAACTGAGGAGACTAATTGTTGAAGCTTTGAAGGTGGAATTCTTTCCCATTCTTTCTTGATGTACAGCTTCAGTTCAACAGTCTTGGGTCTCTGTTGTCGTATTTTACGCATCAAAATGCGCCACACATTTTCAATGGTAGACAGGTCTGGACTGCAGGCAGGCCAGTCGAGTACCCGCACTCTTTTACTACGAAGCTACGCTGTTGTAACATGTGGAGAATGTGGCTTGGCATTGTCTTGCTGAAATAAGCAGGGGCACCAATCAAAGAGACGTTGCTTTGATGGCAGCATAAGTTGCTCCAAAATCTGTATGTACCTTTCAACATTAATGTTGTCTTCACAGATGTGTAAGTTACCCATGCCTTGGGCACTAATGCACCCCCATACCATCACAGATGCTGGCTTTTGGACTTTGCATTGATAACAGTACCATGATGCTCTTTTACCTGGATGTTAACCAGTGTAGCTGACTGACGGCAAAGATACTGCAGAGTATGGCAGACTGGTGATCTAGAGAGTGGAGTTGTATATGGGTTATAACCACTTGACCAGAGCACTGAACCTGCACAGGCAGGTGGGCGTCTACCTGTCAGGAGGACTAAAGACTGACAGAGCAATTTGACCCAGTCAGCAGCACAGAGAAACAGTGATGTGTGTTTGGCTGACTTCTGTCTGTTTTCTTCACTTTGGATAAATCAGCTTATCAGAATTTAAGGTTTTGTTTAAACTCCACTGGAAAAGCAGCTAAAGTTGTGCAAAAGCCAAATAAAGCATTTGACAGTTTTGGTATAAAAGCCTTAACAGGCTGCTGTGTTTTAACCGTAGTCTGCTTGTTTAATGGCTAAGTAAAGGTTGTGAAAAGGCAGAACTGCAAAAAGGTTATGTTTCCATTTTACTGAATAATTTGTAGATTTTTTTTGCAGAACAGAGTCATCCACTTTGTCCCTAATTTCGCCATCCGGAGGTTCTCTGAACTTGTGGTTATTAAAATGTTTTTCTGAACAAAATCTTAAGTTATTGTCCATGGGAAAAAAAAGAAAAAACAAGAGCCTGGTTTGTCTGAAGTTCAAATTGGGTCCAATGAACGTGCTGTTAGCTTTGGAAACAAAGAAAGCAGAAAGATAAGGACACTGTCACAGCTTCATTTTAAACATGGGCTGTCCATGCTTTAGATAATGTTTGTTTTTTTTTTTCAAAAAAGTGCCTCTTTTTTTCTACAGATTTAATGGTTTTATAAATAAAAAAGTTCAGTAAACTCTCCTCCTCTGTTTCTGTTCTGTATCTCAGCTCTGAATAGGATATTTTTCCTGCACATGGCAGATGAGCAGCATTTTCCTGTTTTTAACTAACACTGGGGTGCCTACACACACCGGCCTGAGCTTCTGCACTCACACACTCACGCTTGTGCACATACACTTACTCAAACACACACACACATTAGTCAGATGTGAGGTCAGGCATACAGCCATCATTCATTTAACAGAAAATGGCTGAGAGACAAGGATGGAGAGGCTGATGGGAGTGAGGCAGAGAAAGACAAATGGGCGGACAGGATTTAGTGGAACACGAACAACCACAACTGGAGGAGCACCCGTGGGAGTACACACATACACACACACATACATCCAACACACACACATTCCAGCCATATCTGTAAAGCAGAGAGTGGCAGTGCCTGGCTTTTGTCAGTTGAACATACGTAGGTTATAACGAGAAGCAGACCCACAATCTCCTCCTCCACACACAAAAATACAGTCCATAAACACACTTTGGAGAAAGTGGGCCTTTTCCTGCCCACATAGTGTGGTCAGTCTGAGGTCCATAAATGTCTTTAGCTGGCTTTTTAATATGACTTATGATGAAGAGAGTTAGAGGAGCAGAGGGGGTCTAGTCTCTCTTTAGCGTCAGCAGAAATGGTTTGAATCTGGGGAGAAAAAAATGGACTTATCATCGAGTACATCTGTAAACGTCTGGTAGCTGACTCGCACCACAATCGGTCATGGGAAAAAATTTAAAGGACTCTTAGGACTGTCTGAAATGTCTGTAAAATGCAAGACCTGTTGAAAGTCACATGTGCATGACTCAAAGTCTTCACACATTAGCACTGTGAAGGCTACACTCAGTGTTAAATAAAGCTGCAGCCTCCACTAACTCCTGAGAAAACACTTTCAACATGTTCAGCTTTCCTCTTAACCAAGCGTTTAGTTTGTCTGGTGGTGGGCTGTCCAAGAAATTCTGTATGTTAAGAAAAAGGAAACAGCCTGTGAGTAAAGTTTGGCTGCGTCTGTCGGCAGTTTAACTTGGGCCTCTGACTGATCTACTTACATCTTTGTGTGTCATGTCGACAAGGCTGAAGCTGAGATGTTTTTAACTCTTGTGTTTATTTCAAATGTCTTTGGAAAACTTTCATCCTTCCCTGCTTTTGAGTTTATATCCAGTTGTAACTTCATCACCCTTTCATTTCAATCTCAAAAATCTCAATAATAAATCCAATTTAGCAGATTTCTATAGAGGCAGATGGTTCACTCACAGACAGACGGTTATATTACTTCAAGCAGGGGGCAGATCTAACATACCCCGAGTATGAAACTATTCTGGACATTTTTTTTGTTGATGCTCTGTCTGTCCATCACAGTTCATTGGACAGTGCTTTACTCATGTTTACAAATTAAACAAAGTATGTGTATGCTTCATGGTTGCATTGCAACAGCTCTAATGCCTCACTCAGATAGCACTCCTTCGTGTGCCAGGTACACATCTATCTCCACTAACCTTGGCAGACCTCTCTTTCACTCCTCATGATGAAGCGTTCACAGACAAGTTAAGCCAAAGAAATCAGGATGGGAAAGACTTGACTCATTTACACCTCTACTTACTGACCCACTTTAAAGCCTCACACTTACACTGGAATAACTGGGCTATCCCAGTGACTTGAAGGGGAAGAAGAAACAGCAAAGACACCTGCATGACACAACACAAAAGTTGGCTGTGCTGGGATGTCAGTCGTCAAAGCTGCAAAGTTGTAATTTCAACCCTCTGTATTCCTGTGATAAAACTCAGGGAGGAAATACTCACAAGGAAGAGTTTCTGCACCCCAGATAAAACTCCTCACATGTAAGCTTGTGTTACAAACTTTACAACCACAATACAGCTTAGCAAATTTATCTTTTAAATAAATGTACAAATGTCGACAATTCAAATACAATATCTTTATCTTGACTATAATAATAAGCACAGCCACAACACTCTCATCAAAGTGCTGCACATTTATCTCAGTGTCATAAAGCACTTTTATATGAACCCCTACAACCTTACCAGACCATGAGATTTTCCTGTAACTTTCTGTCAATTACAGGAAAAAAGTTTTAATTACTGATAATTACCATCTGTTAATTGGAGAGCAGACAGTTGATTGGTTTAGACTTTGATCTGATAGCAGAAGTCTTCATGCTCACTGAAATCTAATGGATCCATTACATTTGGCCACTTACAATATAACATCAGCCCATTTTACACTGACAGTCTGCTACAGGGCTGTAATGAAGCTCTGCCTACATACTGTTAGCTAAACAGTGCAGTAATTTTCCTGTTCAAGAGCCAGATTTCACACATTGCTGCAGCTTCATATGTGATGACTGACATACTGATGTATGAGATATTGACTGAACTGTCTGAGCAGAAAGTTCTGATCAAGCAAATTGATCTCGTACTCAAATACATTTCAGGAGGTTCAGATATCTGTCTCTATTCAAACTACGAGGAAACGTATAGTTAGCGAGATCTCTATTTGAAAGTGCTGCTGATGCAGAGGGCACAGTATTTGACAGAAAGCTGACATCCATCCAGATACCCTTTAAAAGAAATGAATAATTTATACCTTGAAGTGGTACAAATTGAGTACTTTCCACTACAAAATTCAAGTAACAAACACCACACTGCATTCAGAATCTAAAACATAGAGGAGCAATGAGTATCTCATCGCAAAGATGTTAACAAGCCCCTAAGAGACAAAAAAGGCATGAGTGGAAATCAGCTGAGAGGGAGAGAGAGTTGCTGGGCTGACTCATATACAGAGAGGGAGAGAGGGAGAGAGAGAGCAACAGAGAGGGAGAGAGGTCTCGTTCTATATCTCTGCTGCCCCTTCCCTATTCCGACTGTGAGGGGAGACAGTGATGTATGAGGCAGGACTAAAGTAGGGCAATCCTCTGCATGACAAGAGAAAAAAGAGAAATGGGAACAGAAAGGGAGAGAGGGAGTGAAGTGAGAAAGAGAGGGGGATTAAAAGGAAGGGTATGGGGAGATGAATGTGGTCAGTGTCTGGTTCACAAAATGGGGGTTTCCACGCCTGTTTAGGGCTGAGCTGACCAGCACTTGGCTACATGAGGCCACAGCACTGACCAACACACACACACACACACACACACACACACACACACACACACACCCAACACACACACACACTGCCTTAATAGGAAGGATGGATGGGAAAATAGGAAAGTCAGATGCGCGATGCGCGCATTTGGCCGCGCAGTCGCCGAGAGTCACTGTGATGACGCTCGAGTCAAACAGCGTATCCCCCCCGGATGAGCGATCGATGCAATCCCTGAACGCCCATAGGCTGTATCAGGTGTCAATCATAGAAAACATGAATCCCCTAATAACTTTTAAAAATGGAGCTGTACAGAAAAAAGAGGACTTGAGCACAAACCAGTCTTACAATTACTACATGTCAACATCACAACCAGGGGGGAGAAAAAATTTATGTTCTGTGTAATAAATTTCTAAAGTTTTCCACAGTCCCATAAGCTTTGCTGGCGGAGGCGGGATTTATGATCTGTACTGCAGCCCGTCAACAGTGGGTGCTGTTCTCGGAGTGGCTTCACCCAGCGAGGAGGCAGACGCTGTCCATTCTATATACAGTCTATGGTCCTGCTACACTCCACAGGAAGTGCAGGATAGCCACTGACCTCGGCCTGACTCACACATACTCATGGACACACAAATACTGTACACACATAAAAACACAGCACTAGAGAGAAGCAATACACACACACACACACATATAACTTTTTTGTTTAAGTTAGATAGCTGAAACACACACACACACACACACACACACACACAATGGTCTGGCACCAGCTGAATCAACTTTCCAATTCCCCAATTTATTTTTGTTTGCAGAAACAGAGACCTGACTCAGACCAATTCTTCATGTAACTGTTTCCTGTAAGAGCTGAAAACTGAATTTTAGCAGTCCTGTTAAAATGACTGAGTTAGCCTAAATGCTAATTTATTGTCATTTAGCAAGACCACAGCGTTAAAAGCAGAGTTTGTGTGATTGAATGATCTTCAAAGTTATATCAAGACTATCAGACCATCAGCACTAATATCACTGATTTCAAAGTTTCTGTCTATCAAGTTTAACCTCCCCATATCTGGGGAAGCTGTAAAAAAACTAAAAGGGATGAAATATTGTTTATAATAGTCACAAGATTTTGATCAGGAACTTTACAGTCCCTCTGGAATGATCATTCAAAGTGCAGAGCTGATCCTTACAGTCGTGATTTTAACTGGAATAAAAATCCGAAACAGTTGACCAGCAACGAGAGGGCTCTTCTTAAAAAAAAACAAAGGATGAGCTCATTGAACCGTCACTGCTGCTTCCTGTTTTCTCTTTCTGTCTGTCTCTATCAGTCTGACCCGTCTGCTGATCTCCACCTCTAACCTCCTTTCTCTCACATTCCATCCCCCAGATACTCTGTTTATCTGTCTGTTTATAATTATGTCTTCTCTGCCGTCCTCTCATTAATAATTCACTCTTCCGCCGCCCTAATTAAAAAATTAACAGTGCCCAGAGCCATCAGAACATAACCTCGCAAAGACACCTTCACTGGTCCTCAAATGAATCTCTCACATCTTGACACAAAAACATAAAAATTTTCAAAATAGATAACCAAGTGTTACAAACAAGAATAAAATAAGAATAAGACCTGACACAGAGTGAGTTTTATAACCCGGGTCTCAAGACTAAGCTGCTGCTGTTCTAACTGCAGACATCTATTACTGACATGTTGGTTTAGTCATCATTCCTGGTATGTTACAGAAAGAGTTTTGTATTTTTAAATGAGGTTATTTTGGTTTCATGTCCCTACTAAGTGTACTAGCAACACTGGAATTGCTGTAAGAACCGGTCTCAAGCTACACTACAATTTTCTGCAAAAGAGGCAAAGTCTGCTCCATAACCAGCTAACAGAGAGACTGACCACAGCTCTCCTGGTGGAGGTGTGAGTTCTGTACAAATCGTTGATATATTGACAAAAGTAATAAAAATATCATGTGGAAAATAGGGGGCGTCATTATTATAAAAACAGAAACAATTAGAGCTGAACATAGACTTTGTACAGTAGATGCGCTTTCATGCTGGTCATCTGGGTCTTTAGATTGACCTCCTGATAAGCTTGTGAATGGTCAGTGATGCAGCCTGCAGGAAGACCACGTACCTATACAAAGACCATGAACCTGTATGAAGACCATGACCCTGTATTGCATCTACAAATGGTGCAAAAAAAGCGTTCTGAAAGGCAGAGCAAAGTGCTGAAAGAATCTGTGTGGCAGTCTTGATCTCGTTAACAGAAAACTGTAGCTTAGCTTCTTTCTGACTCTCCAGCAGTTTCTCAATGAAAGGACAAGGCCAACTGGAAACCACTTAACTACAATGTAAAGGAATATTTGCCAGTTTTACTTTATAAGATAAGAATTTATAATCCCCAAAGGGACATTTTTAATTACAATTAATAAAAAGTAGTTTATTATTACTATATTTTTTTTATATATATGTAATACAAACAGACAATGGAGAAGAAACTATGAAGTTAAGCAGAAACATATAACATTTAGATATTTTTATATTTTTTCCTTTTGTCAAAGTTTGAAGGTGTTGCAAGGCTGTGTTTAAATAAGGGTGGGTGGGTGGGTGGGTGGGTGTTCGTATGTGTGTTGAGGAGTGTGTGTTTGAGGGTGTGATTGTCCCTCATTTTCCCCTCTTTAAAATTGTAATAATTGTTGAAGAGAGAATGAAAGAAGAAAAAGTCCGCAATATGACATAATAATAATTACAATAATAAAACAATTATAATAATAATTACAATAATAGAACAAAGAAAGAAAATAATAATAATAAAACAAATTTAAATAAATCAATTAATTAACATCTCAGTAGATAAAAAAATAGAATAATAAATACATTTAAATATTTTTTTTAATTTATATTTAATTAATAGTATTCAATTGTATCATTGTGACGATTGTAAATATCTTGTATAAAGAAAAGTCCAGTATCATAGTTGTATAGTGATTCCAGTCGGGTTACTTTATTATAAACTTCTGACTCTTAATGTAAAGTTTGGTTTGAAAAGGTTTGTATGTTTTGATGGTAAACCAAGACAACACATCAACCTGTCTTCATCTCACCTGCAGTCTGGCTGCATATGATAGAGAAAATAATATTGTTCCCCTGTATAAACAACGTAATTTGTTTTCTCACCTACACACACTCCCAAACAAGCCCATAACACGAGCATCAGCACAGACAAACACACTGAAACACTCTCCTTTCTTGTTCCTCTCGCCGCTCTGTCAGCTTCAGTCACTGTTGCCTTGTTACACTTCAAAGAGCCCATACAAGTCCACTGAAGCACACAAACATGTGATCACACACACTCACACACTCGTTCTCAGCGCAGAATTATTGTAGGCTTTCTTGCCTGGTGCTTGGATGTGGTTGGACAAAGCCTGTTAAGGTGGACAGCTCTGTTCAAAATCACAAAAACAAAAGTGCTGATTTCATTTCCTTCCATCTTGAGGTGAAATGGGCAGCCAAACCATACTTTATATTCATACAGTTTCACATGTCCCTGTACACCCTCAGGCTTTTTCTTGAACTGAATAATACCCCAGCAGGAGATGTAGAGGGACATGTCACCGTCCAGGGGTTTGAAACAGCAACTTTTCAGTCAGAAAACTCAGCCACAACCTTTATCAGAGAGCACGAAAGCTTTACCGTCTGTGTTTGGTTATCTAGTCTGCTCACAGACAGCACATACAGCACCCATTCACTGACGAAACAGCAGACTGTGCTAATTCAGGGGCATCACAGGGTTCACCTCCTGGTGTACAGAGCTTAAAATTGAAGCACAGGCTGCACCGGTGCAGATCTTTGTGTAATGAAGCAGGATATCCGCTTATCCTTTTCCATTGTAGACACATTTACATAAAAAAACATGCAGACTGAAGTCTAACCAATATCTGATAAGTGTGTAGGACATGTTTTAGATGATATATTCATATGACATTCATCTGTTTGTATGTGGCTGTAAAGGCCCACAGAGGAAGACTTCTTCAGGCTAAGTCATTCGTTACTGTAAGAGTAAAATAAAGATGAAAACACATTCATTACTCCTCACCTGAGACCCCTACTTGACATCTGACTGTGCTCAGCAGAGCTCACACTCCCCATCTACACTTTATCTACAAATGTACACTGCTCATTGATCAGCCTGCCGCTCAATGATACTGATAACTTCCCCCCTATGACACACAGCATCGGGAAATATCACACTCATCAATTCTGGTCCATCAAGTAAACGGCAGCAGCCTAATAACCAATGTTCAAGTATTTTTAACTCAGGGTTTGACCTACATGGGGTTTGAGGGCTTTCAGTCAAATTTGGAATAAAAGAAGAAAAATTATGGACACCTACAACTTATGCTTAATATTGACAAAAAGATGTACAGGGAATGATGATCAGTCTGGAAACTCTGGTACATTCTAATATTTCTCTCTCCCATCCTTTCTCTGTAAGGGCAGCAGTTTGGCACTGAGACGCTGCCACTCTGCACGGGATCAATTAATTAATTAAAGTTAAAAAAAAGATGATCCTCTTACGGCTCACCAGTTTCCTCTGTTTCTCCAGAGCAGTTAAGACTCTGCTGAAATCAATATTTAATTGCTCAATTTTTCCCTGTGGCTTAAATATGGAGAGACTCACTGAGAATACCACACTGGTGACTTAATGGCACTGAGGTCTCCATCCAATGTCTAACCCTGTCAACATGAGAGGATGGAAGTAATTATTACAGCTTTTCCAAAGCAATCACAAGATGCTCCACAAACAAATCTCAGTGATTTTTCATCACTGCATTTCAACCAGGGTCATCACAATAACACAAACAGGAACACACACTCTACTCCAGGCTCAGTCTTTGCAAAGGTCAGTCCTCTTGAAGCTTTATTATGGTTCAAATATCAGCAGGACTCTTAAACAACCCCCACCCAACAGCAGGGGATTATTGCTGGAGCTGCCCCAGCTTCAAGTGTGTGTGTGTGTGTGTGTGTGTGTGTGTGTGTGTGTGTGTGTGTGTGTGTGTGTGTGTGTGTGTGTGCTGACCGTTGAAGACAGCCTGTCCCTTTGCCAGCTCTTGGTCCATTTCGATGATGTATTCCTTCTGAGTAAAGCCCCTCATGCATGGCAACGACCCCTGTTTGCTTGACAACGGACGATCAGCCTCTTGGCCCAGAATAACAACCTGGAGAGGGGAAAAACAACAATGAAAGGGTGTAGAAATATTTAGATATTTGCATAAATCTTCCATTACATCTCAATGCTTTTGCAACCTTATGGCTATTTTTTTAAATAACTTCCAGATCACTTTTCTTCCAACAGAAGGTTGAAGCAATCTCGCCTGTTTGCTTTACAAGTGTTTCATCAGAAGCCATAACTCAGACTGAAATCCCCTTTCCAAACACCATTTCTTGAGACTAGAAAATGCAAATTTCAACACTTCCTTTTCTAAAGCTATGTTCTCTGAATGAAGCAGTGAGAACTGAGTCCCACAGATGTGATCCTCTGCCATTGTTCAGGTTGAAAAGAAACATGTAAAAGGAAACAAGCAGAGAGCTAATTGGTCAGTGATTTGGCATTCCACATTTTCAAACTTGCAACAGTAATGTGAAGGGAAATTGTTGAGTTACAGGGAAAATGAAATCCAGTTCAGCTCCATTCCTAACCAATAGACCATTATTAATCACCACGGGGAGGGGGGCAGACAACTGGGTCAATTAATTTTGATGATAATTAGCGTCTAGACTTTTGTCTCTCTTGTTGTTTCAGCCCTGGCCCAGCTTAAACTTCCCTCCACTCCTACCACACACACACACACACACACACACACACACACACACACACACACACACACACACACACACAGTGGCACATATTCGTGCTCCTCCGCAGTTTGTTTGTGTGTCTGTTAGTGTTCGGGTGAATGTGTGGGGCTGTTCTGCTGTGATTAGAGTAATAAAACTAAGAGGGGTGTTGTGATTTGTTTTCACTTCACCCAAAATCTTAAAACCCTCACGTCCTTGTTGCCCATCCTGATGTATTTAGTAGGGGACTTTCATCTCTCTCTCCTGATTAGCATAAAGGAGGAGGAGGTAAACACACAAAGTCAGACTCTGTTGTGATGCTGTGTGTCTGTTATACTACAGTCGTGACATTTAGAGGCCAAACAGTCAGTGAGACAAATTTGATGTCAGTTTAGGGTTGGTGGTGTATTATAACACACATTTCTAGACATACTGCTTTATATATAAGTTGAGGTTATGTATTCTGAAATATAGCAATACATATTCCAATGTAAGGTCCATTAAGTAGATACAAAGCAAAGGCAGAATTTTTCTCACGTTTAATAATGGTAATGAGGTTTCTGATCAGTAGTCCCGGCCAGCCGTAGAAGAAAGGACATTGGAAATATGAAAGACTTGATACAACTGCTGAATTTTTACAGTTGTTTACCATGAAAACATTTGCTGTTTTAATTCACTCTTTTCAAACTGAATACAAATTAATCATCTGAACTCTTTCCATTGCCCAATAACAGACTGGTTTACTGATGCATATCAAGACAAATACACTAATAACACAGAAAACAAGTGTAGTGGGGTCAATCCTTCATTACACACAGCCAAAGAAGGTAAAAGGCAGTCCTTCATCACACTGTCTCAATGATTCACATGTCAATAACACTGCTTTTTTTCAGCCATATTTCCCTGATGGTCTCATGTTTTGCTGCAGCAGGTTAATCATGATGCCAATATACAAGGAAATATTAAATAATAAAACTTAACCTTGAAGCTAATAGCAGCCAACAGACTAATTATCTTTTCCAGCTAAAACTTGTTATTCACTGAGCAAATTCAGCACCATACCACATAAAAATGTCACGGGTGGCCTTGAGGTAAAGCTTTCTCTGAGATACTGAAACTCTCTGATGCTTTATTCTGGAAGCAAACCTGGCCTGTCTTTTGGAGGGCAAAATCAGGAACTGTGTTTTTATTAACAGAGCCGAGTCTTTGAGAGATGTACCAAAACCAAGGTCGTGGATACATGTAATAAAAATATTTAAAAATAAACTTTATGTAAAACTGTTTTTAACATATAGGGTAATCTTGCAACCTGATTCTTTTTTAAAGAAAGGCTTATTGACTAAAAATGTTGTAAGAAAGTAGTGTGCTGAAATCAGACTTTAGCTTACAGTTTATATGAAAATATCAGGAGGACTAAAGAGAGCTTGATGTAATATCACACCAAGATATTTCATTTGCTGTCATTGTAGATTAAGTGTTTAGTTAGTTCTTCAAATCACTGACAAGTTCTTAAATCTAAGCAGCGATATTGATTAAATTAATGTGTCTATTATGGGGTTGTAAATTGATAAGTAATAGAGAATTCAATGGGATGTGTTGTTTGGTTTTAGTGTACTAAAGGGCCAAGGCTTTGAAAATCCCAAACAAACAGAGACATGAACAGAAGACAGTATTTTGAGTCACTGCAGCAGTCTGAGATACTAAACTTGCAACATCAATTTTATCCGTGCAGTTTACTTTAATGGTCTGGAGACCATGATTTTGATCTCCACAAACCAAACAATGTTCTGCTTGTTGATGTTTACCCATCTGTATGTTTTTAAGGGTAA
Organism: Xyrichtys novacula; assembly: GCA_962446985.1. Taxonomy (NCBI): domain Eukaryota; kingdom Metazoa; phylum Chordata; class Actinopteri; order Labriformes; family Labridae; genus Xyrichtys; species Xyrichtys novacula. The sequence continues at coordinate 31,599,046 of OY660872.1, forward strand.
ATCCCTCTGTATAATATGATTAACCATCAAAGACACCCTCTAACTTTAAACCTGCAGCTGTATCCACACAATAAATGTGCCCTAAAGTACAAAGAGAGATCATATAATCAAAGTCTCTATCACAGGCTCCAAACTCTAGCTACCAAGTAACAAAAGCAAAGGCATTACCAAGGTTTAAGATAAGCCTCTGAAAGCGCTGACCCAGCTGTTTGGGAGGTTAGGCATTGGTGATGGATTTATTTTGGGACATCACCTTTGACACTTTGGCACTGCACTGTCTTTTCTATTGATCTGCCCACATAGTAAAGCCCTTCTTTCCCCAAGGTCTTAAAAACCTGCTCCAGAAGCATTTACAAGGTCCACATACCCCTGAGGCTCACACAGGAAAATATATGATGTAGAGCTTGTGCTTTTACTGTGATACAGATAACACAGCCAAAACATTGCTGCTGCTGCTGCTGCTGCTCACTATTCAAAGCATGTCATACTCTAATACTTTAGAGTACTAAGCCAATAACAAGACATCATAAGGAAACAGATATAATGACCAGAGCCTAAAAATAAAAAAGATTAGTCTATCTGTGTCTTTTTCAGTAAATTGAAAATTACAGCAATCATGTAGGCCTGTGGGTTTAGGTTACATATACTGACCCAAAATCAGGGTCTGAAACGAATTGACTCAACCATCAAAGACGGTGAAAGGAGCCTTTCACAATTAAAGAAATGGCAGACCAGCAGGAGACCCAACATCATTATCCTCACAGTCTGGACTCTATAAGCCCCTCCGTGGTCTGTCCAGTCTCCTGTTGCCCAAAGACAGCCTACTGCATACAGTGATCATTCAACTGTATGCAGTAGGCTGGCTGTTCCTCTCGCATAATAGGCCACGGTTTGGGATGTTTCCGGACAGTTTCATGTGCGCTGAGCCTCAAACATCAAAATGTTCGGTAGCAGGGGACAACTGAACGAATTTATCCAGAATTGTTGCACCGGGAAACAAGATAAGAGGATCCACAGCCTCGGAGCTAAATGCAGCCTTTGAATACAGCTCATCAATGCAGACGAGCAGACACAACCTATTAACCGTCTTAAACCTCGTTACACCACCTGAGTCCGGCAAAGGGAGGACAGACGAAACTGCCATCTTTTAAAATGGATATCAGCGTCTGCTCCCCACAAGGAAAAAAATGACACATATCAGGATGCTGGTCCACCCCAAGTGGATTATAGCCCAACGAAAGTCGAGCTTCTGATTTTAACAGAAAGCAACAACAGTGGAAGAGGTGCCGATAGAGGCGACAGCAGAAGGAGCCTGTCATCCAAGGATGGATGGATGGATGAGGGAGAATAAACCTCGCTACGTTTGGAGGTTATCTGCCAGGACTCCTCCACAATTAGGCTACAGCTCCATTTCAGCTGAAACATGCCTTTTATCCCCAGGTGAAGCATAAGACTCGGACTGCGTTTCTCCTGACTGTTTTAGTCAGTGTGCAGTGGACCCGCGGCAGGTCTGGGATCAGCAGCGTTTTACTGCTAGTTACGATGTGAGGCTGCCTTTGTCGGCCTCTATCTTGTCACAGAGACACAGCTAGAGGAGAATAAAACTGAGTCATAATGGAAAAACCAAAGGCAAACGCACAGTTACGATATTTGCATTGTTCCACCTGCCATGCAAAGTGCTCGTCAGTCTCTCCGGTCTAAACACAAACCAGCTTCAGTTCGCTCCCCTATCCGACTGCAGCCTCCGCCGATCAGAATTGAGTCGATGTAAAATTGGAAATATTTTTACCTGCAGAGCCGCCATCAGCATCCAGATCCCTAATAGATGCATTTTGTAGGGTAATTATTCCTTCCTCCAGAATGGATAGAGTCCGCCGCGGAGCACTGGACGTCAGATTGTTAATTGTGAAAACACCCCGGCCGCATGAGGTGGCATTCCTTCCTCCAGCAAACCTTCACAGTGTCTATCTGCTCTGCCCGGCTCAGCAGCACTACAGCCTGCCTGGGACTGCCTCAATGCCCAGCCCCTCCACGCCTCAGTGCCGCCCTCTTACGGACAGCAGCGAGCCTGAGCCCGGATCAGCGATGAGGACTGTTGGCGTCGGGGCCAGGTGGTCAGTTATTGACTTTTCACAGGAAGGACAATGGGAACTCCTTACTGTCTCACAGTGTATATTTAAAAGAAGACGTTTTCTAGTATGATACTGACATTATAAGGGTATAACTGCGCCAGGGTCAGTGAATCAGACTCAAAGTAAGCTATTAGGTGGAGCTCATGTCAACCCCAAATGGATGAAGGAAGTGTTCACCCAAACTATTAACCACCATTTCAGGATGTCTTTATCCTAAATCCAAGCTGTCCAAGCTTGCTAATACTGCACTCTACTAAAATCACCTGTAAAGTCACCTTAGCGGTAACAATTGTGTAAAAACAAAATGGAATTGATAAATTTGAAGCAAATTAGATATGCTGAGAGAATAATTTATCACTCACAACTGTGATTGTTAAAGAGGAGCTGGATATTAGCATCTGACTTATGCAAGTCTAACCTAATGCTAATCCAGTTATTGCTAATTCATTAGCAAGTAAATGAGCAAACTGTCCCTTGATTCAGAAACAGAGATGAATTTTTTTAAAGGCTAACATTAACCAAGACTTTGGCAGACTCTGTGACCCTTAGCCCTGTCATTTTGTGTTATTTTTTTTTTCTTTTTTCTTTTTTTTTTTTTTTACCTTTAGTTGACCAAAATTTGAATTTTCATCAATGTGACCATTAAAATGAGTCGCTTCAGGCACCTCCCAAAAATGACTGGGTTAGTCGACAAGCTCTGCTGGTGAGAGGTTGAGTTCAGAGAAGCAACGTTCATCCACAACTACCTTGCTGCTTTTCATGTTAACCTGGAGGCAGTGGAGTTATACACAATTTACAGTACAGCTGTCATGAACAGAGTAACTATCTTTGGAGACCCTCTCTTGGACTGCAGACAGGTTTGTTTGTAGCTTCTGTAAAGTAGGGCATTTTCATTCCGCACTCAATAGAAATGAAGTCGCTCATGAAGACATGTCTCTGTGTGACGGACTACTTTTTCAAGCTTTCACTTCATTTCTCATCCCTGAGACTTACAGCAATTAAAGCAAGGCTCAATTCCAAAATTCAAAGCTAGAGTTATGTCATGTAACCTTTAAAATAACCCGTCTCAGCACTTCACTGTTTGTGTCTGTATGGCAGCTAAGTTAATTCAAGCCAGTGTACACTTGAAAGATCCCAGTCACAGACCCTTATGAACCCAAACAGTTTTTTTCTTTCATCCTTTAAAAATGTTATCATTTTTATAAGAGTGCTTTGTTTGATAAGAAGCCATGACTGTTAATTCAATCCTTCCATGAAAACTTTCCTTGTTGAATTAAACAGTCCAATTGCAAGTATAAAAACAAAAGTGTAATACATGCACATCACATCATGCAGAGAGAGAGCACAGCTGTTTTATTAATTAATATAACATCTCTCTGGATTGGGTCAAAAAATCGGGTGGTTAATAAAAAGCATGAAACCTCGGGCAAGTGTAAGGGAGTAATTGTCTTTCTCTCATGAATTATTCACTATGTTTGAAAATATTATGACTCTCTGAGTCTTGGGTGAATGTTACCTTAGCCTCACTCCTCCTCTTTGACCGGCTTCATTCATAAATAACCTCAAACTGTAGTTGTTTCAGTAATTCAAGCTCTGCACGTAACATGATGTTCATCTCATTCAAGGATATATGAAACTATACTGTAAAATACAATGCACCATGGTTATCAAATTTGGGGTGTATATATAAGGAATATTGGGATCCTTATGTTTTTACAAACTGGAGTAGGAAGGGTCTCTTTCCCACAGAGGAAGTGAAATATGATCAGAAATGTGGTTTACTCTCCTGGGTCACAGTACATTTGTCCATTACTCTATTTCCTGCTGTCTCTCTGTCATGGCAACATATCATGAGCTCGAGCAACGAATCTAAATATCTAAATATTGACTCTGAGGTATGAGGAACCTCAGACTGGATTTATATCACACCTTTCCTCTATCTTCTGTTTCAAGCACCATATCTAGAATTTATTTGTTTGAGATACTTTAAGTTTTAACTTTATATCATAAAGATATTTTGAAAATATACTGTAACACAGGTAATTTCAAGAACTGTTGTTGTATGTCATTATACTTCATATAGCCTTTAATAGCATTGCTGCCATCCTAGTGCTTCTTTTTTCCATGAAGGTCATTTACATTTTTAATCAAGGTAGTTTCCAAACAGATCAGAGTTGTCGAGTTCAATAACTTTTCTGAAGGACGTCATAGATTTTAGTAAAGACAACAAACCTTGGAAAACAGCTGTTTGAAACAGACCAAGTGTTTTTTTAGGTAAAATTGGCACTCATGCTGTAGCAGCCTGGTGGTGGTACAGGTTAGCAGTGTATGAAAAGTTTACACAGTATGTTTGGACCTGAGTGTGACCATCAGTGAATGCTAAATGGATTGTGTTCATTTTGTGCTTTCTCTTTCCACTCAAAGCTCTTGGCATTGCAAGTCTCATTCACCCATTCACACCACAGTCACTCATTGATGGCAGAGGCAGCAGAGTCCATCAGGTTTTGACTTCCATTCACACACCACTGGACTCAGCCAGTGGGGGCAGGTGAGGTTAAGTGTCTTGCCCAAGGAAACTTCAGGATGTGGATATCAGGACCTGCCAGGGCCAGAGCTTGTCAACAGGCAAGACAGGCAGTTGCTTGGGGCCCCAGGCCACTAGGGGGTCCCCAAGGGCTGACAAACCCAACTCCACAAACCTGTCCTAAAATATTGCAACCCCATTAAACAACCAGTGGTCAAATTTGCAATGACATCTTAGATGGATACCCCCCTAAAGGGGCTCCATGTCATCCCTGTCACACTGCTACATGACTTATGTCCATCTTTACTGATGTGTGTCAATCAAAGTAACTACGTAAGGAGCTACGTATCAGGGAGTGAGAAAAAAAGAAAAGTAAAGAGAAATAAATAAGGATGCTATCTGCTCTACTTACCGCAACACAGCGGTAAGTAGAGCAGATAGCAAAGTGTGGCAAACACTTTTACTAGCGTTAGGTATAAGGGTGGCTTTTATCGTTTAACAGTTAGTTCGCCGTGTTCGTGGAGCGGGAGACGTTAGCCTGGGGTTCCTGCTTCGTTGACTCGCTATTACCGTGTGTTGACACACCCGCACTGTCTTGCAAGGTTAGCCGACAGAGAGAAAGTGCGCTTGTAAGGTACAATACTGAAATTTTACCAGAGTAACTAGAAACACCGGTAAGGGAGTGATTTGGACGAGAAAAAAAAAGGCTAACCCAGACAACAGCTTTCACTGTTAATTAAATGCTATTAATGAAGGTTGAGTCTTAACTAGTCTAACTCTTACACTATTGATGCTTTGAAATTTAGAACTAAAGTTAGACGGTGTGCTTTCTGCTCTTTTGCAGCATATCACATACTGAAGTATATCTCAGACATCAAATCTTAGAACAAGGGTGAGGTGCCGGCTATTGTGGTAAAAACATACCAGAGCTGTAGCTATTTTAAAGCAACATTTTTCAAGTTATGTAGTAATACTGATCACTGTTTTTAAAAGTTTATGTTTCTGACCTCCTTTGTTGGTTTCATATCATATATATATTTAGTGCTTGTCAGAGGGGCCCCTCAAGAATTTATGCTTGGGGCCCCAGCACACTCAAGAATTGACTCTGGGACCTGCGATTGAAAGATGACTGACTCTGCCACTGAGCCACAGCTACCCGATTAGTAGATATCACTGACAAATTTGTGCATAGTCTTATGCAGCACTATACTGATAAATAAGTAAAGTACTAATAAAAAATAAATAAAAATATATAAGTAAGTAAGGGTTTTAATAAGTTAAGTTTGGTTTTGAAATGCAGACATACTTGTATAAAACTCTAAACATCAGTCAAGCTCATTTTCACCTGTTTTTTTACAGTATTACATTTGTTTGGGCTTCTCATCACATTTGTCCATGTGTTCCACCTTGTAATGAAACAGTAATTCTTTAGTTGTGTGAACATAGGCATCATTTCTCATGTAGTCAGTGTTTTAATACTTTAGGGTATTCAGGAAGTAGCAAATTAACACAGCAGTGGCTGACAATTTTATTGATCCCTTCTGCGACTCTTGCAGACATCCTGCCCTCTTCTTATGATTGTATTACAGATGGTTAAACCACATATGGAGGTCAACCCTTGACACAGTGACCCCACTTAAAATAGAATACAATAACTTTTAATTTGACAAGTCCCTAGAGAAGTGAGGAAATTAAACTATTAAAAAAAAAACAGCTGGACTGCACGAAGAGGACAGGGAATGAATGTAATTTTCTGTATAAATGGCAAACTGTATATAACAGAGCAGTTTCACTTTGAAACTGCATCAACCCCAAAGGATTGATGCTCTGATAATTCTGGTAATGTGCAATAATAACCATAATGTCCAGTTCTTTTCTCTTTTTTTTTTCTTTTTTTTTTTTTTGTTCACTGCAAAGAACCTATTTTAGTTTTGTTGTTATTGCTTAAATTTTTTATCTTTTTTGTGTTGGTTAATTTTTTTCATAATTATCTCTTCACTGTGTGCATGATGAGCATGGAAATTAAATGATGAGTTTGACATGTACCTGACTACCACCACTCCATGAAAACAATATCAGTGCTGTATTATTCAATAATCTTTACTTGTAACAGTAACCACAGTAATAACGACCCTCACAACAATCATATGCAAAAATGTCAGAACAGTGATTGGTTGTTGCAGTTCTGCTGTTTTTAATTTAATTAGCTGACAAAAAAACATGGCGAGCATGTGTTTACTGGAAGGGGGAACACGGAAAACACGGAAAAATCAAGAAAATGTATCTCTTTGTCTTGTTGAATTTTTAATTTTCTTTAATTTTTTTTATTTCAAATATATTTTCTCGCACCGGTAAAGCACTTTGAATTGCCTTATGTAAAATGGTGCTATACAAATAAACTTCCCTTGCCTTTTACGCAGTTGCTGGCTTGCCCAATTATGGACAACTTGGTTCTGCCTTCTGCCAGTATACGGATATGAAGCCAAAAGGCTCTCTGTAATTCCACATTTTTTCTTCACTTCCTAAAACCAACAATATGCTCGGCTAAAAATCCTCTGGGTGAGCTATGCAATCTTCGTTCACCCATAGGCTGTATCAGGTGTTAATCATACAAAACATGAACCCCCTAATAAATTTTAAAAACAGAGCTGTACAGAAAAAAGAGGACTTGAGCACAAACCAGTCTTTTAATAACTACATATCAACATCGCAAGCAGGGGGGAGAAAAATTTATATTCTGTGTAAGATTGTCCAAAGCTCCATAAGGACGGCTGGCAGAGGCGGGATTTATGACCTATACTGCAGCCCATCAACAGAGGGTGCTGTTCTCGGAGTGGCTTTACCCAGCAAAGAGGCAAATGCTGTTTGTTCTATATACAGCCTATGGTGCAACTCCCTGGCTTCGAACTTCATTTTTCATCCAAGCCCACGCTGCTCTCCCAAACTCTCCATGGTGACAGCCGATAAAGCACGAAAAATCCTTATTTAACGAGGGTGGTCCACACCACTTTTGCACCTGTTATCAATTGCACATGCAATGATAGTAGATCACCCACAACATTTCCACTATTAGCACATGCAAATTTTTAGTTTGCACATGCAAATTAGCGTTTGCTATTTGGGATCTTAGTAGATCAGACCCATAGAGCGCTGCAAACACAGAGTAAAAAGTCAAACATTTGTCAGTATCCAAAATCAAGTCTTCTTTTATAACTTTATCATTAAATTGGATTTTGATTGATCTTTATCAACACACAAAACCGTTTTCCACAATAAACATTACCATTGCACTGACAAATGCACATGTTTGTTTCATTCTGTTAGGTACTGTTAAGGTACAATAGTACATAAACAGTACAACAGTTAGTCCTGCACTGCTGATTACTGATACTTAAAAACCATGTTGGCCCATTCCTGCATTCGGAGGGACGGTGGCTCAGAAGGGAGAGTGGGTTATCCATGCTTTAGAAGATTTGAAATTCATCCCCTGGCTCCTCTGGTCTGCATGTCAAGAAGATACTGAACCACAAATTGCTCCCAAAGGGGTGGCCAATGGTGAGGGAGTGTGTGTGAATGTGCATTTCAACTGATCCAGATGAGCAGGCACCTGTCAAACATTACTGTTGACATGGGGGCCGAAACTTCCTGCCAGGAGACTGATAGTAACTTTACATAAAGTTGCCCATTTACAATATACCAGTCAAGAAACCATGAGTTAGCATCTTAACCTTCATCTAACACTCAGAGCTGTTCGGTTTTTATACCTGTTGTTCTGTTTTCATTACCTCTGAAATCAGGACGAGTTCTGCTCTTTACAACAGTTGCTGTGGCTAATTTCCAAGTTCTGGATGTTGGTAGCGGACCAAAACAGTCTTTCTGGGGCGCACAAACATCCCGTCTTCCTTTAATCAGACGTGACCAATAAAATTGCATGGGATAGTGAATAGAAAAATTCCAACTCATACACACTGTTCGCTGTATCTCGGATCAATGAAATAACACAAACTAAAAATAACACCAACACAGAATTTTAGATGAATCCTGCTTGAGTGTGAGAGTTTGGGTCATTGTAGTCACAGTGCAGTACACAGGAGCTTAGTGAACCTCTAAACCACATTCAGATGCAGTGCTCATTTCACAATCTTGTCTCTCTCTACATTCGAACAGACACGGCTTAGCTTGAAGAACTGTTCATTACAGAGCAGCATCCTCTGGTTCTTATCCTGGATCTTGCAGAAGTGCATGCCTGGTTTTTATCTTGTCTGCCTCTCTGTCTGGCCTCACCTAATAGACTAAAGCCTTGGGAGCATGCTAAGGAGAATGAATAGCTCAGGGCTGCAAGTGTTGCTGGCCACACAGCAAACACGTGTCTAGGTGAAGAAGTAAGACATTAGAAACACCTTCCTTTGCTTTTCTAAACAACAATGAACTGTAAAATAATGCCACCAAAGTTCGAGTCATTTCACATCTGAATTATATCTGAGCATATGAAAATATCCATAGGCAGTCAAACAATCAATCAGTCAGTCAGTCAGGTGTTCATTTTAACAGATGGATGAATATCAATCAGTAATGAGGTTAAAATGTCCATTCGCACAGCTCCCATTCTGTCAGAGCAACAGTCTCCCAAACCCTCTCAACCCAGATATAAACACTGTTGAATCATGTTTGCTGGAGTTTTCTGCATCCATGATGCTTTTTCATCACCATTAAAACTGCTGAGTGGAGCATGTTGCTACGTGTTCTGTCCTGGAAACCCGATTCATACTGCGCATGTGCAAAACATTAGTCACTTCTCCTCGTATTTGAAGCATTTTATGGCAGTAAGTCGTATTGCTACCTACCCGATGCGTACTGTGCAAGTGCAAATTTACGTCACCTTAAAAACTTTATTTAAACTATCGCTTTAAATAAAAAAACAGCTTGTGATGTGACAGGCTAGCTAGCAGGAGGCTCCAAGGCTAATGCTGAGGCATTCGCCAGAGCTCCTGCACATAAGAACATTTGTGTATGAAAGACATGACCAGTATCGTTATTTAACCCACTTTTTTTTTTTTTTTTTACAAAAAAGTATTATTTCGTTTATTTTATAAATTAAATCAATTTACAAGAAGCCTACACATTAAGGACAATGAATTTCAACAATGAAATACTCACATTCATTCAAGCCTTTTGTAACTACGTTGCCTTTTTACAATTAAGCTAGTCATAGGAACCTCTTATCGTGAAACTGGGCACCATTCTCTTGACTTTCCGGTGCTCTGCTTCAGTTGGGTGAAGCACTCTGTTCAGGAGAAAAGCATGTAGCTGGTGATAAACTAATGCATCCGTTCTTAGTGAAGCGAGCTCGCTGATGCTGAAGCTGTCAAATAAGTGTTGGCTAGTAGAGGAGGTGACGTACGTTTCTCACATGTGCAGTACAAATCGGTTTCCAGGATGGATCGGGTAGCGATAAGAGTCTCACATTCACACCACAACTTACTGACTTAGTGCTAAAGAAATGAGAATTCAACCTCAAAGTGTCAGATAACCTCTTCAATGTTGTTTCCAGGACTTTGATACTGAAGACTTTTATTTGTTTGTGTAAACTGGAAGCACGTGTCTGTCTGTGGAGAATCTCAAACATCAGTTTATTGAGGTTGTACCAGCTCAAACACAAAAACAATGAATAATTCTCACTCTGAACTCTCAGTGCATCTCAAACAAAACTTCACACACAAAGGCAGGGCGGAGGAAAAACTTCACAGTTATTATTTTCTCACAGATCATAATGTTGAGCTCAACAAACCAACACAATAAAATACATATGGATGTTTGTGACGGAAACAAACTGAAGATGACATAAAATCAAATCTGTTCATATTGAAATCTGAATCCATTCTTTTGTCCTTTGTTAGAAAAAAATAATTAAAAAAGAACTTAAAAAAAAATAAAATACCCATATCACTGTGTTTCTGTGGCGAAGAATGGTGATACATTGGTTTTCATTTATTAAGAGTGATATTCATTTGCTTAAGATGCTTACTGGAAGAAGATGAGCAGAATCAACACAGGAGGACAAATCAGGAGGAAACATGGAGGGCCTTCAGACACACCAGCAGATTCTGACCAGGTCTTGTTCTCAGTCCAAAGCTGACTTTATCAAAATATATTTTTTTGTTCCTCTAAATGAAAGGAAATGCAGCTTCAGGCACTTTTTGTGTTTTCTTTATTCACAGCTGGAACAATCCTGAAATCCAACCTTGAAAACAAACTTAATTTTCCCTTTTATTGTCAGAGACGTATTATCTGCAGTCACTTGAGAGTTTGTTGATACAATAAACAATAAAAGAAAATAGTGTTGGTTGTAATTAAGGGCCCAGGGTTATAAATGTTTCCAAAAAGTTCAATAATTGTCAGAATTTTCTGTATCTTATTTATGTGCCTACATATGGAGAGCTTTGACCAGTGATTTATTGTTATTGATTAATAATGTACCAAATCAATAAAGCTCCTTTCAGGACTTTTTGGACATTCATGAATGGACTGAAATATACATTCATGCTTTTTTATAATATCCATTAACAAACAAGAACATCAATAACACTTTTGATTGACATTGTAATTTTGGATGTCTTTAACAGTGTGAGAGGTTTCAGCCCATAGACTGTACATAGAATGAACGCCGTCTGTCTCCTTGCTGGTTGAAGCCACCGCGAGAACAGCACCCTTTGGTGACAGGCTGCAGTATGGGTCATAAATCCCGCCTCCTCCAGCAATCCTCATGGAGTTGTGGACAAACTTTAGAAATGAATGACACAGAATACAATTTTTCTCCCTCTTGGTTGTGATGTTGACATGTAGTTACTGTAAGACTGGTTTGTGCTCAAGTCCTCTTTTTTCTGTGCAGCTCCATTTTTAAAAGTTATTAGGGGGTTCATGTTTTCTATGATTGGCACTTGATACAGCCTATGGGCGAACAAAGTTTGCGTAGCTCACCCGGGGGATACGCTGTTTGAGCCGAGCGTCATCACAGCAACTCTCCCTCCGAATGCATACAATGCTACTGTGCAAGTGGTGGTTCCAGGAAGTGGAGAAAGTCCTGGAAATACCAAGAGCAATTCATCTTCAAATTCATATAATGACCGAAGGCAGAACCAAGTTGTCCATAGTATATGTTTCAGCCTTATAGCTGGAAAACAAAAAAGTTTTTACAGTTTTCACTTAAAAATTAAAATGATACATTTCACTTTCAAAAGACATCAGGATGAGATTTTTAGAGAACCAGTCAGCAAAGACTGCTTTGTTCAAAAATGAAAGAGTTGGTTGTGGACTTCCGCAGGTGTCCCCACTCCCCCCATCACCAGTGAACATCCAGGGAAGGGACACTGAGATGGTGATGTCTTACAAGTACCTGGGTGTTCATCTGATCAATAAACTGGACCAGACTCATAATACAAATACACTTTACAAAACGAGACAGAGCAGACTCTATCTGCTCAAGAGACTGAGGTCTGTTGGGGTGCAGGGGGCACTCCTGAAGACCTTCTATGACTCTGTGGTATCCCCTGCCATTTTCTATGAAGTGGTCTGCTGGGGGAGCAGCATCACAGCAGCTGACAGAAAGAGGCTGGACAAACTCATATCGAAGGCCAGCTCTGTCTTGAGATGCCCTCTGGAACTTGTGGATGAGGTGGGGGAGAGGAGGATCACAGCCAAGCTGTCCTCCATGCTGGAGAGAGCCTCTCACCCCCTCCAACACACACTCACTGCACTGAGGAGCTCCTTAAGGGACAGGATGCTCCACCCAAAGTGTGTGATGGAGAGGTATTTCAGGTCATTCCTTCCTGCAGCTTTCAAACTCCACAACAGAAACCTCAGCGTGCAGTAAACCATATTTATATATATATATACAGTGTTGGAAAAAAGTTTGGAATATTTTCTTCTGTGTTTCTATTCCTTAAGAGTATGCTTATTTTGCGCGGCTCACGGGAGTTTAGAGAAGCGTGTCTTAGCTCAAAATGTAGCTGAGATAATCCCCTTTCAGCGGGCATACAGAATTAGTGTCTGCTCCGTCAGAGAAAAAAAACATGAGCCTGATAACATGACACTCCCATTTTTGACCAACAAATCAGCGTCCACCACAATGGTTAAAAAAGGGTGTCCACCTGTTTCCTGTGTCCCATTGCTCCTGATCTTTTTAGACAAGGTTCCTGTGACTATGAGACGTCAACTGAGTGCCGCAATCTGCAACCGCATCGTGGGCATGCGCCAAGCTGGAGCCAAACAGAATGCCATAGCCACTGCTCTGGGAATTACGCAGGGCGCAGTGTCCAAGATCCTGAAGCGACATCGACAGACAGGTGTGCCAACGCCTAGACCCAGGTCTGGACGTCCCCGAAAAACCACAGTGAGGGAGGATCGTTATCTGCACAGGCTGTCTCATACTGGGCGTACAAAGACTTCCACCCAGCTGCGTAATGAATGGATGCGATTCACAAATACTCCTGTCACGAGCCGGTTGGTACGCTACAGACTGTTGAACGTGGGTTATTTTGCGAGGAGACCAGTATGGAAACCTCTCCTGCAACGACGACACCGCCAAGCCCGCTTAGGCTGGGCACATGACCACCTGAACTGGCAGGATGGACATTGGCAACACGTGGTGTTCAGTGACGAGTCTCGTTTCCTCCTTTACCGACACGATGGCCGCGTGAGGGTTCGCCGTCAGGCTCATGAGTCTCTGGCCGAAGGTTGTGTATTGCCCAGAGTGCAAGCTGGGGGCGGCAGGGTAACCGTTTGGGGTGCATTCCACAGTACCGCTAAATGCGACTTGCATGTCCTGGATGGTAACATGAACCAACACCGCTATTGCCGGATTCTGGAAACCAAAATGCTCCCATTTGCTAGACAGCACTTCGGGGCAAACTTTGTGTACCAAGATGACAACGCCCCGCCTCACAGGACCCAGCTGATACGCGATTTTCTGGATCAAGAGGATGTGGAACACATGGAGTGGCCAGCCATGTCCCCAGATATGAACCCGATCGAGAACCTGTGGGCTGAAGTTTCACGTGGGCTGAATAACATGAATGAGCCTCCAACAAACGTGGCTGAACTGACTAAGGCTGTGATCCAATGCTGGCGAGAAATCCCGGTAGAAACTCTGACCAACCTAGTGACCAGCATGCCCAGACGTGTACGGGCATTGTACAACGCTAGAGGCGGTCACACAAAGTACTGACTGTTTTTTTGTTATTGTCTTGTTATGTTTGATATTGCTTTCAAAGATGGTCCACATATTTTGTTGCAATTTAAAATTACAGCCGTTTATTTATGAAATACCGACTCATGATTTTATGCGTTATTTCTATGGCTTTTTGTGAATCATGAGGTGTCCGCCCTGCAATTTTTTGAGAAACAAAATAGTTTGATGTGAATTTCAAAAACATATCACAGAGACCAGGGAACATTAAAAAGTCTTAAGAATAATTCTCCAGAAAGCAGCAGACCGCGTTAAACACGAGGCTGGGGTTGAATTGAGAAATATTCCAAACTTTTTTCCAACACTGTATATATATGCTGTACACACGTAAATAAGTTTCTTTATCCTTTAATTTGTCTTTTGTATTTGTATTTATGCTGCTGTAATTTTGGAATTTTACCCTGTTGGACTAATAAAGGTATATCTTGTCTTATCTTTTAGAATGGTGCAACAATAAATACAAACTGAAAGTTACCCACTGGTGCTTTAATAACACAGATTGTGTTTCTGTCTCTCCTGACTACTCCAAGCACTTTTACATTACATGTCACATTCACCCACTGGTGACAGAGGCTGCTACTGAGTCCATCATCTTAGACTAATTTCATTCACACACATCTGGGTGCAGCAGGGGTGGGTGGGGTCAAGTGTTTTGCCCAAGGACACTTTGGCATATGAACAGGAACCCCTGATGGTAATAATTCAGAGTTATAACCCAGGTCAGTACAGAAAAGGGTCAGTAGCTCTTTTTATAGAAAACTCAGACTTTACTAAAATTAACATATTGTTAACTTTTGATGATATACTCTAACAGAATTGTACTTGTTAAAACTGTCTCGCATTACAGTTAATGACCATGCCAGCTGATCCTCTGTCTTAAACTGTATTAAATATTGGACATTTAAATCTTGACATGGTATTTTATGACTGCTGTCAGGGAAAGATTTGTAAGAAGACTTTTGGTTTTAAATTGGTATTGAAATCCAAGTACCTTTTAAAATGTCATAAAATGTGGCCCTTAAAGACCGTAAGAAACAGGGCTAACACAGGCCCACTCCACCATCTTTATTGCTCTGCTTCAAACTGAGCAGCCGACAGAGGATCTGCAGATGAGAGCTGCTAGGGGCTGTGGATGAGGGTTTAACGGTGCAGCAATACCCCAGACCCCATTAGAAGCTATTCAGTGTCAGAACAAGTTTAAGAGCTATGAAGAGGCAGACCATACAGCACATTAGGTAAAGCTTTTGATGGCTGAATTCCTCGGCTGCAAAGATGCTAACTTCACAAGTCCAAAGCCTTATACTTTTAACAGAAAAAAAGTAGGCTTACTAAAAATAACTCTGAATACACTGGTTCATGCTGAGCTTAGACAGTTTGTTCAACATTGAGCATAGCTGCTTGGTAAGCACACACAGACCAGACTGTTGAAATGATTTCTTTCCGACTGATAAACGCACCTTGCCTGGAGGCAAGATTACTCATGGCCTTCTCATCTCTTAAGGCTGGTTAACCATTTAGCGCTGTAACCCCCAAGGCTTTCAGATAAACTAGGGCAACTTGTAAAGACATTCCACTGGCATCACAAATCTCCTAGTACATGTGTGCAAGGCCATTCGTGAGCCCCACAGAGCTGGTGGCATAAACATGAAAAAGAACTACAAGAGAAAGACAGATAACGGCGAAACACAGTTTGGTGATTGTGTGAAATTTAAGATGGTGTCATTGTCACAATGTAAGACAGACTTCATCCCATATACTGCAGGTACAGATGGGAATATTTATTAGATTATCTTGAGGTTAGATCCTAGATTGATATGCAACCCTGCTCACCCTAAAGCAATGGTGGCCTTTAAGGACAAAAAGCTCCTTTTATGCACGCTCAATATGATCCTCCATCAGTCAAGTTCTTTTTAAGCCTCTTCCTTCTTGGCCTTTCAGGAGCCGCATTTTGCATTACTACTGATATAATACAAAGAGGCACAAGTAATGAGTCGATCTGTTTTGTGTTACTGTAGCAGGAAAAATAGGGGTGCAGAGGCCAGTTGGATTTACTCCTATGAAGATATAAAAAAACTCATTCCAAGTTTGAAAACATATGTATTTTATATATTCAGATTATTCAACTCTAACTCAGACATACTTACAAATTTAACAGTCTGTTTTTCTGAGAACCCTTTAAACACGACAGACTGTCCCTGTAAGAGTAGACATGCTTAAGTACAGTTTAAAATAAAAGTTTGTTCTGCAACAGAATGAACCATGTAACAAAAAAAGAAAAAAAAAAAGACTGAGAAACTTTTCAATTTGCATAAATGTTGTTACGATTTCCTAATGAGAAGTTTTGATTGAACCCAAAAGCAGGACCAGATGAGGAGGATGTGTTTGGTGATTTTGTTTTTTGTTTTTATGGAGGTTGGATGGTGGGAAGTGTTCGGTAACTGGTTGATCTGATTAGCCATACCTGATCGTTAGCAGGTATGGCTGCAGTATTTCAGTACCTCTCGAGTTTTTGTATCCTGATTACCTTTCTGGATCCAGTATTCGTGATCTGTGTAACACCAACAAACCCTGTCATGCCATGGGGGCAGGCTGACCTGCCCCAGGAGACCCTCCTGGATCTGCAGCTTGCTACAAGAGCCATCTGATTCCCTAAATGGGATTCCTCAAAGACTACTACGCATTTGTAGGGAAAGGGGATCCAGAGGCAGAATATGGAACCAAATGAGGAGAAGAGGCAGAAGGCTGCCACTACCTGCAATAACTTTCTAATATGCTCTCATTGAGCAACAAAATACCACAACTTTTTGCACTCATTAAATGCAATTCTGATTACCGTCAAACCAGTCTCTTTGCTTCACGAAAGCGTAGTTATCAGAGGACATAACTGACATTGACTTGGATCAATGGATTTAAAATCATCCGCTTTGATAGAGACTCTAGGGTGACACTGAAGTTGATGGGGGGGGGGGGGGGGGGGGCTTTGCATGGTGGTAACACCAAATAGGCTGTCAACCATACTGTCAGAACTGAATGCAATAAATATCATGAGAACATGACTGTGTCATTTAGACCCCACAACCTTCCCCTTGAGTTAATACAGATTTACCGTCTTCCTTGCATATGTCCCTGGACCTAAAAAGACATTTTTAGCAGAGCAAATCACTGACTGTCAGCTAGAGCAGTGACCAACATGTCTTCCTGCTTGGGTACTTTAACAGATGTCACCTCACACACCAGACTTGACATCACAAAGTACACACATGAACTAAAAACAGAAAAAAATACAATCAAAACCCATAAAAGTTTGGGACAATGACTCTGTCAAGGTACTTAGGGCTGCATGGAATCAACAGACCAGGATATAATTTTCAGAAGCAGTGAGAGAGACCTCAACCTACTGACAGACTCCAGCTCCTCCTATTTGACGTTCTGTGTGGACACTGTTATACCAACAAAACGGGTCCGGCTGTATCTCAACAACACGCCTTGGATGACCAAGGACCTAAACAGGATCTGAATGATAAAAAAATGAGCATTTCTGCAGGGTGACACACAGAGTGAAACAGCTTAATAGTGAATAGTGAGGACTAGACTGGCCAAACTCCAGTACAAAAGTAGAAGTAGTAGAAGAAAAATTCATTACTGGCAATGCAAAGAAAGCGTGGCAGGGACTTAACCCAACCCTGAACCAGTGTTCAGACCCTGCTACCTTTGTAGAGCAGCTGGATGTCTTTTACAGCAGGTTTGACTAGCCATCCCCCTGAGTGACTGGACCCTCTTTTGTCCTGAATGCCCATCAGTCATTGTGGATGAAAGAAGACATTCATACAGGGACACATTAACCCTCACAAGGCCTCTGGCCCAGACAGGCTCAGGAGCACGGTGCTGTCCTCCTGCAACTCTTTCAGCACCTTCCCAACTCCTGCTGTGTTCCACAGGTGTGGAAGGAGTCCACGCTCATCCTGGTATTGAGGGAAATGAAGGACGTCAGACTTGTGGAACTCACATCCTTACTATGTAAGTGTATGAAGAGGGTGGTGAGTGACTACCTTACTATGATGGCAGACAGGCTAGACCCACTCCAGTTTTCTATAAAGCAGCTCTTTGAGCCCCTGAGTCTGGGCAGGGAGACAGTGGAGCAGGTGGAGGCCTTCAGGTACCTGGGCAGAGAGATGGACACCTCTCCGTCCTCCTCCAGAACACAGACTCTGGTCACAAGATGGTACAGCAATGCCTCTACCTGCTGAGGAAACTCAGGAGCTTTGATGTCAGACAGGACACTTTAACAGTCATTTACAAATCCCTCATAGACTCCATTCTCACCTTCAATATCACATCCTGGTTCACCCTCATCACTGTCAGAGACAGATCAAAGCTTTCCCCGAACATTCACCTAGCAAACCCAAAGCCCACTATCAGAGCTCTATAAACCAGCAGTTAAAAGTAAAGCCAAAGTCACTACAGACGACCCCACCCACCCCCAACTATCCTTCCAACTCCTCTCGTCAGGCCACAGATACCGAGTCCCCTTTGCCAAAAAAAAGGATTCAAAACAACACTCATTCATCCCCACTGCAACAAGTATCCTACATAAATGTTGACACAACAATAACCGCAGGACTGTGAAACACTTGGTTATTTCATATTCCACAATCCTTTGTACTTTTTATCTTTATTTATGATTATTTTAGTGATGTACAGTAAATGCTGTCATTTTTACTGTTTAAGAATTTGTGTCTATAGTAATTATTTGTTGAACTGTGTTGAGCCACTCCAAAAATAAATTTCTGTCACCGCAGACAGTAAAGTTTTCTGAATCAAAGACTTTAGAGGAAGGGTTGTGGTTCCACCAGCAATTTGCATCAGCTACCATTAAAGTGGTATTTGGCTTTTGATGGCGCAAAAGGAAGAGCCAAAGGTACCCTGTCCATACTGATAAACAGTTGATGTGCCAAGCTGATAAGTTAGGGGCCATTAAGGGGGTCGCTGGATAAATCTCACCAAAACAGTATGTTACACAAGCTTTTATTCTCTCTTAAACTCCTTGTGAAATATTCAAACATCTAAACAGTGAGATAAAACTATGAGACATTAAATAGGGAAACTTCAAACCATGCATATCGTGATATTAATCTATCTTCTGTTTTCCTCAAGGATCCTCTCAAGGAAATTATTAACACATGAAGCCGTGCTGAACCTTGACTCTTCATTGTAGTGAGTGTATAAGTTGATTATGTTGTTGCATACTGATGTATCTGTGTCTGATTTGTAGCTGGTACAGGATGACAGTGTTGGTCTGCTGGTCCACTGCTTTGTTTTACACGGAAATATCACAACATTTGGATGGATGATCATTCAAATTGGAGCAGACATTCATTTTCTCTTCTGGCTGAATTGCAATAACTCTGGCGAAAAGACAATTGTGATGACGGGCCCTTTTTTACATGTAGCTTTTATGAATGTAACACCCTTTTTTTGTCTATTTTGGAGCGAGACCTTTTTGCCCGTGGAACACCGTTATTCATCATATATATGAGGGTAATGTGTAGGAAAATGGAAGACAAAATCAAAGCCAATGAACAGAGAGTATGCAAACAGTAAAGCAGTGAGTCAGAAAATGCTTCATGCATTAAAACAGTGGCTGTTCTGGTGGCAGCAGCTGTTGTTCTCTGTCATTATCATAATGGGTGATCACAGAACAATGGCTGTAATTCCTGGATGCCAGGGCTGTAGATGCACCTTTCTTCAAGACTCTCCACATGTTTGTGTGTGGGCTTTGCTTTTAAGTGTTATGTATTTTGTGTTTTTACATAATTCTGATGAAATAAAGTGGTTAAACATTATAGGATGGTACTCCACTCAGTCTCAAGCCTCTGTGTCATACGTCATTGCCTTGCATATACACACACACACTCGCATACATAGACACACTCCATCAGAGTGTAAAAAACCCGACCCATCAGCTGAGGTAGTGGTCTAATTCAAGTTGGCAGATCAGAGTCAGGATGAGAGCAACGAGTAATCAAGGAGACGGACGAGAGGGAGAAGAGGAGGTAAGTGCCGAGAGAGAAGGAAAACCATAAAACATGAGAGTGAAGGAAGGAGGAGATCAAACTTGACAGTCTGTAGGTCCAGTTTGAAAGAAAAAAATCATGGGATTCGATAGAACAGTCTGAAACTTTACCTTTCCCATAAATTTAAAAACTGTGCTGCAATTCTGACTTTAATAATAACAGAATGTGTTGTTATCAGATCTTACTCAGTAATCCATTCAGGCTGACAGCATGAACATGATGGCAACCTAAACATTAAACCTGTGATATAACCAGTGTTGGGGTAGTTACTCATAAAACATAATTTGTTACCAGTAACTAGTTACTTCTGTAAACTGAGATTACTTAACTAGTTACTGCCTTTAAAAAGTAACTTCTCTACATATTACTTTACTTTCCCGTTTCTTAATTTACCGTGCACAGGTACAGTACATGGACCCACATCATAGCCCAATCATCACTGAGCGTAGTCCGCATCCTTTTGTTTATTATATAAACGTATACAACATGGCATGAAAAACTATTCACACATATATTTTTGTCACCCAAGAAAAATGAAAGACAAGACTGTTAGAGTGTACAGAGACACGCTGGACAATGGTCCAAAGGCTTGATATTAAAAAAAATAAAAAAGATGAAATTGATCCTTATGATATGAGCACCAAACCCCTACCTGTTGTAACAGACACACAAGCAGCACGTACACACGAACCACTTTAACAGATCAGAACTTTGCACACAGGAATACACAGCTGATGTAACACAGAAGGGCGCATTCCCATAGTTTAGTAAAATCATAAAGTTACCAATATTTTTTTAGTGTAGTGCATTACTTTGTTACCCCCCAAAATAATATTGTTACTGTAATCTGTTGCATGTAGTGCATTACCCCCAACACTGAGTTAGAAGTCTATCATTCAACATTTCATTACCGTCTTTTCTTATTTAAAGGGCCGGCTTAAATTACTAGAAAGTTTCTTCAGTGAAAGCAAACCAAGCAGGTCTCAGAGGGAGTCAAAAACAGTCCAACAGGTCCAATAGTCAACCCTTCTTCCTGTCATTTCACATGACAAAGACTGTGTCTCCACATGGCTCACTGTCACTAATCATTCAAACCAAGCAGAATTTTATCACCCTGACTTTAAGTGGATAATCCTGGTAAGTATTAAGAAAAGTTAAAAATGAAATGTTAAAAATGACAGATTACAGGAAAAGCAAATGAAGAAAACCTACCATTATGTTTTGTTCTAGGATATGGTCCGTTAGCACTTATGTATATTAAACACAGAGTATATAGTTCTGAAAAAAAATGGATGATACCTCTCATGTCCAATGCAAAGACATGCATCTCTGCAAAATTTTACAGCAAAAGTTTAACTCTTTGATTGCTCTTGAAGAAGAGGATAGACAGAAACATAACAGAGGGGGGTACTCTGCAGGCACACAGGATATCACATAAGAATGAATGGGTTTCTGGTCAACTTGCCTCTGCACACATATGTGGAAACACAACATTATGTTGTCTTCTTTCTCCCTAATTCCTCAAATCGCTCCATCAAATGTACTTTTACCAGAACATCAAGTACCTATATGGTAGCTTCAATCATAGCAACAATCTATGTCAAGCATTGATTCACTCAAAATGTTGGTTATCGGGTCATCCTCAGTGCATGAGCAGCCCTGCAGATACAATGTGCTGCTCATGATTAATTAGATTAAATAAACCCACAGTTATCCTTCAAATAACTTTGTGAGTTACTAATCCGTCACCACAACACCATGTGATCTAATTAGTTGTAAGATTTCATGATATGAAAACAGCAGAGCATACTGTGTTTGCAGATGAAGAGATACATACAGGGTGAAGAGAGAGACATAAGAGGGTGGGTAAAAGAGAGGAAAAACAGAGATGCAGAGTGATGAATAGACATGGTGAAATGAAGAAAAAGAGATGCCTGCGGGGGAATGGAATGATCGGAGAGAAAAAGGCTTTAAGAGAGTGAAGGCTGAAGAATTGGAAAGGACAGGAGAGATGGGGGAGAGGATGTCTGAGATAAAGAGAAAACAAAGCAAGTGGAGAGATGGACTGAAAACATGAAACAGCAGCAGAGGAAGGGGGTGGGAGAAGCTCGGTCTGAGAGAAAGAAGCGTAACAGTAACAGGGAGAGAGATGAGGGGAGTGAGTGAAGTGGAGAATGGAGGAGTGCAGTGATCAGTACTGGGCTGCAACCCCACTTAGCGACCAAGCTGAAAGCTTTCCACTCCAGCAGCCTGCTGGCTGCACGCCCAATACCACATACTCTCACACAACATGCAAACACACAGTGTGACTGATGCATACTTCAATGCAGTCCACACACACACACACACACACACACACACACACACACACACACACACACACACACACACACACACACACACACACACACACACACACACACACACACACACACTGTCACATCCCATCACAGTTAAGAGCTGTGCCTGGAATGATTTTCGGATAAAATAACCGCTTTCTTATCGGTCCAAATCACAACATCAAGCTCCATCCGTCCTATCTCCACTTAGCCCATCCAGCACACATTCCTCCTACACCCAAATTAAATCCTGCTATTGTACTTTGTTCCCAGAGCTGATGAGTCAAAACAGAAAAGTGCCAGAGCTGAGGCAGTGTTCAGATGCTACCTTTCAGGAACGATTCTGATAGAAGTCTTTACAATAATGAGAACTCTCTGTGACTTGCCAGTGTGCCAGCATGTGAAATAGGGTTTAACCATATTAAAGGATTGCTAAACTGCACTGCCTACATATTTAGTAAAGTTGAAATCAAATTACTAGATGGGTGTAAGAAGTATCTTAAAAAGATGGCATTTGTAGTCATTGTTTTTTTTTTATATATATATTTACAGGCCCAGATCACATGTGAAAATGCTAAAAAAGGTTATGATATGTTTGAATTTGAATGATTACTTTAGGTCACCATCTGTGTCTTTTGGACCATATTCACACTTCATGTACATCCCATTCTGTGTGTATCAGAGGCTAATTAAGCTTCCCCCTTTGTGCCATAAACCTCTAACACTGAAGAGCACATTTACCAGGAGTGCTTTTACTTGGTGTTATTCCTTTTTTTATCAGGAGGAACACAGACTGTAGTTTGTTTGGTCTCTATCCTACATTCACCCTCCTTCTGCCCCAAAAACTAAAAAGAGCATCAAATGTGGATTAAGCTGCTGCCAGAAATAATCCCCGACAAATAAACTCTTTCTTTGACTTATATTTGTTAAAATACTGGGACCAGATGATGTGCCTTTTTTTAATGAATAATTTTATTTCTGAGCTGTTTTTCAAAGCCTTTGTAAGCACTGAGACACAGATGGACACATTGTTGGTTTTGCTCTTTTCACAGGATTTGTTGAGAACTAGGGCAAAGCACTTGGCTGTTTGGGCCAATTGCTTGGCCTCTGGCAGCTTTCTGGAGAACCACTCATTTAAACAGCTTCACATGCCACACTGCACTTCCTCCGGAGCACTGTTGAGAAATTGCGAAACTTAATTGAGAGGCCATGGTGTCATGTCTTGGTCTTGTATGTAAATAAGTTCAGTCCTTGCTTGTGCTGCTGAACTGCTGTGCCATATTTGGTTGACCTGTTATCCACACTGTACTAACCGTGGCAAGGTTTGACTGTGAGCCTGTGGAGAGATACAAACCATATAGATTACTTAGTCTTCAATAAGAGAACGAAAACAGTCTTAGGTCACAGTTCATACAATACAAGACAAGTTCAGAGTAGTCGTAGAGGAATGTGCATGGTGCAAAAGCATTCCTACTTGCAGGAACTGGTTGCTAATAAATAAAACCTGTCTATCTGTTTCAGACTTTTTCAACTTTAGACACATCTTTTTTTAATTGAACTTTGCACAAAAAGGCAAGAAATCCATTCCCAGTTTGTATCATTTTCGATGTGTTGTGACCCGGAAGTTGTTGACTTTTTTCTCAGGCAGGCCAGTCTAGGTAGGAAAAAACTCCCAGGTCACAACACATCGAAAATTATACAAACCAAAAACGAATAGAACAAAAATCCCATGATAATTCCATTCTCTCATATTCTATTTTTAATTTCAAAACAAAATCAAAACAGTGAAAAATACGCTGTTATTTGTTTTCCGATTTTTGATTTGAAAACGAGAAATGAAATAACAAGTCGTTATCCGTTTTCCGATTTTGGATTCTAAAACAGATATGGAA
The DNA here is from genome assembly GCA_962446985.1 of Xyrichtys novacula. Classification (NCBI taxonomy): domain Eukaryota; kingdom Metazoa; phylum Chordata; class Actinopteri; order Labriformes; family Labridae; genus Xyrichtys; species Xyrichtys novacula. The sequence goes on from OY660872.1 coordinate 31,623,251, forward strand.
TGAACGAATGATACACTGATTCTCTTTCCTCCAGCTGAGCTGTTTTTTTTCTCTGTCTCAGAGTCACAGAAGAGTTTTATTGTCCAGCTCAGGTGGTCTCATCCTATCACAGACCCTTTATCCTCCATTTTCTATATAAATGAACCTCTGCAGGCCTGTTGTTGACATTCATCAGTAGGGTATCTCCATGCTGATTGGCTACTGCAGTGCAAACATTCGCTTGAGTTAATTTTCTTTTTTTTAACTCTGGCATCATCTATGACTGATGGTGCAGACATGAACATCAGCCTCACCAACATAAACAACATCAAGCTAAAGTTAACTACTATTAGACCTGCTGACTTTAATAACCTCAAATTAATTTAACATCAATCTGTTATTATTTATTTCCTGATCCTGTAAACAAAATTCATATTCTTCCATTATTATTGGCTCTGTAACCAGGACTCTGTATGAGCTGCCCCTGCTCCCCTCTCCTCCCCAACTCAGCAGCGGCAGGTAGCTGTCTAACATCAGTCTGATCCTGCTCAAGGTTTCTGCCTGTTAAAGGGAAGTTTTTCCCTGCCAATCTAACTTGATAAAAAAAAACTGCAAAGTAATTGATTGATTGATTGATTAATTGATTGTGAATAACCATTTGAAGGAAGCTGTGTGTTGGACGCTATGTGAATTTGCATCATTCATATGTATGATCCTCTCATTTCACACTATTTGCGCTTCCAATTTGCCTCATTCACATGTCCCAACAGGAACACGCATCTAATCACGTCTTTGCAGTGACTTTATGTGTAAATTTACTGGCATGAATGATTTTATTCATGTTTGATGTGAAGGTATCATCAAAGAGTCCCTCTGTGCTCTTCCAGGTTGTGACAGTGTGTCCACTAAAGCACCTCATGCCTGTTATTGAGATGAGCTCCTTTTCCTTGGGATTGGGCTGTAGACTCTGGGTTTCCTTGTGTCTTTGTTTCTCCGGCCTTTTGAATGATGTTTTTAGCATCTCTGGCAGTTATAGTGTTTTAGTTAGAGAACTAATGTCACGATATTTCTGACAGTTTGGTTCAAGTCAGCGGTGGTTGTTGTTTATGAGGACTGGGCAACTAGGCTATTATTTTTCCTTTTCCCTTTATTGCTTGTGATTTCAGTGGTTACCCCTGCTGGGTAACTTTTAAAGCCCCTTGGTCTGTATTAGTATTTCCCACTCCCCATCCTTCTTACTTTAGTACATTGTCATTGTACAATAAGGTTCCTTATTTAAGGAACTTACCACATCTTTGAGTCCTGACACCGCTGCCTCTCTCAGCAGTTCAGTTTTACAGTCTCAGCTGTCTAGCAGCAGAGTTTTGGTCTGTCATTTCCTTGGAAGTTCAGTCTGAACTTGTAGATGAACTTCAATTCCCAGAGAAACTCACCAGATCTCTCAGACATTTGTGATGCTCTGCATTCCTTTTTCTCCGTTTTGCCTCCAGGCCATTTGCCTGAGGTCTCTTGCTGTATCAATGCTGGCCTCCAGGCCATCTAGTAAAGGTCCTGGCACACTTCCACCTATCCTATTCTTTAAAAGGGATATTTAATGTGAGAGTGAAGGAAATTTGTCCTTAAATTAGACACATTCATGCATCAAAATTTGAGTGTCAACTGACAGAATACTGGCAGTCAAAATCATCCTATCCTCAGGTTTGCACAGTGAGCCCTAGGCAAGCAGATGACATGAGCCTCAGGAGTACGGCTCTAAAGCTCCACCTAAAACAATCAGCTGTGAGCTAAGTGACATAAAAAGAAAAACAGGCAGACAACATGCAAAATATGTACCAGCATGAGAGAGTAATCATGCAGAGGGGTTCCAGTGGGTCACTACCCCTCTCTGACATCAGCAGTCAGACATACAGCAAAGGGTGAAAGTGGTGTGACCAGAATGCATGAAAATGCACCAAGACCATAGGGAAGATGGCTGCCACGCCAAGCCACAGCCACCACAAAGGAACAAGGAAGAGGTAAAGGAAAGGAAGAGCTACCAACACTCACCTGGATATAAAGGTGCATATTGCACCGCCCAGCTGTTGCGGTATGATTCCGCACCACAGGGCCCAACAGTGGCCAGGGGACATAACCTCCTTCCACAGAAGCAAGCCTTTACTGCGACACAAGTGAAGAACAACAAAAAGCAGTACATAGATACAGCTGTGATAAATAAATACATTGTCATCAGACCTTTAGCACTTTTCGTGTGTTCATGTGCTGACTTAATCTTCTTAGGTTCAATGCTATATCCACTATGAGCATTTCTGGTCTGACTGTTTTAGTTCCTTTAAATTGTTACTCAAAAATCCTCTGCTGGCCTTGTTTTCTTTTTTACGTTTTAGAGAATATACAAAGGATCATGGCTGAAACCAGTGCTTAATTTGTCCTCCAGGAGGTGCCGAGTCCCCCTCTGGGACGCACACGCCGTAAAAATATGCTTTTTTTCTTGGGTTTTTAACGTGTTTTTATTGTCCTTTTCACCTTAATTTCCGCACCTACCTAGTATAACATTTGCAGCAACATTTGGCACACCATGTTGTTTACCTATTTGCGCGCAGTGCCGGTGCAGAAACAAAAAATAAATCATTTTTTCCCCTCTGTTTTACCTAATTTCTTACCAGACGCCCTACCAGAGGGAAAAATTGAATAATTTGTGTCATGAAGGAACTCTTTCAGGGGCTAAAATGTTACACATTGACTTCTCAGTTAGCCTTTGTGGATAGAAAGCAACTATATGCTCCCTTCCAACAAATAAAAATGTGTTAATATGCCGAATTGAAAACTTAACCTTGTTTAGTTTAACTGTGATGTAGGGTGTTAGAGTTTGGTTTAAAACTGTCTGTAGTGATTAATTCATTCAGTACTATAATGCAAATTAAATGATACAAATTTTAAATGAGCATGAAAAAAGGAGCTGGACAAACATTACAAGAATCTAAACTTCATGTACAAATTTCTTTTTTTAATAAGCCATTAATAATTTTGTGGTTCCTTTTCATTTTCCACAATTTGTTGCAAAAATATCCACCACAATGAAGTAATTATTTTATTAGTTGCTCAAAATTTGTTCAGGAGGATCGCCAAATATTTAAGGGGATGCCTTATGTATTTATTTTGCCCCTGCCCCGGGAACAGCCTGACAACGCCACTGCACACTAGTACTAAAGATGAACAGATGCAGTATCAAATATTTTTACGGGCCTTCCAGAGGACCAGCTCTTAGATGGTCTAACCTTCCTCCCCTTGAAAAGTTACTCCTCGTCACAAGTAAGTGACAAAAGTCTCTACAGCATGGTGAAACAGGGTCTAAACAGGTTTCTTTTCAGAAAGGAAGGACAAACTATACTTAAGAGACACAATGTGCAAGGACACTCTGTTATGTTGCACTCAGGGCTCTGCAGGCTGCATAAAGCAGTAGAGGGCCTGCATGAATTCTTATAAATTCCTTACAAATAAAGTAAAATCAGGTCAGTTCTTATCAACATCCAATCCAGAGACAAATAACCACATGGGACCTTGGATAGTACGATTCAAGACCGTATGATAAGCTTTTATTTCATATTTTTGCAGAAATCCAGATCTCTTTTGAGTTTTATTTTTTGTTTTCAAAGTTACATTTGTATGAGGCATCATACCTACCTCTGTTTGTCCTTGGGTTTTAAAAAAAGGCCTTCCTCAATATCAGTTTTCAAACAAAATTATGACCAAAAAAAAAAAAAATTGCTGTCATCATATTCATTAACACGAATGTCATCATCATCATCATTTCATCATCACTGAGATCATCATCAACAACATCATCATCATTACAGTAGCACTGAGATCATCATCATCATTATCAATATCATTATCATTTTTCTTGAAGACTCCAAAAACAGGCAACTGGACTGTGTAGAGTTGAGAAGATGTTTCTTGCAGAGTTGAGAAGACGTGTGTGTTGGCCTTCTTGGACTGTGCTGTACACTTGGAGGCAGATGAGTGTCTCAACGTTGAAGTGTAGAGGAAACCAACACACACGGATCAATATTTACCTTTTTATTCCCACCATCCTCTGCAGCACAAATTGGGTGTTATCAGAACACTCAGCCACCGGGCTGAGAACATTTCCATGAAGAAGGTAAGGAAAAGGAACAGAAGCACATCAAAAATGCCCTGACAACCTGTGGATACCCTAAGTGGGCCTTTGTGAAGAACAGAAAGAGAAATAACACTGAACACGAAAGGGAGGAGAAACGCAAGAGCACTGTTATCCCTTATGTTGCAGGCCTGTCGGAAAAACTTAAAAGGATCTTTGGCAAACACCATATTCCTGCTCATTTCAAGCCTGGTAACACACTAAGGCAGAAGCTAGTCCATCCCAAGGACAAAACACTGAGACATAAACAGAATAATGTGGTGTATGCTGTCCAGTGCAGCGAGGAATGCTCGGATCTGTACATTGGGGAAACTAAACAACCGCTTCACAAGCGCATGGCTCAACACAGGAGAGCCACTTCCTCAAGTCAGGACTCAGCTGTCCACCTTCACTTAAAGGACACGGGTCACTCTTTTGAGGACAGCAATGTACATGTGTTGGCTAGAGAAGACAGATGGTTTGAAAGAGGAGTTTAAGAAGCCATCTTTACCAGACTAGAGAAACCTTCTCTGAACAGAAGGGGTGGACTCAGGCACAATCTCTTCGGCACTTACAATGCAGTTCTCAGCTCTCTCCCCAGGAAGCTCCACAAACATTCACACCTGGGACTAAATGACGCAGGTGGCATGAGTCATGTGGTCACATGACAGGGGTCGTTAATGACCCTTCAGGTTAACGACCCTTGGGGGGGAACACCCGGAGATGGGTTTCTACGACCCATTCTTTCCAACTCCTCCCAGTCATTGTTTTTCCCCTTCTCTAGTGAGATAAATATCTGCTCCTCACACCAGCATTAATTAGAACTGATGAAGCCTCTTGGATAAGAGGCGAAACGTCTTCTCAACTCTACACAGTCCAGTTGCCTGTTTTTGTAGTATTCAAGAAAACCATGACCTGGATGAATGAGAATCTCCATGGACATCATTATCCTGTCATCATCATCATTATCATCATCATAATTTCAGCAGCACTGAGATCATCATCATTATCATTATCATCTTAGAGAAGAGAAAAAGCTTGCTCTGGGGGGGGGGGGGGGGGGCACAACCTAAGAATGCTAGCTGCGGAGGGTATTCACTGCCCCGCCACCGGGAGATGTTCTGGGCTAAGGGGCGAAACATCCAAGAACGGTGGCCCCCAGCTGATGACCCTGCAGCTAGCAAACAAGGCACCGTTGGAGGTGCTGCATGCCAATGGCAAAGCAGGAGAACACCTACCTGTATAAAGAAATGGACTTCTGGAGACAGTGACTACTGTGAATAGGGAAGTTGGCGTCCAGGGAAGATTGGAGGACAACCAGGAAAGACTGGTGGTGGCAGGAAAGACTGCACAGGGAGAAGGGGGTTGGTAACCCTACCTTCTAGTTTCCCGAACGGGAAGACACCCAAACCAACCACGAAAACGAGAAAGAAGAAACAGCCCGAAGGCCCTCCGAGAGGCAGGATGGAAGAAGGGCCTGCCAGGATGGTTCACATGGTTACAGACACTAGCAAGATGACAAAAGAGACCAAGCTCATTAGGAAGTGAGGGTGCGGATGGGAAAGAGTAACAACACTTAGGGGCTTGCATATCCATATGGGGAAGAAGAAGTGTAGAGGAGAGAGCCTCAAGTGACATTGCACTGCTCAGGCAGGTCAGACAAGTGGGATCCAAGGCCAGGTTGAAAACCACAGCGCTGTCGGGCCCAGGGTCGTAGAGGAAGAGCTTGGCGAGAGGAGGCAGGAGGAAGAGAGGGAATGCAGTGACCCCCAAGAAACTATCCCAGCAGCACCCCCAAGCAACCCAGGAACAAGGCCATCCCCACAGGCCAGAAGCCTGAAAACCCCAGTGCAGAGGAACAGAATCAAATAGCCAAAGTCCAAAGAGACAGAGGAGTGGAGAAGGCTAGATGAACATCTGAGCGGGCTGCTCTAAAATGCTTTGCACGGATCAGTGGAGTCAAGGCTGAACCAGTTTGGCGAGATTCTGTACGTGGAATGAAGCAGCCGACTTGGCGAAGTTGTCAGCCTGACAGCTGAAATAAGGGCCAAGGGAAGGAGGGAGAAGGAAATTGAGGACCTGGTGGCAGAAAGAAGGCGTCTCCGAAAGCTTTGGAGGAAAGCAGAAGAGGCGGAGAAAGAGGGTCTAAAAGCCCTTTGGGGAGACATCAGAAGAAGGCTGGCTGCTCTACGTAGGGCCGACCGCATCCGGCAATGGAGGAAAAGAAAGGAGAATAAGAGGGCGAACTTCTTTAAAAATCCTTTCCGGCATGCACGAAGTCTTCTGGAGGAGAAAACCAGTGGAGTGTTAGAGATCTCCAAGGATGACCTAGAGAAACACATCCAAGCCCAGTATAGCGACCCAGCCAGGAGTGAACAACTGGGCCCGCCAGACTACATACCCAAGCCAGCTGAACCAACTACAGAGTTTGACGTTACGCCCCCCAAACTCAGCGAGATAAGGCAAGTTGTCCACAAGGCAAGGTCATCATCAGCACCAGGGCCAAATGGAGTACCACACAAGCTGTACAAGAACTGCCCAAAAGCACTGAAACTCCTGTGGACACTCATGAAAACTGCCTGGGCTAAACAGTCCATCCCCGCTGAGTGGCAGAGGGTGGTAGCAGTCCCAATCCCCAAAGAGTGAAACTCAGAAACTCTCGACCAGTTCAGAAGTATAGCCTTGCTGAATGTTGAGGGGAAGATCTTCTTTTCAGTAATGGCGAGAAGAATGACCGCATACCTCATGGCCAGTGGATATATAGATACCAAATGTCGGAAGGCAGGGAATCCCGGCTTCCCAGGGTGTGTGGAGCACGCCTCAATGATTTGGGATCAAATCCAGACAACAAAGAGGGAGAAAAAGGACTTGCATGTAGTGTGGCTAGACCTAGCAAATGCATACAGCTCGGTGCCCCACCAACTCATTGCATTCGCATTGGACTTCTTTTATATCCCTAGCAACATCAAGGCCATGATAGCAAGCTACTTTCAGGACATGCACATGTGCTTCAGGCTGCAAAACTTCACCACCAAGTGGCAGCAGCAGGAAGTAGGCATTGCCATGGGGTGTTCCATCTCCCCCATCCTCTTTGTGGCTGCTTTTGAGGTCATTCTAACAGGAGCAAGGCAGGTGGTGGGGGGGGTCCGACTGCTGCAGGGCCGACGACTTCCCCCATTGCGGAGTTACATGGATGACGTCACATGCCTGCTACAAACAGCTCCACGCATGTCGAGACTGCTCAGGAGATTGGATGAACTAATCGGCTGGGCCAGGATGAAGTTCAAACCGGGCAAGTCTAGGAGCCTCTTGATGTGCAAGGGAGAGTATAATGACAGGGCCTTGTTCACCATAGGAGGATAAACCATTGGGAGGACCATTCTGCAGCAGCTATCAGCAGGCTTGAAGAAGATCGATGCCAGCCAGTCGCCCGGAAAGTACAAGGTGTGGTGTTACAACTTCACCTTGTACCCAAGAGTAATGTGGCCGCTGAAGCTCTGCAAAGTCACCTCCTCAACTGTGACTCGGATGGAGGCAAAAGCCCATGCCTTCCTCCGTAACGCGCTCCAACTACCATTAAAATCCATCACCCTTGGGTACAGGCAGGAGAAGGCCAGACTAGTCATGGAGCTGAGGGAGTCTCAACCAAGGTGCAGAGTGGAGGCTGGCTGTGGACGTGGGCCGACAACTGCAATTTCCCCATGAGATCTGCAGCACCACCCTGCGGCCTGACATGGTTCTGTGGACCACAGCGGAGAGGAAGGCACTGTTAGTCGAGCTAACGGTGCCATGGGAAGAGGGGTTGGCGGCTGCCCATGAGAGGAAGAGGGCAAAGTACTCAGACCTACTGGCAGAGTGCAGGGAGGCCGGGTGGAGTACGAGGTTATACCCTGTGGAGGTAGGGGCAAGAGGCTTTGTGGCAGACTCAACAATCCGACTGCAGAGAGCGATTAGGGGGCTATCTGAGGAGGCAGAGAAGGCAAGCTTTTTGCTCTGGCTGAGACAGCGGCATGTAGCGTGGGGAGCAGGCACAACCTAAGAATGCTAGCTGCAGGGGGTGACAGGGAGACGTCCCTGTTCACTGCCCCGCCACCGGGAGATGTTCTGGGCTAAGGGGCGAAACATCCAAGAACGGTGGCCCCTAGCTGATGACCCTGCAGCTAGCAAACAAGGCAGTGTTGGAGGTGCTGCATGCCAATGGCAAAGCAGGAGAACATCTACCTGTATAAAGAAAAGAGTGAAAAACTAAATAAATATATAAAAAACAATGCCAGAAGTTTTTTTTATAATTCTCGAAAATGTTCTCTGACGAAACTCACAACCTACTCTGAAGTTTGACATACTTTTTTTTTAAGTGATACACATTAGGGGGCTTTGTCCACAAAGATGTTTTTTTGCACCAACATCACTCATAACCAAATTTTCTGAACGTGTTACTTGGAAACCTCTGCTTCCTTTAGTACTGTTAGATGTGTTTGACAATGCTCTGTTTGCTTAACATTTGCTTTCATTTAAATTACGCATACAACAGTGGCGATTGCTCTTAGACTGCAAGGGAAGCTCAGCTTCCCTTAAAATGTCACCCCCCCAAAAAAAGAAAAAGTGGTGAAATACGTACTGCTGTGTGTACATTTCATTAACTAAATACGCACTAGAAAGCCTTCATCTTTTGTTCAGACACTGTGATAAGAAGCTGATAATCACAGGTAACCAGCACAACTTTGTTCTCATTCATCCTCGCAGCGCCTCAGTGCTTCACACAGCCGGACGCTCAGCGTCTGCTGACTTCAATGTGGAAGCTCAAATTGGGTTGTTCCAGCAGCGAAACTAGATGCTCATTGGATAAATGCTGGGCTCTGTCCCGCCCATCGGACGCTCAGCGTCTCTGGAGTTCTATGACGAGAGGGCGGTCCAAACTTTCTCGCGGACTCTGAGCTTCTGTATCCATGATTTGATGAGCTGTCTGAGGCGAAAACCTTTTTTGATTGACAGCTAAACAAGCGAATCAGCGATCTTGAAGAATAAAACATCTACCAGAGCATTTTCCAAGTTATTCATTCCGTTGTTCTTAACTGCTCCGGAGACTTTACCGATCCTCAGCAACTTTTGTCTTTGTTAAAAACGACTGCCGTTGTGTTTGGCGACTCTGTTCTGATACATACAAATAAACAAACACAATCAGTGCATCAAAGGCTGTCCCAGTTCAGAGGCTTTTCCAATCCCAGTTGACAAACATGTCCTACTTCAAACCGGGACACAGTTTATCTCTACCCTAAAGACCTTTGCCGTTATTGTTGACTTTCAGCACTTTCAGCCTGCCTCACATCACAAATCAATGTAGTGTGTACTTACTTGTATGTCCTCAGTGCTGTTTTGGCACTTTGAAAGTACAGAAGTTAGATAAGCACCAGATTGACCCAAACCCATTAAAAAGGAAGCTACAGACCTCGACTAAAAGGCCTCCACAGAAGATCCATAGAAGAAGACAAATGTTTGTCCGTTGCTTATTCATTGACATTTAGTCACTACTCAAGTATTGAATATTTTACAGATGTGTAATTAGGTATGAATGTATCAGACATATTTCCATTATGTTACACCTGGCCTGTAGAGAAATCAGAGCACAGAACACAAATTGAGCCTCTCCTAAGTCACTCCATAAGAAAACCAAACAAAGAAGCATCTGCAGTCCAAAATGTTTGATTCATTTGAACACAAATATATTTGAAACAAAGACTTCAGGTAATGTAAATGTTTAAGACAAACACCAACGATAGGAGGCAACGATATATGATATCGTTGATATATGATATGATAACACAGGCTGTCACTGTCAACACCCCATCAAACCACACAGATGCACTGAAAATGAAGGTCAGGCGGAAGAGTTTCCCCCATCCAACACTTCAAAACATGCACCATCAACTCCTATTCGCTCACCAGCAGACAGCTACAACACAGAAAACAACAGCTCTTCAGGCATGAATTTAAGGAGAAGAAGCATAATCTTCCTGATACAGAACTGCACCCTCCTCATTAGTGCGGGGATCCACCTTCATTTTAAAGAGACATGCAAAACTTGGTGTGGCCCGAGCATGTTTGCTCCAGAAAAGCATTAAATGACTCCTGCCTCCAAGGAGTACACCAAAAATCATAGTAAAGCTGTATTAACCCACAAACCTGGGAAGTTGCCCACTGGTTTCTGATGCTGGAATATCCAGAATGGCCTCGGTCAACAGAGGGCGCACTTGCTCTTGTCTATCCTGCTTACACAGGCATGTGACAGATGCATAGACAATATATACGATGGACAAATTGGCCCAGCCTTTCGTCATTATACGAATTTAAAGCCGAATTGCTCTCTGTATTTCCAGGATTTTCTTCACTTCCTGGAACCACCACTTGTGCAGTAGTGTTGTACGCTTTTGGTGGGAGAGTCCCCAAGAGCTGCTGTGATGACGCTCGGCTCAAACAGCGTATACCCCGGGTGAGCTACGCAATCTTCGTACACCCATAGGCTGTATCAAGTGTCAATTATAGAAAACATGAACCCCCTAATAACATTTAAAAATGGAGCTGTACAGAAAAAAAGAGGACTTGAGCACAAACCAGTCTTTCAGTAACTACATGTCAACATCGCAACCAGGGGGGAGAAAAATTTATATGCTGAGTAATAAATTCATAGAGTTGGTCCACAGCTCCATAAGAATTGCTGTAGGAGGCAGGATTTATGACCTCTACTGCAGCCCGTCAGGGTGAGGGTGCTTTTCTTGCGATTGCTTCACCCAGCAAGGAGGCAGACCGAGTCCATTTTATATTAAGTCCATGGACAGATGCCTTAGACCTGAGTCAAATTCAGAGTCAAATGCGGACTCTCTAAATGGCCAAAATGTCTCTCTTTGGAACTTTCCTTCAGAGCAGCTACCTCTGGTCTGAAGAAATGAAGTCTTTGTGGAAGTGCCAAAAACTGGAGTCCCCTCACAGTCCACTCGAGGCTGGCTGTAGAGGCATTGGAAACCACATACATGCTAAGCCACAACCCCCATTTTAGAGCACAGTTACCTGTAAACATGTTCACAGCAGTTTTGTTCTAAATAGCTTTGGGCTCCTTCAGTACCCACTGCACTGGGATTATTTGTGATTATTTGGAAGATATTTAGGTTTAGAGATTAACATGGGTGACCAGACTGACAGGTGGGGAGACTTTTTTTTGTTTGCAAGACGGCTAAAGGCCCAGGCAGGTCAACTGGAGGTGAGATGGAGTCAGCACTGCTAATGTGGTGACTGCAGCAAATAAACCCTCAACTCTGTTTATTATACAGCCTATGGTTCCCACTTTTCCTATAAGCTTTATTGGTGGTCTCCTGTCCTGGCCAACAAGCCAACTTTCTCCACTCTGGTTGTTGGTTTGTAAATGAGTTTATTTTGATGGTTAATCTTCAGAACAGTCGAAATGTTAAAAGTAAACTCAGTTTTCAACTGTGTGTATTTCTCAGCTGGTAATGCTTCATTAACTAACAAGTGGGAGGGAGAGAAGTGAAGCAGCAATCTGCCAAAAAAGACTTTAATCACAATCACAGAGCGTCAGAGACAGAGAGATGTGGGATGTAAAAGGGTGTCAGCTGACACATTGTTAGCACATCACATCACAAACACATCTGCTTCCTCTGCAGATCTATATAAAGGAGATGTGTGGGAACCCATCACCCCAATCACGTGGTGTCTGTGTTTTTGAAGCTAACAGTGATTTCCTGAAAAATGTTGGTCTTCAACCCAAACTGAAGTCATTATTTTCTTACCCAGTTGATGAGTGAAGGAGGAGGAAACAAAAAGTCAGTGCAGACAGGATTTCATTTCCATCCTGTAATGGAGGAGACAGCCTGAGAAAATTAAAGAGGCTGGCTTCATCGTGGAAGGCAAACCATCAGCGTGAATAACACAGTGTAAACAATGTTTCATGTAGCTGAGTGATAAATAATTTCCCTCCTCCCAATTCACAGGGCTGCAACGTCGGCTTTGATCTGAACTGAGAGCACGGCTGTTTGTGAGAATATAGAGGCAGTGTAGCTGTTCCAGGGCCGAGAAGAGTCTTCAGGATTCCATCAAATACTGTGGGCTGCTGGCTAAACACCCGATGGACACAGGAAACACCACATTTAGTTCTTATAATGAAATAAAAAAAATCATTGATGTATCGAGCCAAACACCCAAGTACAGCACTAAAGAGGACTGTAAGTCAGAGGTTTCATCAACTGTTCCTGAACAACAGCTGCATCTGTCTGTATCCTGAGGGACCATGAGATGTCAGAGACAGAAACAAAGAGGACAAAGGGAAGGAAGGTGGCATCATTCTGTGCTATCAAGTATATCCAGCTGCAGCCACAGCACAAGTATGACCTCTGTGGTTAAAAGGCTGGTAGAGTGTCAAAGACATGGTGACGACACACCTGCTTTACTGCCATTAAACCAAATTACGGAGCACAACACAAAACCACCAAGACTGCTTTATGAACATGGTTTGTTGCAAATTTAAATACTCATGTTTGAACAGAATTATTTTGCAGATTAGGGTCTAGATTTACCAGCTGTTGGAAATCAGACCGCAGCATTTATGACTTATGACTGTAGGCTGATCAGGATCAATCCTGATTCTGAGACTGTGATGTCTCTGGTGGTTTAATGGAAAAGTTTTTATTCTAGTATGAAACTGTTGAGATGCATTATTTCATGTTCGAGGGGATTTCACTCCAAGGTAATATTTAAAATATTTCGGTGTTCTCTCTTTGACGTTTAGAGGGTTGATCTGTAAATATGTCTGTTTTAAGGAAGTGGGCCAAATATTTGACTAATAAAATCAATTCAGCTGTTCTCAGGTTTTCCTTTTTTTATATTTTTAAAATTTAACTTTCTGTCAAGAAGCTTTTAAAGGTCCCATATTATACTCCTTTTCAGCAGGTTCACATAGGTCTCAGAGGTCCCAACGGTCAATTTGAAGTTTGTTGTCTATAAATCCATCTTTTTTCCAGCCAGCCTAAAAACTCTTGAATGAGCTCTACCAAGAACATGCTGTTTCTGTGTGCTGCACGTGTCCATGCCTCCTTCAGCGCAAGCCACGCCCCTCCCTGTCTCTCTGGTAGTGGGGGTCACCAGACTGGAGGGGAAGAATTATCACTGTCCATGACGTCATGAAAGGCGAGGGTTTCAATTCGCCTGTTTGAGCAGACATTTTCTGAAAGGTGGAACAAGCAAGAGAGGGAGAGGATAGAATTTTTTCATTTTGGTGGGTTTTGTAGACAGGCTGGGGATACATATTAGAAAACCACTCTAAAGTGAATTTTATATAATATGGGACCTTTAATACCATGCAGATGTTCATGTATGGAAAGAAGGTTGAAGGCTTTTAATGGTAGGAAATGTCTTTTTCTGCACAGCGCACACACGCACGCACGCACACACACACACACACACACACACACACACACACACACACACACACACACACACACACATCACTTCATCTACTTCAGTAATTCATCAAACACCTTATGTTTCAATTTCATGTCTTAGCTATATAACGACAGTGTAACTCCAGTGCAGTGTTTTTCTGTTCAACATCAGATATATTTGAAAGCTGTTGGAGTGTGTGTTTGAGCCCACAGGAGTCATCTACAAGTCAGAGTCTGGTAGGAGGAAGCGTTTGTTTCATCTAACAACCCCCCGTCCTGATGCAGAGGGGAGCAGATGCACAGGGAGACGGCAGCTGGCAGGACGGGCCTCCTGTTGGGATCCTTGTCAGGACAGAGCTGGGTTTGACTAGGACTGAAAGTGCTCTGCTGTGTGAACTCAGGATACTGAAGTAGAGATGAAAACATGAGGAAAATCTTCTGTTCACACCATGACTTTAAGCCTATTTTATTTATTTTAGCTAGAAAAATATTGGATTAACAACTGCATATGATTTTTTGATGTCACCAAGACAGCGTAAGCAGCACACTTTAGCATGCAGTAGAAACGGCAGAGGTTGTTGACATAGGTTGAGTAGAGTGTTACACACACATTTAGTGCTACATATCCTCCATTGGCCTCCTCTTTTCCTGACAGTAAGTCTACTATTTCTGATAAGCCTATGTCCCATGGTCTTTTTCTTCATGTGACAGTTTCAGATGAGCTCCCGTTTACACATCGCCTCCCGCTGTCTCCACTATGTGTATCAGATTATTCCTGTTACCAGCTTAAGCAGCAGCTTAAGTTCCTGTTATCTCCAACTGCCTACAAAAGTTTCCCATGATCATCTGACATGCAGTATAGAAATGACTGAAACAAAAAGGAAAAATGACTTACATGTGAATAATGTTGAGTCTCTCTGATAACTGCAGGGTGGACATGTACAGTATTGTCCACTTGACTTGACCCTCAGTTTTATATCCCCTCCACACCTAAACAACTCGCTCTCCCATGAGTCAGCCACAGTTCTCATATTGTTCCTCCATATTTAGGAAGTAGAAAAACAAGAAGTCTCACCCCAAGCCTTTAAACAAAGTTCTAAATACACTCCTGCCAGCCCGGTCTGCTTATCCTCTAGAGCTTGAGATGCTTGCTGCAGGGTATATTTCCCAGAACTGCATGACATTATCTAACTCCAAAGTAACTGATACTGGATATAGTGAAGTACTTTTCTTGGCAGGGCTGTTTGTTGTGAATGTGTTGTTTGTGTGGGTCAGGAGGTATCTGGGCTTTATGCTGGTACATATGAACATGAAAAAAGCAAAAACAGGACTCTCTTTGCAGCTTTTTCTCTAAACTTTACCCGGGGACTTAAACATACACAAACACATGCTTAAATGCATCCAATACATGCTCTCTGTGGATTGCGATTATTACAACAGAATATATAAACTGTACTATTTAGAAAGAATGAGTTCTTCATTCAGCTGTAGAAGTGGACTTGATGTTCTGTATCCCTGTACCATCCAAGGTCTGCTCTTCTCTGGATCTGCCTTAAAAACATCTGGAGGTTGGCATCAAAAACTCATCCTAAACCACCTCACCTGCTTTGTTTTTGAATGAAAGAGCTGTAGTCTTGATTTAACCTCTACACTTCTTCAAGCTCACTATAAGGGTGAGCCTGCAAGCACTCTGAGATCTTCGATGATCTTTTTTTCTTGTATAAAATTAGGGTTGTGTCTAGACTTGTAGGGTTATTGACTAGTCTTGTAAAGCACTTTGTGCTGCATTTCTTTTTGCCTGAAAAGTGCTATATAAATAAAGTTTGATTTGATTTGATTTAGAGGTTGTAGTTGTACCATAAATTGATTAGTCAATTAATACCAGTATCTTCATCCCCTTTGTCCTTTTCCTCTGCTCAACGGGCTTGGAAAACTACGCATCACTACTTACACTATACTTCTCTGTTTCTCCAAATGCTCCAAAGAGTAAAACTATGAACATAAGTTAAAGTTTCCTGTGTATGCAAAGTGTGCTCAAGTACCTTGTAGGTAGGTCTTGACATTAACAGCTGCCAACCTGCACAATGTGGGTGAATTTCAGCTGTGGTCATTACCCAGGCACTCCCACTAGTCATTATGGTGGGTTGATTAATATATAATGATTGATATTAATATAATTGATGATCTACATTTTCTGGCTGTAGTCTTCTCAAAAGGCATCTTAGAAAATGAATTGCAATCTGATACTAGGACACTACAACTCCCATGAGCACCACCTGCACACAGTAGTTTGCTTCATGCTCCATCATAAAGCCTGTTGCCTCACACTTGCTACTAGAATAAGTGCACAGCATAACATAGGGTTATACATTTCAATATTTTCAACCATCTACATTAGCATCATTCTATGAGGGATGGATGGTGGAGACGAGTCTGGATTTGGATGTTTATAGTGGCAGTTCATATGCAAAGGGTGTGTATCCATTTAAAGTATCAATTTTATCAAAAATAATAAAATTATGAAAACATTAAGTGACCAGGAACTTTGGAAGACACAAATGTTTGATTTTACGTTTAACCTCTAAAGGCACAATGATGTCCCTGAAGCTTTAATGCTACATTACAGGAAAACGGACCCTTTTATAAGGTACAGGTTTGTCCCCGATGTGCTTCTATTTCTGTAACATGACACCTTGTTCCTTAAAGTGATAAAAGCATACTTCCATATTCAAAGAGCATGAATACATAAATATAAATGAACATGCATAAAATTAGCACTGCCTCTAGCTGCCAGATTATTTTTTAGAGCAGAGGAGCAACAACTGGAACACTACAGCCAGGTACTATTAATAAGATAAGAATAGGCCTCTACACGATTACTGTTCTTCACTTCATGGCAACTGTTCAAACCAAACAGCTGGAGATAATTTCAATGAAAAATTAGCACACATTACATGTTCACATTTAGTCACTATGGATGGATGGCTCGACCCTTTATGTGGTCATCCTGCATTTTCCTAAACATAGGCCTGAATTATTCTTTGGAGAAATAATATAACACCACTGTATAAATAATAAAAGAGTAATGTGGAAAACGACTCAACAGATTCACGTTCTTAATGGAAACGGAAAACAAAAGGAGGCTTCTCAGTGCTGTGAAACAAAGTTTGTAATTATGTGGTTTTTTTTTTTATTGTCCTAACTCTATAAAGAGAAAACACCAAAGTCCACGAGAGGGACAGCAGCTCAGTCGGAATTCAGTCTCCACTCTGACTTGGTTAATACCAGCAACATCATGGTGTCATGTGTATGTGTTTCCATGGTTTCCTTGTGGTCTTGAATTTGTATTAATGGAGATTATCAATCAATCAATCAATCAAATTTTATTTATATAGCGCCAATTCACAACAGTCGTCATCCCAAGACGCTTTTGAAAGAACAAGAGTAGGTCTAGACCACGCTCATTGTCTGATGAATTATCAAGAACCGACCTAAGATGGGTTTTTGGCCAATCTCATCTGACATGAGTAGCAGTGGCAAGAAAAAACTTCCTTTTAACAGGCAGAAACCTTGAGCAGGACCCGACTCATGCCAGACAGCCACCATGCCGCTGCTGGGTTGGGGAGGAATGTAGAGAGATAGGGGGAGAGAGGGAGAAAGAGAGAGAGAGAGAGAGAAGAGGGGAGAGGGCAGGGGGAGAGAGAGAACAAGATAAGGGGAAGGAGAGAGAGAATGAGTAAGAGAGAGGACGGGAGAGAATAGAGAACAAGGGTGAGGGAGAGACAGGGGACAGCAGCAACAACAACAACAACAACAGCTCATGTAATGGTGAAACAAAATAAATTCAGTTTACAGGGTTAGGATATGAGTGATTATGGACAATGTTAAATTAATTTAATGTGATTACAGTCAGCAGGCCTAATAGTAGTCAGCTCTAGTTTTATGTTATTAATATCAGTGAGGCTGATGTTCATGTCTGCAGTAACAATCCAGAGGAACCCAAGAGAAGAAGGAGCTCAGGGCCTGAGGCGGACAATCATAGACGATGCGGCTGGAGTCAGGCAGGTCTGCAGCAGCCATCAGTCCAGAGCAACCTAGGAGACTGGGGCTCAGAGACATACAGAGAGATCTGGTTAGCAATTTGATGGGAGAAAATGACTTCAATGTACAGGATAATGAAGTAACTAATTATGGACTATGTTAAATTAATTTAAGGTGATTAAAGTTAAAACTCAATGGCAGTTTACTCTAGTTTTATTTTATAGATGTCAGTTAGGCTGACGTATGTGTCTGCAGCAACAGTCCAGAGGAGCCTAAGAGATGAAGGAGCTCAGGGCCTGAGGTGGACAATCAAAGATGATGCAGTTGGGGTCAGGCAGTTCCACAGCAGACCGTCTGCAGCATTAGTCCAGGGGAAGCTAAGAGACTCAGAGACACTCAGAGAGAGAGAGAAATCTGGTTAGTGACTTATATGGGGCATAAAGATCTAAAGGAGAGACAGACTCTAGCTCAGTGAGCCAGATAACCCCGACAGTCTAAACCTGTAGCAGCATAACTAAGAGCTGGTTCAAATCAGCCCCAACTATAAGCTTTATCAAAGAGGAACGTTTTAAGTCTACTCTTGAAAGTTGAGAGTGTGTCTGCCCCCCGAACCTCGAACGGTAAATGATTCCAGAGGAAAGGTGCCTGGTAGCTAGAAGGTTCTTCCTCCAATACTACTTTTAGAGACATTTGGTACAACGAGCAGACCTGCAGACTGTGAGCGTAACGGTCTAGACGGAAAGTAAGGTATAACAAGCTCCTCGTGATATGATGGAGCCTGGCCGTTAAGCGCTTTATATGTCATAAGGAGGATTTTAAACTCAATTCTAGATTAATAGGGAGCCAATGAACAGAGGCTAAGACAGGAGAGATGTGCTCCCTTCCTCTGGTTCTAGTCAGTACCCGTAATGCTGCATTTTGGACCAGCTGAAGATTCCTTAAAGACTTATTGGAGCAGCCTGATAAGAGAGAATTACAGTAATCCAGCCTAGAGGTAACAAAGGCATGGACTCGTTTTTCTGCATCACTCTAAGACAGGATGGGTCTAATTTTTGAGATATTGGGCAGGTGGAAAAAAGCTATCCTAGAGATTTGTTGAATGTGGGAGCTAAAGGACAAATCCTAAACATATAAAAGTCCCAGATTTCGCACAGTGGGGCTGGATGTCAGACTGATGCCATCTAGCGTAGCTATATTATTAGAGAATGCCTCTCTAAGGTGTTTAGGACCGAGGACAAGAACTTCAGTTTTGTCTGAGTTGAGCATCAGAAAGTTATTGGACATCCAGTATTTTATATCTTTGAGACAAGCTTCTAATTTGGTAACCTGGTTTGCTTCTTCCGGCTTCATGGATAAGTATAACTGGGTGTCGTCTGCATAACAGTGGAAATTAATCGAGTACTTCCTCATAATTTTACCCAGAGGAAGCATGTACAAGGTAAAGAGGATCGGTCCAAGCACCTCCAAGCGGTGGTCGATTGTGTCAAACGCAGCACTAAGATCCAACAGGACAAAAACAGAGACAAGACCACTGTCCGTAGCCATGAGTAGGTCATTTGTCACCCTCAGCAGAGCAGCCTCCATGCTGTGATGGGTTCTAAATCCAGACTGGAAATCCTCCAATAAACCTTTGTTATGAAGAAAATCACAAAGTTGATTTGCAACAACTTTCTTTAGGACTTTAGAAATAAAAGGAAGGTTGGATATTGGTCCCTAGTTAGCTAGGGTGCCTGAGTCAAGAGTAGGTTTTTTAAGGAAAGGTTTAATCAAGTCTGGACTGGAAGTCCAGTTAAAAACTACTTCCTGTGCCATGAGAGGACGCTGGTGTGTATGTCGCCACTTCTCATGTCCAGCTATTTCACTATTTATAATCCACCTGATACATTTCACGAGTCTAATTCTGCCATTCTCACATACTTTTCTATTACAACTTTAATTGCACTGTGCGACCAGCAGTGATCAAGCACTACCAACGTTACCTGGATGAATCCAGCTGGCTACTACGGAACAAACCAAAATCTTACCCTTGGACAGACTACCCTGGCACCACCAGTGGCAGATCCTATTCTCTCCGACCAACATCACTGCGGCTTTCTGGATTCCAACGACAACGTCGTCGCTGTATCCAGGTGGGACCTCCACTCGAAATTGCCCTGCAGTGCAAACCTGTGGCTTAGCGCCAAGCTAGGTGCGCCCCCGGCATGGCTCTCTTCAGATACTCCGCAACAGAACCGATGAATCTCTGCTCCTCCACCCCCCTGAGCTGCCTAGATGTCTTAAAGTCTCTCCACATCTTGCGTCATCCCAGATATGTCCACCAAGCATCCTGATATAGGTTTGTTCATATGAATACAACTCTGACTGTCCCTACAGTCCGATGCCATACTTCCTTGTTGCGATGTCATCAAAACAAACGTCATGCAGAGCTTCCCAACCTGCGTCCTCTGGCTTGTGCTGCCATACCTGGCCCCTCTGATGCGCCCACCAAAAAGACCGCAAACTTTATGCTCCTGAATACTCGCTCATTAAACAACAAGGCAGAATTAATCCATGACATAATCACTGAAAGAGAACTTCATTTCATTTGTCTGACCGAAACATGGCAAAATCAGTAGGATTTTTTATCTCTCAATCTGGCCACTCCCCCAGGCTATGTATACATCCAAAAGCCTTGCTCCATGGGGCATGGTGGTGGGCTGGCTGTCATACATAATTCAGACATCATGATTAAAGATCTTCCTATTAACTCCAGCACTTTAGAGTGTATGCATTTTGTGTTGACAGGGGCTGCACAGCTACAAGTTGTGCTTGTCTACTGCCCTCCCAAAGCCACCAGCGGATTTCTCCTTGAGTTCTCTGAGTTACTCACCACTGTCTGTCCCATGACCCCATCCACCATTATTTTGGGCGATTTTAATATTCATGTGGACTCACATAGCTGCCCTTTCGCAACTGAATTCTTATCCCTCCTCGAGTGTTTAAACATAACACAGCATGTACATGGTCCCACACATGTCAAAGGCCACACCTTGGACTTAGTGTGCTCCACTGGCATAACTCCCCTCAATCTCCAGTGCCTGGACCTAGCTGTCTCGGATCACCGTGCCATCCTCTTCTCTGTACCTGAGCCTCCAACCAGACTGTGCGTGAATCAAACAATCACTTTCAGGAACATCAAGCGGGTATCCACACCTGCACTGTCGAGCATGCTGGCACTACATCTTGCCTCCCACCCCTCCAGCCACACTGTGGATGCCCTCACTGAGCACTACAACAAAACCCTCTCTCTCAGTCTGGATGCTGTAGCCCCCCTGAAGACTCAGTCCATCACTTTCAGCCAGCCTGCACCTTGGTTCACTCCTGAGCTCCGCCTCATGAAGGCAACTGGGCGTCGTCTTGAAAGACTATACAAAAAATCTGGACTAGCTGTACACCAAGAGGCCTACAAAGACCATGTGGGGAATTACAAAGAGGCTCTCTCCTTGCCAAAAACTCTGTACTACTCCACTCTCATCAGTAAACACCAGAATCACCCAAAGCAACTCTTCTCCACTGTTAACCGTCTCCTCCGCCCTCCAGATCCACCCAAACCAACAGATGCCACAGAACTCTGCCGGCGCTCCATGTCCACCTGCCTTTCACCTGAAGGACTGCAACTCAACCTCTTCTGCCTATCCACATCAGTGCTCCCTCTCCTCATTCTCACCACTCAGCAATAACCAGGTCATGGAACTTGTGTCTAAAGCTAAAACCACCTCTAGCAAACTGGACCCCATGCCCACGGCCCTGGTAAAGGCATGTCAGCCCACACTCTGCCCTACCATGACCGACATCATTAGCACCTCCCTTACATCTGGTGTAGTACCCTCCAGCTAAAACGGCTGTGGTCATTCCCACCCTCAAAAAATCCGGCCTGGACCCTGATGACCCTGGAAATTACCGCCCAATCTCCAACCTACCCTTCCTCTGCAAGATTCTGGAATGAGCAGTGGCTGCCCAACTACAACACCACATGTCCCACCATGAACTCTATGAACCCCTCCAATCTGGCTTTCGACCCCACCACAGTACGGAAACAGCTCTCATTAAGATCATGAACAACCTCCTCATAGCTGCAGACAATGGCCTCATCAGTCTCCTCATCCTCTTGGACCTATCTGCAGCTTTTGACACAGTCTCCCATACCATCCTGCTTCACCGTCTCCATGAACACTTAGGCCTCTCTGACTCCGCTCTCTCCTGGTTTCACTCTTACCTCTCCAGTAGGACACAATACATCACTACCAAGGACTCTAACTCAACCCCAGCTCCAGTCAACCACGGCGTGCCCCAAGGCTCAGTGCTTGGCCCCCTGCTGTTCACCATCTATATGCTCCCTCTTGGCCAGATCATCTGACAACATGGACTTAGTTTCCATTGCTATGCTGACGACACCCAGCTCTACATTAGCACCAAACCTTCTGCCCATCTCCCTCCCCTATCACTAGTTCACTGCCTACACGAAATAAAGACATGGATGGACACCAACCTACTCAAACTGAACAACAATAAAACAGAGCTCATGGTGGTGGCCCCTCCATCTCTGTCCAAGGAAGTTGGTGATATTCTTCTGAATGTCAATGGCTGTACCATCAGGCCTTCCCGAGAAGTGCGCAACTTGGGTGTTATCCTGGACTGTCACCTCTCACTCCGAGCCCACATCAGTAACACCATCAAATCCGCCTTCTTCCACCTCAAAAACATCTGCAGACTCCGGCCCTCACTGTCAGACTCTGTTGCGGAGACTCTGATTTATGCTTTCATCTCCTCCCGTCTGGACTACTGCAACGGGGTCCTCTTTGGTCTTCCCACCAAAGCACTGGACAGACTTCAGCGTGTCCAAAACTCAGCTGCCAGGGTCCTCACACGTGCAAAGCAGTGGCAACACATTACCCCCACACTCAAGCAGCTTCACTGGCTCCCAGTGAAGCTACGCATCACCTACAAAATCCTACTCCTCACATACAAATCCCTCCACGCTCTTGCTCCCCAGTACCTCTCCGATCTCATCCAGCATTACTCCCAATCAAGGTCCCTGAGGTCCTCTGGCAAGGACCAGCTTGTCATTCCCCGCACCAGGCTACGGACCTTTGGTGACAGAGCCTTCTGTGTTGCTGCCCCCACCCTTTGGAACAGTTTGCCCCTCCATCTCCGCCAGGCCCCCACACTGTGTATGTTCAAAAAGCATCTGAAATTGCATCTATTCACTGAAGCCTATGGTCCTTAACCACACTGCCCCCACCCCCACTTCTTCCCCCTCCCCTCCTCTCTCCTCTATCCCCTAGCCCCATCTCCTTTTGTACAGCTACCTTGGGTTACTTGAAAGGCGCTATATAAAACTAAGTTATTATTATTATTATTATTTATTAATGCAGTCTTAAAAGACTGGGGAACATATCCTGTTAATAAAGACGTATTGATCAAGTTAAGCAGGGACGTACTGATCAAAGGAAGAGTTTCCTTCGGCAGTTTAGATGGAATTGGGTCTAAAAGACACGTAGATGGTTTGGCTGCCAACACCACTGAATTTAACTCGGGGAGGTCAATAGGTGCAAAGTTACTAAGGTGCACCAGAGGCCTTAGATAACCCTGAAATTGTTGAGGAGCCCCTAAGAGACAGACACTTGACGAAGGCAAGAGGTTACTAATTTTAACTCTTATTTTAAAAAAAAAATTCATTGAAGAAGCTCAAGAAGTCGTCACTGCTGAGGACTAATGGGATACATAGTTCAGCGGTGCTCTGACAGTCCGTCAGCCTGGCTACAGTGCTGAAGAGATACCTGGGGTTATTCTTATTTTCTTCAATAAGAGACGAGTAGTAAGTTGTTGAGCACATTGTAAGGCCTTCTTATATTTGTAAAGACATTCCTGCCAGAGAAAACGAGCTTCAGCTGTTTTGGAAGAGCGCCAAATCCTTTCTCGTCTTCTTAATAACTGTTTCAGCTCACAGGTTTCAGCATTATACCACAGAGCTAGCCTCTCGCGTGTAAGAGATTTCTGCCAAAGAGGATGTTCAAGTATGAGCTATCAATGAAGTTCTTCTCAAGCACAGAATTAAGAGAATTGCCTCCTTGAACTTAGTCACAGCATTTTCAGACAACCTTCTAGTTAGCACGGTTCTGTTTTGAGGAGAGTAGCCTGAAAGCACAAATTCAAAAGTTACTAGAAAGTGATCCGATAACAAAGGATTTAATGAGCTGACAAGGCTTCAGCTTCAAGGCCATAAGCCAGGACAAGATTGAGGGTGTGGTTAAAGCAGTGCATAGGTCCATGTACACACTGTGTAAACCCAATTGAGTCCAGCAAGGACAAGAAAGAAATGCTTTGGCTATTATTTTCCACATCCACATGAATATTAAAGTCACCAACGACAATGACTTTGTCTGCACTAAGGACTAGATTAGATAAAAACTGAGAATTCTGACAAAAACTCAGATTATGGGCTGGGAGGGCGTCAAACTAGCAAAATACCAGTGGTCTTATGGTCTTTGAGGCTGGATGCAGAAGACTGAGAACAAGGCTTTCAAAAGAGTTATAATCCAGTTTTGGTCTAGGGTTAATTCGAAGACTGGAATTGTTAATAGCTGCAACTCCACCACCTCAGCCAGAGTCCCGAGCAATGTAAAAGCTTAGTTGGCTAGGAGGAGTGGATTCATTTAAACTGACATATTCATCCTGACGCAGCCAAGTTTCGGTTAGGGAGAGTAAATCAATGCGATGATCAGAGATTAGTTCATTTATTAACACAGATTTAGAACTTAGAGACCTTATGTTCAGTAGACCACATCTTATCTTACTACTACTCGGTTCAGCTATGTTAACAGTTTTAAATCTAGTAAGGTTCTTGTTATTTACTCCTTTGTTAATCGATCGGTTAGAATTAAAGAGCCGAGGACGAGGGACAGACAGTCTCTAAAGTGATAGTAGCAAGGAGGCTGCTCTAACAAAAGTGCAGAGGAGCGTGCAGGACTGAGGCTCTGCTCCCTGATCTCTATATCAAACTGACTGTTGCTAGAGGGCTGCTCTGAGGGGAGTGCAGAGGGGCATGCAGGAATGCGGCTCTGCTCCCTGGTCTTTATATCAAACTGATTGTAACTAGGAAGCTGCTCTGAAGGGAGTGCAGAGGAGCATGTAAGACTGCGGCTCTGCTCCCTAGTCTCTGTATAAAAGTGATAGTGGCTGGGAAGCTGCTCTAAACGAGGCGCAGAGGAGAGTGTAGGACTGCGGCTCTTCTCCCTGATCACTAAATCAAACTGATTGTAGCTAGGAAGCTGCTCTGAAGGGAGTGCAGAGGTGCGTGTAGGACTGCAGCTCTGCTCCCTGATCTCTGCTCTGAATTGTCAGTGGTTCGGACTAATAAAGTCAGCAAGATTTCTGGATAAACGGGCCGCTCTATCTCGAGTGGGATGAATGCCGTCCCGACTAATTGGACCAGGCTTGCCCCAAAACGACTTCCAATTATCAATGAAGCCCACGCCATTTTGCGGACTCCACCTCGACAGCCAGCGGTTGAGTGATGAGATATGGATACACATCTCATCAGTTGTCTGATCAGGCAGGGGACCAGAGAAAACGACGGAGTCCGACATGGTTTTGGTGTATTCACACACCAATTCCACATTCAATTTAGTGACTTCCGACTGGCGGCACCGGGAGTCATTAACGCCAACATGTACTACAATCTTACGGAATTTACATTTAGCCTTTGCCAGCAGTTTTAAACTACCTTCGATGTCGCCCGCTCTGGCCCCCGAAGACACTGAACTATGGCCACTGACTTCGCTAATTTCACATTTCGGACCACAGAGTCTCCAATCACAAGAGCGTCAGGCTCAGCAGGTGTGTTGCTGAGAGGGGCAAATTTGTTTGAAATGTGAATATGGTGGTCTAACTGGGCTTCTTAGGCTTGCTGCTATGCTTCTCTTTCCCAGTAACCCAACCACTACTACATCCCGGCTGCTTGGGATCTGCTAAGCTAAGCTAGGCTGACACGCACCGTCCCTGGCTGGCTACCACTTCTCTAGCATTGGTGCGGAGCTGTTTTTCCAACACTGTAATCCTCGCCTCCAGAGCTAAGAATAAACTACACTTAAAGCAGGTATCGTTATTGTCTATGGAGGACGAGGAGTAACTAAACATCTGACACACTGAGCAGAAGCGAGCAGGAGAAGCAGGAGACCGGGGGGAAGCCATCTTTAGCGAGTGAAGCTAAGAGATGCTAAGAGAAGCTAAGACTTCGTAAAGTAAACCACCAGAGAGATCACCCGGAATGGAGATAAAGACGGTGCTTGGTGAAAACTATCAGATATTCTCACAGACTTTTAAACAAACAGATGTATTGATAGATTAAAGAGAGAAAATAACCCAAACAGCAAGAACGCTATCAGAAGGAGCAAAACACTACACACACAGTTCAACAGCAAGGAAGGGATTGATGCAATGCTCACACTCATCAGTTGGGAGGAGGAGTCAGTCATCCTTAAAAAAGAGAAGATCTCCTCCCTTCATGTTAATTCTCTGTCCTGTGGTTGGTCTTTTTGGTACTTTATCATCCCATTAGCAGCCTTTACTTCAAAATGCAGTGCTTTTATCCTGTAAAAGATCTTTTCTCTTATAAAATATGTGAGTTCTTCAAATAAAATGCATTGACAATAACTTTTGCTATATCGATCTATATTGTTGGAAAACGTAATGCAGCTCAGCTCTCTTGAATATTCAACCTTCTTGTAAAGTATTGCTCTGTTGGACTCTTTTCACACAAAAATGATTGACACAGTGATAACAAAGTGGTGGATTTAAAAACAGACACAATAGAGTGCTGAATTTTCAAATTCCAAAGCAGATAAATTCAATTTCAAAACATTAACTTTCATTTCAAATTCAATATAATTATTCAATTTCAGTTTATAGTGGCACATATCTCAGCCCATAGGTAAATTTTCAATGAAAGCTACTGAATTTTCCAGGATGTATGTCTCAAACAGGCCTTAGTTTCAGGGACTTCTCATAAAGGAACTTAATGGTGGACCCACTGATGTTTGTGTTTCCAGGGGAACTAACGCAGACCAGGTCAATGACCTCCAGGGAAAGATTTTTAGATTTGAAGTTATGTGCACAACTCTTCAATCAGGTCTCCACTGAACTTTTCTTCATTAAACCTGTCACAGGGTGCAGGAAAACTCTACTGATTATTCAGTCATGAAAAGTTCACTGGAAACATCCGCTCCTGTCCTGTTTACTTCTCTCTGCTCAGCTGGTCTCTCTGTGTGAAAAATGCAAATAAAGCAAAGCCAAAATATGTATTTAGTTTACTGATTACTGATACAATGGAAAGTACCTTTCCCTGAGCAGCGGTTTTTCAAAGGGTAGATCACTTACCAGTTACCCTCCTTTTGTAGTAAAAACACAGAGTTCCTCAGAAGGTCCCTGTCTTTATTGTTTTGTATTGTGGGTATTTGGATATGTTTTGTTGTTTTTGATGGCTTGTGTAATGTGCATAGATCTCCTCAGAGATGTTTAGACTGTCACTTTCAAACTGGCATACTTCTCTACATGGCTGTCACACCCCTTGACTAGTGTGATACATGAATATCCCTGAAGCCTGGACCCTGTGCCTGTAGGTTCTTAAATGCTGGGCATATAGTTCAGTCCAGTGCCAGAGCTTTTTGGACCAGTTTGCCTCATATGCTCTTCTCTGTCCAACGAGGTCTGGTGCTCTGGTTCCTTAAAAGCAAATGCTGATTTGTGTTGGACATAAACCAGCCTTTTTGCCTTCATTACTGACGTTGTACAACCCTCCTAGGGCTGCACGATTTTGCCAGAAATAAAATCCAGATTCTTTTCTCTGGAAACTCAATTTTTGATTTTGATTTCTTATTCAGTGACAACTTCACCAAACTTCACTTAATAAGTTTTTTCAATCATCTCTCAAAATGAAACCACTGAAAACAATGTAGTACATATGCCAAGTCAGTAAGTAGCGCTGTAACACTGCAGAGGAAATGCACAAAAGATGAAAGAAGAGTACATAGCATGTGTATAAAGGTTCATTTGGCCCAACACACGCAGGCGCCATAAAAATGTTACGCTGTGTGTCACATAATCGTTTCAAGAGAGATGCAGATAGCCGTCCACACGGCAGTTATATGGATGAAGTGCTGGAGACACAAGACATGTTAGAGAGGAAAATTGACTTGAGGATTTTAATTTTTTAACGTCGTCATAATCAAATAATCTGGTTATGATTTAAAACAATTAATTGTGCAGCCCTAAACCCTCTCTTTAAATAGCTAATGGTGTGGTTTCATGTGTTCAGCTTGTATTTGTTAGAGCTCTACTGAAAAGCATTGATTGTATTTGAGGATTAGTCCACCATTGTAATTGTTTGCTGAGGGAACAGGATGTTGAACCAGTGACTTTGTGACCGGGGCTCAGCGTCTATGACCCATTAGCATATTCACACTGACTATTGACTCAGTGTAAATTGAACTCCAAGCTGACTAACAGCGCCATATGGACTGGACAGATGTAGGTGCCACCACCAAGGGACATGATGAGCTATTTATATGTTACCCGCTCACTCTCTCCTTTACTCCTAACATCCTGGCTGTGGGCTGTGTAGTCTGAGCTTTAGCAGAGTGAACATGCAGGAGAAAAACCCACTCAGGTAAATTATTCATCACAAGGCTTACATCTAATAAAAGGAAGCTGGATGTCTGCAGCACGTAGCCCAACAACAGCTTAAAAAAACTGGGATAATATTTGTTGAGATCAAAGTGACACCAGCTAAATTATAATTGATGACACTAAAGGCGGTGACATTGCTCTGCTTAATGATCAAAGACAGACTAACAAGCAGCACAATCAGTCAGGACTGGCTGCCACGGAAAGCTGTTCCAGCAGGTTTGGCAGAGGCAGTACAGGGTGAGAGCCAGCGTTCAAGGGTCTGTACTGAGACACAGATATTCAGGCTTTTAGTTCATAACTGCACCAGCAGCTGATAAACAAAGGCCGGGCTCTTAGAAGTGGTTTCAAGACAGAGGGAGGCACTATTTTCATGCTGATACTTGCTACCTGCTGCACAAGACATAAAATAAAAATTAACGGATCTATTTGGTTCAGTGTGACTGGAAAAGAAATAACAATCTGAACAAATAATGGTAAAAGGCTAATTAGGGAAAAGAAAGAAAAATAAATACATGTATAAAACATAAAAGAAAACAGCTAAAAGAAAGACATTAAAAGGCTTTTAAAAAAACAAAGCAAACCCACCATCGAGATTAAAAACCAGGTCTGCCTCCTCTGACGCTATGGTGGTGGTGAGCAGCGGCAGCTTCTCCAAGCTGACACAGGAGCATGGCTTCAAAGTCGGTTCAAGCTCTCAATGCAGTGTTGAGGAAGTTGCTCTAGCTGTAGGTGAAGTGATCAGGTATGGGTCAGGTAAATCTGCTGCTTGAATGAATGGTGCAGTGGTCTGGTTTATTGAGAAAGTGGAGCAGACTCGCTTGTCAGGCATTTCTGTGAAGGAATAGCTGTTCAGTTACTCCCACTGACTCTTCCAGCCACTAAAATCACACAGTAATGATATTTTTGTGATAGATATTCTTGATATTCTTGTGCAGAAAGTTATCATGGCATGGCAAAGTGGTTTCTCCCATTAAAAAGGTGTTGTCAGGTTGTAAATCTCCATTGTTGAAACATGTTGTCTCCCATTGGAGACAACTGTGAGGTGAGAGAAGTGTGTAAGACATGTGAGGTTAGCAAGGTGGGTGAGGTAACAGAGGTGTGTGGAGTAAAGGGAGGAGAGAAAGATGGGGTGAGGGAAGAGCAGGTAAGTGAAACAGGCAAGGTAAACAGAGATGATAGCAAAAAGGTAAGTAAAGCGAGCGGAGTGAAGGGAGGAGAGAAAGGTGAGTTAAGGAAAGAGCAGGTAAGAGAGACAGGTAAGGCAGGACAACGGAGTTGTAGTCAGGTAAGTGATTCAGGTAAAATGCTGGGCTTTCTTGTGAGCAGGCAGGTGAGGTCAGTGGAACAAGTGAGACAGGTAAGGCCATAAAGGTGATGGAGACTGAGGTTTCTGGTACGTGGCTTCTTAAAAAAAGTGCAGCAAGAGGATGTGATGGCAGCAGTTAAAGCCAGTGAACAGATAAGTGAACAAATGGCAGCAATGCGTGTGCAAGATAACAGCAGTGACAGTGAGGGCTGGCTCTCTGACTATAGCGATATCTCAAGATAGATCATTTTCTGCAGTTGTGGGGCCTTAAAGGGATTCTGTGCAATGTTTGTGATGGAAAACAATTTTAAAAACAATGTCTGTGCTGACTTTTCTTAAACTAAACATTCAACATTTCATGCATGTCCATTTGACCTCATTGTAAATAACGTCTTAAATATTAATAAAGTCTTTCTCTTTCCTCTTCTTTTTCTTCTTCTGGCTGGTTCTGTGATTGGATTCAAGTTGGACTCAGTGGAGGATGTGGTGGTGAGATCTACACTGAAGAAGGTGGAGACTGTTCTAAAGAACACAAATCCCCCACTTCACAATATCTCAATGGACCAAAAGGCCAATGGTGGTGGACGGCTCCCCTCTCTTCGCTGCAGGACAGAAAGATTCAGAAGGTCTTTTGTTCCCACAGCCATCAGACTTTACAACTCTTTTATAAATAGTAGATGACTTTTGAGACATGACAAATGAGAGGACAGACAAATGAATTTCCCTTTGGGGATCAATAAAGTTATTCTTATTCTCCTTCTTTATCTTTTTTCTCCTCCACTCATAGGTCAGCAGTATTGCATTCAGTTTATCAGGACAGGTGTGTGTGTGTGTGTGTGTGTGTGTGTGTGTGTGTGCGTTTGTGTGTCTAAGTACCTATGTAAAGGAAGTGTGGACAGGAAGAGGCTTCCAGATGTTGTCACACTTTTCAGCTGATAATGACTGTGGCTTCACGGTCCATGTGTCTTTGGGCGATTTAATTTTCCATTCAAAGACAGGTATGAAGACCGCACTTGTTCTCCTCTGTTAATTTCAGAGATAATAACCGCGTGCATTTTATGATAAACTGACCACCAAACTAGAAATGCTTAATGCAGAAATCTGGACACTCCACCAAAAGGTTCACAGCCAGGTTCAAACTAACTGATATGATGCTTAAATACTACAACTTCTGCTGTGCTTTGTGTTGCATAGCAACACAAGAATAAGCATTAAAACAAAAGGTGTAACTGGCTCTTCAAACTAGTCCTGAATGACCACACCAAAGTACAGTAAATATGCTGTGATGGCCCTGAATGAACACGGCCACTGGCAGGTTCAGTTTCTTTCACTACATTGCAGGAACAATCAATGACATCAGTAGTTGTTTCAGTCCCCTGCTCTTGCTGCTCTTGTAGCGTTTAATCCTCTATCTGTTACCCAAAGTCATAGAAAAACTGTGTGCAGACCAAGAGCTTAAAATTTATATCATTCATAATATCATCACGTGAAGAAGTGAATGAACTCTTTTAAGGGTTGTTGGCAAATTTATAACCATTGAAAAGGTCTTATGTGACGGCTGTTACATGAACTTACCACTTGTGTCTGATTTTCTGCCGAGCAGGCTAAGGTGGTCTGAAAGAGTGCAGAGTAAATTGTGATTTACCATGGTCAGTGAGACCTTCACCACAGTCAAATGCTTGGGTAATAAGAGTGCAGCCAGTGAGACGTGACCCTTACTTATTTATTCAAAGGTGAAAGTGGGGTCTGTAAGATCTGCAAGCTTTGGATGTGTTTGTTAAAATATCACAGAACCAGCTATGATTTAAAGTTTATTTTCTTCCTCTGTATTTTGACCTGCCTGCACTTCTGTCTCCATCTCGCCTTGCACTTCTCAGAGTATTCTTAATATCTTTTTTATTTGTGAAAGGACTCTTGTTATATGAAGAAATATGTCAGCTCTGCCCCTGTGCTAATAATTCTCTTCCCCAAGTCGTCTTTTTCCACCCTATTCCACCCCTCACTTCTCCCTCCTCAAGAACAAACAGTGGAGATCTTCTGCATGCTGTACATATCTTAAGTTCTGACTTTCATGCCAATAAAGCTCATTTGAATTTAAGTGAATTGAACTGAATGTTTCTCGTTTCTATTTCAGAATCAGCTGAAGATCAAATTTTACTATTTCAAATGGATGATGAGCGCTGCTAAATTACATTTACTGACAATGAAATACTGTCAGAATTGGGTCCAGTCATTTCTGCAGTAACTTGAGCTTAACAAGAGATAACATTACACACATACAAGCATCACATTGGCCCTCATTTATCAAACAAATGTACGGCAGAAAACTGTCCGTATGACCATTTTCACGCAAGGATCGCCATTTATCAATTTGAAAGTGAGAGTATGATATGATCAAATCTCACGACAGGTCTCGCATCGTGTACCCAAGTTTGAGTAAGTGCAGATTTGTGGTGCAACAAATGTCTGTCTCAAAAAAGATTAAGACGTAAATAAAATAAAATAAATTTGTTACGTCCTTTGTGAATAGGCCTATTTGATAACTCTGCCCAGAAACACTGCCAAAGAGCAAGAGTGCCGTTTTAACATTGCGCACATGGGCCACTGTGGAGCGCTGCGTCTGACTCCTAAAAGGCAGGTGTCTCTGTCTTGGCCCAGCAGTGGGGACGTTGTTGTACACTCCTGAAAGGGTGTGGGACATCATTTGGGCCAGTACAGTTTTGCACAATGTTGCACTGGCGAATGGAGTGCCGTTGGATGTGCCGGTGCGATGTGAGGACCCGATGCCCAGAGAACAATAACAAGGCGAGACTCCACAAAGGTGCTGTACAGAGGAGACAGGACCTTATCGATGGATTCTGATGTAAAATATTAGTTTAGAAAGTGTTCTTGCTATTTAAAGGTGTGGTAGGCAGGATCTGAGGAAGTGCCAGTTTTTAGGAGAAATCTTGAATGTAAACACTACCCCTCCCAACCAGTTTTCCACTCATCTCCTCCTCTCTGCTCCAGGAAGCCCGCCCACAAACAGACGCTCCTGCTTGCTCGTATCATTTTAATAAAATTCAGATATAATGCAGATAAATACTTCAGATAATTACAGATGGGGCCCAGTCAACGTAAAAGTAAACAGTATTGGTGCTACTGTAGATGCCAACAGACTACCAGCAAACACAATGTTTGCAGGACTTCTACAACTAGGATAATGTGACATACTCCAGGACCCAAAGTAAACAGTTTAGCAGTGCAACAACACGCAGCAGGTCCCGTTTGACAACAAACACTTTGTTACAGACACTTGGCTTACTTTGTTAAAGTGGTTTACCTGTCCAGCAGAAAGGTTACAGGGTCCGTAAGATCCTGAAGCATCCCCCATGATTGTTGACCCGGCTTTTTTAGCTTTTGTCCGGTCTATCTCCTTTTTAGGCATCTGTTATTCTGCCATAGTCTCCGGTGTTTACTTCCTTGTCTTGCTTGTGTTTGCAGCTATGGCTAAAGGAGGATTCAGACAATTTTTTGTACTTTCTGGTTGGTTTCTACCGTCCGATATTGTAGCACGCTAACTTTGTTTGGGCCCCTGAACAACACAGGGAAGCAGCGTCTGCCTTACAACCAATCAGGTTGGGGTAGGTGGAGAACTGCTTTGTTTACAGTCTGAAAGAGCGGAGTGCTGTGAAAATTTTAAATGTTGACTACACAGACATGACAAAACACAGCGATATTGTTATATTACCAAATGTCATCAATAACTAATTGCTATTGACTGATATTAAAAGCTTTTTTGTAAATACACCACAAAAAAGATGCTTCTCTAACAGATTCCTGCCTACCCCACCTTTAATCAGTGATAAAATCCAATAGAAATCCATAAAAATGTGCTTCAGGGGCAGCAACACACTGTTAAGTGACATTAATAATCATTTTTGTTCAGCCTCTGTCAGACTCTCCAGTCCACCCTACCTTACAAAGACCCAACAAATTAAAACTAAATACTTTCAATAATAGTAGCAACATACCCTATGTCATGGCAATAAAAAGATATGAGGCATGTATGAGATATTAATTTATCATCATGGGCAACTTATTGACTAATGATTTATTCAAACTTCAGCCACTGTCCACTATTCCGTGGCAGTGCTGTTCACGTCACCATAATCCTGCTCCAGACAGGAGTTTTCTGGACTGCTTTTATACCAGTTTTGATGCTTCCAAAGAGAAAATCCTTGTTAGTTTCCACCACTGATATGAGAATATCCACTTCCAGTTTGGAAAAGTTTCGAATATTTCTAATATTTCTCCTCTTTCATGTTTGACCTCAGTGGGTGAGGCTCCTGAACAATCGAGTTCAGCCACCGCATTTATCAAGACCCGATTATACATACGCTGGGGTTGGTCAGATATGAACCCTTTCAAAAATCTTACGTGTGTCCTATCGTAGGATGAATCCTGCACTCAGATCTGCATCCAGTACTACGCAAGATTGATAAATGAGGGCCACTGCTGATGCCTGGTGTCCATGCTGCAACTGTTGAATATAAACCACTGTAAAATCATGCATACCAACCACACTGCTACCATAAGACCAGCTGTAACATTTGGGATCAAACAATATTTCCCAATTTACTACATTTGCCATTGCAAACAGAAAAAAAAGGACATGTCATCGTAAGATAATTAGGCATGGATAACATTCATGTACTATTATCTCCACTTAAGTAAACAAGCTAATAGACTCTGAGCACGTTAGACTTGCTGCTCTTGTGCTAATTTGGATTGGCCATTGGGCTGGTTTTGTCACACAGAGAAAGCCTCCTCTGGGACCACTCTCATCACACTTTCTCCTTGCATTGAGCAGATTTGTGTCCATGAGTGCCGTCAAACAGCTGCTTGCTTGGTCATTGGCTTTTAGGAAGCTGTCACTCCAGCAGTTAATCAGCTTGAATTCATGAAATCTTTGCTTGTTGAAATTGTGATTAAACACTTCTTGGGGCATCACTGCAATTTACAAGTTAACCACTTACTCACTTACCCTCCAGGCTCGTCCAAGTTAGTCAACAGCATTTGCCTAATCTTGTGCTAATCATCCATGACCTCAGTCTTTGGCTTACCCCTGTCTGAAGCAGGAGTATGGAGGTCTTTAAAGCAGCACTGGAGGAAAAGGGGATCTTAGCTAACATCTGTCTGCTGCTAGTTAGCTGTCTGCTAAAAGACCCATTAGTTCAGTCACTCACAGAACAAGAAGAGTTGATTGAAAAGATGGATTTGTATGACTGGCTCAACTGTTCGCAGACCACACTTGTTGATAGGGTTGGGTATCGTTTGATTTTGAACGATTCCGATTCCAATTTCGATTCCTCATTTCGATTCCGATTCCTATCGATTCTCTAATTCGATTCTTTTAAAAGGCAGGATATCAAAAAGAAAAAAGAAAAAAAAAAACATGGTTTGAATGAGGGTGCTAACCGGGGCTCTTCTTTTTGGATGAAATTTCTGAACTTCTCCATGAATTTTTAAATCCTATTAACTTTTTAAGAACTTTACTATGAATTTCTCACAGAGCTATTTTCAACCAGCATATAAATATCAATTTTTGTTTTCGGGTCGTTTGTCTATGAAAAAGTACAAGGGCTAATGTTAGGTGGATATTTAAGTTTACTCACCGTACACAGTTCAATTTCTTTACCATTTCAAAGTTAGCAGAGGACAGAAGTAATTTATTGTTTCACTTATCTGATCCTGACTGGTTAGCGGAAGACCGGTGTTGTGCTATAGAATGCACCCCTGCCGTAGAATGCCTCCCCTACACTGATTAGCTTCTTAGTGGAAGAAATATGATCTCATATTTAATAAAACACGGGTATTTGATCATGAAAACGTGTCAAATGGAGCAGTAAACTTTCGTTTTGTTTGTATGTGTCTCAAAAATGCACACATAAAGGTGTACTTGGGTATATAAACTGTAGAGTAAGCTGTTAATGTAGAGAACATTATATTTTCAGGACAGTAAATATTCCGAATCAGAGGGCTATTGTTTTCGGCATATCTGAATAGCCTGAATGAAATCATTAAAGGCACACGCTTTAGATTCCGTCCAACGGTAAGAAAAACTTGGATTGTTTCGCCTTGTTGTGTACTTTCAACCGCGCTCCCGTCAGGGGTGCATTCTACGACACAACACCGGCGAAACGCGTCAAAGACGAGCACTCGGGTATTTCTCCTCCATGAATCCTGAGGTGTTTAATCATGTTGGTCGTTTACCCTCCTTTGCATGATATAACTGTATTGCTAATGTTGCATTGAGATAAGAGTTCATTCTTCCTGCTAAAGTTAGCCAAACTTTTGACCAACGAAGAAGAAGCTGCCGAACACCAACGAGGACGGAGCGTATGAGACGAAGTCACACAGAGAGAGGAGAGAGACAGAGAGAGATTACATTGTAACCCACAGCGGCTGCATTGCTGTGGGTTGCAATGTACTTTCTCTCTCTGTCTCTCTCCTCTCTCTGTGTAGCTTCGTCTCATACGCTCCGTCCTCATTGGTGTTCAGCGGCTTCTTCTTCGTTGATTTTCGGCGGCTTTTTCTTCCGGTCGGCGGACTCTGGCATCGAAACTTGGAATCGAAATTTTAATATTTGAACGATACCGGAAGAATCGAAGTTTTAGTCCCGATTCCCATCGATTCTCGATTCTCGATTCCCAACCCTACTTGTTGAACAACATGGGCTCTAAGATGAAACGTAATGTACAGAAATAGATACAGATAGAAAATAAAAAGTTTGGCCCCTTCAGCTCTCTGTCTTTTCAGACTCCATTAAACTTGATCTGACCGCAAGAATTTGCTTGAGTGACCTAAATTGTACACATAACTTAATGGACCATTTCTCTGCACATATCTTTACCGATCTGACAGTCTTGAAACAGTTATATGATTGTTTGTGAGCAGGAACATTAAGTCTCCCAGAGAAGTAATATTACTATACTGTCTGAGTTTGCATCTTCTCTTGATACATTGAGCTGGTACATTGGTATTAGCCTCGGGCCCATTGCTCTCCTTTGGGACAGACTTCAGCTGTCTAAGGACATTGAATGAATAAACTGGTATAGATTATTCATACACTTCTTGGTTTGATTTGATTCTGAACATGATATCATGATGCATTTTGGAAGACCACAGATGCAGAGTGCCGGAGCATGTGCCTCACATTCCCATTTTCATTTTAAAACTTGAGAATCAAACACTGGAGTGTTGTTTGACCCATTTAAACAGTCTTCTCTCAGAAGCACATGTAACAGAAAACAAGAGCAGTTCCTCACATTTTAAAAGCAAGAACAAGCAGCTCAATCCCAGTATTCCCACATGACTTTCTTTCCTAGTTCAGCAGGTGACATGCTGCCACAGGCCAATAGCCACAAGAGCAACAGTGAGGGCTACCATATGCTGCACGGCGGGTCATCTGGGATTGTAGATCCTGGCTCTGTATCAGGCTTCATTACCACTGTGCTGTCAACCAGAGAGGAGGGCAAGACTCTACAGCAACAGCTCTGTCAAAGACAAGCAGCTCCGGGTTCACTCAGCCAGATCTTCTTCTTGTACATCAAACAGTTTTATTCTGTTGTATGGACTCCAAACTTTTATTCAGACTTGAAAACAGACAATCAAGATGCCTGGAGTTTGACTTGTGCAGAGAGTTAGAAAACAGAGGGCCTTTCCCAAAGAGGGCGTCTGTAGGAGAGAATTAGGTTAATATCACTCAGCCATTGATTTCCTCAGGATGCAAGTTATCAATGTTTAAACAGCATTTTAAAAGCAGAAGTCTTTTTAATGTTTAAAAAGGCGAGAAACTAGAGCATGTGTTTCTGTCCTCGCCTGCTCGACTCACATGGCTCCCTGCAGAAAGAGAGCAAGAAATCTTTTTATGCAAGAAAAACTACCCCTGTAAATGTAATGTTTTATTCAGAGCCACTTCTCTTCATCATCCTCAACCTCCTCACTTACCCAGAAAAATCTGAATCTACCTCCACAAATTGAAATGCACCTCTACGACAGGGCTTCCCATGCACTTTTGACATTCTGTTGATATACCCTTCTTACAGGCAGACTCTGTGTGTGTGTGTGTGTGTGTGTGTGTGTGTGTGTGTGTGTGTGTGTGTGTGTGTGTGTGTATTTGTTTGTTTGTATGCAGCACTGAGGAGCTTTGATCAGTATAGCACCGAAGCAGAGGGAAGGGTTGGGGTTGGTCCCACTTACATTCACCTTCATGGGCTGACAGAGTTTGAGCATCCAAACAACATTAAGCAGTTAAAACTTTGGTGCTTAAATGGCTTAATCTTTAAAAGGAAGTCAAACAAGAGGCAATTAAAGTGAAAGACACAGGGATCAAACCATATTGTCTTCATATACCTTATTAATTACCTCCGCCAAGGAGGTTATGTTTTCGGTAGCGTTGGTTTGTTTGTTTGTTTGTTTGTCTGTGAACAACTTTACGGAGAAAGTTACAGACGGATTGACCTGAAATTCTCACCAGATGTGCGTCTCAGCCCCATGACGATCCCATTACATTTTGGTGGTGATCTGGATCACCTTCTGGATCTAGGAATTTTTTGAAGGATTCTTTATCATTGTGAGATAGGGCAAATTTTGGAATTTTTGCATTTAACTCTATAAAAATGGCCAGAGTCTTTAGTAAAAAATTACACAAAAAGATCTCAATGAGTTTTATGAGGTGTCAAAGGTTGATCCTGATCCAGACAAAATTCTGGATACTGTGATCCAGAACACACAAAAATAAGGGTGTCGTTGGAATTTTCAATGCTGAAAGATAACCAATGGGCGGCACAGTGGTGTAGTGGTTAGCACTGTCACCTCACAGTAAGAAGGTCCTGGGTTTGAATCCGGGTCAGGGCATTTCTTGTTTTAGGAACATTATGAACAGTGAACATACCGTTTAAACACAAATAAAAATTAATAAAAGACACGTAACAGTAAAAGTTTTTGCGTGAATCACAATATAAGGGGGACATGAGCTGCTTGACGTAGGTCTGTGCTCTCCGAGTGCTTTCCTAGTTCAGTTTGTCATTATGAATATAAGTATACAACCTGAATAAGGATTGTGTAAATAAGAGGGAAAAACTGAGATTTTAGAAGGGTAGACAAAGAAAGATACAAGAAGATAAATACAAAGTCTAAGGACACTTTAGCAGATGCCTTAAACAATATTATGAACATGAATGTAATACTCAAAAGCTTTCAGTACAATTCTCCTAAAATTATAAAAACCCCAAAAATGTATGAAAAATGAAAATTCTGAAGCAACAGCAAACACAAATACACATTTAACAATAGATACATTTATTTTTCAAAGTCTCTCTGAAAGAATTGTAGAATTATGTACACAGACAGTTGACCGAGGACAGAAAAGGTAGAGGGAAGGGAAGAGAGAGAGAGAGAGAGAGGCCTGAGGTATAGAGCCAGCAGCACTGGAATCAAACCCTACAGGACTGGGCCTTAATAAATCTTATGCAAGCTGCAAATCATGAGCAAGCACAGCAGTATATGCAAGTGAAGTGTTGCTCTATGGATTTGTTGTTGTCTTAAGTAACCAGGGTGGAGTTTGGAGGTAATTTAATCTGTTCGATTGTCATGAGCTAGAAGAAGCACATAATGTAATCTAATCTACCTGGTAAACTAGACCTATCATACCTGAATTCACTTCCTGCATATCGTTATAGAGCAGCAGCATGAATATGAGTAAAATGGCAGTTGTCACAGGACATAGAGATGTTGTTTTCAGCATGCATCTCATCAGTAAGGGTGATCACATTTGAGGGCTTTGCCAAGAATAGATTACAGCCTCTAATATCACCAGGAGTCCCTGCTGTGTAACAAAGTGATGACTTACTTGAACATGTTGAAATTACAGCTGGAAAATATACCAGGATCATCTCTGGGTCAGAATCTGAAATTAGAGTTACCAGCCCTGGTCTCAGCAGACTGATGTTCAACACTTGACATTGAAGGTTTCATGGATACTAATATACCAACTTTTACTGGTAAGCTTTATCAAATAGTCGGCTGAACTGACTAGTCAACTAACCCTTGTGTAATAGTGTTGCTGTGAACAACAAAAATCATAATGTGTGATGCATTTCACTGTGACAGTGACATTAATCTGAATCACACTTGACCAAGAGAACAAAGACAACCATCTCTCTGTCTCTTTGAAACAAAGCACAGAAACAACCCTTTTAAAGACATGCAGCAGCCAATGTATCAGCTGGTAGCTGAGTTGCCATGACCACAGACGTAAACACAAACAATAGCCACACACTGCTAATTCTGGCACTTTTGATGAGTCAATACATTAAGCTACGTTGAATATTGTACCAATACACAACAGCATCTACATCACATTATGTGCTTCTTTTCACTCTGCTGGCTCATAATTTGCTCCTTCCTGTCTTTTTGGTGTTCGGTGAGGAAAACTAAAGTATGAGAAATAGGCTTGATCACTGTTGGGTGACAGTTTCTTGTTTAGCCAGGGCTTTGAGCTGCATGTCAGAGCCATGATCCTTTTTTTTACAGTATCTGTCATTTTGTCCAGCTGATCACTGCATACAGCTTACCTTAATGGTTGAAGTAGCTGGGGAAAGTCCTGCTGGACAAAAAGCTAATAAAACCTTCTTGACCTAAGGGATAAGGTAAAAGGAGGATGGATACTGGAGGTGGGCTCCTGCAGTGTGGGAGTTTTGCAGCTCCACTGTGTCAACATCCCAGTAACTTTCTTGAAGACTCCAAAATCAGGCAACTGGACTGTGTAGAGTTGAGAAGACATTTCGCCTCTTATCCAAGAAGCTTCTTTAGTTCTAATTATTGCTAGTGTGAGGAGCAGATATTTATCTTACTGGAGAAGGGGACAGACAACGACTGGGAGGAGTTGGAAAGAATGGGTCGTAGAAACCCATCCCTGGGTGTTCCCCCCTGAGGGTCGTTAACCTGAAAGGGTCGTTAACAACCCCTGTCATGTGACCACATGACCCATGCCACCTGGGTCATGTGGTCCCAGGTGTGAATGTTTGTGGAGCTTCCTGGGGAGAGAGCTGAGAACTGCATTGTAAGTGCCGGAGAGATTGTGCCTGAGTTCACCCCCTCTGTTCAGAGAAGGTTTCTCCAGTCTGGTAAAGATGGCTTCTTTAACTCCTCTTTCAAACCATCTGTCTTCTTTAGCCAACACCTGTACATTGCTGTCCTCGGAAGAGTGACCCGTGTCCTTTAAGTGAAGGTGGACAGCTGAGTCCTGACCTGAGGAAGTGGCTCTCAGTTCAGAGAGCGCCATTCCTGACAGAAACATGGATGCGCTATGGGCTCCCCAGTTTCTCCAATAGTGGCAGACCTGTAAATGGAAGAGGTAGAGAGGAAGGCCCTTACCTCCTTCAAAGGAGCAGCACCTAGCCACAGGTTCAGATATGTGGATGACACCTGGGTTAAGATCAAAACACATGAAGTAGAGGCCTTCACAGACCATATCAACACAGTGGACAGCAACATCAAGTTCACCCGTGAAGATGTCAAGGACAATGTGTTGGCCTTTTTGGACTGTGCTGTACACTTGTAAGCAGATGGGTGTCTCAACATTGAAGTGTACAGGAAACTCACACACAGAGATCAATATTTACTTTTTGATTCCCACCATCTTCTGCAGCACAATCTGGGTGTTATCAGAACACTCAACCACCGGGCTGAGAACATTCCCACTAAGAAAGAAGGTAAGGAAAAGGAACAGAAGCACAACAAAAATGCCCTGACAACCCGTGCATACCCTAAGTGGGCCTTTGTTAAGAAAAGAAAGAGAAATAACACTGAACATGAAAGGGAGGAGAGATAGTAAGATAAAACCAGTAAGATAAATATCTGCTCCTCACAATAGCAATAATTAGAACTAAAGAAGCTTCTTGGATAAGAGGCGAAACGTCTTCTCAACTCTACACAGTCCAGTTGCTTGGTTTTGGAGTCTTCAAGAAAACCACGACCTGGATGAATGGGAATCTACATGGACATCTCAGTAACTTGTTGATGATGCACAAACTTGTCTTTATTACACCCAAGTACACACTGATGTATTAATAAACTACATTTATTAAGTTCCTAAATCTCTAGCCAGCTTTTAGCACTGACCAAATGTAACTAGAGCCCCATGGAGTGTGTGTCTTTGAATCCATCTATCTGTGCTTCTGTTTTGACTGAAACTTCTCTTAAGACCTCTGATAAATGGATGATTTTTTTTTTTTCATGAGGTATCTTGTTGGTATCTCTTCAGCTCACTTGAGCTGCATGGCTTGGGTAAGTTATATCCTGAATTCCATTGAATTTAGAATTTATTCAGTGACAGTAAAGACAAATTTACATTTTTACATAGTTCATACTAAGTGGTCACACTTCTTTAGCACAACCTGAACCATAATACTGATCTTAGAGGCTTGCTTTAACACACATACTAAAATTTGTCATTACAGAAAGATCTGAACAAATTTGAGGAGATCTGATGGGACTGGGTGCGAATAAGGAAAAGAATGGTCCTCTCAGTTTGGACTCAGGTATGAGATAAGCTTAACATTTTATTTTCTTTGTCGTTTCAAGCTACGCTTAGTCGGAGTGATGTATTGAGCTCAGACCCCTCTAATTGACTTGCAGCTATATTTGGTATTATAATTGTAATAGTGTCTGAAAGTAATGAGATTATTCTCTGTAGGACTAATTTAATCTCATGTTAGTGATTGCATTAGTAAGCAGGTAATTAATAACGTCAAACAGATTCGCAAAAGCCTGATGCTCCACAGTAGAGCTTTCCCAATGAGAGCAGCTCCGTGTCTGTGTCTGTGGCGCCATCCTGACGCCTGGATGCAGAAGAGATTGATTTAAATAGCTTCCAAATATCATTGAAAACATTGCTACAGCGAATCAGCATTACTCTGGAAAATGAAGTACAACAATATTAGGGTATCTTAGGCTGAGAGCAGGGCTGAAGATAAATCGAGATGGAAATGATTGGTGAGGATAGATGAATCATTCATGAGCAGGAGATGGGCCCCAAAGCAGAAGACAAAGTTAGACTACACCCCCACTCTCACCTTGTTCTTGCAGTAAGGCATGGCTGCCATGCTAAGTGTGTGATTTCTCCATAATTGGATGCCTCTGTTGTCGTCTGGTTAACAGCCCCAGTGGGAGGCAGGCTCTGTTCATCTACGGTGTCCCACTCTTACCTCCCCCGTTGTCGCTGTCTCTCCTCCAGCCTCCTTTCTTCTTCAACTAATGCTTTCACCCTCACATCTGTGGCCTTTCAGCTCTACATGCCTCTGCATTTTCTGCAGAGCTAAAATGTTTTGATTCTAATTTCAATATCCCAGCTAAAGAAGGATTTAAAATCTGATTAGGTCTGTAAGTTAACTATTGTAATGCTTAGCCTAGGGTCAAATAAAATTTCCTCACTCCCAAGGACGACCACAAGGAGGGAAGGCAGCCGTCCAAAACATTTCTGTTCCTTTTTATCACTTAATCTTGACAGAAAAGTCCAGGGAGAGTAAATCCTTCAAATTCATAATGCACAAAACATCTCTTTAACTAAAACTATCTTTCCTCAAAAATAAATAAATGAAATAAAAGACAAAGACCTTACCCTACCGCCTTCCTTAAAACAGGAGGAGATGAGTGTTTGTGGGGAAAAAAAGTCTACTAGCACTACAACTGCTGCAAAATCAGAGAAATACAAAAACTACTGAGAGACAACTATTTACACCCTTTACAATATGTTACAAACTGTCTCATCTCAACACACAGAACTACACAGGACTACAATGTGGCATTGGCAGGAAGAAGGCAGGGCCAAGAGTCCTTCCAATCAGAGGCAGACACCTGCAGACGAGGAAAGAATGGACAAGACACACACACATACAAACAGCACCACAACAAAGATCAGACTGAGCAACAGCTGCTTTGGACTGTGGATTCTTACTTTTCTGTTTTAGGGTCTGCAGGTCTATGATGGTGTAACAAGTACTGAGGTAAATGCAGCTGCTGGGTTTGTCATCCAGAATCCTGGCAGGTGGTCTTGAAGGCTACATTTGTAGGGAAGTGAGGGGGAAAAACTCTTAGGGCTGGTATAAGGTCCAGGCAGCAGGTATTTTGATTACTCATCGGAGATGGATTTGGTA
The DNA here is from genome assembly GCA_962446985.1 of Xyrichtys novacula. Taxonomy (NCBI): domain Eukaryota; kingdom Metazoa; phylum Chordata; class Actinopteri; order Labriformes; family Labridae; genus Xyrichtys; species Xyrichtys novacula. The sequence continues at coordinate 31,667,105 of OY660872.1, forward strand.
AGATTGGGGCTTAATATATAAACTTCAAATTGTTTAAGCCTTTTTATCATTTAAACAGATAGCCAAAATATTATGTCCATGTTTATCAATCATACAAATTTTGATGCTTTATGCTTACACAAGCAGGACAAATTTTGGGTTCAGTATGTGTTAAATTTTGTCAGGCATGAGGATTTATATGTGGAAGCTTGTAAAAGGCCCATAGTGCAGATAATGTGAGGTAAAAAGGTCATGCAAAGTCACAGAAATAGCAAAGCACAAAACAAGAACATATGCAGAAGAGTTAAAATCACAGGGTGTCTGTTGTTGCACTATGTATTCTTTCTATCTTTCAGCTGATGTCGAGTAGGAGTGTCTATCAACTGTGGTCAAGTAACAGTAAATTAGAAAGTTGTCAGTTTCATGCAGTAAAGGATCCCTCTCTTTGCAGACTCCGGCCTACAGGTCAATTGGCTGCAATAACACAGTCTCCTAGCCTCTATTTTCCCACAGGTGAAAGTCTGACAACATGAGAAACAGGGAAGCAGGTAGCAGTGGATGGGCTGCTTCTCTATCATGAGGGATTGGTCTGGGTTTTCTGCCCTGATAAATCAATCTAGCTGCAGCTTCAACACATAAGGAGAGGAGAACCATGCACATGCCTATGAGACAGAGTTCTCATGAGTGGAGTTTCCACTTGGAGTGTCACACAGTCTGAAGCACGGAGATGCTAGAGAGACTTTGGTGCCGAGATGGTTTAAACTAAAGTGGTTTAAAATCTAGATGAAGGGGCTGTGGGTTATTTTCTTTTCTTGTGAATTTGAAATTTTGCTCATAATCATTTTGATTCGTTTGTGATTGTTTCATCAATTCCTTAAACCTTGAGAGGACTGTTGGTTAGATTTGTTCTCATGGACAGCGTGTGAGCATACACACATAGAACAAAAAAAAAACAAAGAGAAAGACAGAAAGAGAGGGAGAGAGAGAGAGAGGGACGTTTCCTTATCAGCTGAATTACTTAACGCATCTTCACAACTCAAAGGATCTCCACCAGATGGACTCTTCTCCACCTCTGAAAAGGTATGCTCCAGCACATTCACAACAGCTCCACTACTGACCACCCAAACTCATCTCACAATCTCCCTCAAGGTTTGAGCTGGCTAATTTCAGAGTCTGGTCCATTTCTGGAGAGACTCTATGAGGATATGTTGCCCAGATGCAGCTGTACAGACTACCAGACTGAAATGAGCCCATCAAAGTAAGGGTAAAAGAACCTGTTGAGAGTCTCATAAACAGCAAAGGAAAAGAAAAACTTTGTAAGTGTTAAGTTTGTTCTGAAGGGTTCTTGGAAGAGTTTTCTCATTAGCGTAGAGGATAGGGACCAAAGTGCAGGTCTCCCTTCCTCAGTGCTGGTGCCCAGTGTAGACCTTTTAGCTGTCCTGTGGAGTTTTACATCTCCTCACAACAGTGGCTTCTTGCCGAGGCAACTATGTTCGTTATAATTACCTCCTTAAATATGTCAAATTACATGGAGGGGGGCTTTGAAATACCACCTGGTGATCACAAGAACTGTGTCACATCTGCAGTTGAGTCATAGTCAGGTTTGGAGACAAGGCTTAAATTTATCTCAGAGGTTAAAGATGCAGCTGTATGAAACATTAGGGTTAAGGAAAAAGCGAAGCTGTAGTTCAGACATAAAACCTCTAGTCTGAGTCTTTTGTCATCAATGTTCATGTTTGATTTGAGTCAGAGAATCTGTGTCCAAATCTTTTTCCCTTTACCTAAAGCCAGTTGTGTCCTAATTATTACCTCCGCCAAGGAGGTTATGTTTTTTAGGTAGCGTTGGTTTGTTTGTTTGTTTGTCTGTTAGCAACTTTACAGAGAAAGTTACAGACGGATTGACCTGAAATTTTCACCAGAGGTGCGTCTCAGCCCCAGGAGGATCCCATTACATTTTGGTGGTGATCCGGACAAAATTCTGGATACTGTGATCCAGAGCACACAAAAATAAGGGTGTTGTTGCAATTTTCAATGCTGAAAGATAACCAATGGGCAGCACAGTGGTGTAGTGGTTAGCACTGTCACCTCACATCCAGAAGGTCTTGGGTTTGAATCCCAGTCAGGGCATTTCTTGTTTAAGAGGGGAAATGAGCTGCTTGGCGGAGGTCTGCGCTCTCCGAATGGTTTTCTAGTTAACATTTTTATGAGGTTCGCTATTATACTCCAAACTTTTCAGGGTTTGAACCTCAGCTGACTTTGTGTGACTATCTGGATGTGGAGAAACACGTCTGATTTACTAATATTTAATTCTGACTGATCTTGTTGGCACGCTGAAGATTTCAATGATTAGTGATGGTACAGTGCTCCGTGCAGAGCATAAATACACATCACTGCCTACTCAACAGGGACTCATTATACTTACAGCCCACCCACTGTCAATCAGAGTTTGAACCTACCCATCATCCTGGACCCAGAGTCGCTTTAGCTGCAAACATTAGCATGAACAGTAAGGTAATCAGCAGTACATAGAAGTGAACTAAAACAGCTCACTGTTCCAACACAGTTTTGCTGCAGACCTCCACTATCAGGACCCTTTTTTAGGAGATCTCCACTGTGAGGACCAACATGCAGTGGACCAGAAGTTGATTTAAAGCCTTTCAAAATAAAAGCTTTTTTAGGGGGACTATGTTTTTTTTTTTTTTTATGTCAGAAGTATTTTACATCAAAGCCTTTTAAATTGAAAGTGATTAGACCAGGAAGTACATATTTTTTTTCGTGTGTAAATATACAGTATTTTATTTCTTGGGGCTTTATTTTATGTATGTACTGTTGATGTGTTTTTTTTGTGTGTGTGTATTCATGTGCTCAATAAAGACAAAATACAAATCAGTGACCACTTCAAACAAACTGGAGGTTGTGAGAAAAAAATCTCAGTTTTGGGGAGAAATCTTGAATGTCAACACTACCCCTCCCAACCAGTTTTCCCCTCAGCTCCTTCTCCCTCTCTGCTCCAGCAAGCCCCGCCCACAGACAGACGCTCCTGCTCGCCGTATCGTTTCAATCAAATTCAGATATAATGCGGATAAATACTTCAGATAATTACAGATGGGGCCCAGTCAATGTGAAAGTAAACAGCATTGGTGCTACTGTAGATGTCAACAGACTACCAGCAAACACAATATTTGCAGTACTTCTACAACTTCGATAAAGTGACATACTCCAGAAATGAACTAAAGAGTTTAGCAGCGCTACAACGCGCAGCAGGTCCCGTTTGACAAGAAACACTTTGTTACAGACACTTGGCTTACTTTGTTAAAGCAGTTTACCTGTCCAGCAGAAAGGTTACAGGGTCCATAAGATCCCGAAGTGTCCCCTGATATTTTAGCTCTTGTCCGGGTGGTCTACCTCCTTTTTAAGCGCCGTTATTCTGCCAGAGTCTCCGGTATTTACTTTGTTTTCCTGCTTGTGTTGGTGGTCGTGGCTAAAGGAGGATTCAGACAGTTTTCAGTACTTTCTGGTTGGTTTCTACTGTTTGATGTTGTAGCACGCTAACTTTGTTTGGGCTCCTGAACAGCACAGGGGAGCAGCGTCTGCCTCACAACCAATCAGGATGGGGGAGGCGAGGAATGGCTTTGTTCACAGTCAGAAAGAGTGGGCAGCCCAAAAAATTAAAAATGTTGACTACACATAGATAACAAAAACACAGCAATATGACTATATTACCAAATGTCATCAATAACTACTAGCTATTGACTGATATTGAAAGATTTTTCGTTGATACACCCCCAAAAAAGAAGCTTCTTTTAGGAACCCTGACTACCCCACATTTAATTAAAGGGGAAGATTGTTATTTTTAATGTGTGATTCTGTACCTGCGTTTGTGTGTGCTTGACTTGACAATAATAGACATGATTAAGATTGCAATCAAGATTTAGTTTACCTAAGCAGAAGCAGCGTTACCAGACCTACTGATTTGTATTTTAGCAGGACTGCAAGGAATCGCTACTTATTTTTTCTTCCTTCAGCAATTCCAAATGCTTCTTGTTAATACACTGACACAAAATGCCGGAAAAATTGAACTTTTACATTCTTAGGTGATAGAGACAAGACAAGAGGTTTTCCACTAAAGAGCCCTGCTAGCTGCAATCATCAGGAATCCCAGGTGTGAATCAGTTCCTGATTAAATGGTGATATGATGATAACGAGTGGGACTGTGCGTGCTGAGGACACCGATCATCATAATCAGACTATTATCATACTTTTCCTTGCAGACACTGCTCTCCATAGCTGGCTGATAACTGGATTGGAAAAACAGAAGTCTGCCAGCAGCAGCGGAAACTTTTAATGAGCCTGAACTATATCAGGATTCTAACTCACACACTCACAACCAGGTAGGAACACACACACACACACACACACACACACACACACACACACACACACACATACACACACTGTGCCAAAACACATAGGAACGCTATGCACTATTTTAAAATTTTTACACCCTTATTCTCAAACTGCGAAAAAAGGAAGATTCAGCCCTCATGGCACATGTACACATGTACAACATGCAAACATACAGGAACAGTTAAATTTCCAACATTGTGTGGTGTGATGAACAGCCGCAGCTTTTGTCTTGGCTCTGGTAATTATTCAAGAATTCCATTATCTAATCAGGCCTTTTCCGTAGTAATTAGCACACATACTAAACTTTGAGTGTGTCTTCACTGCAGCACTCACACTGGATCTATTAACATGAGTCTGACTGCTGCAATGTCTGCTGTAGCACACACAAGGCACTCATTCTCATTAGACGCATGCATGATGTTCACGCATGCAGAACACACTGCAGGATAATTATCTTGATTCAGGAGAAGTATTGAATTAATCACACTTGTGCAAACTGCTTTTATATTTAAAAAATGGAGTCAGCATTCCCTTGGTGATCAGTCAACAGTGATAAGCCTGGTTAAAGTCAGAGAGGGAAGATTTAAAAGAAGGTTAAAGGAATAGTTTGTTATTTATTTTTTTTACATGGGATCAGTAGTTCTGTTAGTCTATTATGTAGAACCATAGACTGTATAAAGAATGGACAGAGTCTGCCTCCTCGCTGGGTGAAGCCACTCCGAGAACAGCACCCTCTGATGGTGGGCTGCTGTACGGGTTATAAATCCCACCTCCGCCAGCAAAGCTTATGGGGCGATTACTTAGGGCAGTACGGTCCCATCGGAAGGATGATCAAAGTGGGCAGTTCAAAAGCTATCGTAGAGTTCAAGCCAGGTGAACCCATTCAGTTTCTGCAGAGCACCTTGCCCTGCAGGAGACCCACGAGTAACCCAAACGTCGTGAACGACATTCAGTGCCTCTCTGACTTTTATGCAGCTGACAGAAGTTCAGCCTTGACACACACTTATTTAGCTGAGCTAAAAGGTATTGCTAAGCTAAGTGGTGCTGACTTTGAGAAGGTTTTGCTCCAAGAGTTGACCAGACTCCGTGAGTCTAATAAACCCCAGGCAGCCGAACCAGGTGCGTTTAGAATCGACCATGAACCTCACTCAGCCGGTGACTTAACCTCAGCGCCGGCAGTGACTAACCTGAACCAGACTCCCGACTTAACCTCAGCGCAGGCAGTGACCCCGACCCAGACTCCTGTTAAAGTGGTTACTGACGGAACTCATTTACACGAACATGACTCTGTTTCACTTCCTGTAGGTGCAGAGGCTCTCCCCTCACCTAAGAAACCAAGTTTGTACTTACCCTCGGAACATCTCACCACACCTGAAGTCCAAAGGGTAGTGGTAGAGCATGTCATTAAGACTGGTGATGCGGCTTCTCAGTACCATGGTCACACCAAGCTAAGGTCCTTTTCTGAGAAAACTCCCTGTCCCAACTCCGAGTCTGACTATGATACATGGCGCAGTACTGTTGATTTCTTTCTTGTTGATCCTTCTGTGTCTGACAAACTCACTGTGAGAAGAATGGTAGAAAGCCTGCTTCCACCCGCTGCCAACATCGTTCAACATCTTGGACCGAACTCCAGTTCCCACGACTATCTCACTCTTCTCGATTCAGCATACGGCATCGTGGATGATGGAGACGAGCTTTTTGCTAAATTTCTGAACACAAATCAAAACTCAGGTGAGAAACCTTCCACCTACCTGCAGCGGCTGCAGGCAGCTTTGAGTAAAGTGGTTAAGCGAGGTGGCATTGCCACTGTTGAATTCGAACGGCAGCTCCTCAAGCAATTCTGTAGGGGTTGTTGGAACAACAGTCTCATCACAAGTTTGCAGTTGGAGCAAAGGAAAACCACCCCCCCCCTCATTCTCAGAGCTGCTCCTTCTGTTACGCACAGATGAAGACCGCCAAGCTGCGAAATCAAACAGAATGAAACAACACTTAGGGTTTTCTAAAATCAAAGTCCAGTCGAACCCTCTTTCTGTCAATGACTGTACCCTTGATGATTCTGACATGGCAGCTACAGCCCGATCTTCTGTTGAGACCCGAAAATTAGAACAGCAAATTGCCCCAAGCTACAAGTACAGATAGCTTCACTCAAAACATCTTTGAGCAGCAACTCAGCTCAGTCTTTGCCCAAGTCAAACAAGAAAACAAAACCCAAATCAAAGACCCCAACTGAACCAAAACCCCCACCCCCAAGCGAGTGTACTCCTGAAAAGAGACCCAGGCCAGGCTACTGCTTCAAGTGCAGGACGGCCACATCGCGCCCTCTTGCAGCAACGAGCCTGACCCTGAACTGGTTGAATTAAAACGAAAAGAGCTCAGGCAGAAACAGCAGGCGTGGGACCAACAGAACAAACCTCATTTAAACTGACCTCAGTTCCTGTTGAGGGGCTGACCGGAACTGAGACCAAGCGTGAATGTCCCAAACCTGATCTATGCAATCAAGCATCTGTTCATTCTCAAAACCTGGAACGTCACATCAAGCTTCCAAAAGGACTTGTAGGGGCTAAGTGTACTGCTAACATCGAAGTGGCAGGAGTTGAGTGTAATTGTCTGTTTGACACTGGTTCTCAAGTAACCACAGTGTCTACTTCTTTCTACAACAGCCATCTGTCAGAACATCCCATTCAACCACTTGATGGTCTTGATGTTGAAGGTGCCAGTGGTGCCATAGTTCCTTACTTGGGTTACATCCCTCTTGTCCTGAAGTTTCCTAAGGACTTTGTCGAAACTGAACCTGAAGTCGCTACTTTGGCATTGGTCGTGCCGGATACACGCACCAATTGCGAGCTTCCTGTACTAGTAGGTACAAATGCTCTTGATGTCATGTATGACGAGCATTGTCATGGAGAAAATCCAAACGACCTCTCACCTGTTTATGGCTTTTGACAAATCCTTCATACCCTGAAGCTCAGGAAAGAAGTAAACGCCACTGGAAAAATTGGCCTGATGACTCTGAAAAACAGAGAACAGAGAGTGATACCTGCACAAGGGAGAGTGCTTCTCGAAGGATTTGCTAGGCTAAACACTTCAGATGAATGTATCCTCATTGAACAGCCTAGCATGTCCACACTACCTGGTGGTATCTTTGTAGAGTGCGGTCTTGTGAACAGGCCCAAGGAGCACCCTTACAAGTTACCAGTATGGGTAAGAAACGAGAGTGAACATGACGTAACACTTCCTTGTAGTTGTGTTATTGCAGAACTTCATGTTCCTGCATCAATTCATGACAACTTACCCGCTTCTCATGAGGACGCCAGCACTGTTCAGTGTTGTGCAGTTTCCCCTCAGTCAGCTCCTGAATCCAAGAAGTCAGGTCTTGCCCCTCCCAGAGGAGTGGAAGGACAGGGTAACAAAAAGCTTGAACACTTATGCTGATGTGTTCGCTCAGCACGATCTAGATTTCGGCCACACATCTAAGGTCGAACATCACATTCACTTGAGAGACGAAACACCTTTCAAACAGAAGTCAAGACCAATACACCCTAACGATTATGAAGCTGTAAGGAAACATCTACAAACGCTTCTGGCGGCAGGAGTGATTCGCGAATCCGAATCACCCTATTCTTCGCCGATCGTGGTGGTCTGGAAAAGAAACGGCGATGTCCGGCTTTGCATTGACTATTGGAAGTTAAACTCCTTGACAATCCGAGATGCTTATGCACTTCCACATCTTGAAGAGTCTTTCTCGGCACTTGCCGGATCCAAATGGTTCTCGGTGATGGACTTGAAATCTGGGTATTACCAGATAGCAATGAAAGAAAGTGACAAACCCAAAACTGCTTTTGTGTGCCCCCTGGGTTTCTACGAGTTTAATCGTATGCCCCAGGGCATCACAAATGCTCCCAGCACCTTTCAGCGCCTAATGGAGCGTTGCATGGGTAGTCTCAACCTGAAAGAAGTGCTGGTTTTCTTGGATGATGTCATTGTGTTTTCAGACACCAAAGGGGAACACGAAAGACGGCTGTTACATGTTCTCCAGCAATTGCGGGAATATGGCTTGAAGTTGTCTCCGTCGAAGTGTCGTTTTTTCCAGAGCTCTGTGCGTTACTTGGGGCATATTGTCTCGAGCAAGGGTGTTGAGACCGACCCTGAGAAGGTGAGTGCCCTTCGCACATGACCACGGCCGAACACACTTACCGAGCTCAAGTCATTTCTCGGTTTTGCGGGATATTACCGCTGCTTCGTCAAGGACTATTCCCGGATAGTAAAACCCTTGAACGATCTTACAGGTGGTTACCCACCAAGCAGGAATGGTCGAAAGGCAACCCCTCCCTCTGCCGGGTACTTGAACATCAAAGAGCCCTTCGCCGATCGATGGACGCCAGCTTGTCAAGAAGCATTTCAAATCATCGTAGACAAGCTCACGTCTGCACCAGTCCTCGGATTTGCAAATCCGAAACTTCCCTATTTCCTTCACACCGATGCGAGTACCTCTGGGCTTGGTGCTGCTCTTTATCAGGAGCAAGATGGTGAACTACGCGTTATTGCTTACGCTAGTAGAGGGCTCTCTTCCAGCGAGAAACGCTACCCAGCTCACAAATTAGAGTTCTTGGCTCTAAAGTGGTCTGTGGTCGATAAATTTCATGACTATCTTTATGGGAATGTGTTCACGGTTGTAACGGACAACAACCCGTTGACGTATATCTTGAAGTCTGCCAAGCTTGACGCCGCTAGCTATCGTTGGCTAGCCGCTCTTTCCACTTTTGACTTTAACATCAAGTACAGAGCTGGCAAGAGCAATCAAGATGCAGACGGTCTTTCCAGACGTCCTCATGACGATCTGCCAGATGATGCAATCCAATATCACCAGAGGTCCGATCCAGTCCTTGGGAAGGTCATCAACATGCTGGAATCTGGAAGTGACACAAATCCCAGACCCATTCCTGATTCGTTGGAACTTAAGCTAATGCTTAAAGAGTGGAAGCGGTTTGAGCTCAAGAGTAACCTCCTTTACAGAGTCCGACAGTCAGATGGTGACATCACTTACCAGTTTGTGGTTCCTATGTCCCTTCGGTCCCCCATTCTTTCTTGGCTCCATGACGATATGGGACATCTTGGTTTTGACAGAACTCTTGACCTCATTCGTTCGAGGTTTTATTGGCCAAAGATGGCCAAGGACGTGGAGAACAAGATCAAATCTTGTGGACGTTGTGTAAGGAGGAAAACGCCACCTGAGAAATCCGCACCTTTTGTAACCATTCAAATGACCCGTCCCATGGAACTAGTCTGCATAGACTATTTGTCCTTGGAACCCGACAGCAAAAACACCAAAGACATCTTAGTTATAACTGATCACTTCACGAAATATGCTGTTGCGCTTCCAACGAAAGATCAGAAAGCAACAACTATGGCTAAGAGTCTTTGGGAGCAGTTTCTGATACATTACGGGTTTCCAGAGCGAATCTTGAGTGACCAAGGTAGAGACTTTGAGTCACAGCTGATTCAGGAACTCTGTGTCCGTGCGGGAATCAAGAAAGTACGCACCAGTCCGTACCACCCCCGCGCAAATCCAGTTGAAAGGTTCAACAGAACTCTCTTGAGTATGTTAGGGACCCTGAGAGATAAAGAGAAAAATCACTGGCGTGATCACGTGAAACCGTTAACTCACGCTTACAACTGTACAAAAAACGACGTGATGGGTTTTAGCCCGTATGAGTTGATGTTTGGGCGCCGGCCCAGGTTACCGGTAGACATTGCATTTGGTTTACCTGTCCAGGGTGGAACTCCCAAAAGTCATTCTCAATACGTGAAGAATCTAAAAGCACGTCTTGAAGAAAGCTATCAGATTGTAGTCAAAAATTCTGCAAAGGTCGCAGAAAGGAACAAAAAAAGGTTTGACAAGGTAGTAAGGGAATCAACACTTCAGGATAGTGATCATGTGCTCGTTCGGAACCTGCGGTTGCGGAACAAACACAAACTCGCAGATAAGTGGGAGTCGACTGTATACAAAGTCTTGCACCGAAAAGGAGACTTACCAGTGTATGCAGTGCAACCCATCAATGAAGACGGTCCCACTCGAATGCTGCATAGGGATCACCTGCTGCTGTAGTAATCTGGTAGATGACGAGGAACCTGAGCAGGTCGCTCCAAAGGTGTGCCGTCCCAGAACAAGGAGCTCCCAGTCTCAGTTTCACTCCCAAGAAAGTCATTCAGAGTCAGAGTCTGAAGATGACTCATGCGATTGTCCAGTTTCTTTGTCCGTCATTCCTGAGAAAAGGTTCGTTCAAGTCCTTGAGCTTCCTACGGGGCGGCATCCCCCTGAGAATCCAGCTCCAGAGGCTGATGTTCGTCAGCCCACCCCCCGCACTCTGAACCTCAGGGTGTGCTTGCTGCCGGCAACTTACCTTTACCTCCTGCAGAGACAGGTGGAGTGTTTCCCAACTTGGCTTTGGTGGAACCAGAGGTTGCAGTTGAGCAAGCCATTGAACCAGACCTGAACAGAGAAAACACAGCTATGGGCGAAAGTCAGTCAAAACCAACCGGAGATGTTGTTGGCTCAGATGTTGTTGACTCAGATGTAGTTGACCCAGATGTAGTTGACAGAAAAGTTTTTGACACAGACGTTGAGACGAACATGGTTGACCAAGACCAGAGTGACAAAGATGGACAGCTGACCGACACAGATATCATTGACCAAGACAAAGACGAGAAACATAGACAGTTGACTGATATAGACACTGATGACCCAGACTTGACCACACGGAGATCTGAAAGGTTCAGGAGACCCCCTAAACGCTTTCATTATGATGAGTTAGGGACACCTTTAATCTCTTTTGCCAAAAGTCTCTTGGAGAGTTTCAATAGAGCCCTTGATACTATGGGAGATGATAGTTACCGTGTAGTCCAGGGAACGGAGCATGAAAGGACTCATGCTAATTTGAAGAGGGAGGGTGTAACCAGCATGAAAAATCAGGTTACTAACCCTGTATTTGTCATTTAAACAATTCTACTAAATTCCCAGTAGGTGGCAGTATTTCCCTGCTGGTCACTGTATCCCGAGTGAACCTGCGTGAACTATCGCGTGAAATCTGCACCGTGAAGCAGACGTTTTTTCCTCTCACGATACGAGCTAGACGGCCACAGAGCAAACGCCATCTTCTCTCACGACACGAGCCAGACAGCAGCAGAGCAGACCAGACCGAGAGAGTCGGTAGCTAAAGCCGAGCAAACACGACAGACACACAGAGTAGCGGAGCCGTGGATAACGGCAGAGACGTCCGCAGGCAGACCTGGTATTCACAGCGAACCCTGGTTCAAAACCGACAGGCTGTGAGCCGAGGAGAGAACCCCTTTGTGGGATTAAAATGCATGAACTCCGGTTGGTTTTTTTTCTTTGCTAGTCTGAACTGAGAAAGAGATGATCAGGATGGCGAGCCCAGCCCAGCGAGTCTGAGATAGAGAGAGAGAGGGAGAAGCAGTGTGGCCAGCTGCAGAATCCACCTACCTCGACAACTCTGGATCTTCCGAATCCTGCACTTTGAGAGCAGATAAGACACATACATACACTTTGCACCTACCCGGGTAGCAACAGTAAAAAGACACTGAAGACACAGAAATTCAATTGACATTGATACACAGAACACACCTCGGATCCCCTCAACGGAAACCCCAGAATTCTGAGCAGGAGAGCTCAGTGTCTCATTTAAGTTTTTTATTTTTTTTCTTCTCTGGCGCCTTGTTATTTTGAACAGTGAAATACTAGGTTGTTGATGTTTATTATTATTATTTTTTGTTTCTCATTGATATTAAAATATCACCTGTTCAAATCACTCCTCATTATTCGAGTCATTCACCCAATTCCTACCTGTTAGGATGAGTTTCTTTAGCCAGTCATGTCAGCCTTTAGAGTGGTGGAGCTGTGTCACTCAAATACCCCAGACACTTTGGTGTTAGATTGCTGGAGCCGGGGGCCTCCTACAACCATCCCTGAGCAAGGAACCCTGTACACATTATTTACACCGTGTAGGTCCCCAAAATATGTTTGCCTGGATATTTCCTTCTTCGGACCTTCTACATGTTCATCTAAGGCTTTTGAAACATGTTGTCCTTTGTTTTTACCATACATGGATTTCTCTTAGGGTCAACTAAATACCAACAGTATGTTTAGGATTGTGAACCGCTATATATACTTGAATGGTCTTGGACCACTCTTTGCTACACTTGGGGTGGTCACACTTGTGTCACACACTTGTGGGTCACACTTGTGTTGCACTTGTGTTACACTTGTGGCCTGCTGAAGCTGTAACCCAGATATGTAATCAGTACAGCTTGTCAAAATGACCATTTTTGTGGACCTTCGATTCTTTCTAATGTGAACCTGGGCTAGGCATCCTTACACTACCGAACCTAGAGATGTGAGTATCCATTAATTCTCCAAGAAGGACTAAAGGTGCTACACCAGTCTTAAGAATAAGGATGATAATTTATCATGACTGCTTGGGAGTTACAACATAAATACTTACAAGTGCAAAGTGATATGTTTGCATATAACTCCAGCTGGAATCGTTGATGAGCTCACCCTTTAATATAAAGAATCAAGCTGTACGACACTAAGCACAAAATAAGACTAGAGACCAGAGACTGCTGTGTAGAGCGCACAGTATTAACTAATCCCATTCACACTCTGCTGGCACAGTCACCAGGGGCAGTCAGCGGCTGAGTGTCTTGCCTGAAAGCACTCTGACATGTGGGCAGTGGGGCCTGGGATTGAACCCCCAACCTTCAGATTAATATACCTGAACTACTGCTGACCTTGAGATACTCATTTTGACTTTTCAGTCTCTGAATAAGTAAATATGAATGGAAAGCATATTTCTTCCAGCAGTGTGTCAGGGTTACATGACTGAAGTTAAAGCTACTTAAATTAAATGCTGAATTTACTTTTGTCATTGTGGTACCTGTCTAAGTGATCATTCCAACATAAACACGATGAATAAGTTAAAACAACATATTTATACATACAGAATTTTTCTCTCTCCATCACAGATAAGAGAAGGACTTTTTACAAGTATTGTTGGCAGATTCATAATTGTGTGCCATTGTTAATGCTGGTGAAATCTCTTCAAAGGATTTGTGACAGTGTGTTTCGGTCTTTTGCTTCAAAACTCATTCACTGCAGCTACAAGGAACATGACGCAACTTCATGAATACAAAAACTTTGTATAGAGCCAATGTGATAACACAGTATTAAAATATCCTCCCTGTGCCCTAGGACTGAGCAGAGTCTGCATACTTTCACATCTACATTGGCTGCTCCTCTCCTCTCTAATCCTCTCTGGCTTGGCCTGAGAAATGTTATTTTTCTGTTCAAGTACTCACACATTTCACGCATTTAACAGTTTGTTTTTTTCTGAGGGAATCATCCCCTCCTCCTCCACAATGAAGACAATGATAGTGTAAAGACAATAAAGGTGAAGTTTTATAGGAACGTTTATCAAGAATAAGAGCTCTAGCGTGATCCATAGGACCAGAGGTGGTCATAGTTTTGTTTTACTCTCTGTGATCAATGTTTTAGAGAGACAAGAGTCTCACACAATAATTCATTCTCCTTTCATATTTATGTAGTCTCCAGTAACAAGCTTAAGGTTCATATATGCTCAATGTTAGATAAACACACTCTGCGTGTTCATCTTGTCCATATATCTGCATATCTTTTGCAAGCTTGCGAATACAGAGCAAACGCTGCTGTAGAAGCAAAACTGTGGGAACAGTACAGGCAATAAGTCAATCCATAGACTGGCTTAAGAGCCTAAAGTCACAGGGCTCTATTTTCGTGCCTCGCGGGAGACGTGCCGCAGGCACGGCGTAAGTCAGGTCCGCCACGCTGACAAGGTGTTCCCAAACACAATTTGGTATTTTGGCGAGCAGCAAAGCCCGGCGTAAGTATCCCCCCTCCCTAACTCAGCTCCTCCCAGCGGCGTAAGTCGTAGCGAGGGAGGAGAAAGGGCGTGGAGTGGGTTTAACACAGCCGAGATCTGTTTTCACCAATCACATCAGCTCCTCTCCTCGCCTTTAAATCTGCCACAGGCGAGGCGTATTACTATTTTCGTGAAGTAGTCAAAGAGATCAAGAGATGTCTGAAGACAGTAATGCCACAAGATGGCGACAGAAGGCAGCTCCTCAACAAGTGTCACTGTAAGCGCTGCATTGGCGTCCTCCACACTCTCTTATATGAGCACAGATGGATTTGGTGTGTGTAATGTTGGACCCACTAGTAAGACAAACACCCTTTTCCACAAATAAAGACACTCACATAAAGTTGCATATATTCAAACCTCACGTGACAAAGGTGGGTTGTGCGCACAGATCACAACATAAACTCCATAAATGGCATTAAAATTGGAACCATCTGTGCGTAAATGACGCATCGCGCTCCGTGGCCTGGCTCTTTTTTTCATAGATGTTGGCATATAAAATAAATTTGGCTCACAAAACTGAATATTATAATATCTGTTTGTCGGCTTAAAGTAGATAACTCATCTGATCACTGAAACAAAACATCTGTTCAGCTGCTGCAGGACGGAGAGAGGACACAGAGACGTGTCCAGGTCGAGCTGTGCAAGAAATAAGAGGAAGAGGAAGAAAGAAAAGGAGGGAGACGAATTACATATCTTGTTAACTTCATCATGTGTGTCTATTTACTAGATATTTAATTTTATTTGATGTGGTTTCAGCTGTGTTGATTCGGTCAGGTTGTGTGTCCAAAGGCGTGCCAAACGCGCTCATCAGATCACATATAGATCAGAATATATCTATATAGATCTAAATGTATGTGCTGACTCAGATTATTAGTTGTTGATGATTATTTATTGCACTGAAATGTGCCTGACACTGTGGAAACCCGCCAATGAGGCATCGGTGACGTATGCCGATACGCTGCCGGTCTACCAAAATACTACTAGACCAGCTGCGCTCTGCCTGCGCTGACCAGGTTTGAATCGGCAAGCTTTCAGCGCACTTTACACGCCACTGGCGAGCACGAAAATGTCACTGCGCCCACAGAATTTGTCGACACCTCCCCCTACCACGCCACCAAGCCCAGCTTGGCGGATCTCGTCTCGCCGCCGTGCGCCTCAGTCCACGAAAATACCAAACTGGCTGGACGCCGGGCTCTGCCAGACGAAAATACAACTGCGCGGGGTCCGCCACCCTCCGTCGCCTCACCAGCGTACACGAAAATAGAGCCCATACTGTGAAAAGCTTTAACTCTATCCATATGCAGTGATTTTTTAAAATTGGTGATACAGACAACTGTTTGCAACGCTGCCTATGATTTTGCCTTTTGGCAGACACACCCTACCTCCTATCAAGTGACTTTAGGTGTTCCTTCTGTAAGGTATTCCTGGCTGTGTAGTTCTGATCACCTGCAAAGATACAGGAGCCATACCTCTGCAGGCCAAGTGCTCATTTGGATTTGAACCCTGATTGTCTGCTTCAGAGTCAGAAAGTATGGCATTAAGCTAAAAGAGCTTCACAACACTGAGGGACAAATACCATAAAAAAGACAACAAATGCACCTCCACATAAGAAACCAAAAACAGTCTGGCTGATTTTTTTTCTTAACAAAATCATCACTTGATAATAAAACATGATTACCTTTACTCACAATGTAGTTGATAAGTAATGTGTGAATTCCTTATCTGATCTACAAGCGCTGCCCGGAGCTTCCACGGCACCTGTGGAGGATCCTGAAGATGATTTGGAGGAGGGGAAAAGTGGCTGACCAGTGGAGGCAGGCTGAGGGAGTTTGGATCCCCAAAGAGGAGAACTCACGAGACACCAGTCAGTTTCGATCCATCTCACTGCTGAGTGTGGAAGGCAAGTTGTTTTTCAGCATCGTCTCAAGAAGACTGACTGAGTTCCTCCTCAAAAACAGCTATATTGACCCATCAGTACAGAAAGGAGGGATCTCTGCTCCTGGCTGCTAGGAACACACTGGGGTCGTCACGCAACTCATCAGAGAGGCCCATGAGAACAAAGGCTAACTTGCTGTGTTGTGGTTGGACCTGGCCAACGCCTATGGGTCCATACCACACAAGCTAGTTGAGCTCGCTCTCCACCTCCACCATGTTCCCAGTATGATCAAGGACCTCATCCTGGATTACTACAATAACTTCAGGATGAGAGTTACTTCTGGGTCAGAGACATCGGACTGGCATCGCATTGGGAAAGGGATAATTACAGGCTGCACCATCTCTGTTGTCCTCTTTTCCCTAGCCATGAACATGTTAGTCAAGTCAGCCGAGGTGGAGTGCAGAGGGCCCCTGACCAAGTCAGGCGTGCGACAACCCCCCATCAGAGCCTATATGGATGACCTCACCGTAACAACCACATCGGTCCAAGGGTGCAGGTGGATCCTGCAAGGGCTCGAAAAGCTCATCACCTGGGCAAGGATGAGTTTTAAGCCCTCAAAATCACGATCCATGGTGCTGAAGAAGGGGACGGTGATTGACAAGTTCCACTTTTCCTTTTCAGGAACTGTCATCCCAACCATCACAGAGGTGTGGACAGGAAGGAAGAGGGCACTGTAGCAACAGGCAGAGCAGGCCTGGGTTACTTCCCAAAGATCCTCATCAGCCAGACCCATGGGAAGGAAAGGCACCACCTGATCCAGGAGGAAGTCAGAGTGGGTGTTGAGGAAGAGCGGGTGAGCAGGGCAGTAGGACTACGGCAACAGGGAGCATGGACAAGGTGGGAGAGCGCACTACAGTGCAGGATCACCTGGACAAACATCGTGCAGCCAAATTTTCAGCGGGTCTGCTTCCTGGTGCAAGCTGTCTATGATGCCCTGCCAAGCCCAGCGAACCTCCATGTGTGGAGGAAAAGTGAGACACCTTCCTGCCCGCTGTGCTCTGGTAGAGGCTCTTTGGAACACCTCCTCAGCGGCTGCCCGAAGGCTCTGGCAGATGGTCGCTATCGCTGGCGACATGACCAGGTTCCTAAGGCAGTTGCTGAGAGTGTAGCCTCAGCCATCAGCTCCAGCAAGAACCATCATGCTCCAAAGAAGGCAATCTCCTTTGTTAAAGCTGGAGAAAAACCCAGAGCAAACCAACATGCAACAGCAGGCCAACTCCACACAGCATCTGACTGGCAGCTGCAGGTCGACCTAGGTAAGCAGGATGTGCTGGGGGAACCTCAGCTGGAAGACGTTCTATGCAGGTCAGTTTTCATCTCCCATCTCTCTGCTCCCTGAAGGATGCTGGTTCTGGTTTTCCTTACAGAGGATGACTGCTCCCCTGCCCTGATGAACTGCAACAGTGGTACCTGCGGTTTGTGTGGTCTTTCCCTGGCCTGCTTCAGGATGTCTGCCATCACACTTAGGACATGCAGCCACCTGTATCTCAACTTGGTCAATGCTGTTTGACACCCACCCAAGAGGTGGGAAAGTGTACCTCTCTTCCCACACATTTTCCAGATTGGGTCTTCCCCTAGACCCTACCTTGGTGACGGGAGTTTGTCACACTCAGACCTCAAGAAGAAGCTTATGCAAAATGGCTCCAGCCTCCAGAGTTCAATCTATGAGACACTCCTCTTTGGAGGTCCCATCTGGGCCATGTCCCTGGATTGCTAAGTCAACAGCCTTGGCCTTCCGAGACTCTTCCTCTTGGTGACTAACTTCATCTGGGACCATTTCTCTCCTCTGCTGCACACTTGCCTTCCCCCACTGGATGAAAGGGAAGGTTCCTAGTCCCTGCCGACCTGTGCAGTCCAGTATTAGCTGAACCATTTACCATGGAGTACATCTCAATTCTACCAAGAGCATTCCAGTTTCACACACTTCTGACTCAGAATTTTAGCAGCCCTGATTGAACGAGGGAAAGGACTTGGCCAGTGGAGGGGTTAAAGAAGAGAGTATGATGACTCAACAGAAAAATTCCTTCATTTCTGATCAACTGTCTACAGCTGCAGTGATAACCAAGGTCCAATTAGCTGGTACATAATCTAAATTGACTGACTCAGCTGTGGTGCACATACTAAAACTTGAATTTGTCATGAAAAACTTATAAGCCAGTGTGCACACTTTGACAGGATCAGCACTCAAACCAACAGACCATTCATGAATCACTCTATATCATCAATAGATCAATCAAATCAAATCAAACTTTGTTTATATAGCACTTTTCAGGCAAAAAGAAATGCAGCACAAAGTGCTTTACAATTTAAAACATGTAACTCCTGGTATATACAGGTGCTGGCCAGTAAATTAGAATATCATCAAAAAGTTGAATTATTTCAGTAATTCCATTCAAAACGTGAAACTTGTATACTGTATACTTTCCTTCCACACATAGTGATATATTTCAAGTGTTTATTAATTTTCATTTTTATTATTACAACTGACAGCTAATGAAAACACCAAATTCAGTATCTCAGAAAATAAGAATATTCTGAAAAGGCTCAATAGAGAAGACACCTGGTGCCACACTAATCAGCTGATTAACTCAAAACACCTGCAAAGGCCTTTAAAAGGTCCCTCAGTCTTGTTCTGAAGGCTCCACAATCATGGGGAAGACTTCTGACTTAACAGTTGTCCAAAAGACGACCATTGACACCTTGTACAAGGAGGGCAAGACACAAAAGGTGATTGCCACAGAAGCTGGCTGTTCGCAGAGCTCTGTGTCCAAGCACATTAACAGACAGGCGAAGGGACGGAAAAAATGTGGTAGAAAAAAGTGTACAAGCTCTAAGGATAACCGCACCCTGCAGAGAATTGTGACGACAAACCCATTCAAAAATGTGGGGGAGATCCACAAAGAGTGGACTGCAGCTGGAGTCAGCGCTTCAAGAACCACCACGAAGAGACGCATGAAAGACATGGGATTCAGCTGTCGCATTCCGTGTGTCAAGCCACTCTTGAACAAGAAACAGCGTAAGAAGCGTCTCGCCTGGGCCAAGGACAAAAAGGACTGGACTGCTGCTGAGTGGTCCAAAGTTATGTTTTCTGATGAAAGCAAATTTTGCATTTCCTTTGGAAATCAAGGACCCAGAGTCTAGAGGAAGAGCGGAGAAGCACAGAATCCACGTTGCATGAGGTCCAGTGTAAAGTTTCCACCGTCAATGATGGTGTGGGGTGCCATGTCATCTGCCGGTGTTGGCCCACTCTGTTTCCTGAGGTCCAAGGTCAATGCAGCCGTCTACCAGGAAGTTTTAGAGCACTTCATGCTTCCTGCTGCTGACCAACTTTATGGAAATGCAGATTTCACTTTTCAACAGGACTTGGCACCTGCACACAGTGCCAAAACCACCAGTACCTGGTTCAAGGACCATGGTATCCCTGTCCTTGATTGGCCAGCAAACTCGCCTGACCTTAACCCCATAGAAAATCTATGGGGTATTGTGAAGCGGAAGATGCAATACGCTAGACCCAACAATGCAGAGGAGCTGAAGACGACTATCAGAGCGACCTGGGCTCTCATAACACCTGAGCAGTGCCACAGACTAATCGAGTCCATGCCACGCCGCATTAATGCAGTGATTGAGGCAAAAGGAGCCCCGACTAAGTATTGAGTGCTATACATGGGCATTCTTTTCATGTTCATTCTTTTCAGTTGGCCAACATTTCAAAAAAAACATTTTTTTTCATTGGCCTTTTCAATATTCTAATTTTCTGAGATACCAAATTTGGAGTTTTCATTAGTTGTCACTTATAAATATCAAAATTAAAAGAAATAAACATTGGAAATACATCGGTCTGTGTGCATTGCATGAATATGATGTACAAGTTTCACTTTTTGAATGGAATTACTGAGATAAATCAAGTTTTTGATGGTATTCTAATTTACTGGCCAGCACCTGTATGTATATATATATATATACTCCTATGAATACTCCTCGTGTCCTGTCTGAGTTAGGAAAAAGGGCCTTCTGCTTTGCTTCTCCTACTGCATTGAATTCGCTACAGGAGGAACTAAAATGATCAGATCTGATCCCCTTTGAGGACTTTGTGAAAATTCTTAAAATGAGGGAACTGGAAAGCATTGGCCTTTGACTGTTTTTAACAAGATGTTACACTGCTTCAATTCTATCACTGACAATTAACATTTATTTAGTTATTGTTATTTATTTTAAATGATTTTACTGTAACTCTGTAACTTTCCTGCCTCTTGGCCAGGTCGCTTCTGTTAAAGAGATTTTATATCTCAATAAGCCTCACCTGGTTAAATAAACTCAACTCAACTCAACTCAACTTTATTTGTTTGGCACTTTAAAACAGCCACAGCTGAACAAAGTGCTGTACATAACTAGACAAAACAACAAGATAAAAAACAATCAAAAAACAATTAAAACAATGGATAAAATAAAAGCAGAATTAAAAGTAAAATATAGTTTCAATGTTTTTAAAAACTAATTTAAAAACATAGAAACAAATAACTAAAAACAAACCATAAAACACTAAAACAGGAGCCGAGTCTCATGCAGGGTTAAAAGCCAATGAATAAAAATGGGTTTTAAGACGACTTTTAAAAATGGACAGTGTGGGGGCTTGTCTGATTTGAAGGGGTAGCTCGTTCCACAAATTTGGGGCTGCAACAGAAAAAGATCTAACCCCTCTAAGCTTCCGTTTGGACCTCGGTACCTCCGGGAGCAGCTGATTAGCTGATCTGAGGCACCGAGCAGGGGTGTAGGGGTGGAGAAGCTCAGAGAGGTAAGATGGAGCCAGACCATTTATAAATAAAGGTTAAATAAATACATTAAAAAAATACATGCCTGTCTGAATGAGCTCTCTGCAATAGATGCAGACTAAACAGACATGTACGAGTTTGTAGTTGGAAATAAATATTTTCATCCCGTTTTACACCAACAAAGAGGCTGTACTGTGATGGTAGGTGGTGCTTACAAAATAAAGGAGCCACATCATCTCACTAACACACATACTCTGTATTGAAGCTTTTACTGGTGTATTTCTTCCATTGGAGTAAAGCAAAGTAAAACATCTGTATCATAAAGTACAAAACAATTCTGCTGACACATCTTATATGCATCCTTCACACATTTATAACTGCATCTATGGGGCTTTATTAAAATCTTTGTAAGTAATACTCAGCATCCATAACATCTTATAGCAATATTTATGAGGTGTTATTAGCAATCATGGTGATACCTTATAAATACGTTTTATTTCTTAATGCAAGAGAAAAAAAAACTGTCTTTTAAATTCTGGGTTTAATAACTCATAACTTTAACTGGTTATAAAGGTTCATAGAACTAATTTTCTATGTTATCTATATCACTTATAACTTTAGTGATTCGCTCTGAAAAAGTCTAATTAATATAACACATTTTTATAAAATTATAAGCAGTAATAAGTGACCGTCAGCAAACTGTCAGACAAAAATATTTCACAAGAAGAGATTATTTTTTTATTTATAATGTTTTAATACATCACAAACCTCACCTGTATAGGGCATTATGCTCACTGATTTTAAGACTTAGTAAGCATTGTTATAAGATGTGCTTATTATCATATGACAGGGTTGTTGTGAAGCTTTGTGGGTGCATTTAAGGGCTTTACAATTGTACTCATGATGTTTAACAACAGATGGACTCATTAAAAGGGTTACTGTAATTCTACTAACAGCTCTTCCCACCCTCCTCTACACAGCCCACAGGTTGTTAAGAAGGTGCAGTATCAGTAAACTGCATTATTATGTTCTTAATTATACAGTTACAAATTCAGAATCAGTCTTGGGTTTAGAGCCGAATAGGTTTACAGGAATTTATCTTGATACTTTGGTGCTTAAAAATGAACACAGAGTACCAATGGAAATACAAAGAGGATGATATAAAAGCAAAAATAGAAACATGCATTGAAAATTAAGTAAAATGCTTTTTTTTTACAGCAGCATTATGACTGTCATGGAACCTCATATTGAAAAAGTTACAAGCGTTGAGATGATATAAAACAAACCCTCAAATCTGAAAAAAAAAAAAAACAGTTTTCTGTGGGATCTGTGTTTTTGTGCAGGAAGATGCTGGATGATATGAATGCAAAAGCACAAATAAAAACAACACGTACAGACCTGGGTCAGGGCTGGGACCAGGTACTGTTTATCAGCTCTGTAGCATAGGGGAGGAAACTCTTCTTTGGGCAAGAAGTTTCAGTCCTGAGGGACCACAGCCTCATGCCTGAGAGAGTCTCAAATAGGTGATACAAGAAAGATATGAGGAGATAATGACGATTTTTCTGGCATATATTTATTGGGTGGGAAAACTCCCAAAAAAACTCTGCATTTCTGCATCACCACAACCAATTTTCCTTCAAGCTGTAAACATGTACGGAACAGCCTCGGTCAGGCAATTTTCGGTTAAAGTGGCATGTTCTCTGGAAAAGACAGACAAGTCCCCATTGTATAAAGTCTGCAAGAGGGCACAGAAAAAGAAAAGTGCCTGTTTGCGCACCATCAAGTATGAATCACCGAGAGAAACTGTCATATGTCGAGGACAAGGAAGGATTCAGACAGGTAGTGAGAAGTCACAGTATGTGCCACCATGCCATGCCATGGGATTACATTTAGAGGTGGTGGTACAGAGAACAAAAACACTGAGGCCCACTTGCATGCATGTTTCCTGGTTGCCAAAGATGAGTGTGAAGTTGGGCTAAGAAGAGTGATAGCCTGGTTCATTGTCACAGAGATTAAACAGACAAAGGGGTATTCTTAGCACTGTTCATTCATGCATCAATTTTAAGAAGCTCTATGGAGAGATACGCCTTGAGAGAAGTGGGAATCTAAATTTAAAAGATTAAACACAAGGAATAAAAGTCAAACTCACTTCAATAATGATTTTTTTTTAAAGTCTGGTTTATACAATAATGCTGCTTGTGTTTACCCTCTGTTGTTACTGCAGAGACACTGTGTTTCTAGGATTATGTATTCAGTGAGTGCTTATACAACACACAGCAGGTGCATATTCCTCATGGTGTCAGGTCTCATAGGGACAGCTGACGGAAGTGACAGGCACATACATTAATTAATGCTGCAAAGCTACTCTGGAACAGGTGCATGTGTGTGTGTGCGTGTGTGTGTATGTGTGTGTGTGTGTCTGTGTGTGTGTGTGTGAGTAGCATTCTGAATAATATGAGGCCACAGTGTTAATGTGACACTGTGGACTTTGACAGTGAACCTAAATAAGCCTTTTCTTTAGAGCTAATCTCAATCAGAGAGACACACTGAAGTGAGGATAGAACAGAAAACATGCAGAAGAGAAGAGCTGGAACAGTTGAGGTGTCTGCAGTACTAGCAGCCACCATGAAGAATATGAAACTACTGTACAAAATGGATTCACTGGATTGTCAACTATCCAACCAGGAAACAATAATGAGGAGGGAGTATGTTAGCAAATAGTCCTTGCTCAAACGCCACAACAACAGCAAAGTGAAAGACTCAACTAACAATAGAAAATGATGCTCAGTTGATTCAAGGCCATCTGGATTTCATAAGCCAGCGAGAGCAGAGAGCAGACTGTTCATGTCTTTTTAACTTCACATAGTTTATCTAAACAGAAAAAGACAGTCTGCTAATGTTTTAAGAAATACTAACACTAGAAATACGAATAATAATTTACAGTCCTTGAACAGATACTTGAGGGTTAATGCCACTAAAATGTCGGTGTATGGTACTTAGCTTTAATTAGAAAATGTTCTATGCTAGTTTAACAGTGAAGTGCTGTTGTCTTTTTGGTAGAATGCGTAGCAAAATATTAGTGAAAAGAGCCATTCAAAGCCACTGTAAGAAACTTCATCTAATTCATTCCACCTCTGGACAAAGTACTGCCTTTGTCTCTTTGCTAAACTTCTCCTGGACCTGCAGAGGTAATGTGTTCTGATTAAAAATGTGATCTTTAATTAGTCAAAAAATTGAGTCAAAAGTGAAAAACAAAAGTTAATTCAGTTTTGGGCTGTTAATCACCTGTCGGTCAATGACACACTAAAAATGTCCTTTGAAGAAACAGTCTGTCCTGTTGATCAGTCACTCAGAGCATGGCCCTAAAGTGTGAACAGGTTTAAAACCAAGACAATATCTGGAAAAGGGACAAATACTTTGCTCTTTTTCTGAGTAACAGATTTTATATTTAACAGATTTTAAATACAGTGTGTTGACTGATGAGCCGTGTCAAAGACAGGGTACTTATAGGGTTAGGAATGCTGCTGTATACAAGGAGACTTGTTGGCTGGAGTTGCCTTTCAGTTTTTGTACATGTGTTAGTTTTCTGCAGAACTTCTGGCCTCTTGCCACACTTCAAAGACATGTTAGATGTGTGGCAGGCAGCACCTTGCTGCTATTGAATGCAGCTCTCCCTCCTCCTCTAACCCCTCCCTTCCCCTAATCAGGTCAGCTGAACAAAAGGCAGCAGCTCACCTGCAGTCGGCCTTCTGATCTGCTCAGAGTGCTGGTGAGTAGGGTGGCTGGTAACTTTTTAATCTTTAGAGTTTTATGATTGCTTTTAACAGCATGTCCTTTTTGTTTGTAGGTGGTAGACCTGCTGCTGTTTTGTTGCCCCCATTAATTGTAGTTATTTTTGCCTGTTTACTTTGATTGTTTCTGCCCTTTTGATTGGTTTCCCCCCTTACTTGGTTTGTTTCTACTTCTAAGTTTGGTTGTTTTACACAGTTACTCCCCCATTAGTTTGCATTCTGTTCTTAGTTACCCTTAGTTGCTTTTCTCCTTAGTTCCCTCTAGTTTTACCAACTGGGTTCGCTGGTTTGTTTGTTTGTTTCTTTGGTTAATCCTTTTATTTTATTTCAGAGGTTGAGCCCACTAGTTTGGGAGGCTAGGCACCCCGGGTGAGGGCCCTCCACCTTTGCATGAGTTTGGCACCGGGTCACAAGACTACACCGATTTTGTTTCTTTTGTTGAAGGTTTGCAGTGTGTGTGCTGTGCTTCACTTGGTGAGTATAAAGGAGCACCCCCCTGCACTTTCCCTCTGTAGTCTGCCTCCCTTCTGGTGGCCTCAGCTTATCTTAAGTTAACTTAGTTTGGGTTTCTTTGATTTAGTTTAAGTTGGGGTTATTGTACTTTTTAACTTTTGTAGAAGGCCTTGTTTTAAATTTTATTATAGAAATAAAATTAACTTTCTTGCCCCTTATCTGTGTTTTGTTATGTTGTTTTAACTTTATCCCTTTCTTTCCCTCCTAGGTTAAAATTCTCAGTTATATTTACGTTTAACTTCCTTTTTTTTGATCTAATAAACATTTTGAAATATTTTGAACTCTGTCTCTGCCTCTTCAGAACTTACCTGTGTTGCCTTTATTCTTATTTTAGCTTCCTGTTTTACTTTGAAAGTTCAGTTTCCTGGGGTGCAAGTCCCCAGGTGGCGTTGCTGGTTGGAGACAATATTCTCTATTTTTGAATAAAATAGCGCCCCCCCTTGCCACAGATGGTAGAGTGGTGAATATAAATTGCACATGGTGCGAGGAGAGCAATCTGAATACTGCTTTAACGGCAGAAAAAGAGGGGAAGCTGGTCAGTTCAGCTTGCTCAAATCAAGTTATCATAGAACTGATAACTTCAAAAAGGCTGCTTATACTGTGGTTATGTTACAATAAAGTAGCTACGTCATGAATAAAATTAGTCTTTAAATTAGTTATTTATATAATTAAATGTAGGTTTTCAGCACTTTGGGTCAGGGTTAGGTAATCAGGTGATTGATTCAAGGTAATTTACTGTAAGATTTGGTGCATAAGGAGTTTGGATGGATAAGCTACACTCATGTGACCAATATACTAGCATTAAATGCAGGGAAGTTTTTCTAATATATGTTGTATTTCACCCAGAAGATGGGACTTAAAGAAGCAAGCTGTTGCGTCAATATGCAAAGCATGCTGGACATATAGCAGGGCGGACCAGACCAGCTGCACCACTTTACAAAGCCTTTTTTTCCTCATGAAGCTTCAGTCATGCTTTAACAGAAAATCATTGCATGCTATAACTCTAATTAAATGGTGGATACTGTTTTGGTTGAAAAGACTCAATTTAAGACAAGTGAGTGGAGGGTGGTAATGGGGACTGTCCACAATACAGTAGGCTGAGCTCAGTTACTGTGCAGGTGGCTGTCAGCACTGCGAAAGCCGATGGCTGTAAAAGGAGCTACACATCTGCATGGATACTGGATGTATCTGAATGCAATCAAAATCTACATGCAGAACTGTTTTAGCCTTTTTCCGTCTGAGCCCCTCAAAATGAACTGTATCTCATATCAATATATTTTAATTTATGTATTAAATTTATAAAACAATTTGGGAGGAAAATGTATCAACATAGTGTTAATCCCAGTGAGAGAGAGAGAGAGAGAGAGAGAGAGAGAGTATGTGAGTATGAATCAAACACCGGAAAGTTCTTTGAGTCCCATCTTGTGTGAGTCTCGGGCTCTCTGGAGGAGTGCCAAATGAGATCAACTGCAGAGGAATTTCTTTGCTTCCAGAGACACAAACACATCAATTACAGCCCACACCGGCTCTCATTTTGATCCCTGCCATCCATCCCTCTTCCCCTCAACACATAGTGCTCCTCTCCTCCTCTCAGTCATTTCCTCTGTCCTTCATTTCCATAAGATGAACCACAGGGAGTTGAGCAAACATATGCAAAATACTCTAACATATGTGTTTCACTCTTCGTTTCCTATTAAAGGCAGCTTTAAATATGCAAATTAAACATGTAAATATAAGGGGTGGGCAGGCATCTTAGCATGTTGAAAATATAGCCCATGGGAGTATCTGCGCACTTTGATCTTCATTTTAAACCTCTTACCATGTTATGTGTGTGTGTATACATAATAATTCTCTTCTTAAAATTCATATCTAAAGACTAAATAAACAAGGTTCATTTAAGCTTCATTATGCAATTAGATGTCATTAAACCTAAGCATGTCATTTTTTGTGTATGGTTTGCATTTGCTTTAAGGAGAACCATGAAACTTGGTATCTTCGATTTCTTACAAGAGACATATGAACAGAGCTGGTGATTGGCAGTTGAAAATGTTAGTATGCCCCTTATAACGTTCAGCCTGATACTACCATGGCAGCTGATTGAGAAACCACTCTCTTATCCAATTACACAGGCATATATTTCCACACATTGTGTGCTAATAAATGCCCTGGATTCATGACTGCTTAATCTCAGGGGACATGAACACAGAGAGAATGAGATCTGAAATGCAGCAGAGCTGAGGAGCCTACTTTTTTCTCACTGGCCACCCACACACTGTGTGAAGAGTGAGTGCTCTGAAGAGATGGAGAGCTAATGGGAGGAGAGAGGAAGGAGTTTGGATTGCGAGCAGAGAGAAAACAGCTATTTATTCACATAATAAAATGATCATTATATTGTTTTCACTGTACTTCCTATCCAATATTCAACCTGCTTACTTAACGAGAGGTGATGTGTGTCATGAGTGAAGATTTGGTAGAGTAATAGACTTGTTAGTGGTTTGAAGGAGCTAAAATAGCTGCACAGTTTGTTTGTTTTCTGTGCTATTTCAGTGAGACTGAAACCGCAAAGCATTGAGAACATCTGACTTCATGGAGTGGCATCCCACTGCATGAAAATGTGGACACCACCTGCAGCTCTGTTCCAGGTTTGCAGTTGTCCAAGGAAGAAAAACTGCTGAACTGCTGACAAGGTCATGAATTGCCCTGTCACCAGTCACTATGCCAGGTCCCCTCGCTCTGTCCTGGGGCAAAGACTGGCCTGTGTGGAAACTCTTGGAGCTCAAACTTTTGAAGAAGCGACTGCTGTTTCTGTGAGAGCACAGGACAGTGCAGTTTGCTCCATATAGGTCTGTGTGACTGCAGACCATTAAGGGTGCTACTGCTGAGCCCTTTCTACCACCAAAAGCTGAATTGTAAGTGGAGAATAAGAAGTGTCTTATTTCATTGCCTCTCTTCAAGGATGGTTTCTCCAGTTTGACAAAGACAGCCTCTTTCAATCCAGAGGTCTTCCCTGGCCAGTATCCTAACATTACTGTCCTTGGAGGAAGGCCCTGTATTCTTCAGATGTAGGTGAACGGTTGAGTCCTGACCAGAAGGGTTGTCTCTCCTGTGCTGGACCATGCGTTCATGTAGTGGCTGTTTTGTGTGAGTTCCTGTATTCTCCAGTGCATTTCATGGAGTGCACAACATTTTTATTTTAATGCCTTTTTGGACGTTTTGTCTTAAAGAAAATCTCCCCACAGTGTCAAAGCTAAGCTTGGTTCTACAGGGTTCTACCTGTGGCTCAGTCAGTGCTCCGGATCTGGTTCTGCATTGCTCAGTGAGGGTGGAAAAAAAATAAGAAAAGAAGATCTTTAAGATAAGATGAGATAAGAACTTTATTTATCCCAAGGGTAAATTTGATAAAGTGGACAAAGAACACAAAGAGCAAAGATGTCACACTCCAAGAGTTTCATTAGAGCCCTGAAAGTGTTTTTGATGGGTTCAGCAAGTTCAGTTTTCTTAAACACTTGTTTAAGAAAACTGATGGTTTGCCAGTTTATTTTCAGTGTTGGCTCCCACACTAGCCAAAAACAATGCCATGTGTTAGCTGTAGGTTACGATGAATACTCCAACAGTATTTCTTATTAAACTGTTGAACAACCGAATATTTTAGGTTTTAAAGTAGCCAAAATCGTTCTAAACTAACTTTCAGTTTGTTTGTTTTTTTGCCTTTTTGTGTGATAACCTGGACCATCAACAATAAAAGACATTATTAGACAGAAACAGACCAGCAAATAGACAAAATAATGAGCAAGTCAGACAGAGGGGGCAGCAGTCAATGTTAAACTGAAGGCAACAACAGCTGATGTAACAATGTGGAGGAGTAACAAGCCCTTGAGCAATACCATCTGTATTAATTCATAAACTTTAAAAAAGAAAATATTTCAGGTTATTAAAAAAGTCTGTATGTCTTAAATGTGATTAATATTAAGCCTTAAATTCTTTGAGTTCATGAGGTCCTACTCACAACATAAACACATTTGTTTATCGGGAAGATTATCTCTGTTTTAAAAAATCTGATGAAAAATATCATCAATAGTCAAAATTCTAATGTGAAGTAGATGTTTAAAAAGAGCGACCAGAAGAGCAGGTGATGGAGGCACATGTGCAGTCTCTGCAGGAGGTTCTCAAGGCCTACCTGCTTCCTGTGGGTTCTCCTGACAGCGGGTAGTGTCCTACTGTATCTAGAATAGATGCCGTCTGCCTCCTTGCTTGATACAGCCTATGGGTGTACAAAGATTGCATAGCCCCCCCGGGGGGATACGCTGTTTGAGCCGAGCGTCATCACAGCGACTCTTGGTGATTCTCCCACTGAATACATACAACACTACTGCACAACGTTGGTTTCAAGAAGTGGAGAAAAAATGCGAAAACCGTGAGCTATTCGGCTCCAAATCAGTATACTGACGGTAGGCGGAACCAAGTTGTCCGTAGTATATACAGTCTATGGTCCGGACGCTTGAAAGAGAAGAGGAAGGGGGCGGGGGCACGTATTAAATATCCTGTTAACACCACCATGTGTAACTATTTATTGGATATTGAATTAAATGCAGTTTCAACTTTGTTATTTTGGTCAGGTTGAGCTTGCCAAACATGTTCCACAGATATGATATAATTCATAATATATTGATAAAGATCTAAATGTATGTGCTGACCCAGATAGTTGCACTCAATAGTGGTAGTTGATTATTTATTGCACTGAAATGTGCCTGACGCTGTGGAAACCTACCTGTGAGGTAATGATGATGTGTGCACTGCTGCGCTGGTCTATACCAAATTACCCCTTGACCAGCGCCTAAAGCTGACCAGGTTTGAATCATCAAGCTTGACGTCACTGTCAATGCGCCAGCAGGGACTGGGACTCGTACATCAGTATTCGGAGTACACAAGAGTGAGAATGGGGTGGGGGGGTGAGGGGGGGTTCTTTTTTATATACATGACACTGTCATCATCAACAGTGACATGACATCCATGTAGGCACTAGTTGGTGGGAGCCTATCTCACTGCCACCTGCCAGCTGCTCATTATTTGAAGCTTTGTAATGATCACCTCCATCTCCACTTTGAATGCTTGTAGGGAAATTGTTAACCCTGTTACAATGAGCAGCTCCACCAGAACAATGTAAAACCTTCTGTACTTACACATATTCTCACATTTTGGAAATAAGCTTTCACCAAGTTGCAATCACCCCTTGGACCCCAAAAGATTTGTAATACAATGCTTTGAGTTGTCAGACCAAATACCTTTGCTCCATTTAAAAACACCACATGTAAAGCAGTGTTGGGCCAATTTGTTCTGTGCAGCCTGCAGAACCTGGTACTGCTGTTTTCTGCACTTTGATATAGCTATCAAGCTTTTTCTTTGTAAATATATTATTAATATTAACATGCTTGCCACTGTACAATTACACTTAAGAAAATTTAACCTTTTATATTTAGGTCAGACCGGGTTCTGAACTGGCTTAAACCTGAGAACTTTTTCTCTTTAGGAACCAGGAAAATCTTAGTATGGGACTCTATTTGGCTCTGAAGCTGAAGAGGTCTTCACCCACCTCACAACAGCCTCTAGCTTATTCCACCTCAGTGGCACTACATCCATGGTAAGCTCCTTTTCTCGTGGACTTGACATGTAAGGAGAAATGTCCACTACTCCATTGTCTCCTGGATCTAAGTGTATCATTTTGGAGATTTCCTTTATCTCTTGCTTAGATGTTTGAGCTGCTTTTCCTTTTCTCGACAACTTGCTGATTAAGAGGCTCGACTATATGTTTTGTGTGTGTATGGCAGCCTAAGAATAAATCTGAGCCTTGAACAGAATAAAGTTTCTGCTTAGAGCTGAGTGCAGTGACAGAAAGAGACGCGTACATTTTGCCAGAGAGGAAATTTAATACAGCTGAGGCTTTAGGACACTGTGCTTATTCAGAAACAAGCCTTTGCTGCTGTGATCAATTTCTACAAGCACAAGTGTTATGGTAAATTATTATGGATCATATAAACTAGAGAATAGTGGTATATCATATCTATTTTTTTCCCAGAACATAATATGAGCCAGAGCGAACTAAATTCAGCCAGTATCTGCATTTATAGTAGTTACTGGCAAATATAATTTTTTTCTGCCTACACTCAGGATATCTTGTGTTGTTGCATTGAACCCAGCCAAATCAATCCAGTGGTCTGTAAAGTTACACTAAGAGAACAAACCACTCTGAAATTATGTCCTCCAGATTACATTTATTTCGGTATTTCCAAAGCTGAGCAGAAAATTAACAGGTATATGCTGTATTGTGTTTATACCCTACAGATCATCATTACACTACGTCAGCGTTCCAATATGAGGAGCTGGCTAGGGTTAAGTGGTTAGGAGTAAAATAACATGTATAGTTATTAGACAGTGTTTCTAGCTGTATCCAACCTAGGGACAGCCCTGCGTGTATCCAACAGGAACCTTTCCTCATCACAGTCATATGTACAGATCATTATAGTTGAGTCAAAATGGACCATCCCTTTCTACAAGCATCCTACAAGCAGAAATTGTGTCTTTTTTCATTTCAGTCTTTTCAGGGTTTTGTATGTTACTGTGATAATTCTTACCATGTTTGTGGGAATCTCATCCAGTTGTTAGGTACAACAATTTTTCTGGCAACATAAAATTACCATAAAGCAATAAAACACATCTGAAAGGGGGTAAACATGACATACTCAGCACAAATTGCTGTTATTTATAATCCATCTGAGTTGAGTTGAACAATGAATTGAGTAACTATCATAATGGTTCTAGTCCATCAATTAAAGTTTGCATGATAATCATAAAATTCATCCAGAATTCATGGAGTCCCCTGAATAACAGCTTATGCTTTTACAGCCGAATTCAATGAATAAGTTTCTTGTTTAACAGATTGTATGGTTTCAGTGAAAAGTTAAGTTAAAATGTAATATGATGTGTATATGTATAGTCTGCCCTCAATCCAATAGCTCTCCCAGAACGTCATTATACAGTTTACACTAATGCACATACATACCTCCAGGACAGCCTGGATTTTCATGGCTATGCTGTAGAAATAACATAATCTTCTTTTTCTACCCTTTACATACTGTAGTCTCCTCTTCCCTTCTCCCTATTAGAAGGCTCATACTGTCACTGCCTCACAGTGGATGCTCCTACAGAATATTTTTAAAGGTATTAACAGCTCTGGTTATTTATCCACATTGTAATACATTTATAGCTCCAAAAAGCTATGATGAATATGTAGGCCTCAATTAGAAACTGGGGTATTTATGTTGTTTGAAGAGTAACAAATAACCAGCCTGTGGGTAAAACTGAGTTTATGGCTGTGTGCTTTTGATTAACCACATTTGTCAGTGTGTGAGGTTCTGAATGTGTTTCAATAAACTCAAATGAGTCCTTTCAAAACCTGATAATCAAACTATTTATTGTCTCTGCTGCTTTCCCTGATCAATCAAATCCTAAAAAGTAATTGAACTTTGACCTTTTTGGAGACTGAACAAAAGAACTAGAATATTATATCTAATCGAGTCTTATATCTTCTACAGTTTCTGGGTGATTGTGATGTGAGCACTTCCCAGTTAGGTGACAATGTGGGAGCGTAAAAGTCTACAAACATGTACCAAACTCAAAAAACACAAGTATGAACAGCCTCTCCAAACGCACCCCTGAAATGAACAGAAGTTGTCAAAAGGAAAAAAAAAAGGTTGAATGTCTTTCCTTCTTTTATTCTCCCTGATGGTCTCTTGAACTGGAAGCCTTAAGTCAGGAAGCTCAGACAAACAAACAAGGGAGAATATAACCCTGAAATGAAATGATATAAATGGGATCAAAACTACCATACATTGAATTGGACAATGTGACAGATTATTCATCTCCCAAATCAGACAACAACTACTGTAAATGCCCCCCCAAAAAATGTGATTCTATTTGAACAAAAACATGTGCTGTGATTTCTTTAAAGTAAGGCACAACTAATCAGTGTTGGAATAAACTTTAGAAAGAGAAAAACTATGGTGTTAGCAGATGAAGATTCAGATGAACCCTAATAAATTAATAAATGTACTGTTATTTTGAGTTACTCCGCAGTAGGATCCATTACTTTATAGTATCATTATAAAGATGATAATTTAGTATTTAGGGAAGATTAACGTCAAAATAAAGAAAATTCAGCTTGGATAGATCAAACCTCAGAGTTACACCACATTGCATCTTTAGCATAGTTGCTGTGGGTGGAAAGACTTCCTAACACAAAACTTTTACCGAGGCAGCCACTGCTTGAGTTGGGTGTGAAACCACAAGTAAATGTTGACCTGCTATTTTAACCTGAGCCTGGTCTTTACCTGGACCTTGCCAAGAAGGGCAAATAGGGGTATAGATTTTTCTGAAGCCCTTAAACTAAAAGGAAGTTGTAAAGCGCAAATAGTAAACCTAGTGCAGAATGAGTAACTAAGGGCCGCATAGCAAGGGAGCAGAAGAGATACTGAGGATCATTTCTGTCAGAATAACCACCCAATTTTTGGATACTAGTCACACATATTTCAGTCTCTTGCCAGAGACTGCAGGTGCATGACGGGGACGTGGGGGAGGGGAGCTAAATGAAGAAGTGCAGTACCAGTGCAAGGCAGTCAGCAGAGACAAGGCACATATAGGATTAATGGGATTGCAGCTCAAGTTGATTGCCAGATGTAGCTTGCAGGCACTACACTCTTTTCATATATCAACCAATTATTGTTCTTTTTAAATGCCCGAGAGGTTTCTTCTTAATTTGAACTGTCGTTACAGTAAAAATTTAGCAGCATGTTTTTGGCCTGCTCTGTATGTTAACTGTCATGGTGTTTGCCTTGTTTTAGCTTGTTCCTCCATTAATGAAGACTGATAGACTGATTTATTACTACAGTCAGTTTGTAAGATGATCTGTATTTTAATAATATATCTTAAAATAAAAGAATAAACACTCATTTTCAGGTCAAAATGAGTCTTTCTTGCAACAATTTTATATCATCTTTGTCAGGCCATGTACAGAGTGAGCAAGCAGGATGAATTTGAGGACATTCAAATAAACTCTGTAAGTGTGTACAACATCAAAAGCATGCCATCACCTCAGTCTTTTTCTCATTTCAAGATTGTTCCATGTAAATCTGACCCAGGTGTCTCATGCATTCATACAAGGAGGCGCTGTGACTTATGATGGCATAGAAACCTAACTTACTACGAGATGCTTCAGAGCCTGGGCAAAGACCTGTGTTGTATAAGCTGAAAGGACTCGATCAATGGTGTCAAAGGGGGAAGTTATCTCACACAGTGTAAAAGCCTCAGGAAAAACACATTTGATTTTAGGCGGCATGTGTGGCTGGACTTATGAGTGAAAGGACCAAAACAGTCAATACTAACTGATATGAGTGCTTAACTTACAGTGAGATTGAAAAAAAGAGGTGTTAACAGTAAACCTGTTTTTTATGAGCACGATCAGAAAAACAGAACAAAGCAAGAAAACAAAGACAAAAATAAAAGAACACAACACATTTGGGTGGGGTCCTTCCATATACACTGCGTATACAACAGTCAAGGAGTACTGTGTACAGAGTGTGGATACAAGGTAGCAGCAAACACCATGATTCTTATGGTTAGGTCTTGTCTAGCAACATTACGAAGATTTCCACATTTTAAGAATTAGCTATGGAAATTTGATCTGTCCCATCTAGCATCAGAAAGTTTTTAATTAAACGACCTATTAAAACACTAAGGTGTTGGAGACTCCAAATTTTTCTATATTAATTTTTTTCCAGCCACCATGCTGGTGCTTGTTTTAGATGGGATAGAAGTAGATTTTGTCCCCTCAGAGCAGCCGAATATTGCCAAGAGGCAGTTTAGCTGAATGATTATTTGATACTGTTGGGAAACAGTTAAATATGTCAGACCGGAATTTAGTGAGCAAATAATTTAAGCTTTACTTTGGAATAATGCAACCTGTGAATAACTTCAAATTGGATAAGTCTATATCTGGAATTGATTGAGCAGGACTTAGTGCAGGATAACCCCTCCTCCCACAGTTCATCCGACAATGGAACTCCCATTTCCTCAGTCCAAGCCTCCCTAAGATGACTGGTACTGACTGGTTGCATAAAAGCAAAAATGATCAAAGAGATCAGCTGCAGCTGAAGAAAAGAGGCAAACTTACTTATTTACTTACTTATTTCCACCGTATCCACAGCTCAGATTCGGAACGGCTGTGATTTTCAGTGTCCGCCACTTTCCACCAGATCAGTTTGTGAGGCAAGTTTCGTGGCAGATTATGGACAGCGGGAATCGCAAGAACTCATAAGAACCCGCAGATTTACGTGCAATCACGCAATAACGAGTTGTCTCTGTTAAAACAGCCACATTACCATATAAACAGTAGGTTGTGTCCTTCCAGAAGAGGTAATCCACTTCTAGACTTCCAGAATCAGCATCTTCTCAGCCATGGTGTCATTGGGATGAAATGCTGTCTAAAAACCTTTCACTTATTTGTCCCTGCCCGCTTGCATGGTGTGAAATATGATCCGCCTGAAACACGGAGTGTTATTTTGAAAAGAAGCCGGATGTTTTATTTTGTCCCCATCTTCCTTTCCAGAACAGGATAATCTGCACTAAATTTATCCGGCATGCTTTGGAGTCCAGAAATAGAACGCTTGCGATCAGCTGCAGAGTCCGGCGATCCCCAGTGTATGGAAAGAAGCCGGTGGGAATTGACACATTAACTTAAATGGTAACTATCAGCTGCGATTGGCGGATACGGCCTTTTTGTAGCCGTTCCCTATGCGGTGGAAATTGGGTGTTATTGTCTACAGAAAGATCTTCAAAACAACTAAGTCCCCACATTCTCCAATCCAGAAACACTCCATCTATCAGCCCAGGTTTAAACAAGTAATTGCATGCTAATGGTATGTGTAATGGTGTCTTAGGCAAGCCAATAAATATTTTCATTTGTTCCAAAATCTTCAAGGAATTTCTGAGAACAAAATTATAACCAATTAATCAGTATGAGGGCTGTGCTTTCATGTGTATTTACAGTTACATCTCAAAAAATTAGAATATCATGAAAAAGTTCAATATTTTTTGTCACTCATTTCAGAATGTGAAACCCATATATTATATAGATTCATTACACATAGAGTGAAACATTTCAAACATTTATTTCTTGAAATTTTGATAATTGTGGCTTATAGATAATGAAAACCCAAAATGCAGTGTCTCAGTACATTAGAATTTTCCATAAGATCAATGAAAAAAAGGATATCTTAAACAGAAATTTCAGGCTTCTGAAACGTATGTTCATTTCTATTCACTCAATACTTGGTTGGGCCTCCTTTTGCTTGAATTACTGCATCAATGCAGCGTGGCATGGAAGCGATCAGTGTGTGGCACTGCTCAGGTGTAATGGAAGCCCAGGTTGCTTTGATGGCAGCCTTCAGGTCATCTGCATTGTTGGGTCTGGTGTCTCTCATCTTCCTCTTGACAATACCCCACAGATTCTCTATGCTGGCCAATTAAGCACAGTAACACCATGGTCACTGAACCAGCTTTTGGTACCTTTGGCCGTGTGGGCAGGTGCCAAGTCCTGCTGGAAACTGAAATCAGCATCCCCATAAAAGCTTGTCAGCAGAAGGAAGCGTGAAGTGCTCTAAAATGTCCTGGTAGATGGCTGTGTTGACTGTGCACTTCAGAAAACACAGTGGACCAACACCACCAGATGACAATGGCTCCCCAAATCATCACTGACTGTGGAAACTTCACACTGGACTTCAAGCAACATGGATTCTGTGCCTCTCCACTCTTTCTCCAGACCCTGGGACCTTTATTTCCAAATGAAATTCTAAAATTGCTTTCATCTGAAAAGAGGACTTTTGACCACTGAGCAACAGTCCAGTCCTTTTTCTCCTTGGCCCAGGTAAGACGCTTCTGATGTTGTCTCTGGTTCAGTGGCTTGACACGAGGAATGTGACAGTTGTAGCCCATGTCAAGGATTTGTCTGTGCGTAGTGGCTCTTGATGCGCTAACTCCAGCTTCAGTCCACTGCTTGTGAAGCTCTCCCAAATTCTTGAATGGATGTTGCTTGACAATCCTCTCAAGGCTGCGGTTATCCCTTTTGCTGGTGCCCCTTTTCCTTCCACACAACTTTCCATTAATATGCTTGGATACTGAACAGCCAGCTTCTTTAGCAATTACCTTTTGTGGCTTCCCCTCCTTGTGGAGGGTGTCAATGATTGTCTTCTGGACATCTGTCAAGTCAGCAGTCTTTCCCATGATTGTGTAGCCATCTGACCCAGACTGAGAGACCATTTAAAAGGCTCAGGATACCTTTGCAGGTGTTTTGAGTTAATTAGTTGATTAGTGTGTGACACCATGACTTTCCCAGATTGAACTTTGTCACAATATTCTAATTTTTTGAGACACTGCATTTTGGGTTTTCATTATCTAGCCACAATTACCGAAATTTCAAGAAAAAAATGTTTCACTCTATGTGTAATGAATCTATATAATATATGGGTTTCACATTCTGAAATGAGTGACAAAAAATATTGAATTTTTTTGGATGTACCTGTATACAACCATAAAAACAACAACAGTTTAATGTACGTTACCATTAGATTATTAAATAAAAAAATACTTGACTGTTCACCTGCCGACACCTGCTGTTCTGTCTTTCTGCCTGTCCGTCTGTCTGCCTGTCCTTTTGTTTGAGTGTCCGTCAGTCTGTGTCTATCTGTCTGTCTGTCTTTCTCTCTGCCTGTCTGTACGTTAATTTAAAAGGTTCAAAACGTTTTTGTTTTTTTTTTTACAGGCAAATTTAGTGAAAATATAAAAAATCATTCATCTCTTAGATACCTAATTTTTGTCTTTGGATTTTTGAGATAAGGTGGACTAACCTTTCACGTCACACAGATCTTTTGTTATTCTAGCAATTCCAGTTTAAAAAAAAGATCTCTCCAACAGCTCACTGTGTTGTTCAGCCATAAAAGGGATTAGGACACACACAGTAAGGTGCACAGGTCACAAATACTGACAAGGGTATTATCAGAATCAGAATCATTTATCAATGGCCATACAACAGAGTTGGTGGAAGTTGAGTTCCAGTACAGCACACCATGCCCACATCTCCAGCAAAAAGATTATAAAATACAGTAGAATAGTGATATGCCCTCTTGTTGAAAAATAAAACGCCTTTTGCATTTACAATACATCTTACTGTTTGACCTGACAAATACCCCATCAAAAAACATGATGCACAGCAAACATAGGATTACAACAAATCAGAGGCATGACCCAGACTACACCCAGACTTTTCAGTAAAGAATATTAAGGTCTGAGATGGAAAGTATAAATTACGCAACATATTTGCATAATAAGAAAGTCTTAAATAAATTAAATTCCTACAGTTTAACGTGTACTGTCTTCAATGTTTCATGAAAAGTAGCGGTTTAGTATTTAGTCTAACAGCCTCCCAGACCCTGCTGTTCCCCTTACTCATTTTAACTAACAGTATGCAGCTCTCTTGTGTTATGGGTAGATGTGGCTGATGTATGGGTATGAGGTGTAGACTTATCTTCATTCTGATATGACAGCTGATATTCTGGCACAAGCTGGAAAAGTTTGACTTCTGGAAACTAGGTTGACAGTTTTAATGAGGAAACTCCTCAGGAAGACATCAAAAAGGTGGCAAATGTCTGCAGCAGAGGAACATGAACAGCTGTGGATCCATGGTACACATACCTTTCTGACTGTGAAGTTTTTATTCCCATTTCATCAGTTGGTAGTTTGCATTAGCTTGCGTAGGATTTGGGTTATTCTCAATTGTGGTCTCAGCCTTGACAACTCGCGCAAAGTGAGTCAAAGTTAGCCCTTGTGCACAAATAACTGTGAAACAACTTTGCTGCGTGATTAAGTCTTTTTCTCTCTAAGAAAAGCTGCCAAGCATCCCGACTCATAGCCACATTTTGAAGGTATACATTGAGCAAAAGCATTTGTAAATCTGTCAAGATTCTGGCAAGTTAAAATTATTTTTGATCAAGCAGATTACTCACCTTCCACCAGCTACCATAGCGTGTACCAGAATGGTATACTGGAGTAAGATGGCCGCCGTGGAGGGATGCCGGTGACTCTGCCTTAAGTCATCTAGCCTTTCTTGTAGATATCTATGCTTGGAACCCCTAGCTATTTGCTATTGGTCCGCCTTTTTTTTTGTTGTTGTAAAAATCTATGTAACAACTCTATCCTTTTAAGCACAGCAACTATGTACACTTTTTTTTTTCAGAACAACCTCAACTATTAGTTTATGGGTGCAAAAAATATGTAAAATGAATGTAACAGTAGATTCAGAACCACCAAACTAAACCAAAAAACTAAAATGGAAATTGATACCAACAGTACAACAGTACAAAAACACATAAATCTACAGTGACCAAGCCTTTACTCACCAGCACATCATTCTCTTAAGTTTTGGCTATAAGGAGAAGAAATATTGGGATCAGAACAAACACACAACAGAAACTATTTACATATTTACACTAATTCTGCTGCAGACCTGCCTGACTCTGACCGCATCGTCTACGATTGTCCGCCTCAGGCCCTGAGCTCCTTCTTCTCTTGGATTCCTCTGGACTCTTAGCCGCATCATCTATGATTGTCCACCTCAAGCCCTGAGCCTCTTCTCTTGGATTCCTCTGGACTGTTACTGTTACTGCAGACGTGAACATCAGCCTCACTGACATTAATAACATAAAACTAGAGTTGACTACTGTCTATGATTGTCCACCTCAGGCCCTGAGCTCCTTCTTCTCTCTGATTCCTCTGGACTGTTACTGCAGACATGAACATCAGCCTCACTGACATTATTGACATTAATAACATAAACTAGAGCTGACTACGACTAGGCCTGCTAACTGTAATCACACTCAATCAATTTGTCCATTGACATTGTCCATAATCACTCATATCCTAACCCTGTAAACTGAACTCTTAAGAACTCTTAAGGGCCAAAACCCATCTTAGGTTGGTTCTTGATCATCAAACAATGAGTGTGGTCTAGGCCTGCTCTTGTTCCTTGAAAAGCGTCTTGAGATGACGACTGTTGTGAATTGGCGCTATATAAATAAAATTTGATTGATTAATTGATTGATTTGACTAATTCCTCCAGTCGTTTTTTTTGCTATTTGCAGTTGTTTATGCCACTCTTGAAAGCAGTTCCTGTCTGGGATGAGACAGAGGGCCACATTACACTGCTCACATCTCAAGGAAATGGATTGCTGGACCTGTCTGGTCATCCTGTAGAGGAAACACTTCCTTCTCCCTGATGTGGCCTTCATACATTTGTCCTCTGTCTCGGAGATTGGTTCAGTCAAGTGGGGGCCCTGTGCAATCTTCGAGGGAACTTTGAAAGTAACACCACAAAGCTGGGCTGTCAGTTCTTCCAGGAAGGCTCTGTGGGCCATTGGCTTTTGCTCCCTCTCCCTGCAGAGCTCCTTGTGAAGCCGGTAGCTGTTAGTGGCGGCGATGTCCATGAAGTGCAGGAACAGTGTTTGGTACCACCTGCTTGACCTGTGGTGCACAGAATAGTACTGAAGAAGTTGATCCGATAGGTCAACACCTCCCTTATACTTGTTGTACTCCAGGACAGGTCTTGGGCATGGAACCAATGTTGACGTCCAGCTACCATCTTGACCTCTCATTCTCCACTCAACAGTGGCTCCATCAAAGGCTGAGTGGATTGTGGGGCAGACTGAGATCTCACCTGAGTCCATCCAATTGACACCGACCACAGGGTCCTCACGTATCCATCTGATGGAGCCTCTTGGATCTTTTTTCCTCAGGTCATTTACAGGTGTTCGTGGGAAGTCTCTCCACTTTTCTCTGTATGTGCCACATGCTCCAATGTGGAGGTGATCCAGATCTCTGAAGGGCTTCGGGCTGGTGCAGAAATGATCTACAAACAGATGAAAGCCACTGTTCAGGTACACTGGCTTTACCAGAGACATGACCACGTCATATGCTAGCCCACTTGCCTGTGTACACTGCAAAGTCAACAGTGTAGCTGTTGCTGCTGTCAGCAAGTACAAAAAGCTTGAAGCCCCACTTGGTTGGCTTGGCCTTCATGTACTGGGTCATGCCAGTGTGAGCCTTCGTCGCCAAGATCCTCTCATCCATTGCAATGTTCTGCCTTGGTTGGTAAAAGGCTTTACATGCATCCTGGATGGAGACGAGGATGGGCTTCAGGTGAAACAGGCAGTCATGCTTGTCGGGGTCACTTACATGGATGTTCCATGAGATCACCAAAAAAATGATTCCTTGGTATGACACTTGCAGGAAAAGGGACGCTAATTTTATTTTATTTTTATTTTTTTCCTGGTAATCCTGGACTGCACTCAACTTCAGCAAGGCACAGTAGAAGTTGAGCCCCAGAAACTTCTGAAGCTCCTGGGGGCTCAGATCCTGCCATGGATATTTTTTTTCCCTGTGCAACTTTTTTCTTGCATTCTTGTTGGTGTGATGGCGCAAGGTTTGCAGAACATCATCACTGAAAAAAAGCTTGAAGAGCTCCAGTGGTGTGTATGTCATACCAGAGCAATGGCTGAGGGCCAGAGGTTGGTGCAGGAAGGAACCTTTTAGGAACTAGAGCTCTGTCTTGTTCATTTTCAGTTCTCCAGGTTTAGGCAAGTGGCTGTGACCTAAGAGGAGATCTAGATCTTACCCTGGACCTTTCCTGTCCTCTCCTGGGTGCTCTAGGGATCCTCTCTCTTCCAGTGGAAGCAGATGGCATAGCTGTTAATTGCCCGAGCTTTGTTTTTGCATTGAGCTGACTCTTTAGGACCTGCCTTACTCGCTTCAGCTATTTGGCCATTGTTGCATTCTCTGTGGCCTCTTTGTGGTTGCCATTTGCCTGTGGTACGCCAAGGTATTTGTAGCTCTCCTCCACATCTGCTATTCTGCCCTATGGGAGCGTAGTGCCCTTTGTATGGATTGCCTTTCCTCTTTTCGTCACCATTCGGCCACATTTCTCCAGTCCGAACGACATTCCAATGTTACTGCTGTAGATCCTGGTGGTGTAGATCAGTGAGTCAATGTCTCGCTTGCTCTTAGCATACAACCTGATGTCATCCATGTAGAGGAGGTGGCTGATGGTGAGACCATTTTGGAGTCGGTATCCGTAGCCAGTCTTGTTGATTATTTGGCGAGGGGATTCAAGCCTATGCAGAACAGCAGTGGGGACAGAGCATCTCCTGTGTACATACATCTACTGATGCCTAGTCTAGACACATCATCAGTGATGTTCCTGGAGTCATTGGACATTTTGGGTCTTTCAACAACATACGCCCTCCTCCAGGTGACCCAACTGGGGTTGATCAAATCCCGGCTTGTGTCCAGACAGCTAGCTAGCTACCAAAACTCCATGGATCTCCACGTTTTAGCCAAAGCCATCTCGGAGTCGGGAGGCCCTTTCTGCTGCTTCGGTGGTATTGCGGATGGCTCTCCTCCTCCTCTCCCCAACGATGCCCAAACCACCAAAGGCACTGGCCAAGGAACGGGCTGCAAAACCCCTGCAACCAACCTCCACAGGGAAGCATCTTGCTCTCCACCCAGCCAGTTGGCAGTCACTGACCAGACCTGCATATTTGGAGAGCTTCCTCTCAAAGGCCTCTTCCAAGCGGTCTTCCCATGGGACTGTCAGCTCCAGTAGGATGACTTGTATCGTCGTCTCAGACACAAGGACAATGTCTGGTCGTAGGGTGGTAACTGCAATGTGGCTGGGGAACTTAAGTTGTTTTTCAAGGTCCACCAACAACTGCCAGTCTCTTGCAGACATCAGGATGCCTGCAGATGGTGTTCTTCTGACTTGGGTAGGCTTGTCCCCAGCGCGGACAAAGGCGATGGTTCTGTTGGAAGGTCGGAACTGTTTAGACCATGCCAGTCCTGCGGTGAGAGCTTCCGCGATGGTTTTGAGGACTTGGTCATGCCTCCACCGGTACCGTCCATCTCCAAGTGCCACTGCACAGCAACTGAGGATGTGTTCCAGGGTTCCTCGCTTGGAGCACAATGGGCATGCTGGTGTCTCTGCTATGCCCCATGTGTGCAGATTAGACGGGCTTGGGAGCACATCATATACTGCTTGAATGAGAAATTTGATGCGTTGAGGGTCAGCTTTCCAAAGCTCTGCCCAGGTCACTTTCCTCTCAACTGCGTTCTCCCATCTCATCCAAGCCCCCTGTTGCTTCATCCCTACAACCTTGCAGGTCCTTGTCTCCTCCACTGCTGCTCTCACCTCGTCCTGAACTAGACGTCGGCCTTCCTTCCCCTTGGTGTTCAATTGGG
Source organism: Xyrichtys novacula (assembly GCA_962446985.1). Lineage (NCBI taxonomy): Eukaryota > Metazoa > Chordata > Actinopteri > Labriformes > Labridae > Xyrichtys > Xyrichtys novacula. The sequence goes on from OY660872.1 coordinate 31,710,864, forward strand.
GAGATTGAAAAGAACCTAGCCCAGCGCGGCCTCGAGTGACCACTTCAACCAGGCTTCTGTGCCGGAGCCTTGCCTCTGCCTCTTCAACCGCTTCAGCTGCTCTCCACTTCCTGCCAGTTTTTACTTGGATCCCAGCCTTAGCCACCTTCGGGTCACTTGAATCCCTGTACTGGACCACTTCCCTGGTTCTGGAGACCTTGAACTCCTCTTCCAAGGATTTGAAGGGCAGTTGCAGCTTGTTGCTGTTCCCGTAAAGAGCGATGCTGCTCAGGCTCTTAGTTAGTCCCAACCATCTCCGCTTGATATATACTACATTTGATGGAGACTTGTGCTATTGGCTTGAAGTTGGCCTCAAGGGTGGTGTTCCATTGCCTCACTGAGTTTGTAATAAAGGCCTTTAGAGTCTTGTTGACCTTGTGCAGCTTCAGGCATTCCAGGATCCAGATTTGTGGCATTGAGTCGTAGGCTTTCTTGTAATCAATCCAGGCAGTGCACAGATTGGTCTGTCCGGTTCTACAGCCTCAAGCAACTGTCCTATCTGGTGTTTTGCTGTCCTAGCTGGTGTTTTGCTTCTCTGGTGTTCTTACCATAGCCCCTCTGTGCCTCTGTCATATATTGATCCATGTGCCCACTTATCTTAGCCGCAATAATGCCTGACAGGAGTTTCCATGTTGTGGAGAGGCAGGTGATTGGCCGATAGTTGGATGGGGCTGTTCCCTTCTGTGGATCTTACTGGATCAGGACTATCCTGCCTTGGGTCAGCCATTCTGGGTGGGTCCTATCTCCCAGCAGCATCTCTCAGCAGTTGGTTCATTTGTGCTGCCAGGCGATCATGGAGTGAGGTCAGCCTCTTTAGCCAGTAGGTATGAATCCTATCCAGGCCTGGTGCTGTCCAGTTCTTCATACCTGAGACTTTTTCTTGGATGTCTGCAACTGTGATGGTCAGGGCATGTTGTTAAGGGAGATTGATGTGGTCTGCTCTTAGATCGGTTAGCCACTGTGCATTGTTGTTATCTGATGCTTCTTCCTCCCATGTGCCTTTCCAGTGTTGTTTAGTCTCCAGCCTTGGTAGGTTTGCTCAGGTGTTATTACCCTGTCACTGAGAGTACACTTTGGCTGGTTCAGTGGAGAACAGCTGGTTTATTTTCTTGGCCTCTGTCTCTCCTGTGTACCTCTAGTGATGGTTCTGACTCTCGGCTTGAGGGTTCCACTGTTGGATCAGACTCACTTGAAATACTGACTGGCTCTTGCAATTCAGCAGGTACAGAAGGAGAGGAAGTGATGTCCTAGGTTTCCAGGATGTCAGCAGAAAATGATTCCGATTCAAGGCCAAAGGGAGTTTCAGTGTTCAGATCAATAACAGTGTCTTTTTCAGGTTCAGGAGCGGCAGCGTTCCTCACCAGACTCAGATTCGTCTTCCATCTCAACAGCTCTCTGTCCCTACTCTGAGAGATTCTGTGATGGCTGGCCAGGAGGAATCACAGGTAAGTCAGTAGGAATAACTGGAGGAGCAGGAGCAACCAGAGCAAGGGTGTTGACTGCTAACTGCCTCTCCAATGAACTCCTATGGGAAGGTCACATTGAGTTCTACATAGCCAAGATAAGGCACACTTTGTCCATTAGCGCCCTCTACTTAAAGGAGATTAATGAGAGACTTTATCTCATGGTCTTGTAGGTGGTTATTGTAGAAAGAGTGGGAAACATAAATGTGTTGTTGAAGCTTTTGAATTTGTTTTCGGAGATCTTCTATTGCACTGAAGCATGGCCATGAACATGCAGAGTGCAAAGTTTGAAGATTTGCCCTTTGTTTGACTGCTGGAAGGTGCTTTTTCATAAATGTCTCCTTTGCTAACTGCCTGTCCTCCTAAGTCCTTAGCATGAATAACAGCTCTGCAAATGTGGTGGTTCATCTTTCTTTGGTTCCAGTTGTAGCTTATTGATCACATTGTTGTTCCAGCAACCTCTGCAAAATTGTTTTAACAAGTATTTGTTGTTGTCAAATGCTGGAATCCCACCACATTTGACTGCTGTATTGAGTATGAGTAAGAGTCTCTGGAGATATGCTGAAGGTTGTTCTCCTTGGTTCTGAAAAGTGTTAAAAAATTGTGCAAACAACTCTTCTCCATCTTGGACAGTGGCATAAGCAGAGTCTAGTACATGCAGAAAGGTGGATGGCAAAGCATTTGGGCCCAAACTTTTCACCAAGTCAGCAGCTGGAGAAAGTAAACTTTCAATGATGCATCTTGTTATGTGTAATGGAGCACGTCTTGGATCAGCACTCAGAAGATCAATATGGGATCGCCATGATTCGTAGTCTGCTTCACGTGGGGGTTTTGGGATTTGCCAGAAAAGGTGCGCAAGCGGGATGGTGACATGGATTGCACACCTACATCATCTATGTGTACTATATGTTCAATTACCACTCTCTGAATTTCAAGAAGGTTAATGTCATTGGTGGAGAGCGAGATTCCCGGCCCCAAATTCACAGTTGGATTAGTTTGATGAGGTTCTGAATGAGATTGAGGTGAGGGTCATGGTAGGTAATTGGAGGAATGACTGGGTTGCTGTGAGGATTTCCTGGGATTTACTGGGCTCTTTCTGCTCCTCCTCCTCTTCACTGTCATCATCACCATCATCATTTGCTCCTCTTCTTAAAGCCAAATGAGCACTTATTTGGCTCATCATCCCCTTCACAACATCTTCAAAGGATTGGCCACTGCTCTGAGAAATCCTTCTCAGCTCCTGGAGGTTGTCGGGGGTCGAGGCAGTCTCCACTGTGGCGGTGTCTTTTACAACAAAGACTACGTCTGCAGCAACACGGGAGTGATACGGATACGGCAAAAGTGGTTTTAGTTTTGCCAAGGCTTTAGCATTGTTAAATTCAATGATCAGGTTTTTGAAAAATAAACTATCACTATCTGTAACCATAAATGACTTTTTGATTTCTCCATAATTACTCAAATGATCTGTTTTCTCTGTTATCATCTACTTGAGTGTTTGTCACACCAGAAATGACAACAGCATTGGAAATATTCAACCCAGAACTCAAAATTGATTCCATTTATTTTCTTTCACTCAACTCTTTCTTTTTTCCAATTAAGACTTAATCTATACTTACTTACAACAACTATTCATTCGCTCACACTGTCAGGCTCTTGGCTAGCTCACCACGTTTGTAACACTACTTTAACACTACTTTTTGGGCTGTGTATATTTGCATTAGAAGAATACGATTCTTAAGGAGCCCGAGGTGTGGGTGAATGATTCACAGACAACAGATATGGTTTTGTCTTGTGTTTTGTCTTGAAGCAATATTTTTTTTCAGATTGAACAACACAGAGAAAACAAAACAGTTATTGCAAATTAACAATGATGGAGATTTTGGCCAAGAGGAAAGGAAAAAAAAAACCTCATGACTAATGCTAACCTAGTACCAGGTATAAATAATATATAAAACTAAACAAAACACACAATCCAAATGTTCAACAACACCATAAAATCCAGGGGTAAGCTTGCCATCTAGTTGGGTTGAATGTGACAGTACTGGTTGAATTATAGCTGTGATGTAGGTTGAGTCAACAGTGATGATCTATGGTCCCTTACAAAAAACCTGACCTAAAAGAAAAAAGCCAAAACATAAATTAATATCATTTTTATCAAATAAAATTCACTATTTTTAAAGTAAACAAAAAGAAGTTCAATGCATGTATTAAACACACAAGAAATACATTACTGAATATCCAATATTCTAATACTATTGCAGTAACAAAAAAAATTTCCACATTGGGGATCAATAAAGGAAAATTCTATTCTATTCTAAATCCCAAGAAAACATCCATAATTCAATAATTCAAGTTAAAGGGAGTCAAACTGCACTTTAAACATTTCCAAAATCATATTGTTACATACTCGGAGATAAGTAAACAAATCTAGTTGCTCAACATTAATTATCCAAATTATTCCATGATCATGTTCAGCCATGACCAAACCTCATTGCAGTTTAGTAGTATGGCCAATGGAAAATGCTAAAGCTGGTAAATCAAACACATCGCAGGGAAACAAAACTAGCAACTGCAATGTTAATCTTTAGCCTATAATTTGGCTCTTCTTTAAACAGTATTACATACTTTACGTTGATTCTCTTCCGTTTTATACTCCTTTTTTCTCTCACCGCCCGATAGCAAACCCTGCATGAAACTCTGTGAGGAAGTAAATAGCGTTAGCAACTACTACACAATATCATAAAAGTTTTTTTAATGAAAAAAGACAGAATGTTCTCCGAGGAAGTTTGCCCTACTGCAACAAAAGCTCTTAATTTTGGGTTACAATTACACCTCCCAGATCCATCTCTGCATTCATGGTTGTCAGTGGTTGTTTCTGCTCCAACAGCCGCTGGAGCATGTGGAAGGAGGAATTCCACCCGGGTGACACATCATGCACCAAAGTATTCATGGGAAGGCCAAGCTCTTCCTGGATTTTTGGGAAGTTTGTTCACAGCTTTTGCACAAACCCAGCAATCTTATGAGCGATCAATATCACATTGGTTATTTCCCGGCACTCTTTTAGAGCAGCAGTTACCACTAGGTGTAAGGTGTAAGCCATACAATCAATATGCACTTACACTACAGGCCAAAAGTTTGGAAGCAAGGCCATTACAGGCCGAACAGTTGGGAGTAACTTCAAGTTTTTGTTCACAATGCTTTTTTTAAAATCCAGCATTAGTTTTATGTATTTTGGGATGTATTTACTCCATGATCAGATGTTGCTTTTATGAAAATGCACCATTTTACTCCATTTGCCTTTAGATATACATTGATGTTAACAGACCATTGCTAAATATATGTCAGCAAAAGATAATAAAGGCTTAGTTTTAGGGTTGAAAACATTTGCAAGAGTCACAACTTAAGTGCAAAAGCAAAAAAACAAATCACAGTTGGTTTATTCACTTCAACTTTTTGACTTTTGAGAGTCTGCAGACAAAGATCCTAATAAATCTCAACTGCGTTCAAACTAACCCAAAAACCGCTAGAAAAAAACGGAGTAAAGAAACAAAAGTACAGATTTGTACATTGAGGAAAGAAGGATACACAGAAAGAGAAATTTTATGTATTTATTTTTATTTATGTTTATTTATTTCATTTCATTCATCATACATAATACCATACATTGCACTCATCCTTTTTTTTCATGTGTAATCATGTGAAATGAAAAGGAGCAGACAGAAGACAAGTCCTATATACGACTGCCCCTTCACTACAACACCTTTATCTATGGCAACCATCCAGCAATTGATCAAAATATTAAATAATTAAGGTCCAAAAAATACCACAAACAAACAAACACAAGAAAAAACAAACAAACAAAAAACAATAACAAAAAAAAAAAAAACTGACACATCATCAGTCATCCACTTCATAATTTTGGATTTTCCCTCCTTTAAACTTTTTCTTAAACTGAAACATTGTTGTACAACTCTTCAACTCATTACTTTGCGAATTCCATAACTTAATACCTGCAAAAGAAATACACATCTGCTTTAGCGTCGTCCGAGCAAACTGGTTTTTAAAATCATATGGTC